>CM055078.1:12096895-12162173 GCA_029204045.2 Tillandsia leiboldiana | reverse complement strand
AATTTCCTTTTGGGTCTGGCTTTGGCCACTGGTTTGTAATATTTTTGGTGAGCTGGGGAGATATTGTACTTTTATTTTCAGCTTGTCGCTTATTTTCAGTCTGAGATTACTTTTAGTCTATAGTTCAGCTCTGTTTAATTGCTCTTTTATTGTATCTTATCTATCTGAGCAGGTTACCAGCGCTTCGTGCACATAGAAAATTCCTGTGTGTCAAACGGCGGATCTGTTGGCGGGCCCGGGTTCCGGTTTACACCCGGGCGTGACAGATTAAGTTGGTATCAGAGCGTTAGGGATAGGTCAGTTGGGTGGGACTTAGGAAACCCTAGGCTTTTGGCAGACCCTAGGATGATAGGGCGCGAGAGGCGTGACACTTCGCGAAGTCGTGGATTTATTGATTGGACTCTTCCAGTGAGTGAAAGAGGAATCGACATACCCAATTTCTGGTGGAACCGTTATGTTGGCTGCAGACAACATAAAGTCGCAGAAATTGGGGGATGTTCTTTGACTTTCGCTAGATTGGGGTCGTGTGGGGTTATGTTACTTATTCGTGATTCTTGTGGCAGGATGCCTCCCCGACGTCGATCCCTACTCGGGGTGTCCCGTTACCCCCCTGATGAGCCAGAGCAGCCCACACCCCCCGAGCTTACTGAGTTGAGGGCCTTGGTGGCCCAATTGGCGGAGGGTCAGCGCCGCCAGGGGCAGAGGATCGATCAGCTGCTTGCTCAGAGAGAGGCACCATCCCCAGCTGTTCCTGAGGCCCTTGTGCCTCCTGTTGCACCTTTTGTGCCGTCAGCGCCATCTTCGAGTAGCGGGGCTCCTGGAGCTATTCAGCCTTTGACTGCGGAGGAGGAGCAGGATATCGCTAACAAACTCTCCAAGTTTGTTCAGCGGGACCCCCTAGATTCTCAGGGCGGATGCGCAGCCCTGGGCTGTTGGGAGATGGCTTTCTGCGATGGAGAAGACTTTTTCGGGACTTCTTCATCGACCCGAGGTATCGAGTGCACATGGCGGTGCACTGTTTGGACGGAGATGCTGATTTTTGGTGGCAGCGGGTAGAGCCCCTGGAGTTCCGGATTACTCGGCAGCTGCCTTGGGAGGAGTTCCGACGGATGGTGCTGGACACCTATTTTTCGACCAGTGTGAAGAAGAAGTTGGAGGACGACTTGAAGAACCTGCGCAGGGCGATCGATCGGCTCATGCCTATTTCCAGGAGTTCACGGAGTTGCTGAACTGTGTGCCCTTCGTCGCTCGTGACGGTCCGCACCAGGTTTGAGTTGTTTTCGAGGGAGGCCTCCGTCCAGAGATTTACCACTGGTGCATGCTCAGAGATTTCAGACTCTGGAGGCAGCCGCAGAGCATGCACAGTGGGTGGAGAGAGGTGATCAGGTGGTGGCCAGACAGAGGGCCGCGGTCGCTCAGAGCTCCGACAGAAAGCGACCAGCCCAGGACGAGAGGGGACAGGCCAGTACTTGGAGGCCGCCCGACCGCCACCGCCCTCAGTTCCCAGGCCGTGGGCGTTCGGAGCGGCGAGGGCCTAGTGGGTCCCAGAGGCCCCCACAGCAGCAGCAGCAGCAGATCGCAGTCGTCGCAGCGCGGGTCTCAGCGGCAGCCACAGCGACAGCGACAGTCTCAGCAGCAGCAGTCCCGACAGTCACGGGCTCCCAGCAGTTGTATCTTCTGTGGAGGTCCGCACTTCCCCGGCACTTGCGACCAGCGGTGGGGTCGCTGCTACGGATGTGGACAGCCAGGGCACATTCGAGCTGCGTGCCCCTTTTTCGACCTCAGCCGCTCCTTCTTTTCAGCATCTGCCCCAGCATCATCGCAGCAGCGGTCGACGACCCAGCGGCCTTATGCTCTAGCGAGCAAGCCATCTTCTTCCCATCCCACCGATTATCGCCCTCCAGCTCAGAGTGGGCGAGTGTATGCTGCACAGGTAGAGGATTCTTCAGCAGCGGACCATGTGGTGGCAGGTATCACCTTACTTTCTGGCATTAGGACTCGTACCTTATTTGATACTGGAGCATCGCATTCTTTCATTAGTAGATCTTTTTGCATCATTACATGGGTTAGAGGTAGGATTTTTGCCACGTGCACGAGAGGTTCAGATTCCGATCACACTTTGCTCGTGGAGGAGTGTTGTTGGTCCTGCCCGATGCAGATCGAGTCCTGGATTATGCCAGCAGACCTGTTGGTCTTGAGACAGCTGAGGGACTTTGATGTGATTCTTGGGATGGACTGGCTGGCTCGGTATTTCGCGCTTATTGATTGTGCCGCGAGGACTGTCACTTTTAGAGAGCCGGGCCAGGAGATGTTTGTATATCGGGGGATGTCAAGAGTGCTTTCTTTGCCTCTGTGGTTTCGACTTCCCGAGCGAGGCGGATGATTCATCGAGAATGTGTAGCCTTTTGGCTAGTGTTGTTGAAGGGCCTACGGCGACACCGGGACTCAGGGATATTCCTATTGCCCGCGAGTTTTCCGGATGTTTTTCCACCTGAGCTGACTAGTATGCCGCCAGACAGAGAGATTGAGTTTGTGATTGACGTAGTTCCAGGAACTGCGCCAATCTCTAAGGCTCCTTATCGGATGGCACCGGCTGAGCTACGAGAGCTTAAAGCACAGCTGCAAGATCTGATGGATAAGGGCTTTTATTAGACCAAGTGTGTCGCCTTGGGGAGCACCGGTGCTATTCGTGAAAAAGAAGGATGGGTCACTTCGGTTGTGTGTGGACTATAGTGAGATTTGAACAAAGTGACCATTAAGAACAAGTACCCTTTGCCCGCGCATCGATGATCTTCTTGATCAGCTGCAAGGGTCTTGTGTATTATTTCCCAAGATTGATCTACAGTCTGGTTACCACCAACATGAAGGTGAAGGCCGAGGATATTCCTAAGACTGCTTTCAGATCACGGTACGGGCATTATGAGTTATTACAGTTATGCCGTTTGGATTGACATAATGCCCCTGCCGCCTTTATGGACTTGATGAACAGCGATATTTCGGCCATTTCTGGATCGCTTCGTGGTGGTGTTCATTGATGATATCCTTATTTACTCCCGAAGCCGAAGGGCCGAGCACGAGGAGCACTTGAGGACTGTGCTACAACTTCTACGAGATAAGAAGTTGTATGCCAAGCTGTCAAAGTGCGAGTTTTGGCTTCGGGAGGTAGCTTTCCTTGGGCCATGTGATTTCCGCCGCCGGTGTAGCAGTAGACCCGGCGAAGATGAGGCAGTTCGAGATTGGCCCCGACCAACGACTGTATCTGAGGTGCGCAGCTTCATGGGGTTAGCTGGTTATTATCGTCGGTTTGTGGAAGGCTTTTGCGAAGCTTTCCACACCCCTCACTCAGTTGACGCGTAAAGGAGTTAAGTTTATCTGGAGTGAGGACTGCCAGAGGAGCTTTGAGGAGCTAAAAGATAGATTGATGACCGCTCCTATCCTTCCCTCCCTGTTATGGGGAAAGGATATGTGATCTACAGTGATGCATCGCATAGTGGACTTGGATGCGTGCTGATGCAGGAAGGGAGGGTAATTGCTTATGCATCGAGACAGCTTAAGGATTACGAGAAGAATTACCCTACCCATGACTTGGAACTTGCTGCCGTGGTGTTTGCACTGAAGCTTTGGCGCCATTACCTATATGGGGAGCACTGTGAGATCTACACTGACCACAAGAGCCTAAAGTACCTGTTCACGCAGAAGGAACTGAATTTGAGGCAGCGCAGATGGTTAGAGTTACTGAAGGATTACGATATGGATATCCATTTACCATCCAGGAAAGGCCAACGTGGTTGCAAATGCCTTGAGTAGGAGAGTGGTGCAGAGTTTGTCCATGTTGATATACAAATCAGACGCCACTGTTAGAGGAGTTGAGACGGCTCGAGATAGAGGTTGGTATCCCCTGGGGTCTCTGCTAGACTGAATGTCTTTGGTCATGCAGCCCACTCTGCTGGAGAGGATCCGGGAGAGAAACAGAGCGAGGACCCCCATTTGACCAAGATTCGAGATCAGATTCCGAGTGATCGATCAGGGGATTTTTCAGTTGATACTGCGGAGTACTGAGGTACAGGGATCGAGCCTGTGTGCCAGTGGATGCTGAGATCAGAGAGCAGATATTGAGAGAGGCCCATTATCACCTTACACCCTTCATCCTGGGGGGATAAGATGTATAAGGGACCTCAAGACACACTTCTGGTGGAATGGCATGAAAAGGGATATTGGGAGGTTTGTGTCTCAGTGTTTAACTTGTCAGCAGGTAAAAGCTGAGCATCGTGTGCCAGCTGGCAAGTTACAAAGTCTTCCAATTCCCGAGTGAAAATGGGACCACATCACGATGGATTTTGTGGTCGGATTACCGAGGGCACAAGGAGGTGCAGATGCTATCTGGGTAGTGGTGGATCGACTTACCAAGTCAGCGCACTTTTTGCCTATACAGACTACTTGGCCACTCGAACGACTAGCCCAGTTATACTTGGATGAGATAGTGAGGTTACATGGGGTGGCCAGCTTCCATAGTGTCAGATAGAGACCCGAGGTTTGTTTCGCGATTCTGGGGGAGTTTATAGACTACCTTGGGGACTCAGCTCAGATTTAGTACAGCTTTCCACCCACAGAACTGATGGACAGTCAGAGCGGACGATTCAGATCCTTGAGGATATGCTGAGGGCTTGTATCCTAGAGTTTGGCGGTGGATGGATTCGACACTTATCACTGGCTGAGTTTGCGTACAACAACAGCTTTCAAGCGAGCATCCAAATGGCTCCGTTTGAAGCGTTGTATGGACGCAAATGTCGATCACCGCTATATTGGAGTGATGTGGGGGGAGAGAAGGACTCCTGGGACCAGATTTGTTGCTAGAGGCAGAAGAAAAGGTCAGAGTGATCCGACAGCACCTTCGGATCGCTCAGAGTCGACAGAGGAGCTATGCTAATGTTCGGCGACGAGACTTAGAGTTTCAGGTGGGAGATCATGTATTTCTGAAAGTCTCGCCGTCCAAAGGGATAAGGAGGTTTGGCATTCGCGGGAAACTCAGTCCCCGATACATTGGACCCTTTGAGGTATTGGAGCGTATCGGGCCAGTTGCTTACGGGCTTGCACTTCCCCCGAGACTGGCTGGTGTCCACGATGTTTTTCATGTTTCTACACTGAGGAGGTACGTCTTCGACCCCATCGCACGTCATCGACTTCACGCCGCTTGAGATCAGCGAGGATTTGAGGTATGAGGAGCGCCCACTGCGGATTCGAGATCGGGAGATGAAAGAACTGCGCAATCGGACCATCCCCTATGTGAAGATCCTCTGGAGCAATCATGATGAACGCGAGGTGACGTGGGAGCTCGAGTCAGCGATGATGGACGCCTACCCCTACCTGTTCGAGGCTCAGGATTGAGGTATGATTTTCGTTTCGAGGACGAAACTTTTGTTAGTGGGGGAGGATGTAGTGTCCTAGTTTTCCCTGTGTTTTTCCCCTGTTTCGGGGTGTGGAACACCTGTTAGTGGTGTGTGGGACCCCAACATGTCAAAGTGATATGTTGTTTGGAACCAGAAAGGATTTGGGAGCAAGCCTGACCTTCGGCTGCCTTTGCTGAATTTTAGGAGTGGAATCAGGCTAATCGGAGGCCGTATTTGAATTCAGCGTGGAAAAAACGCTGGAAAACGGCTATTTACTTATTTATTTTGGAGTCCGGATGCCCAAAAAACGGACCCCCGGAAGTTTTCTGCGCAAATTGGTGCACGGGGGGAGCTGTGGACCGGCCGGGGACATGTGGCAGGCTCTTATTGGGCCGGCGCATGGCTCTCGGTCCACGGAGCGGGCCGCCGGTGCACGGTGGACCGGCGGGCCACGTGGCAGGCACCGGTTGGGCCGGTGCAGCGCGCGCGGCGCAGGGATCGCGCGCGGGCAGCGCGGGCAGGCCGGGCAGGCGGGGGCAGCGTGCGCGGTGCACGGTGGACCGAGGCGCGCCACGTGGCGGCCCCGGATTGGCCGGCCCATGTGAGCGTGGCGCACGCAGCACCGTGCGACTGCGGCCGTACGCGCACGTGGGCGGCGCGTTGACGGACCGGCGGTCGCGTCTGGCGGCGCCGCCCCACGTGGCACCACGCCAGTGGTTGGTGCCGCACGCCGCGCTGACCCGGGGAGGGGGGCACGTGGCGCTTCCCCGCTGGGCCCGCACGGCTGCCGCCTGTTTGGCGGACACGTGGCGGGCTCTGGGGCGGGTCGATTGGCTGTGCGGTGTGCGGTAGGATCCTGTGCGCGAGCGGGCTGGGCCGGGCCGCACTGTGCGCGCCCGGAAATTGGCGGGCCGGGCCGCACTGTTGGCGCCCGAAATCGGGCTGGGCCGGACCGGGCGCCCGAATCTTGGGACTTGGAGGGAATTTTGCCAAAAGACTTTTGGGCCTATATATACAGCCCACCTCTCTCTTTTCTCTGCCTTTTTTCGAAGTGCAGAGAGGGAATGAGAGGGAGGGACCTTTAGTAAAGTTGTTCCTCACACTATTTTTCATCTCGTGGTGGGTTTCCAGAATTTTTGGAAGCTCGACAGCGGCGATCCGGATTTTACAGAGCGCCTCGTTTTTCCCCCAATCTTGGCCCATAACGTCGCATCTCAGTCCGAGAAGCCCCCTGCGCAGTACAGGAGTCCGATTTTGATGATTTCTTCGCCGGTGTGTTCTTAAGAGGTAGGGCTTCATTTTTCGTGTTGGTGATTTCTCTGGATTCCGATTTCTTGGCATGATTCCCGAGGTGTTTTGACCCCCTCTTTTGCTGTTTGGGTTTTTGGACAGCGGCGACTTCGACGAATTATTTCTCAGCGTAGGAATATCAGATCGAGGCGATTCAAGAGTCGATTTTGGGCTACTTTTCGCGAGGAACGCAACCGTGATTTTTTGAGATTTTTAGGAGCTCGAGACAGAGGTGAAATTACTCATTTTGCGTGCTGATTGTAAAAACAGTAATTATGTGTTTGGAACTTGTAGTTTTTACACCGTGTACACTTGTGTGATGTTGTAGGATACTGTTTCAGCTGACGGTGTGCTTAGAGGACAGCAGGTATTTTCTGGGTGTATTGTGCACGCTTTTCGAGGTGGGTGGTTGCATTTCTCTCTTTGTTGACTTGCTCACTAGGAATAGTAGAGTTTCCCAATTATAAATGTGACAGTTAACTCGTGGTATATGAACCTATTGCATTGGCCCCCCTAAATTAATTAATAGCTTCTATGTGATCAATCTGGGACAATGGAGTTGGACAATTGCTATATCTTAAACTGCATGCAAATAAATAATCCAATAATGTTTTAAAATGATTCTTTACAAGAAACCTTAGTCACTTTCTAATACTTTTTAAAGGAATAATTGTATGTTTAATTGGACATCTAGTTAGGCCACCATTGTACTGCAGCACTGTATTATGGGATTTGACTTAGGAGAAAACATGTTTTATTGTTATTCTTCTCTATCGATGCATCACGATCGAGTCAGCTCGGGATCTTGAGATAGTATAGTTGGATCTTGAGTCTGGGACAGTTTAGACTCTTCTTGGGGATTGTGGGAGATAGTGGCAACCGCGAATTTTGGGCGGTTGACCGGATGTTATTACCACATCAGATTGGGGATCAGGGTTGCATTAGTGGATGGAGTATTCCACTTTGATCGTGGTCATGATCCAGTCCTGCTATTGTGAGACATCAGTTACAGAGATGATTGATACAGAGATACTTTACTCGTGTGGGTCGCTCCCCTCGAGTGCCACTCCGGAGTAGGCTTTTTGACCGTGATGGGTGCCTGTCAGTTGGTGAGTTGTGAGTGATGACAGAGCAGGCAGTGCCAGTGTTTCCTGGCCCTCTGATTGGGTTTCTTTGGGCAGTCAGCTTTATAGTTGCATATATATACAGTTATCTTTTGGCACTGCATTTAGAGGCATAGTAGTGGTAGTTCCTTTTCCAGCAGTCTTTATTACATACCACTGTTCTTTTCTTTTGCCTCTTTATTCCCAGTGGGTGCGTCGGCATTAGAGGTTTTACCCACTAGGGGAGGCTACTGGTTGTCTAGTAGTTCTCACCCCCATTATTGTTTTCTGTCATCCTTTCCCTTTGTTTTGCAGAGTCATCTGTGGGAGCTGCTGGGCCTTCAGCGGCAGATCGAGGTAAGAGGATCGCCGACTAGCTAGATCGTCTACCCCAAGTGAGAGACTAGCGAGGTTTTTATTGTACCCCCTTTTGTATCTCAGACTTCAGTAGTTTCCTTTTGGGTCTGGCTTTGGCCAGCTGGTTGTATATTTTTGGTGAGCTGGGAGTATATTGTACTTTTATTTCAGCTTGTAGCTTATTTCAGTCTGAGATTACTTTTAGTTCTATTAGTTCAGCTCTGTTTATGCTCTTTTATTGTATATTATCTATCTGAGCAGGTTACCAGCGCTTCGTGCACATAGAAAATTCTGTGTGTACGGCGGATCTGTTGGCGGGCCCGGGTTCCGGTTTACACCCGGGGCGTGACACCACACTAAGAGAAATCCGGACCACTCGGCCCACTACCCGGGCGAGGATAACACTATGCCCAAGAATAGAGTAAGAAGTGTGGATGTCTAAAGTATAAATAAACCTAGCCCAAGTAAGGGTTTTCTACTGGTTTGGTTATACATGCAACATATGACGGGGTGCTAGATCAAGTTCCAAAGATAACATTAATTTAACATATTTAGGGAGCAATAAAACAACACAGATCAGCATAGCAACACAAGGAGTATCAATTTTCTCTTTCTAGCATGCTTCCTAGTACATCTCAAAATCTTGCAGGTTCCCTACTCAATAGAGTTAATGAACTGTCCATTGGTTTTGAAGACGAAGCAACCCACCTGAAGCGCGCGTCAATCCAAGATCCAAAAAGGCTGAAACTGAACGGGGACAATCCTTGGATTCCCACGATTCTAACGGACCCAGAAACACCCAAAAACACCTCCTGGGTACAAAGATATAGTCCAACATTACAATCAACACAAAATTCCCAAGTGTACAATCTGCTGAAAATTCAGTCCCAAATAAACTTAATTATCACCTGCGAGATAAATTCCAAAAATTCCAATAAAAATAAGATGGCGATCCTTGCGAAGAGTAGATGTCAATCGAGCTCTCACACGTCGAAATCCGATGCTCGAGTGCAGAGATAAAAATCCAACTATGCGCTGCTGTCCAGGAAAACTACCAGCCAAAATAAGGGCTTAAAGATGTACCAGGAACCCCTAAAAAAGCTTAAATCTAGGAGGACTAGAAAATACAAAAATCGTAGATTTATCTCTTGTGAATCCGACGCCATGAAAATCATCCAAAAATTCCGTCGAAGTAGCTCTGTGGACCTCGTGGACCGAAACGCGACGAAAATGGGCCACCGACGAAAGAACGTCACACTGCGCTAACTCGCTGAAGACGTCGATGCCACGGCCTCAAAAAATTCCGAGCCTCCTTCACAAGATGCAGAACAAGGTGAAGATCAAACTCACTTCAGGGCTCAGAGGCAAAAAAGCTCGGGAAAAGAGTCCAAGAGCCCAAGAACCCAGCTTATTTATAGGCCCCCACCAAAAGAAACCAAAAACCAAGCTATTGGGCTTTTGTGCCCTGATTTCGGGCGCTCGAAAGAGATTCAGGCGCAAACAGTGCCCAATAGTGCCCGCCCACACCGGATCCTGTCAGCGCCCGAATCTACCTGGGCACGCCACGTGTCCCGAACACGGGACAGCGGGCGCCCGGCCATTCGGGCGCTGCCACGTGGCCACGTGGCCCGACAGGGAGCAGCGAAGCGGGTGGCGCTCGCCAATCGCCGGGCGCCACGTGGCGCCCCGCGTACGGCGGCCACCTGCCCCGACCTGCCCCCACCTGCCCCGACCTGCCCCCACCTGCTCCGCCTGATGCGTGGACTGCGCGTTCCAGAGCCGGCCACTCACAGGCCGCCACGTGGCCCGCCTCGGTCCATGCACCAACCCGCTCGACGCCGTGGACCGTGCCGCGTGAGCCCGTGAATCCGAAGCTGCCACGTGTCCCCCGCGCCCGGTCCATGCACCCGCGCCTTCTCTGTGGACTGCGCCGCGTGCGTCGGCCAATCAGCGGCCGCCACGTGGCATCCAGCCGGTCCACAGCTTCCCCCATGCACCAGAATGCGCAGAAAACTTCCGGGAGTCTATTTTTGGGCATCCGAACTCCGAAAAAGACAAGTAAATAGCCGATTTTCGACGTTTTTCCGCGCTGAATCCAAATATGACATCGGATTAGCCTGTAACCCTTTCTAAATTCCGACAAAAACAGCCGGAAGGCAGGCTCAATCCAGAGGCCTCATAGCGTCCGTCCAACGCGTCCATTTGACGCGTTGCGGGTCCGACACACCAATAATAGGTGTTCCACATCGTGGGTCATGGGGAAAGCTACACGGGAATCGGGGCTACTACAATATTCATAGAAAAAAAAATTTATGAAGTGTTCGAACGGTTAAAAATATAGTTTTTGTTTTAGAGCATAGTTATACTATATCCTAAAAAAAAGGGTAAAATAAAAATCCACTCTAATCAAAGAAAAAAAAATTCATTATTCTTAGACTCCCTCACCTCGAATATATGATAAAATTTTAAATTTTAAATTTTAAATTTAAACTTTCGACACAAAAATTTAAATTTAATTTTTTTTTATTTTTAATTTTTAATTTTTAAGTTTTAAAATATGCAGAGAAATGAGTATAGATATTATATTCTATGTTTTAGAACTCACAAAATTTCAAGTAAAAGTATAAAAAATGTGAATTTCACATTAAAAACATGTAATAATGGCGAAAGTTAATCCATTCAATGGAAGAAAATTCAAAAAAATCAAAGGGAGACCAGCGAAATGTAAGCAAGAAAACAATTGGCCAACAACCACTTCTTTCAATTAATAATTACAATAATTATTCTGATTACAGCTAATACAGCTCTTAGACATTAAGACACATGCAAGTTAGATAATTAGCTAACCTACAACCTTGTAAAATGTACGTGCAATTTATAACCAAGTGAATTAGCTAACCTACAACCTAGTAAACAAGTACGTGCAATTAATAACCAAGTGCTTTTCAATAGAGCATTAAAAAGGGAATAGCAATTTTTCTTATTAATAATTTCCCATTTTCACTTTGAATAGTCATATTTTAAGTTTTTTTTTTTTTTTTTTTTTTGGTTTTATTTTTTGTTATGGGGCATCTACTTATATAATTCTGAATTATTTTTTTAATTATTTTTTTGGCTTTCTTATTTATTCTGTTTAAAAAATTAATATTATTTTTTTAATATTTTATTTTTTTTTAAATATATCTCTCAAGTTAGATTCTGTTAATATATACTCTATTATCACTAAATTTTTTTTTATTGTACTTTAAATTAGGTAAAAATATATATATATTTTTTCTTTTTAGTTCTTAAATATTTCTTTCTATTCTCATCAAATTTTTTTTTATCCCAAATTAGAAACAAAATAGATATTTAAATTTTTTTTAACCATCATAAAAAATTTAATTCGAATTTTATTCGAGATAACGTAATGGATAGTAGAGTTTATTTTTAAATAATGAAAAAATATATGAAAAACATATTTTTTTTTAAAAAATAGAGGTAAATAATATATTTTAAAAATATTGAAAGATATATAGGCAATTATATTCTCTCTTGTATTATTTCAAAAAACACTAATTAGGTTAGAAGTATATAAAGCAACTAAATTTTAAAATTAAGATTTTGAATATATCAATCACTA
The DNA here is from genome assembly GCA_029204045.2 of Tillandsia leiboldiana. Lineage (NCBI taxonomy): Eukaryota > Viridiplantae > Streptophyta > Magnoliopsida > Poales > Bromeliaceae > Tillandsia > Tillandsia leiboldiana. The sequence continues at coordinate 12,150,414 of CM055078.1, read as the reverse complement.
AGTTTTTATCCAACTGCGCTAGGCACAATCAACATTTAAAATGAAAAGTTAAAATAAAATTATAAGACCTAATATGAAGATATTTCGTTTGAAGTTTTTAGCTTAAATGCAAAGTAAAAATTAATGTTTGAATTAAATCAAAAACTCTCTATTGTATTCGTTCTTTCAATCTGCATCGCGAAATGGCTGAATGATTTACTAGTATTATCATAAATAAGATTCAGACAAATCAGTATTATACTGTAAAAAAAAAAAAAAAAAAAAAAAAAAAATCCAAAAGATGAATAAAAAATGGAGAGAACTCATATTAAGCTATAGAAAATTTTAAAAAGAAAGATGAATTAAAAAATGAACTAAATTTGTGTCACAAGAAGGGGAGGCATTATACCATTTGTTCCCTCGACCCATTACAGCTATATATATATATATATATATATATATATATAAAATTAATTAATTAATTAATTAATTAATTTATTTATTTATACAGGTACGTATTTAGAGGCTATCTAGGAGCTAAGCTGTGGCATTTTCTTGTTGGAAAATGCTACCCGTACACCCCATTCGGGGTGTATATCACACACCCTATTCATCCAATGGGTGGGATGTGATGATGGGTCAATCGATGTGACCCGTAAAAGGGGTGTATATCACACACCCCATCCATCCAATGGGTGGGGTGTGATGATGGGTCAATCGATGTGACCCGTAAAAAATATCGCCACCATTAAAATAGTGGAGATGTATGATATACACCCCTTCGGAGTGTATGTGTAGCATTACTCTTTCTTGTTTCCGAATTAACAAGCCCTTTATATGCTTTTTTATTTATTTTTTGTACTGCACCGTCCAAACAACGGCAGCAGCAAAAGCAGGGACAAAAGAAAAGTCGCACAGCCTACGAGTTGTGGTCGCGTCTGTAGGGTGGTCACCTCAGCTAAGAGGTAGGTGGATCACAGACAGAGAGAGAGATTTTTTTTTTTTTTTTTTATTTTTATTTTTATTTTTTTATTTTTATTTTCATTATTAGAAATTATTTAAGTTTGATAAAAATATTGTGACACTAGTGACGCTAAAGTAATTCTTCATATGATAAAAATAAAATTATAATTGAATATATAAAAAATTATTAATTTTAATAATAATAACTGAATTTAAATATATATATTTTTGATCGATAATTTGATTCCAACGGATTATTATTGATAATAGGTCAGGACGTTATATTTGATATAGTAGTCGATTTACCAGTCGAAAGTGTGAGACGAGTCTTATATCGTCTGGTGATCTTAAACCGTATATGTGATTAGACTGACGAGAACATCAAAATCTAAACGAAGAGAATTTATGATACCCAATAGTCGAAAGTGTGAAACGAGTCTCATATCGTCTTGGTGATCTTGAGCTGTATGTGTGATTGGACTGGCGAGAATATCAAAGAACCGTATGTGCGATTGAACTGACGAGAACATCAAAATCTAAACGGAGAGAGTTTGTGGCACCAAATAGTCTCATACCGAATGAAAATAAAATTGTGATTGAATATATAAAAGATCATGGACGTAGTAATAATATATAAGCTTAAGCATTTTGGTTCGGTGATTTGGATTCTATAAATTATTATTACTAATGGATTAAATTGTTATAAATATGCCGAACTTATTTAAACTATATGTCGGCCATCTATTTTCTTTTAAATTTTAATTTTATTATTTAATTTTTTAATTTATTTAATTTGAGTTCATTAAGAATATTTTGTCTTCATTTTAATGCACCGTTTATCTTTATAGATTTAGTTATTATATTTTATGTAATTTTTCTAACTATAAATTTATTAAAATAAAATATTAGTTTAGAATTGTAAAGTCAAAATGATATTGACTGATTTAAATCAAATACATTTAAAGATTGAATAATAAAATTAAAATTTTAAAAGTTTGGATTGAAAATTTAAAATAATCTATAATTTTAGAAAGTTATATATGTTTTTACCTTACAATTAAAGTGTGGTATTAGAATACTATTGACAGTTTTTGTTATTAGTGGTATTATTATAAATTTAAGAGTTGTAATAATTACTAGTGAAGTAACCAGCGCGATGCGGCGAATATTAAATTTTTAAAAAATAATAATTTATTAATTAAAAAATTATAGAAAAAGAATATTTAATATGATGTAGTATTACAATGAGTAAAAACAAAAATTAACCAAAAAATACTGTTGTCACGCCACGAATTTTAAAAAGTGCAATAATTTATTTATTTTTTAATCAGAGTTTATAATTTAAAATTTAGGACTTGAACAGGCCGCCACATATACAGAAAATTTTCTGTCCATACGGACAAAGACTCTTCTATACATGCATGGCAAAGCAAGTACAATGATACAATTAGAGATGCAACAGATATTAAAATAACTGAACAAATACATAACCACTACAACTAAATACATTCACATGACATAACATAATCCACAACTGCGCTTCAATTTCAGTTACAAAACAAATCAACAAATGTAAAAAAGAACCACAATAAAAAATAAAAATAAAAAACACGACATCTTTCAACAATCAACCAATCGAAATCTAAATTTTAAGATATGAATCAGAGTTTTTTTTTTTTTTTTTCTTTTTTTTGTGATCCTACATACTATCCTGGAGTGCACTGTAGGTGGCGGACGCCGCTGCTGCAGGTTCAGCCGCCACTGTTGAATGTCTCATAATTCCTGCACCAAAGATAAAAGCACTGATTTAAAATAACATGTTTATAGTTGGCAATTTGAAGTAATTTCAAACATACAAACTCGAGATTGTTTTATCTCACATATTTTATGTTTTGTGCCTTGGAATTGAAATAATTTTTGCAATTGAGATTAGAATTTCGCACCTCAATATACCACATGAAAATATTAAAATATATTTAACAAAAAATTATTTACTTATACACGGATTTCTAAAAAACATGATAAATTTGCAAAAAAAAAAAAATTCTATTTACATTGACAAAATATGTACTTTGATTCATGAGAAGATACAGAAATTGCAATAAAAGATCTTTATCGCCTATTGTTGAATGTGTTCTCCTCCACTTTTTTTCCTTTTTCTTTGTTTGCCTATTGTGTTGAAATGGTACAATTCATGGTCCAATTGAATTAGGTCACATATGTAATCTTTGTATTTTGCCGAACTTGCTTATTATATTAGAATTAGAATTCTACTACATAAATTTTTAAAAGAAATCAATTATTATACTTAGAATATTAGGGGTAAAAAAGAATCAAATTACATAGAAATAAATTAAACAAAGAGACTATTATTGTAGAATAATTTGAATGAAACTTTAAAACAAAAGCTCAGATCTTGATGTATTCTTGCATTATAAAGATCTTTTATCCTCTCATTCAAATCAGTAGCCTACTAAACAATTGACAACAAAATATTAAACAACGCAAAAAATGAATAGTTTACAGAGAAGAGATTGAAAATAAAAACAAAGAAATAAAATTTGTGGAATAAATTCTTAATTAGAAGTTGTAACTTCGTCCCACAACTAAGATCAAAATAATAATCACTCATTTTCATGAGTTTGTGCAGCAACCGTGAAATTTAAATGATTTGAAAACTCAGAAAAATATAAATGTAAAACAAAATAATAATATAAAGAAAGTATTAGAATATGTAATTTTAAAAACTATCTAATCATTTAATAACAAAAGAATAGGAAAAAAATTGCTAAGAAACTAAGTAATAAAACATATCAGTAGTTTCAACATTTCTAATTTCAACATGAGGAAGGAATACAAAAAGAAAGAAGAATAGAACAAACAATATAAAAATTTGAATACAAAAAAAAAAAGAATCATCAGAATTAGTACCAAAAAGAGTAAAAAAAATATTAAAAAATTGATGATGTACACTAAGTAGCAGCACAATGATGAACAACTTAATGAGAGTTGTTATTATATAGCCACAAAAATGGAGACAATTGGTTAGTCGTCAGTGTATAGGAAGCATCATTGGAAAACACTTTGCCTTTGGTGGATCAATCCAACAAAGTAATTTTTAAAAGATATAAATTATTATACTTGTAATATTAGGGGAAAAAAGAATTAAATAACACATAAATAAATTAAACAAAGAGGTTATTATTGTACAATAATTTGAATGAAACTTTGAAACAAAGGCTCAGATTTTGATGTATTCTTGCATCATGAGGATCTTTTATCCTCTCATTCAAATCAATACCTTAAAGGGAAGAGATCAAACCTTGGCGGGATCGACGAAGGGGAAGCATCTGAGGAGGCCAAGGACTCGATTGGTGACCTCGTGCTTGTCGAAGGCGGATCTTGCTGCGGCGGCGGCGGTGATGACGGGCTGAGCGAAATCCCTAGATCCCGCACTATAGAGGAGGCCTCCTCTTCCACATCCATGGGCGAAGATTGGAGAGGAAGAGGACGACGATCTCAGGAGATTAGAGAATGAAATCGATAGGGAAAGAGATCAAATCTTGGCGGGGTCGATGAAGGGGATGGATTTGAGGAGGCCGAGAGCTCAATTGGTGACCTCACGCTTGTCGAGGGCAGAGCTCGCGGCGGCGGTGGGCTGAGCGAAAGTGTCACGCCCCGGGGGTTCGAATCGTGCGGAAGAGGAACCACCGATGCCCCCTGATTCAGCCATTTTTTTTTTTTTTGTAAACCACTACTCCCCGGCGCGTGTCCAGACCCGCCGCATATACAAATTCACTCTGCAAACGGGCAGAGTCTCCTTTGTATATGCACGGCGTCTCAACTACAAAGTGTCTCACAAGGCGTAACACATACAGTCTTTAACCACATCAGTTGGGGTCACGAACACATACAACCAATCAACTCACATGATCTACTAGTAGCAACTTAGAACAAAGAGGCCGTTGTTTTGAAAAGATAAATAATCACAAGGTTTTGAAAGCGGCATCCACACGATGCCATCGTTTTGGGAAAAACTGTTTCAAAGCCACATAAATCCACAGGGTTTGAAAACGGCATCCACCCGATGCCGAATTTTGTGAAAACAGTTCGCAAACACATAAATTCCATAAGGTTTGTAAAATCCGGTGCCCACACGACACCCACATTTTAAAAGTAGTTTTCGCAAACGGTTTTCTTTGCTTTTCATTGTTTAAAACGGCCAAGTAAGAAAAGATATAACAATCATTCGTTTATATGAAAAAGGAAAAGACAACACCCACTTCGACCCCACGGGGGTGCCGCAATCCACAACTAACTAGCATGAGTAATAAAGGAAAGAGGAAAGTAAAAGTCACTGTATCTGAAGACGATCAGTGTCAGAACAGCACTCTCGCGGCCTCACCGATGCCCTAGCACTCGCCCCTGGACGAACCTGTCACGGAGTGGGAAGTCAGTGACTAGAAATAGTATGATAAGCATAAAAGAACCAAAATAGGGCAAACCACAATAACCGGAGCAACCGTCCCTCTTATATATCGTTAGCGATAAACACACCCTGTACCAAAACAACACCGGGCACCTTTCCCGACCACCGCACCGATCCCCTACCCCGGTGTCCCCTGCCGAGCACCGGCCTCGGCCGCCGAGCACCTGCCTCGACATCACCGCTCACACCCCCCACCCATGAGGGCCCCCATTCCTAACGCCATCGTCGCGTGGGGTACACGGGTCAACGTACCACTTTTCCGGAAAAGCACACCCTTACGGTGGCCAAACCGCCGGTGTGCGTGTAGCAAAACTAGAGCCTCAGATCGATAGTAAGTACAATAATATAACAGGGTTAGTGCATAAACAGGAGGAGACTAACAATTCACCCTTGCCCCAACATACTATTTCTATCATTAAATTCCTATTCCCACAATCCCCGGGAATGTACCCACCTTGTGCGCGTCGTCCTGCGCTCGACTCGTCCGCGTCCGTGCTCCAGTCGCCAACGACGTCCTGCACTCCTGAAGGAACAAGGGCAAGTCAAGACTAAGGGGTCCGAAACTCACACCGGCTCCCGACTTCGTGCGGCGGAGTTCCCCGCATGGCACCGGCCCGTGCGGCGCACACTCCGCCTGTGCACAGCCCCGCGCGGCACCAGCCCGCGCGGGTGCCCCACCTGCGGGCGGCCCCGCGCGGCCATACGCCGCGCGGGCGCGCTGCCCGCGGTGCGGGATGACCCCGCGCGGCACCAGCCCGCGCGGGCGCCCCTCCTGCGGGCAGCCCTGCGCGGCCAGGCGCCGCGCGGGCGCGCTGCCCGCGGTGCGGGGCGACCCCGCGCGGCACCAGCCCGCGCGGGCGCCCCTCCTGCGGGCGGCCCCGTGCGGCCACGCGCCGCGCGGGCGCGCTGCCCGCGGTGCGGGGCGACCCCGCGCGGCACCAGCCCGCGCGGGCGCCCCTCCTGCGGGCGGCCCCGCGCGGCCATGCGCCGCGCGGGCGTGCTGCCCGCGGTGCGGGGCGACCCCGCGCGGCACCAGCCCGCGCGGGCGCCCCTCCTGCGGGTGGCCCCGCGCGGCCAAGCGCCGCGCGGGCATGCTGCCCGCGGTGCGGGGCGACCCCGCACGGCACCAGCCCGCGCGGGCGCCCCACCCGCGGTGCGGGATGACCCCGCGCGGCACCAGCCCGCGCGGGCGCCCCTCCTGCGGGCGGCCCCGTGCGGCCACGCGCCGCGCGGGCGCGCTGCCCGCGGTGCGGTGCGACCCCGCGCGGCACCAGCCCGCGCGGGCGCCCCTCCTGCGGGCGGCCCCGCGCGGCCATGCGCCGCGCGGGCGTGCTGCCCGCGGTGCGGGGCGACCCCGCGCGGCACCAGCCCGCGCGGGCGCCCCTCCTGCGGGTGGCCCCGCCCGGCCAAGCGCCGCGCGGGCGTGCTGCCCGCGGTGCGGGGCGACCCCGCGCGGCACCAGCCCGCGCGGGCGCCCCACCCGCGGCCGGCCCCGCGGCGGCGGTGCCCGCCGCTCCCCCCGACCCGAGGCGGTACCCTCTCCCTCCTCAAAACCACAAAACAAAAGGGGAAAACGAAAATCAAAACGCACCCCCACTCACCTTGGTCCGCCGATGGAGAAGAGGAGGAAGGGGATCTTCCACCCGATGTTCGGCCGGTTCCGCTAGCGAGAAGGTCCTTGGCTCGTTCGCCCAAAACCCCGCCGCTCCCTTTTTCCCTCGTGAGTCTCCTCTTTGCCGTATTCTAAGAGAGGAGAACGAAAGGAGGCGGAAAAATAAGAAACCCTAATTTCCAAACGCCCCAGCCCAAAAGGTTAAAATATTTACCTCGAGATTCGTGCGGATCGCCGGCACGCATCCTGGGGCTCTTACGGAGGGTTCGAACTTCGAAAATTAATTCTGGATGAACCGGGAGTCGGAATTCGAAACCGATCGCGCCTGCGCGCTCCGTTCCGCGAGCTCTACCGCCTAAAATTATCCGCGGGCCCCGACGGTCTGTCTGCAAAAACACTAAAATAAGGCCCCCGGTCGGACGTTACAAGAAGAGGGGTAACGAGAAGAGTTAAAGAAAGGCCGGGTCTTACACCACTCACCGCTAAAAAACAAGTTTCGTCCCCGAAACTTAAACTTCCCCTGCGGCGAAGAGGTCCGGGTAGCACTCCCTCATCTTTGATTCTGGTTCCCAAGTTGCCTCACGCTCTTCTTGATTGCTCCAAAGTACTTTCACGTAGGGAATTGTCCGACTTCGCAGCTTTTTGTCCTCTCGGGCTAGGATCCGCACCGATACTTCCTCGAAGCTTAGGTCCTCCCTAAGCTCAATCGCAAAGACGTCGAGTACTCGCGATGGATCGGGGAGATACTTCCGAAGCATGGACACGTGGAACACGTCATGAACTCGGTCGAGGTTCGGTGGTAGGGCGAGGCGATAGGCCACAGGGCCGATGCGCTCCAGGATCTCGAAGGGCCCCACATACCGCGGGCTCAACTTGCCTCTCAACCCAAACCGCTTCACCCCTTTTGACGGTGACACCCGTAATAATACGTGCTCTCCCACCTGGAATTCCAAATCGCGGCGTCTCCGATCTGCATAGCTCTTTTGTCGGCTCTGGGCGGTCACCAACCGCCGTCTGATGAGGCGTACCTTTTCCTCAGTTTCAACCACCAAGTCCGGTCCCAAAAACTTCCGCTCCCCCATATCGTCCCAACAAATCGGGGATCTACAGCGTCTGCCGTACAATGCTTCGTACGGTGCCATCTGGATGCTCGCTTGGTAGCTGTTGTTATAAGCGAACTCTGCAAGGGGTAGGTAGCGCGACCATCCGTCTCCCAAATCCAGTATACAAGCTCGGAGCATGTCCTCGAGAATCTGAATCACCCGTTCGGATTGTCCATCTGTCTGGGGGTGAAAGGCTGAGCCGAAGTGTAACTTGGTTCCCAAGGCTCGTTGTAGACTCTGCCAAAAGTTCGAAACGAACCTTGTGTCTCTGTCTGAAGTAATCGATGTCGGCACCCAGTGTAGCCTCACAATCTCGCCGATGTAGACTTGAGCCAGTCGGTCGCGTGTCCAGGTTGTGTGGATGGGTAAGAAATGAGCTGACTTCGTTAGCCGATCCACAACGACCCAGATGGCGTCGTGTCCCTGCTGTGAACGTGGAAATCCGGTGACGAAGTCCATAGTGATTTGCTCCCATTTCCATTCGGGCACAGGTAGTGGTTGCAATTTTTCCGCCGGTCGTTGATGCTCGGCCTTCACCTGTTGGCAAATCAGGCAGTGTGCCACAAACAGCGTCACGTCTCTCTTCAGCTTTGGCCACCAGAAGGTCTGTCTGAGATCCCTGTACATCTTGGTGCCTCCCGGGTGCGCCACGTAGGGGGCGCAGTGTGCTTCAGTCAGGATTTCCTTCTTCAGGTCAGGCAAATCAGGCACGCAAATCCATCCTCGGAACCGAAGGGCGCCGTCCGTCCCCACTGCAAAGTCTCCCTTCTGCTCCGGGGAAATCTTATCTCGTTCCAGCTGTAGTTGTGGGTCCGCACCTTGGCCTTCTCGAATCCTCTCGAATAGGGTCGGCACGACTATTAAGGACAGTAGTCGCTCGACCGTCCCTGCTGGTACCACCTCCAATCTCAATCGCGGAAAGTCCTCCTGCTGCGTGATCGTGCCCGCTGAAGTCTCTTCTATCTGTCCCTTCCTGCTTAGGGCATCTGCTACCACATTTGCTTTTCCCGGGTGGTACTGAATGGTTAGGTCGTAATCCTTCAGTAACTCCAGCCACCTCCTCTGCCGTAGGTTCAGCTCATTCTGGGTGAAAAGGTACCTAAGGCTTTGGTGGTCCGAGAACACGTTACAATGCACACCGTAGAGGTAGTGCCTCCGCAGTTTCAAAACAAAGACCACTGCGGCAAGCTCCAAGTCATGGATCGGGTAGTTCTGCTCGTAATCCTTGAGTTGCCTTGAGGCATAGGCGATGACTCTTCCTTGCTGCATTAGTACTCCTCCCAGTCCTATCCGCGATGCATCGCAGTAAACCTCGTAGTCTTCCCCGGGTGTCGGTAGAGCAAGCACAGGCGCTCTTGTTAACCGCTTCTTGAGTTCTTCAAAACTTTCTTGGCATTGGGTCGTCCAAATGAACTTTACTCCTTTCCGGGTTAGGTGGTTCAGAGGGGTTGCAATCGTCGAGAAGCCCTCAACGAAACGTCTATAGTATCCCGCAAGGCCCAGGAAGCTGCGCACCTCTGTCACCGTAGTCGGATGAGGCCAGTCGGTCACCGACTCCACCTTCTTGGGATCCACTGCGATTCCTGCTGCTGAAATGATATGCCCAAGGAATCCCACCTCGCGAAGCCAAAACTCGCATTTCTTAAGTTTGGCGTACAACTCCTGCTCCCTAAGAGTCTGCAGAACAATTCGCAGGTGCTCCTCGTGCTTCTCATCGGTGGTGGAGTAGATCAGGATGTCGTCGATGAAGACCACTACGAACTTATCCAGGAAGGGTCTGAAAACACGGTTCATCATGTCCATAAATACCGCTGGGGCATTGGTAAGCCCGAACGGCATCACTGTGAATTCGTAGTGGCCATACCGAGTCCGGAACGCCGTCTTCGGAATATCCTCGTCTTGAACCCTGAGCTGGTGGTAGCCCGACTGCAGGTCAATTTTTGAGAAGACTGTTGCACCCCGCAGCTGGTCAAAGAGGTCATCAATCCTAGGTAGGGGATACTTGTTTTTCACTGTGACCTTATTGATTTCCCGGTAGTCGATGCACAACCGCAAGCTCCCATCCTTCTTTCTCACAAAAAGTACCGGTGCGCCCCAAGGTGACACACTCGGTCTGATAAACCCCCTGTCCAGAAGATCCTCCAGCTGCGCCTTAAGTTCCTTCAGCTCCGCGAAGGCCATCCTGTAGGGGGCCTTCGTGATTGGTCGTGTGCCGGGTGGAAGCTCAATCGGAAAAACAACCTCTCGCTCGGGGGGTAAACCAGGTAGTTCGGCCGGAAAGACGTCTGGGAAGTCCCTCACCACAGGGATGTCGGAGAGTGCCGTAGAGGGTCCGGTGGCTAGGGCCACCGACGCCAAGTAGGCCATACACCCTCCCTCAACCAGTTTCCTGGCTCGCGATGCTGGAATGATGGAAGAAAAGGAAACGCTCTTGCACGCCAAGTACACGTTTTCTGGGAACTCGGGATACAGCAGCCGCACCTCGCGTTTCTCGCAGTCGATCACTGCAAGGTACCACGTGAGCCAATCCATTCCGAGCACTACATCATACTCTTTCAATGGAATGACCACCAGATCCCAGGGGCACGAGAGCCTTCCCATCCTTATAGGGCAGGAAGGTATAAGGTTGCGGGCCTCCAAGGATCCCCCCGCGGTGTGAACAGTCATCAAACTGGGTAAGGGTCTCATCTCAAAACCATGGGTCAGTGCAAAGTCACGAGACATAAACGAGAGGCTCCGGTATCAAAAAGGGTTCTAGCACGGTAAACAGAAACAAGAGTGATACCTGCGACGACGTGCTCAGACGGGCGTGCCTTCACGCTGTTGGTAAAGAACGCCCCGAACAGCTGCTGTTTAAAGGTAGTCCATGACGGAAGGGTAGCACCCGTCGCAGAGCCGGGGCGTAGTCTTCCACCAAATGCGGGCGTTCCCCTCGAGAAAGTGGGCAGCCAGGGGAACCCGCTCGTGATCTTCCATCAATAGGTCCTCGAACAATTTCTCCATTGTATCCACCCGCTTCTCCACGACCCAGGGGTCTGTCGTGTCCCCCTCGAACACTGGCGGGTCGTACTTCTTGAAGTCGGCCAGGTTGGCGCGCACGCGGTCTCGCTCGTTCGGTAGAATTGCCCCTTCCTTCGCGACATTGGCGGTCGCGGCGGGAGCGGGTAACACCACCGTCTCACCCGGAGTAACTCCGACGGTCGGTGTCGGTGCCGGTCCTGCTGTTGCCGCCGAAGGGGCCACCTCTGGCGCCGTCGGTTGGGTTAAGGGTACCTCAGGCGCCGAGGTCCGGGTAGGGGCAGCCCCCTCTTCGGCCTCCATCGTCGGCGGTCCCATCGCCGGTGCAGCTGGCCCCGGGAGAGGGCCCGGGGCGACCTCCACCGTCGCAGCGGCCTGCTGTTGCTGCGTCAGTTGGCGCACGTGGTCGGTCAGGGCTGCCAACTGCCCCGCCATCTCCCGTAGCTGCTGCCTCAGGAGCTGGTTCTCCGCGGTCGCCGTCACCGCTGCGTCCGCCCCCGCGTCCTCGGCGGTAGATCTAGTCCTGGCCATGATCTGAACATTTGCACAAACCAGTTACTCCTAGTTTAAACAAAAAGAAACACCACAAACGCTGGCCCTAAAAGGAAGAAAAACACTAATCCCCTCTTTCCCCCACGAGCACTCGCGTTTTACTTATCTATCCCAAGTTTACTTTATTAATCACTAGCTAGTGTCTTGCGTCCCGTGGATGTTAGGCCCCGACTGTTGTGGTTAAAGTTTACCTCTCTGATACCATCTTAATCTGTCACGACCCGGGGGTTCGAATCGCGCGGAAGAGGAACCACCGATGCCCCTGATTCAGCCATCCTTTTTTTTTTTGTAAACCACTACTCCCAGGCGCGTGTCCAGACCCGCCGCATATACAAATTCACTCTGCAAATGGGCAGAGTCTCCTTAGTATATGCACGGCGTCTCAACTACAAAGTGTCTCACAAGGCGTAACACATACAGTCTTTAACCACATCAGTTGGGGTCACGAACACATACAACCAATCAACTCACATGATCTACTAGTAGCAACTTAGAACAAAGAGGCCGTTGTTTTGAAAAGATAAATAATCACAAGGTTTTGAAAGCGGCATCCACACGATGCCATCGTTTTGGGAAAAACTGTTTCAAAGCCACATAAATCCACAGGGTTTGAAAACGGCACCCACCTGATGCCGAATTTTGTGAAAACAGTTCGCAAACACATAAATTCCACAAGATTTGTAAAATCCGGTGCCCACACGACACCCACATTTTAAAAGTAGTTTTCGCAAACGGTTTTCTTTGCTTTTCATTGTTTAAAACGGCCAAGTAAGAAAAGATATAACAATCATTCGTTTATATAAAAAAGGAAAAGACAACATCCACTTCGACCCCACGGGGGTGCCGCAATCCACAACTAACTAGCATGAGTAATAAAGGAAAGAGGAAAGTAAAAGTCACTGTATCTGAAGACGATCAGTGTCAGAACAGCACTCCCGCGACCTCACCGATGCCCTAGCACTCGCCCCTGGACGAACCTGTCACGGAGTGGGAAGTCAGTGACTAGAAATAGTATGATAAGCATAAAAGAACCAAAATAGGGCAAACCACAATAACCGGAGCAACCATCTCTCTCATATATCGTCAGCGATAAACACACCCTGTACCAAAACAACACCGGGCACCTTTCCCGACCACCGCACCGAGCCCCTACCCCGGTGTCCCCCGCCGAGCACCTGCCTCGGTCGCCGAGCACCTGCCTCGACATCACCGCTCACACCCACCACCCATGAGGGCCCCCATTCCTAACGCCACCGTCGCGTGGGGTACACAGGTCAACGTACCACTTTTCCGAAAAAGCACACCCTTGCGGTGGCCAAACCGTCGGTGTGCGTGTAGCAAAACTAGAGCCTCAGATCGATAGTAAGTACAATAGTATAACAGGGTTAGTGCATAAACAGGAGGAGACTAACAATTCACCCTTGCCCCAACATACTATTTCTATCATTAAATTCCTATTCCCACAATCCCCGGGAATGCACCCACCTTGTGCGCGTCGTCCTACGCTCGACTCGTCCGCGTCCGTGCTCCAGTCGCCAACGACGTCCTGCACTCCTGAAGGAACAAGGGCAAGTCAAGACTAAGGGGTCCGAAACTCACACCGACTCCCGACTTCGTGCGGCGGAGTTCCCCGCACGGCACCGGCCCGTGCGGCGCACACTCCGCCTGTGCACAGCCCCGCGCGGCACCAGCCCGCGCGGGTGCCCCACCTGCGGGCGACCCCGCGCGGCCATACGCCGCGCGGGCGCGCTGCCCGCGGTGCGCGGCGACCCCGCGCAGCACCAGCCCGCGCGGGCGCCCCTCCTGCGGGCGGCCCCGCGCGGCCAGGCACCGCGCGGGCGCGCTGCCCGCGGTGCGGGGCGACCCCGCGCGGCACCAGCCCGCGCGGGCGCCCCTCCTGCGGGCGGCCCCGCGCGGCCATACGCCGCGCGGGCGCGCTGCCCGCGGTGCGGGGCGACCCCGCGCGGCACCAGCCCGCGCGGGCGCCCCTCCTGCGGGCGGCCCCGCGCGGCCAGGCACCGCGCGGGCGCGCTGCCCGCGGTGCGGGGCGACCCCGCGCGGCACCAGCCCGCGCGGGCGCCCCTCCTGTGGGCGGCCCCGCGCGGCCACGCGCCGCGCGGGCGCGCTGCCCGCGGTGCGGGGCGACCCCGCGCGGCACCAGCCCGCGTGGGCGCCCCTCCTGCGGGCGGCCCCGCGCGGCCACGCGCCGCGCGGGCACGCTGCCCGCGGTGCGGGGCGACCCCGCGCGGCAGCAGCCCGCGCGGGCGCCCCTCCTGCGGTTGGCCCCGCGCGGCCAAGCGCCGCGCGGGCGTGCTGCCCGCGGTGCGGGGCGACCCCGCGCGGCCCCAGCCCGCGCGGGCGCCCCACCCGCGGCCGGCCCCGCGGCGGCGGTGCCCGCCGTTCCTCCCGACCCGAGGCGGTACCCTCTCCCTCCTCAAAACCACAAAACAAAAGGGGAAAATGAAAATCAAAACGCACCCCCACTCACCTTGGTGAGGAGGAAGGGGATCTTCCACCCGATGTTCGGCTGGTTCCGCTAGCGAGAAGGTCCTTGGCTCGTTCGCCCAAAACCCCGCCGCTCCCTTTTTCCCTCGTGAGTCTCCTCTTTGCCGTATTCTAAGAGAGGAGAACGAAAGGAGGCGGAAAAATAAGAAACCCTAATTTCCAAACGGCCCAGCCCAAAAGGTTAAAATATTTACCTCGAGATTCGTGCGGATCGCCGGCACGCATCCTGGGGCGCTTACGGAGGGTTCGAACTTCGAAAATTAATTCTGGATGAACCGGGAGTCGGAATTCGAAACCGATCGCGCCTGCGCGCTCCATTCCGCGAGCTCTACCGCCTAAAATTATCCGCAGGCCCCGACGGTCTGTCCGGAAAAACACTAAAATAAGGCCCCCGGTCGGACGTTACAAGAAGACGGGTAACGAGAAGAGTTAAAGAAAGGCCGGGTCTTACAGAAAGCCATAGACCCCGCGCTGTAGAGGAGACCTCCTCTTCCACCTCCATAGGTGGAGATTGGAGATCGGAGAGGAAGAGGACGACGATATCAAAAGACGGATCGCGTTCCTAGTCGCTTGCATCATACCCTAACCGTGATCTGAGAGAGAGAGAGAAGAAAGAAGAAGAGGATCGTGGTGTAGAAAGAGAGAGGAGAGAGAAAAAAAGAGGTGGGAGATTAAATTGTAGAGAGAGAGAGGTGGAAGATGGGGGGGTTGGGAAGATGAGGTGTTGTGAGGTGCCAAATGAGAGAGAGAGAGAGAGTAGACATCTCATCGTAAAAAATGAAAAAAAATAGAAAATGTTTCAAACTGTGTGGAGAATACGCCACGTCAACAAAAAAAAGTTGAGGATTAATATATAGGTATAGATTATTCATCTATTATTAACCGTATGCTAGTTGGACTTTTAAAATTATATAAAAACTCATTTTATCCGCATAAGAGTTCTTTAGTCCCTTTAATTATTAAATAAATAATATTAAAAAATTAAAATTTTTTTTTAAAAATATTTTAAATATTTAAAATTAAATTTAATAAAATTAATTGTCGATTTGAAAATTATATCATTGAAAAAATTTTATAGCATGGACGCGTGTTCCTAAAACACTTGACGTGTGTTCCTAAAACACTCTATCTCAGATAGAGAGAGACAGAATATAACGATCCGACTCATTAAAAAAATTTTATAGCATGGACGCGTGTTCCTAAAACACTTGACGTGTGTTCCTAAAACACTCTATCTCAGATAGAGAGAGAGACAGAATGTAACGATCCGACCCACTAACAATAATAACTCATTAGGCCCAACCATAACCCAAAATACTTAAGCCAAGTTATTATTACTAATGTACACATCCACACTCCTATCTGATGTGGGACTATTGGGGTGTCACAGACTCTACAACTCCTATCTGATGTGGGACTATTCGGGTGTCACAGACTCTACCTGTTTAGGTCTGACGTCCTCGTCAGCCCAAACTCCCTCCGTTTAGGCCTAACGTCTCCGTTTGCCCAAACACACACAGAGCAACCCAAAATCACCAGGCGATGTGAGACTTGTCTCGCTAGCTCTGTCATCTAGACCCAGACTCAGCCGAGACTCGCCACACACTTCCGACTGATTATTGGCTCTAATACCAAATACAACGACATGATCCACTAGCAATAAAACTCGTTAGGCCCGACCACAACCCAAAATATTTAAGCCTAGTTATTATTAATAGTGTCCATATCTTATATATACCCAAACATATCCACACTCCTATCCGATGTGAGATTATTAGAGTATCAAACAGAATATTAATACTATCTAGTTAATTAGTATTAAATAAACTAATAATTAACATATCAATTAGTAATATTTATCTTATTAAAATTAATATAGGTAATTATAAGTGGAGGAATTTTTATTCAACACAATAATCTTACTCTGTTGACAAGTTATTATGGAAAACAATTTTTTTTTTCTTGTTTGAAAACAGAGTGAAATAAGATCCTTTTTCTCTTTATATCTCTTCTTATTTTTGAACCAAATATTATATTATAATTTTGTCACTCAACGAGATCGAGATCGTCTATTTGGTCAGTTCAGTCACGCTAATAGATCCACCAATTAAGCATGATCTCTCTATATCCGAAAAAAACGGAATAAATATCTCAAACAATACAATGAGTATAATGAGATACAATATAAAAAAAAAAACTACTACTAAACTGAACATTCAACTTTAAACATAAATACAACAAAATAAAACTAAAATAAAATACTATAATGAACATTTGTCATATAACAATTAGTTACAATTTTTTTTTGTTTCTCCTCACTAAAGTACAATGTTCACTCTAATACAAAAGTAGGTAAAAATGCAATTAGACCCTCTAGGTCTTTGTGATGATAGGCTCTTTGTAACACCCCCGGAATTTGGATTAGTCCTCTATATAAATGATATAATAGGACTAAATCTCTAACCCGGCTATAGCATTTTGGATGGTAGCAAGATCCAAGAGGAACATGAGAGTTAAGCGTGCTAGAGCTAGAGTAGTTCTAGGATGGGTGACCCCCTGGGAAGTGGGGCGTCACAGTTGGTATCAGAGCCATTCACCAGCCGGAAATGTGAGATGAGTCTCGGCTGAGCCAGGGTTATATAGCGGGTAGAGCGAGGCTCCCCGGCTAATGACCGTTGTGAGTGGAGTGCAGCTCCTCACAAGGTCGGCTAAGGCTAGCGAGACGAGTCTCACATCGCCTGGTGCTTGTGAGTGTGCTTGAGCCTGACGTGGACGTCAGGGCTTAAAGGGGGAAGAATGTAACACCCCCGGAATTTGGATTAGTCCTCTATATAAATGATATAATAGGACTAAATCTCTAACCCGGCTATAGCATTTTGGATGGTAGCAAGATCCAAGAGGAACATGAGAGTTAAGCGTGCTAGAGCTAGAGAAGTTCTAGGATGGGTGACCCCCTGGGAAGTGGGGCGTCACACTCTTGCTCCTATCGTGTGCCTTACCAGTTGTACCTGAATCTGTAAAAAGTAAAAATCAACGGGGTGTGAAAATTACGAATAGTTTCTAGCGGGTTCATCCACCTATAAACATATTCTACACCTCTTGATCCATTGGAAGCAATAGTAGCAGGATAATAAGAAAAGTTGTAAATACTATATTAATATGCAAGTATGAAATCTCTACACTATTAGTACATACTCAATGCTATAATACTACCATATCATGCCACACGAGGCCACTATACAATAACTCAGTCACTATGTCGTTATAAGGGTTACACCTAATCCGACCACATTCGGTCACCTTTTTTCTTCTTTTTTTTTTCTTTTTTTTTTTACTTATAACCTTTCGAAAGTATTTCATACAATGTGCCCGTGCCCTTGGAGTCATGCTCCTAATGTCGAGTCTCAATTTCGAAAGCGCCATTTGCAATATATTTTATCTTTAACCTTTTAGAAGTATCTCATCCGATAGGCCTATGCCCTAGTGGCTACTACGCGCGCTCACTCCCAAATGACGAGCTTCAAATCCGAAAGTACACTTACATTATCTTTTATATTTTTAACCTTTCAAAAGTATCTTGCCTAATGGGCTCGTGCCTTAGGTTTCGGCATCTGCGCAAACCACCCAAATTACGAGTCTCAAATCCGAATGTGTCATTTTCATTCTCTTTTACTTTCCTCTTTTATCCTAGATTATTTACTCTAAGATAATTAGGATGCCCCAAGAACATCAATTTAGGTTAAATTTCTCTTATTTACTCAAATTGTACGTTCAACCCTAAGTTTTTTATTCTAGAGTTCCCAAGTGCCCAAAGGTCATTAGTCTCATAGAATACCACTCTAACCTAAAGTTCATTGACTCTATGTTGAAACTCTACCATTTTCCACTTTAGGTTTATTCCTAAGCCCAATGCCACTTATTTTAACCTAAATTTTTTTCTAAATTTATGACATACATGTCCAACATATCACTAGGTTTTATTTACATATACAACTTAGGGCTAAACTCTATTTTGCTCAATACTCATATGTTCTCTACACATCTATTTTTACTAATATACTTCTATATTAAGAAAGCAAAGGAAAAGAGTTAAAATCACCATTTTCGGCGAAATCTCCTACCTTGATGCACTCTTGCACGGAAGGTGGCTTGATTACTTGTTCCAACAAGAAAATCCCTAAAAATGGGATAAGAACCCATAAAAGATCATTTTATCTCTTTTAAATTCATAAAAGGTCAAAATTTTTGAAATCCTAAATTTCTTCCACATGCCTTTCTTGAGCTCCCAAGCAAAAGATATTAGAAAATGGTTCCTTTCTTCTCCCAAAACCTTCTTCAAGATCTTCTCCACCTTTCTCTGGGTCTCTGGGCTACTGCTGCTATTGCTTCTTCTTTGGAATGAACGTAGAGAGAGAGAGATGGAGAGAATGAGAGAGATAAAGAAAAAAGAGTGTGAGAGAGAGGGCTTTTGTCAGGGAGTAGTTGTCTATGACAAAGGGTGCAAAATGACCCAAATGCCCCCATAAAAATTCACTATTTTCCTCAAACCCATGTCAGTCTCTGTGCGTTTCGGACGTCCGCGGCCCTGTCCGGGCGTCCGAAACGTCGGAGCCACCGTTCCTCTCGATGGTCTGAGGCAACCTTACCTTGCACCTACCACTGTTCATCCGGTGCCCACAGGACACCCCGGGCGTCCAAAAATTCGCGCGCACCAAAAATCCAGCTCTCGGGTTGAGAGTCCGAAAGTACGGACAAGGAGTCCGCGCTTGCGCCCGCTACTGTGCTCTGGGCGCCCGCAGGACATTCTGGGCGTTCAAAACCAGTATGAAGCTCCAGACTGAACTGTTTTCGCCCGTTTTCGACTCAACTTCAATCTGAATGTGATTTGCTTCAAACCAAATTTGCTTTAACTCATGTTCAGCATATTTTTAAACACATTCGGGGTGACTTATCTGCACTTTGCCACTTTAGCGAAAGCCGGTGCACTACAAGTTTACTATTTGGTGAAACTATTATGTCACGCCCTGAGATTTTAAAAGCAGTATAATTTTTTTATATATAAATAAGAGTTGAAAACCAGAATTTCCAGAATATGGGCAGATCCACCACATACATAAGAGATTCCATGTCCACACGGACAGAGTCTCTTCTATACACGGACGGTTAGGCAAGTATATAAGTATAATCAGAGTACTATCTAAATATCATAAATAATTTAAATAATAATATGAACATGATTTAACAATTCAACGACTACCAAATCCATAAATCATAAATATCAACATCCACGCATCAAATCCACAGGTATAAGCATTAAGTCATGATCATAAGCAGAATCTAAATTGAAAAGTAAAAGGCAACCGTCAGTCATAGCTGGCCATAGGGGATGACTCTATTGAATATGCTCACGTTATCGTCCCGACAGCTCACCACCAATTGACCTAAAAAATGGGTCACCAAAGGGTGTGAGATACAACTGAATATATTCCAGTGGGTACAACGAACTTGGGAACAGCAAGTCGTATCTACTGGTATACAATAATCGATGGTAAAACAGTAGGCAGATATGAAAGCAGGTACATGACATGTACATCAATCATCGTGCGGTATAAAAGGGTACTGATAATCAAGTATCTGAACATACTATAATTAACATACCAATATGAATAACAGAGCTGTAATAATAATGATACATCAATGCTGGAACCAGAGTACCTAATCAAGCCAACCAATATCAATCACAAGGACCTCAAACCAATGCTACTGTCTGGCACCTATCTAGTTGACAAATAACCCTGCACCTACGCAGTGCTATTTGAGGCTCATGGGTCAAAAAGACTACTCTACCGATAAAGAACACTACCATGAGTAGCTAATCCGCTGGTGTACGTTAATGAACAGCTGGTGCCGCGGCAATCAAAATGTTGATGCTCAAGCTCGTGGTTTAAAAACCGAAAAATCGGCAATAAGTCGGAAACTCCCAAACGAGATGCTAACAGTGTATAATCATCTCATACTATATCATAATGACTGATCTCCTACTCTATCATGCAATATAAGACAATGAGATAACAACGTAATCAGAACTAGAAATCTATTTAAGTAATGTCCAATCAGGCAGGGTATATGAAATCAATATGATAATAGCTAAGTAGCATGGAACTCATAAGTGATATGAAATCAATAGGACAAGACTAGGGCTAGCAAGATCACATGGGTTCGATCGAGTACGGTACCCAGTGAGGTGATACCATGCTAATGCCCGGATCAGAGTGCTCACCTCAGTATAGGTAATTCAGGAATCCACAGCTCAACTCATGTGTAGGCTTCTGACTGCTCGGACCTAAACCAAAAACATAGGTCAGTCATAAACTCTCACAAACCTGACCCTGTATAAAACCACTAACTGCGGACTTAAACTTAAGTCCCGAAATTCGTCGGAATTTTCGGTAACTCACCGATTGACCACTGTTGGCCCGAATAGTGCATATAAGACACTGATCTTAATGAAAGTTCACCTGCTGCACCGAACGGTCATTTCAAGTGTCCGGGCACCAACAATTAACTTTGTGCAGTTATAAACTTGAACGGTGCCATAATTACCGTAACGCGCCCGGAATAGCCAATAACGGCTTCGAAAATCCCTAACGTGAAACCAAAGTCACTAGATCGACTAGGACAGTGTCAGGAATAGCCAGGTACACTTGGCGATCATGAATGATCATCCAATTTGCTCGGATTGTACGTTTTGCGCAGAAACAACGATAAACCAGCGATTTCACCGATTTACGACTCGTAAACCAAATTCCGCTTAACGAAAGCATCCGAACCTCGAACGAAAAGTTCAGAGATCTCATACACACTGCCGGAGGCAGCCCAAGTGGCTACAATTGCAACTAGATCTCCACAACTCCGTAAAATTATATAATAACTTGTATATTGAGATGTTTTGACTTGTTACCTTAATTCGAAAACTTTTGGATTGGTTCGAAGGTATCAACAGATGGGTCTCGGCACACTAAGATCCGTGCTTGTTGTCCGAGGGTCACCCAGAGTTTGAAAAGATGCTAGGGTCAACCTATAATAATCATTAGTAAGCCAAGTTGTAAACTAAACACAACCAACCAATATCCACAACTTGAAGTGAGCATCATGCTCAGAGAGGTCCAAAGAGTCGAGGGCTCACCTCAGTATGGCCGGAATGGTCGCTGGAGCAACCTCGGCCAAATCCAAATCACTAAGAGCTCGGGCTGGCCGAACTTGCAATAACTTAGGCTCATGTGGATGACTAAGGCAAGTAGCAGTATCCTCAGGTCTAGAGGAGTGTCAGGGGTGCAACCGAGTCCGACGTCGGCGTCAGGTGGTGGCGGTTGGCCGGAATACAAGAGTTGGCCGCAAAATAAAGCAAGATAGGAGAGATGAGGGATCCGATTGTTCAATGATCTATGCAGATGCCTTGGTAGCTTGCACTCGACGAGGGGAAGACAACTGGAAGGTTTGCCGGCGGCGGGGAGTGATGGCGGCGATATACGACCAACCTCGGCTAAGAACAAAGTGTAGAAAGTTAGGGCTTCCTTTTCCCGAGCCGCGGCTGATCGAGGGTGCCCTAAACTTGGTGGAGACCTTCCTAGAGACCAGCAGAAGGCAACCAATGCCTTAGATCCCTTCCCCAACCGACGAATGCGGTGCGCGACCATATACGGCCAAACTAGGATTTCGGCGAGCATGTTGCTCCTTCCGGCAATCCGAGGGTCCTCCGACGTCGGGGCCGCACTTGTAGAGTCCCAAGGAGGTAAGAAAGGAGATGGGGATGCTCCTAAGCAAAGACAACAAGAAGGAATGAGGGTTGGCTCACCTCCGATCCTTGGAAGAAGAAACATAAGAGAATCTTCTTCTCTAGTGTCATGCGGCGACGATAGGTGGTGGTGCTCCTCAGGAGTCACCCACAGATGAAGAGGATGGTTGCATATTGGTGCTCTGGTTGCAAGAAGATGAGGTTTGATGCTGCTTCTCTCTCTCAAATCCGAGATCCAAGGTGTAGGTGACCTTGGGTTCTTATTCTAGCGTTGTCAGGCGGCAGCCGACGGTGGTAGAGCTTAGAGAAGACATAGAGAAGATGGAAGAGGCGTGGAAAGGAGGTTAAGGTTACTTAGATCTTACGGCTAAGGTTTCCAAGAACAAACCCTAGGTTTGTTTTATAGACATAGGAACAAAATGCCAATAGGTCCCTATAACCTTTGAAATTTCACTTAACTTCTTCACTGAAGATGCATTATGCCAAGAGGTTCCTCCACATGTGATTTTACGTAATTCCATGCATAAAATATAGGTTGTTTTGCCTAAATACTCAGTGAAAATAGAGAGAGAGACAGAATGTAACGATTTGACCCACTAACAATAATAACTCATTAGGCCCAACCACAACCCAAAATGTTTAACCCGAGTTATTATTACTAATGTACACATTCATACTCCTATCCGATGTGGGACTATTGGGGTGTCACAGACTCTCCCCGTTTAGGCCTGACGTCTCGTCAGCCCAGACTCCTCCCGTTTAGGCCTGACGTCTCGGTCAGCCCAAACACACATAGAGCAACCCAAGATCACCAGACGATGTGAAACTTGTCTCGCTAGCCCTGTCATCTAGACCCAGGCTCGGCCGAGACTCGCCACACAATTCCGGCTGGTTATTGGCTCAGATACCAAATGTAACGACCTGATCCACTAGCAATAATAACTCGTTATACCCGACCACAACCCAAAATATTTAAGCCTAGTTATTATTACTAGTATCCATATCTTATATATACTCAAACACATCCACACTTCTATCCGATGTGAGACTATTGGAGTATCACACAGAATATTAAGCTGGAATACTATCTAGTTAATTAGTATTAAATAAACCAATAATTAACATATCAATTAGTAATATTTATCTTATTAAAATTAATATAGGTAACTATAAGTGGAGGAATTTTTATTCAACTTCAAAAGTTGAAACAATAATCTTACTCTCTTGACAAGTTATTATGGAAAACAATTTTTTTTTTCTTGTTTGAAAACAGAGTGAAATAAGATCCTTTTTCTCTTTATATCTCTTCTTATTTTTGAACCAAATATTACATTATAATTTTGTCACACTTCGAGACCGTCTATTTGGTAATTTCAGTCACGCTAATAGATTCGCCAATTAGACATGATCTCTCTATATAAAAAAAAAACAGAATAAGTATCTCAAACAATACAATGAATATAATGAGATATAATATCAGAATAAAACTACTACTAAACTGACCATTCAACTTTAAACATAAATACAACAGAATAAAACTAAAATAAAATACTATAATAAATATTTGTCATATAACAATTAGTTACAATTTTCTTTTGTTTATCTTCACTAAAGTACAATGTTCACTCTAATACAAAAGTAGGTAAAAATACAATTAGACCCTCTAGGTCTTTGTGATAATGGGTTCTTGTCCCTATCGTGTGCCTCACCGTTTGTACATGAATCTGCAAAAAGTGAAAATCAACGGGATGTGAAAACTACGAATAGTTTCTAGTGGGTTCATTCATCGAGAAATATATTCTACACCTCTAGATCCATTAGTAATAATGGCTGCAATTTTTTTAATTGCACATATTTTTAATTATATTATTTTTATAACTAAATCTAATGTATGAAACAACTCATTTGGGTTGTTAGTATTAAAACATAATGTTATAATAAAATTAGTGTGATAAAATTGATCCTTAGATGAGTACTATATAAGATTTACAGGCACTTTTGATTCTACAGATAGTGGTGCTCTATGTATAATTGAGTTGGAAGAGTAAATTACATGGCCGGTCCTTAAACTATGAGGTAGGTAAGACTTTGTTCACTAAATTTTAATTTACTCTAATTTGTTTTTCAAATTTTTAAAATTATTATAATTAAATTTTATAATCCAATTTAGTCAGTAATTAAGTTTTATAATCAAATTTAGTTGACTAAATATTGATATATTACTAATATAAATATAATGTAACAGAATTGTGATTAATAATATGCCAATAATTAATTAAGATGCCGCATCACTCTTAGATCAGCGATGCATCAATATTTAGTTAATTAAATTAGGTTGTGAGACTTAATTACAATAATTCTAAAATTTGAGAAAGAAAATTATAATGTCCGGCCTTCCTAAGGGATCATTCATTCTAGAACTACTTTTATTTTAGCACGCTTAGTTCTTCTAATCTTTTGGGCCTAACCACCATCTAAAATATTGTAATCAAATTAAAAAATTTAATTTTATTTATACCTCAGAACTAATCTAAATATTAGAGATGTTACCAAAAT
Source organism: Tillandsia leiboldiana (assembly GCA_029204045.2). Taxonomy (NCBI): domain Eukaryota; kingdom Viridiplantae; phylum Streptophyta; class Magnoliopsida; order Poales; family Bromeliaceae; genus Tillandsia; species Tillandsia leiboldiana. The sequence goes on along the minus strand of CM055078.1, from coordinate 12,125,842 downwards.
TTGAGGATTAAAATATCTCTGGCATCATAATTTGAATACCAAACATGCAACTTGCCCCAATTTGAAAGTTTCAACATTAATAGATATTTTATGTAATTAAGAAAACTAACACCCAAACCAAACTCTGCCATCTTAATTGCATCAAAATGTACATGATCCAAAATTATGTTTCACGACTTTCCATCCTAAAATTGCTACATTTTTCTTGATTAGATCTTTATTTTCATGCGGCTTAATGAAATTAATATGATAAAAATTTCATGTGGAATAATTGTTAGAGAAAAGACTTGCTCCTATACAACAGGGATTTTGTATAGGATGTGCTCGAGCCAATAGAATTATACTATATAAGCATATTTCAGCTATTATACTATCAATAGCACTAAATATTTAGTGCTATCAATTATTTTACTATTAAATTTATTTTTTTAATTATTTTTATTTATTAAATTATAACATTTTATCAATCATTCACTAAATCTTAAAAAACCTCTATTATTCTAACTGCATATCTTTTCATCCAAAAATCAAAAATATTATAGTATCAATGACTTAATATTATTAATAGTATAGTAGTATATATATATATATATATATATATATATATATAGTCCGGCTATTATGCTATTGATAGCACCTGCACTTGATGCTACCAAGTTTTATGCCGTTAGATCTATCCATTTGATCATTTCTATTCCTTTGATTATATTATTTTTTCAACTACCTACTAAATCTTAGGGGCACACTATCATCATAACCGCATATCTTTGAGGGGGTGTTTGGTTTGGATTATCTTGTCAAGATTACAGATAATACTGTCAGGATTATTGTCAAGATTACAGATAATACTGTCAGGATTATTGTGCTTGATTTATCAAGTCTGTAATCCGTTCCGTGCAATATTACATCAAAAATATTACTGAGGGAGGGTACGGGTATCTCACATTACTGAAGGCGGATAATATTGTTTATATCATGTAAAATTATAATTTTACCCTCCAACTCCTGAACCCTTTCAATACGTTATTTTTTAAATTTTAATTTAAAATTTTGAATTGTCAAATTTTAAAATTTAAATTTTAGATTTTAGATTTTAAATTTTATATTTCAAATTTAGATTTTAAATTTAAAACTTTTAATTTTAATTTAAAATTTAAAATTTAAAATTTTAAAATTTAAAATTTAAAATTTTTAAAATTTAAATTGTACAATTTAAATTTAGATTTAAAATTTTAAAATTTTAAATTTAGATTTTATTTTTTAATTTTTAAATTTAGTTGTATTTTAGATTTTAAATTTTAAATTATAAAATTATAAAATTTTAAATTTTAAATTTTAAATTTCATATTTCAAATTTGGATTTTAAATTTTAAATTTTAAATTTTAAATTTCAAATTTGGATTTTAAATTTTAAATTATAGATTTTCAATTAAGATTTTAAATTTTAAAATGTATATTTACACTTATATTTTTAATTTAAAATTTAAAATTTAAAATTTAAAATTAAAATATTAAATTTAAAATTTTTATTCTGATTTAAATTTATTATTTCAAATTTTAATTTAAATTCAAATTTTAAATTCAATTACAAATTATATTAAAATTTTAGTTTAATAAAAAATAATATTAAATTTGAGCACAAGGGTAATTTTTGAATAGACTATTTATTATTGTGAGTATTAGTGAATTTTATAAAATGAACCAAACATAATAATTCTATACACTATAATTCAATATTATATTACTGTATTAAACCAAACGTGATAATACAAGATCAATAGTAATCCGATTTAGTAATCTTAAATACCTAGTTATGTGGATAGAACCTATAATACTACATAGCGCGAACCAAACATCCAAGAATCAAAAACTTAATAGCGCAAATAATTTGACACTATTAAATAGTATAATAGCCTAGGTTTATATGAGTTCGGCAACCATGTTATCGATAGCATCAAACACTTGGTGCTATAAAATTTTCCACCATTAATTAGATCTACCTCTTTAATTAATTTCATCTCTTAGATTATACTATTTTTTTAATTACCTACTAAACCTTAGGGACCTATTGTCATCTTAACCGCACATTTTTTAATTTAAGAATAAAAAACTTAAAAGAATAAATAATTTGGTGCTACTAATAATATAATAACTTAATTCTATATAAGTTCGGCTACTATACTATTAGCATCAAGAACTTGGTTTTACTAAATTTTGCACCGTAAGATATATATATATATATATATATATATATATATATATATATATATATATATATATATATATATATATATATATATATATATATATATATATATATATAGTTCGATTACTATACTTGTACAAGTACAAATCAATTGGTGCTTATAAATTTTCTACCGTTAGATCTACCTCTTTGACTAATTTCATCTCTTAGTTCATTCTATTCCACTAATCACTCACTTAATCCAAGAGACCCACTATCATCCTAATCACAAATCTTTGTATTCAAGAACTAAAAATCTATCAGCACCAATAATTTAATATTTTTAAAAATATAAGAACTCAATTATATATATATATATATATATAAAGCATACAAAGAGAACAATAATAGAATAGTCAATTTTTTTCTAAACAAATAGTATATCTTCAAAAGGAAAAAAAAAAAAAAAAAATGTTTAGGCTTCAAAATAATAGTAATCGAATAAAGGTGCAGATCATTTCTTATAATATATATCTTCAAAAAATTTTCTTTGAGATGGTTCGCCGCAATTCTATTATAACAACATTTTTAGTAAAAAATAAATATGGTAATTTATTTTTGTATTTAATGATCGATATTAATAAATATGATCGAAACTATTTAAAATTTAAAAATTAAATTTTTTAATTTTTAAGTTGATATTCAAACTAATATTAGGTAAATTTAAGATTACTATATACATATGTAAATAATATCGTAAAATTATAAAATTTAAATTTTTTAAAGTTCGAATGGCTTAAATTATGTTAAAAGAAACCGACCGTTGAGTCTGATACTTTATTCCCGAAAACGTAGAAATAAATGACCTCAACCTTATTTACTTTAAATAATAACTAAAAATATATAAAATTTATTTGAAATATATATATATATATAGACTAATTTGAATAAGTTACTCAATCATTCAAAATTTTAATTTAATAATATAATTTTTTAATTTATTTAATTTGAACAAATAAACAGTATTTTAATTTTAAATTTTAAATACGTTATTTATCTTTACAAGTTCAGCTAATAATTTTTATACAATTTCAATAACTATAAGTATAAATTTATTAAAATAACTAAATAATTTAAATTTTAAAATTAAAATATGGTTAACTGATTCAAACTAAATAAATTAAAAAAATTACAATAAAATTAGAATTTTAAAAAATTAAATATTCGTCGCAGAACGTTTGATAGTTCAAGTAATTTATATAAGTTTTTACCCAAATAATATTCTAGCTTTAATACGGATCGTAATTGCGAAAGCGACGCGATGGGGAAGGGCATCATGAGCTTGGCTCCCCCGTCCCGACAAATCTCACTTCCCCCACATGGTTCCCCTAACCAGTTTTAAAGAGAGAAAATAGAGAGAATTAAAGAAAGGGTATATATAAATGTACATCTCATTCGAGATGTATATCTTACATCTCATTTATTTTAGGATGTGATAAATTTTATTCATCATTTCGAAATAAAAAGTGAATAAACATTCACCCCAAAATAAGCTTAGGTATAGAATATACATCCCAAATAAAATGTACAGCTAGCATGACCCTTAAAGAAACATAGAGAGAGAGAGAGAGAGAGAGAGAGAGAGAGAGAGAGAGAGAGAGAGATACATTCCTGTACATTATATATATATATATATATATATATAGAGAGAGAGAGAGAGAGAGAGAGAGAGAGAGAGAGTAGGGAGTAGTGTCGTAGGGGGACCATGTACCATAACGTATCGTTTTCGTTTGCCCCACTCTACGACCTCCACCACCACCCTCGTCTTCTTCCTCTCCCTTCTCCACTGGGAAAGTTCATACTCCAAAATGGAGAAGTAGAAGGTGGAGAAAAAGAACTCCCCCATCCCTTTCCACTCCTTTATTAATTTCTTTCTGGAAGTGAGGGAGGTAGGATTAGAGAAGTCTTCTTTAGCGACAATGTAGTCTTGCGCGTCTGTGTCACGACTGTTCTCACCGGACTCGTGTTCTACACGAATCGAATAGGCATTCCGTAATAATTTTTTAATTATATATATATAATATAATATAGAATAAATTTTAAATTATTTAATGAGCATTATTTAGCTTATTTTTGTTTTAACATTGAGTGGTGCAAAAAATTTCACTTTGCCTTTAATCTTATTTTACTAAAAAATACTATATAAAGTAGGATGATGAAATAAAAAATTTAAAAAAATTATGGGTGACAAAATAAAAAATGAGCTTAATCATAGGTGTAGGGAGGTAAAGTGCTGGGTGGCAAAGTGAAAATGAACTAAACTACAAAATGACAAAATAAAAATTAGCTATAACGGGGGTGGGAGGCAATTTGAAGTTCACCCTACAGTATAATGTTGTAATATTTTATTACATTAAAATTTTAATTTTATGTAATGAAGTTGCAAGTGAGGTTACAATATTTATAACTTGCATTCATTGTGTATTTACTTTTGTGTTTGAACTCGTTACAAAACGTTTTCAAACTTATGCTCTAATTGTAAGCTAACTCCTAACATTTACTTTTGAATTTAATTAGTTGTAACCTATAGGTATATGAAGCCTATAAATAGTGACCTTGTTCTACTTTGACAAAACAACAAAAGTAATTCATATATTATTTCTTTAATATCTATATTTTACTATAATAGAGAGATGTCGAAGAAAGGTATTTTTTTTTTTTGTAGAGTTTTGAGCTCATCTAGTTGTGCAGAGTTGGTGAAGACACACGACGAGGATCGAGCCGTTGTATCCTGGAGGGGACAAGTCAGTGTTTTGCTGCATCGGTTCAAAGACTTTGCCTATCGCAGAGGGCTTGGATCTCCTTAAAGAGAGCGAGATATTCGTGATTCGGCTTGATCGACGCGTTGATACTTTTCATATTTTATTGTAGTCTAATATCTATTTTGTATATTTACACCAACAATTTTTAAGGAGATTCAAAATATGGAGGCTACACATGAAAAGTCCAATGATACTACCGGGGATCTTAACAAGCCTTCCGCTTCAAAGGAGGCAAGAGGTCAAGATGCACTTGAAGCAAAAGAGAATAATGCTAGCGGCACTAAGGTAAACTTAGTATCATCTCATTCTTTACCTAATAATAATCATTCTAGAAATACATATTTGAAGCCTAAGAAGAAAATTGGAAAGAATAGTGGTAGACCTCAATTTAAGAAAATTTCAAATAAGCAAGGACCTCCTTCTCAAGAGAAAAATTCTATAGTTTGCTATATCTGTGGCAAAAGTGGGTTGCAAATTTTGAAAACGTAAAGCTTTACCTCAAGCTAACGTTACCGAGAAACCACTTGTGGCAATGATTACAGACATATGCCTGGTTGAAAACGCTGAAGGATGGTGGGCAGACTCTGGTGCCAATAGACATGTCCGTCATGATAAGACTTAGTTTAAAGTTTATACTCCCTATGAACAATAAAAAAGTATCATGCTCGGTGATTCACATACTTATGAAGTTTTAGGGAGTGGTGAAGTCGAGTTTAAATTTTTTTCTGGAAAGGTGCTCATTTTAAAAGATGTGCTGTATACACCTTTAATTAGGAAGAACTTGATGTCAAGTTTTCTTCTTAATAAAGCTGGCTTTAAACAGACCATTGAGTCTGATTAGTATGTTATTTTCAAGAATGAAAAGTTTGTGGATAAAGGTTATGCATACGATTGAATGTTTAAATTAAACATTGAGAATAAAGCATCATCTACCTCTGTTTATATACTTTCTTCTGTGAATTTTTGGCATGCTCGTTTGTGTCATATTAATAGCAGATATGTTAGTTTGATGAGTAGTTTAGGATTAATTCCCAAACTGAGTAGTGATTTTGACAAATGTGAAACGTGTAGTAAGTAAAAATCACTAAACGACCCCATAAGAGTGTTGAACGAAGTACCGAATTATTTGAGTTAATTCACAGTGATATTTGTGAATTTGAAGGTACTCTAACTCGTGGAGAAAATAGATATTTTATTACTTTTATAGATGATTTTTCTAAATATACTTATGTTTATTTACTAAAAAATAAAAGTGATGCTTTTGACAGATTTAAAAATTTCCTCCATGAAGTAGAAAATCAATTCGGTAAAAAGATTAAAAGAATTAGAAGTGATCGAGGTCGTGAGTATGAATCTACAGGATTCAATTCTTTTGTTCAATCTTTAGAAATTATCCATGAGACTACAGCTCTATATTCGCCTGTTTCTAATGGAGTGGCGGAGAGAAAAAATAGAACACTTATTGAGTTAACAAATGATATGATAGTTGACACTAGTGTACCCTTAAATCTTTGGGGTGAATCCATTTTAACTGCAAGTTATGTCTTGAATTGCGTGCCACATAAGAAGTCTAAAATGATACCTTTTGAGTTGTGAAAAGGGTATAAGCCAAATTTGGGATATCTTAAAGTGTGGAGTTGTCTAGCTTATGTGAGGCTGTCAGACCCTAAAAGACCCAAATTGGGTGTTAGAGCTGCCACTTGTATATTTCTTGGATATGCCTTGGATAGTTCAGCCTATAAATTTTTGGATATTAAAAATAATGTGATTTTTGAATCAGAAGATGCTATTTTTCATGAAAATAAGTTTCCTTTAAAATCGAAAAATAGTGGGGGCCAAGAATTTAAAAGTATTTGAACCTAGAAAGAGTAAAAAAAATAGAATAGAAAATTTTTTTGGCCCTGATTATGTTGTTCTTAATATTGAAGAAAACTCATTTTCTTTACAGGAAGCTTTATCTTCAAATGATGCCATTTTTTGGAAAGAGGCTGTAACTGATGAGATGGAATCTCTAATTTTTAATAAAACTTAAAAATTAGTGGATTTACCTCCAGGCTGTACAACAATTGGTTGTAAATGGATCCTCAGAAAGAAATTGAAACCGGATGAGAGTGTAGACAAGTATAAAGTGAGACTTGTCGCAAAAGGTTATAAACAAAAAAAAGATCTAGACTTCTTTGATACATTTTCTTCGGTTACTAGAGTGACATTCATCAAAGTTCTCATTGCTATTGCAGCGATATATGATTTACAAATTCATCAGATGGATGCAAAAACCGCCTTTCTGAATGGTGACATAGATGAGGAAATTTATATGGACCAACCTGAGGGGTTCATAGAGCCTGGGCAAGAAAATAAAGTGTGCAAGCTAAATAAATCTCTTTATGGCTTAAAGCAGGCACCCAGATAGCGGCATGAAAAATTTGATTCTTGCATAATTGAGAATGACTTTAAATCAAACGAGTGTGATAAGTGCATCTACTACAAAACTTTTGAAAAGTTGCATGTAGTTATTAGCCTTTATGTGGATGATTTGTTAATTTTTGGCTCTAACTTAAATGTTATTAATGAGACAAAAATTATATTAAATTATTATTTTGAAATGAAAGATCTTGGTGAGGCTAACTTTATTTTGGGTATGAAAATTACCAAAACGCCAGATGGTATTTTTCTTGATCAGTCACATTATGTTGAGAAAATTTTAAGAAAGTACAACTTTCTTAATTACAAGTATGTGACTACACCTTTTGATTGGAAGCTTGCGGTTTGCGACTGATTGCACTAGACCTGATATTGCATATGCAGTAGGGATACTTAGTAGATTTACAAGCAAGCCGGTACAGAGCATTGGCATCTCATTGGTACCAAAACTTATGGCTTGTTTTATGGGAAGTATTCTGCTGTGATTGAGGATAATAGTGATGCTGATTGGAATACCTTATCAGCTGATTCTCTCTCTACCACTGGTTATATTTTTACTTTAGCAGATGGTGCTATATGTTGGAAATCTAAAAAGCAAACTATCATTGCTAATTCAACCATGGAAGCCGAGCTTATTGCTTTGGCTTCAGCTAGCGAGGAAGCTAGTTGGTTGAGAGATTTATTGTCTGAGATTCCATTTCTGGAGAAACCAGTTCCATCTGTGTTAATACACTGTGATAGCATTGCTGCTATTGGTAGAGTAAGAAACCATTATTATAACGGTAAATCCAGAACCGTGAGAAGAAAACACAGTACTGTGAGATCATATATGAACAATGGTATTATCAATGCAGATTATATTAAATCTACTGATAATCTAGCAGATCCATTAACCAAGGCCTTGGAAAGAGAAAAGATCTGGAGTACATCGAGGGGGATAGGGTTATAGCCCATAATATCATGAACCATGTATGAGGATACCCGACCTGATGATCAGAGATCCTAAAAGCAAGGTTCGAAGTGCCGTGGCACGGGGGCGTGCCGCTCACCGCCTGGCACGGTACGGTACCGGCACGCCCCCGTGCCGACACGTGGCACGCTTGCGTGCCGATGGATACGCATGACCTCCCAGTGGCACGCTCTGGCACGGCTTTTTTTTGTTTTTTTGTTCCCAATAAGCTCTTATAATATTGTTTTGAACTGTTTAGTCAAAAAATTATGAATATCGACTATATATAGCTTACTACACTTACCAATTGACATACTGATAATTGTTTTTAATATATAAAGTACAACTATATCTCATAGAGAATAGAAATAACAATATAATAAATAAATTCTAAATAGAAATAACTATATCTCATAGAGAATAAAAATTGTGAATATTGACTATATATAGCTTACTACACTCACCAATTAACATACTTGTTAGTTGTGACTCAAAATCAGAATCGCTTTGATATTATGATTCAGGTTCGCCGACGGCTTCGCGGTGCGACTTCGAAATTTTGTGGATGTCTGTGGTGGAAGCGAAGGGCTCGGGCCGTTAGGGGGTGCGGGGGGCGGAGCCCCCCGCGGTACGGATCCGATCCGCTAAGGAAAAACCTTAATTTCTCTTTTATTTGCCCTAGAGTGAGATCGAGCGATTGTACAGAACATAACTCTTGTATTCCCTCTTTTCTACATAGTGACTAAAAAAAAAAAGAAAAAAAAAAGAAAAAAAAAAAACAAAAAAAAAAAAAAAATGGAAAACGGGCCGTGCCGGCCGGCACGGGCCGGCACGGCACGCGATACCCACAAGGGTATCGCTCTGTCTCGAGCGATACCCTGGGGGTATCGTTCGAGACAGGGGGGGTCCGAGACCCCCCCTGTACCGTGCCCCTCTTTGAGGGGCACGGTACGTGCCGCCCGTGCCGGCCCGGCACGGGCGGCACTTTAATCCTTGCCTAAAAGTCAGGTTCAATAAAAAAAATGAATATATGGTGGTCGTAAAGAATGCACAATATATAGATCTACGTGATCTAATATTTATCTATCCCTATGATGTGAGTGCATTCATCCTGTAATGGAATGAGGGTTGAGCTATTACATTCTTAATGGAGTCTTTGGCTCTTATAAGCAGGGTGTCATAATTACAGGAGCACCCTTGACGGATTTCACATATGTGAGCATGGAAGTGGGGCCGCTTCCTATGGGAATAGGCTTTTTTCTCAAAAATGCTCATGAAAACCAAGATAAGCACAAGGCCGTAACGTGCTAGCTAGTAAAGCTCATGTCAACACCTAGATTGTTATATGTAAGCAGTGACACTCTATTTACCTTAAGCAGTCAAAGTTCAAGTCTGAGACTACTTTGGCTATCTGGAGTAGAGATCATTGTTTCACTAAGTGAAGGTTCAATGCAGAGCACACCTTCTTTATGTATAACGATCTCTCTTTGATCGTCAAACTCTCCTTAATAATAAAATGAATGGAGAAATGTTGTAACATTTTATTAAATTAAAATTTTAATTACTATTGCAATGAAATTGCAAGTGAGGTTATAACATTTATAACTTGCATTCATTGTGTACTTTCTTTTGTGTTTGAACTCGTTAGAAAAGGTTTTCAAACTTATGCTCTAATTGTAAGCTAACTCCTAACATTTACTTTTGAATTTAATTAGTTGTAACCTATAGGCATATGAAGCCTATAAATAGTGACCTTGTTCTACTATGACAAAACAACAAAAGTAATTCATATATTATTTCTTCTATATCTATATTTTACTATAATAGAGAGAGGTCAAAGAAAGGTGTTTTTTTTTGTAGAGCTTTGGGCTCATCTACTTGTGCAGAGTTAGTGAAGACACACGACGAGGGTTGAGCCATTGTATCCTGGACGGGACAAGTCAGTGTTCTGCTGCATCGGTACGAAGGCTTTGCCTACCACAGAGGGCTTGAATCTCCTTAAAGAGAGTGAGATATTCATGCCTCGGCTTGAACGACTCGTTGATATTTTTCATATTTTATTGTAACTAACCTCTATTTTGTGTATTTACACCAACATATAAGATGACTGTCATGTTTCGAAATCGTCGATTTGGTCGGTTCAGCACACGCACAGATCCCGCCAAACAGGCAAGCCTCACTACACCCGAGCGGAACAGTTCTTACTTCCACAAGCCTCAATAGAAGCGAAAGGAGATACACTCTCAGAGCATACTATAAGAAACTTGCAGATAATCGGATAAAATTTTCTTTCATTACATAGAGTTGGTTCCTTACAAAATATTACAGTTACAACTCTCGACGCACTAGTATAACTCGCACAAACTATACTTTAGCAAAATACTAGGGGGTACGGCTAGACCGCTAGAACTTCTACTCGGCTACGCCCTTGCCGCGATCCCGCGCATCACCCGTGGTCTCTACATCTGAAAAAGAATAAATCGAAGGAAGTGAGAACTACTGGAAGTTCCTAGTGGGTGCAACCATCGAGAAGAAGTATTCTACAATTACTTTGTCTACAGTAGGCGTTAGTAAAATAGACGTAATAAAGAATTATCTACTTACAAAGAAGTAACATGGCCTCGATACCCCAAATGCCTCATTTACCCATTAACCAGGTTTCCTTACCTTGGCATAGCTCTAGCTCGGCCAACCGAGCACACTACTAGCCATCTCAACAACCGAAGAGATCTCACTTATCCCTGGCTGACTTGTACGAACCCCAAGTGAAGAGTGGAGGGATGATTGGACTACTCTTTCCATTGGCAGTCCAGTACATACATTACTTGGAGAGCCGAGGGATAATCGGAGTACTCCCTACTTGATTGGTCCATGGGTTCCTATTAGTGGAGAGCCGAAGGAGATTGCACTATTCTATCACTTGGTTAAACAACATGCCGTCGGGAGAACCGAGTCACAACTCACGTTACTCTCCAATAGGTTATACCCACATATCAGGCGGCATTAGGAGAGTCGAGTCATGCTCACTTCACTCTCAATGGGCTATACCCACTGTCGCACCCTAAGACCACCTATTTGATTGGTTCGGGGACATGCACAGACCCGCCGAAGAAACAGAGTTTTTTTTATCTGCCCAAGACGTACACGAAGCCAGTGTATGAATTTCAACGAGAAATACAATCATATAGCAGTGTATAAAGAAGATATCACAGATCAAGAAATTTAAACTTAACTAAACATTTAAACTTTTTCATACATGTATCTTTATACAATTTTTTTATAGTACATTTACACCTCTCCAAAATAAAGTTTCTACAAATTTGCTCCAAAATATGAAAGCACATCTATCTATACAAGGTGACCTAGTACCTGATGCCACTATTTAGGACGCTATGCCCTTGCCGCAATCCTGCGCCGCCGCGCTCAGTGTGGACTCTGCAAAACAGGGGATGAGAACTAAAAGAAATTTCCAGTGGGTTCGGATTTGACTTGGGCGCCTCTCATACTTGGTCTAAACAAGACATAAGTGGATAAGTAAGGAAAAAACTGTAAATATCTATACTACGCATATAGAAAGAAACACTACTACTATTCCTTGACAATATGCATCAAGTGCTATGCTCTATAAGACCCATATGTCTCAAAACCCAATCATCTTGCTCGTCCAACATTGAGCACAACTCACATCACCTGACCTATGGGGACAATCACCAATAGGACCCGTCTACTGGGGAGATATTGTAGAGTACCGGAAGCTTAAGTAACTGTTTGGGCGCGTCATTATTGTGCTGACTGACTCATCTGGAGATGGTCGAGTTGAGCGAGTGTCGTTTAGCGCGAAATAGACACCAAAACGGACTCAGAACGCAAAAGGGGTTAGAACCGAAATTCCAGTAGTTTTGGGCGCCATAAACATATTTCGGACGCCCAGAACCTTCGCACCCCTGCGGACCCTCCTGGTTGGATGCCCAAAAGTTGTTGTAGCAATTCAGAGACTGAATGGATGCAATCTTATCAGGATTCGTGCCATCCGTGCAGTGGTTGAGAATGGTTGAGAGTGGGCGGACTTTCGGGCGCAACACTGTAGCAGCGGATGCACTTTTCGGGTGCCCGAGTAGATGGAGTACAATGTTACGCATTTTCAGGCCCTTCACTGTAGCGAAGCGGACGCCCTAGGGACAGCCTGTTAATACTATAGCTGCGTAAAACCGGGTGCCCCGATGAACAGTCGGGCGCCCGAAATGTGTTTTTATGTTGATGGACAGGTTAGCACATTGGCTTCTCCCGCGGCTCAACACACCCAAGTGTGGACTATTTGGCCTCCCCACCTGTGGACAAACCCACTCTGTACCAGAGAACACCCCCATAACTCTCCTTCCTCTCCATCTTCATTCTTTTTCTTCTTCCTTCATCATTGGGAGCGGGAGCAGATCGGCAGCCGCAGCAGGAGCAACTTCAACATTTCTCTCTATCTTTCACTCTTTTGCGCCGAGGCTTCGCGGATAGGTCGAGAACTTCGAGAGGCTTGCTCCAGAGGTGGAGATCTGTGCCTGGAACCCTTTCTTTTCAGATTTGAAGTAGGTACCATGTTTTCGGAGTTTTAGAACTTTTCACTGTTTTCGGCTTGCTTTCCTTAAACTGAGATATTAAGGTTGATGGTGTCACGCCCCGGGGTCGAAACTGCGACCCGGACCCGCCAACAGATCCGCTGCCCATACAGGAAGCCCCGTATAGACGAAGCGTCTAACCTGCAAAAGATAATACTACAGCTATACAGATATCAAAGCTGAAAAGTAAACTATTGAAATAAGAAAATACATCACCAAATAGTACAAGTATGAGCCTCACTACATAAGTCTCTCGAAAAAAATAGAACTCTCAACAACAACTCTCTACAATAATCCAGCAGACTATACTACAAAGCTCCAAAAAGGATACCACTATACTCCAAGGACAGGTAGGGAACTAGCTCGTGACTTTCTCGCCTCGATCAACAACAAAAGGATCAGCAACACCCGCAGAAGACTCTGCAAAACAAAGTAAAGGAAAGAGGAAGGCGGGGAACCCCCAGCGGGTGAGAGAACTACACCAACACATAGTTCTCAGTGGGTACCGCCACCAAGCCCGACGGTCTGCCCACTACGTCTACTAGAGGCATAAAGATAACAAGAAAACTGTAATAATGTAAAGATAAGCTGGGAAAAAATCTACAGCTATCATGCCTCTATCTACAATGCTCAATGGGTGATACAGATGAAAATAATGCATCGACTCTAACCCACGATACTCAATCAACCCAATCACAGTGACTGCCACATAGGGTCCAGTCAAACCTGCGCCCACCTACTGCCATTACATCCACGGAGGACTGGACTTACATAGGGCGTCCGTGACTGCCAAAACTGGCCCAGCCAGAAGGACTGCGTCGACAAGTCGCGATAGCAAAGTAAAAGGCTCAGCTCCGGAGCGGCACTCGAGGGGCGCGACCCCACCGAGGAAAGTATCCGCGCATCTCTGTCGAGCTCAATATGGCTCATGTAGGCTATAATCCAAATCAATGATCAACAAGATCAACAGTGCCCAAATCACATATCTAACTTACTCGCCGGAAATACTCGACAGCCAGGACCGCCGTCAACTCAACGGCTCCCCAAAATAGGACATCAACTCAACAAGCAAACTCACTAGCTGGGTATACTCCACAGCCGACAACAATGAAGGGTCTGAAAACCCCGAAAGACTAGAACCTACAACCCAAATCAAACAAAAACAGGCTCTAGGCATAGCTTCTCGTTGTTCTCGACCCAAAAAAAAGGCAACCTTTAGAACCCAGATCACTCGAACCCTCCCGGGTGAGGGAGTTTACAGAAAAAAATGTGACATTTATTACTGAAAATCATTTTCACTCGAACCCCCTCGGGGTGAGAACTAAAAGTAGTTCCTTTTCTTTTTACAAAATCATCTTGATTTAAGAAAATCTATTTTAATAATTTTTAGCTCTTTTTAGGAAAAATCAGTTAGAAAACAAGTTTTATTTCCAAACCCCGAAGGGCTAATGCCTTCGCCCAATCAGACAAGAACAGACTCCGGCGACCCTTTGATGTTTGAAAGAAAAACATTGGTTGACTAAAATCATGTGTGTCCAAAAAGATTCTGGGCTCCAGGTCCTGCTATCACTAGTACACTATTGCCACGAGCACAGCGGCGACAAATAAATCGAAGAACTCGACACTCCGGGACCACCGTTTACCCAAACGGCTCCTGCCACTGGTACGATGTGATGACCCGGATCTCCGCAGAGCTGCTGCAGTGCATTGGGGTGGCTATTGGAGGCTTACATGGTGTGTTGGAGGTGTTTGAGGCAAAATTTGGCTCAAGTGTTGGACTTCGGGCTTATTTGGATCACGTGGGTGATCGGAGGACCACGTGGAGGGTTTAGAGGTGGTTTCGCGTGAATCGGATATTAAAATTGGGCCCCGCACGAAATTCGGGCTAAGAATACACTTCCGGGAGCCTCCGATAAATTTTAGAGTTGGAATTTGGCAAAATGGACGTCAAATTCGGATTCAGCGCGCGAAAACGGTCAAAATGGACTACCTACTTGACTTTTTTGGGCTCCGGTTACTGTTCACCGCCGGAACAGTAACTCCGGCGATCGCCGGCGGCGGCCAACGGCGGCGGGCAGCGGCGGAAGGCGGCGGCGCGGCCTCGGGCAGGCGGAAAGCGGCGGCGGGCAGGGCGCGTGGGCGTGGGCAGGGTGCGCGGTCCACGCGGCCGGCGTGCACCGGAGCGGGGGGGGCCACGTGGCGTCTTCCCATTCGATGGTTCATGGGTCGCGGTCCACGGAGCATAGCGGGGTGTACGGTGGACCGGAGCGTGGACACGTGGCACCTTCCTATTGGCTCGGTGCAGTGGTCTCGGCGCACGCAGGGTGCGCGGGCAGGCCGGGCAGGTGCGCGGGCAGGCTCAGGAGGTACGGGCTGGTGGTGTTGACACGTGGCAGATCGGGGTTCGTCGGGTGCACGGAGTGGGTGCACCGGGTGCAGCGAGTGTGGGGCCTTGGCACGTGGCGCGCGAGGATTGGGTGTGCTACTGTGCGCGTGCGGCGGGGCAGGTGGCGTGGCAGGCGGCGGTTGGCAGGCGTGGCAGGCGGCCGGCTGGCGTGGCGGGCACGGCGGCGAGGTGGCGCACGCGGAGGCCACGTGGCGGCCCGCCATTGGCGGGCGCCAATTGCCCCGTTGACCAGGGTGCGCCACGCGGCCGAGGTGAGCGGCCGGATCCGCTGTTTCGTGTTCGGGGACACGTGTCGGTGCGTGGAGCGGGTCGGACGGGTGCGCGGTCCGACCGGATCGGGTGTGCGGGCGTGGGCTGTGTGGGCCGAGTTACTGTGCGCGCCCGAAACCGGGGCCCGAAATATTCGGGCGCCCGGAAGTTGGGACCGAATGGGAATTTTCCCAATTGTTTCCCTCAGCCTATAAATACCAACCCGAGCCCCTTCTTTTCGAGTTTTTCTCCCATTTTCGAGCCTCTTCTGCCCGAGCCACCTTAAGGAGATTTGTTCACCTCTTGATCCTTGATCTTCCTACCAAGTCCTAGGATTTTTTGGAGCACGCATCCCGAGGTTCTCCATTTTACGGCGCGGCGCGACGTTGCATTTCCTGTTTCCTTCTTCGGCGCAGCAGTGATGTTTTAGCTCCCCTGGGCTACCCCGAGGTCCTTTTTCGATGATTCTTGCGCCGGCTGACTCCTTACAGGTAGGGCTTCAACTTTCATTTTGATTGCGCTTTTCCATTTCGAGGTTTTGGCACGGATCCCGAGGCAAACAATGACCCATTTTTGCTGTGTGGATTTCCTTGACACCAGCAGAGTATTTCGGCCATATCTTCGCGCACGAGCGTCAGACGGAGACGATCTTATACAACTTTTTCATCTACGGATCGCAATAAACGCGCTCGTATTTTTCTTGGATTTTTCGGAGATTTGTTTCGAGGTGATAATCACTGTTTTCTCACAGTTTGTTGATTGGATTACCACCTTGACGAATTTATAACTTGGCTTACCGAACTTTGATTTGGGCGTGCAAGGTACCGTTGCGAAGCTATCGACGTGAGGATCGCCGTGATATTTTTCTGGGAATTTTTTGGGCACTTTCTGCAGGTGATAATTTAACAGTTCTGGGACTGTTGTTGTATGTATTTGTAAGCGCATTATTTGGGAGCCTAAGTGTTTTTAGTGGACTTGGTGTTGTGCCAGGAGTGTTGCGGGTGTGCTGACCTTGTTGGAGCAAGGGATTGGAGTTTTGGGTATTTTCAGCTGTACGGACCCGGACAGTTAGCGCTTCAGGTGGGTGGTTGTTGCTTGCCTCTACATCTGACTTACTCACTAAGTTTATTAGAAAACCCCCAATGTTGAGCATATTGATTGAGTATCCTGCATGTTTGACTGATATAGATGTGAGCCTATCATCTGAGGTTTCTTTGGTGGATATAGCATGTTGGGGATATTACTGGGGTAATACTGCTGTAGGAACATGATCATTGGAGTAATTTATTATTGATAATTGACATGCTACTTTAGTACCCAGATTTTATGAAAATGGATTAAATAGATTAATTGGTGGGACATAATGATTTATTATTGTGCGGGTTTCACTCTGGAGATTTATTATGGATCAGGGATCATATACATGTGTAGTTGACTGATGATTTTGGCATGACTGTTTTATCTGTGTGGATATTATTAATCGATACACATGTAAAACTGTTACTTGACTTTCTTTCTCTCCCACATTGTATGAGGACTTTTGCATGCTTATTTGGACATCTAAATAGACCACTATTTTATTGCTACACTATCATATTGGGATTTGACTTAGGAGAAACCATGATTGCTTTCTTTCTCCTTCTTATTTAGACTTTTGAGTCATGTAGCTCGGGTTCGAGCAGAGGTTTGGGATAGTGTAGCCGGGACCTGAGGGTCAGAGATAGGGAGTACTTGATGTTGGATTGTGGGTTATTGCGGCAACCGCGGATAGTAGGCGGTTGACCGGATCTGGATTATTTTGCCCATTTGCGGGTTGTGGGTTATTGCGGTGACCGCGGACTTTGGGCGGTTGACCGGATGTTTACCATTGCATCAGATTGGGTATCAGTTTTCTCTAGTGGATGGTGTTTCCCACTTTTGAGTATTATTGCATCTGATCGGGGTTTTGTTAGTGGACGGAGCTTCCCACTTTGACCATAGTCTTGATCCAGTCCTGCTATTGTGAGACAGCGGTTACAGAGATGCTTGATACAGTGATACTTTACTCGTGTGGGTCGCTCCCCTCGAGTGCCACTCCGGAGTAGGCTTTTCACAGTGCCGTGCGCCGGGCACCATGGTGAGTTGTGAGTGCTGATTGGGATTTCGAGCCTTGTGTGCTGGTCCCCTACTGAGCTCTTGAGTTCGACAGCAGAGCAGGCAGTACCAGTTTTCACTGGTGGCACTAGATTGGGTCTATTTGGTCAGATACTGTTTCCTGATGCACTCATACCGTCATTTCTTTCGGTGTTGCATTTAGAGGCATACTTGTGGTGTTTTCCCTTTTTATTCAGTAGTTCTGTTTACAGCTTTACCACTTGTCCCTTTTTCTTGCCTCTAGTAGACTTAGTGGGTACGCTAGAGCTTGAGGCTTTACCCACAGGGGGAGGCTACTGGTTTACTAGTGGTTCTCACCCCCATTGTTGTTGCTTCCCCTTTTTCTCCCCCCTGTTTTGCAGTGTCCTCTTCGGGAGTTGCTGATCTTCGATCGTTGTTCGAGGCGAGGGAGTCACAAGCTAGATCTTTACCACCCGAGGAGTGTAGCTGTATCCCCTGGTTGGAGATTCCTGGTAGCTGTTGGCTGGTTTTACTGTTTTATTTGGAGGGAGATCTTTTGTATTTGGAGAGACTGATGTTGAGACTGGTGTACTATAGTTTTAGTTTATCTCCTTTTATAGTTGAGAGATGCTGTACTGAGGACATTGTATGATGATTATCTGTATTTGAGGAGATGGATATTGTACTTTATTTCATACTGTTCAGTGATTGGATTTTATTTTACAGCATTTCATTTCCGCTCTGATATTTGTGTAGCTATAGTACTATTTTTTTGCAGGTTAGACGCTTCGCCTATGCGGGTTTTAGCATAGGTGGCGGATCTGTTGGCGAGCCCGGGTCGCAGTTTCGACCCCGGGGCGTGACAGATTAGGTTGGTATCAGAGCTTAGGGATAGGTCAGTTGGGACCGTAGGAACCCTAGGCTTATGGTTGGACCCTAGGATGACTTCGAGAGAGTCGTGATCTTTTAGCGAGAGCCCTGATTGAGTTTTATACCTCTCCCGAGTGATGGGATGGGTGATTGGCATGTTTATTCTCCTAAGCAATTATGTTGGCTGCAGACAACATAATGCGGCGGAACGGTTGACATGCTCTAGACTTTCGCGGGATTGGGTCGAGTTTTGTTTTGTGCTGTGGTGCAGTTGGTCGTGGTGAGCGGAGGCCCCGATGGCAGGATTAATGTGACACCCCCGGAATTTGGATTAGTCCTCTATATAAATGATATAATAGGACTAAATCTCTAACCCGGCTATAGCATTTTGGATGGTAGCAAGATCCAAGAGGAACATGAGAGTTAAGCGTGCTAGAGCTAGAGTAGTTCTAGGATGGGTGACCCCCTGGGAAGTGGGGCGTCACAATTGGTATCAGAGCCATTCACCAGTCGGAAATGTGAGAGCGGAAATGTGAGATGAGTCTCGGCTGAGCCAGGGTTATAGCGGGTAGAGCGAGGCTCCCCGGCTAATGACCGTTGTGAGTGGAGTGCAGCTCCTCACAAGGTCGGCTAAGGCTAGCGAGACGAGTCTCACATCGCCTGGTGCTTGTGAGTGTGCTTGAGCCTGACGTGGACGTCAGGGCTTAAAGGGGGGAAGAATGTGACACCCCCGGAATTTGGATTAGTCCTCTATATAAATGATATAATAGGACTAAATCTCTAACCCGGCTATAGCATTTTGGATGGTAGCAAGATCCAAGAGGAACATGAGAGTTAAGCGTGCTAGAGCTAGAGTAGTTCTAGGATGGGTGACCTCCTGGGAAGTGGGGCGTCACATACAAGACTAGCTACATCCACCAGACTCCACTCGGCTCCCAAGCAAGAGTGTAACATGCATCCTACACTAAGAGAAATCCCGACCACTCGGCCCATTACCCGGGCGAGGAAAACACTATGTCCAGGGATAGAAAGTGAAGTGTGGATGTCTAAAGTATAAATAAACCTAGCCCAAGTGTGAGTTCTCTACTAGTTTGGTTTACACATGCAAACATATGACAGGGCTAGGTCAAGTTCCAAGAATAGTACTTAATTAAATACAGATAGGAAGCATTAACCAACATGATCACAATAACAACACAAGGAACATCCCCTCCCTCTATAACATGCTTCCTAATACATCTCACCATCATGCATGTTTCCTATACAATATAATTAATGAACCGTTCATCGGTTTTGGAGACGAAGTAACCCACCTGAATCGCTTTCCGCAGGCAAAGCCGAAGTCGGTGAAGTACGTAGTCACTCACTAACAAAGTCCGCCGAAACCGCACCTTCGGTACTCGGTTCGCTCACGCCACTGCCACTGTAGTGGCCCAAATTTCCCATGCAGCGTTCTTCCGATGAATCCACTGTTAGAGCACCTAGCGTTGGTGTATCTGGCCCATGGTGCGTCAATGGGATGCCACAGATGGACCCTGTGTGTTATTATTAGCTGTGTAGGCCTTCGGCTGAGTTTGCCGAAATTTCGGAAAAGAATTAGGCCTAACAGAGGTCGGAAATGGATTCAGCACGGAAAAACGCTTGAAACGGCTATTTGCTTGTTTTATTTCTGAGTCCGGATGCCCAAAAACGGACTCCCGGAAGTTTTCAGTGGAAATGGTGCATGGGAGGGGCCGTAGACCGCCGGGATGCACGTGGCGGCCTGTCATTGGCCGGTTCAGGATGCGCGGTCCACAGAGCTGCGCGGCGGGGTGCACAGACCCGGCGCATGGACACGTGGCACCGCCTGATTGGCGGGCGCCAAGGCGCGCGGTCTACCGGGTGAGCGCGGCGGTTGCATGGACCAATGCGGTGGCCACGTGGCAGCCTCCGGTTGGTCGGTGCATGCGGCGCGGTCCACTGAATTCCTGTTGAATGCGTGGACCGGGTGTAGGGGTACGCGTGTCGCCCTCTGGTTCGCGGGCGCACCGTGCGCGGCGCACGGAGTCGGGGGTCGGTGCCTCGGGGCGCGTGCCCACGTCGGGGCCATGCCGCGCGCCCGGCGCGGCCGCGACCGGTCAGCGGGTCAACGGGGTGGACACGTGTCGCCCGCTGATGGCGGGCGCCAACCGCCTCACTGTGCGGGGCGGGCCACGTGGCAGCCCGCGGTGTGGGCTCCCGAACAGCTGTTTGCTGTTCGGCGGGCCACGTGGCGGCACCTGGTGGACTTCGGGCGTGAACAGTGTTGGGCCGGCCCAACACTGTAGCCGCCCGAAAGTGCCGGGTCGCCGGAAAGTTGGGCCCGAAAGCCCATTGACTTGTCTTTTTGGGCTGATTTCGGGTGAGGCCTATAAATAGGCCCCTTGGGCTCACTTTGAGGCTTTCCCGGGAGCTTTTGCCTTGAGCCCTTCACCAATTTTCTTCCTCTCCCTCTTGTGCATCTTTTGGCGGAAGCTCAGGATTTTTGGAGGCCGCGACGACGGCGGACTTCTGCATCGGGGTGCGGAGCGACGATCTATGTTGGAGGCCCATTTCCGTCGCAGTTTAGTCCGGGAGGTCTACCGGGCTACCCCGACATTATTTTGGACGATTTCTGCGGTGCGGTTTCGTAAGAGGTAAATCTACATTTTTCGTCTTGGACACTTTTTCTGGATCCGAGCTTTTCTTGGGGTTCTGGGTACATTTTTAACCCCCTTTGCGACTGTTGGTTGATTTGGACAGCACCTACTTGTCGGATTTTTATCTCCTCATCCGGACATCGGAATTCGACGTTTCAGGACTCTATCGACATCTACTCTTCGCGAGGATCGCCGTCATATTTTTATTGGAATTTTTGGAGGAAGTTTTTCAGGTGAAAATTTCGTGTTAATGGGACTGTTCACCACAGATTTTGGGGAATGTGGAATTTGTGTGAATTAAAGTGTAATTTTGGTGTATGTTTGTACCCAGGAGTTTGTGAGCACTTCTACCGTGTTGTTGGCTTGGTGGGATTTGTGATTTGACAGTTGTGGGCTTTCTCAGCTGTGCGATTTTGGACAGTTAGCACTTTCAGGTGGGTGACCTTGCTTCCAAGAACTCTGGACTGTGTACTAATTCTATGTGTGTAGGATCATGCATGTTAGAAATTGGAGTATTAGCATGTGTAAAACTGTATGTTGTATCTTGTATATCAGTTGTTGAATCTTTTGATTCCTGCACTATGTTAAGTAATGAAATCTTGGAATTTGACCTAGCACCCCTGTCATATGTATCATGTTCAGCCAGTCTGTAGAAAAACTCCAACTTGGGCTAGGTTTTTATTGCTCTAGACATTCCACATCACGATACTTCATTTCACTATGGACTTAGCTTTTCCTCGCCCGAGTTGTGGGCCGAGAGGTCGGTGGTGGTTGTGGGATGCATTTGCACTCGTGTCTGGGGACCGAGTGGAGTTGATAGCAGTCTGTAGATTTGATTTCTTTGGGAGAGTGATAGTGATGGTAGATCTGGGTTCTTGGAAACTGTCAGAGAGACAGTGGTTTCAGCTGTGTAGATTCCAGCTAGTGTGTGAGTCAGTGATTTGTTTGGTAGTCGATCTTATTGATCGAGGATTGGATCATAGCCTGCATGAGCCACATTTGAGCTTTACAGTGATACTTTACAGTGATACTTATGGGTTACTTTGACTCGAGCGGGTCGCTCCCCTCGAGGGCCACTCCGGAGTAGGCGAGACCGGGTTGTGTACCGGTGTGAGTTTGAGATGTTCTTTAGCGACTTGTGTTGCAGTGGTCCCTCTGGCTGTGCTTTCGTTGGCAGCCACGGACCCCTACGTAAGTCCGCTCCTCCGGGACGTAACGGCAGTAGGTTGGCGCAGGTTTGACTGGACCCGATGTGGCAGTCAGTTTTGATTGGGTGATCAGGGAGGAGAGTTAGTTGTGGCATTATGTTCTTTCTGTTCCACTGTTGAGCATCTAGATAGAGGCATAGTAGCTGTAGAGTTACCTTTCCAGCTTTCCTTATAGCACTGCATATGTTACTTTTGCCTCTGGTAGACTTAGTGGGCAGACCGTCGGGCTTGTTGGCGGCACCCACTGAGAACTACTGTGGGATGTAGTTCTCACACCCGTCGTGGTGTTTTCTCCCAGGGACTTCTGCTCCGGTTCCTGCAGCTCCTGTTGCTGATCCAGCTCCTTCTGACCGAGGTAAGGGCGTCGCGAGATAGATCCCCTCCTGTCGTCTTGTGTGTGAGTAGATGTACCCCAGTTCCATTTTGGTGTGTGTTATGTCGAGTGACTTTTGTAGTGAGGTTTTGAGTTGTACCTTCCTTTCCTGCTTTTATGAGAGACTCCTGTATTCTGGTGAGGATGGTCTGTATATTTAAAAGTTGTAGTTTTATTTTATGTATTTCTTTCCAGCTTTTCTCTTTCAGCTCTGATATCTGCTAGTGTAGATGTTTCTTTGCAGGTTAGTCGCTACGCCTATACGGGGCTTCCCGTACGGGCGGCGGATCTGTTGGCGAGCCGGGGCGCAGTATCGCCCCGGGGCGTGACAGATTAGAGTGGTATCAGAGCCTAGGATGTAGGTCTTGGAGGACTTAGGAACCCTAGGCTTGTGGTTGGACCCTAGGATGACTCGCGTGAGAGCCGTGATTTTAGCGAGAGTCCTGATTGGATTTCTAACTCTCCCGAGCGGTTCGGGGTGAGCGATTGACATGTCTTCCTTCGGTGGCAACTATGTTGGCTGCAGACAACATAGTACTTCGGAAAGGGGGACATGCCTTCTGACTTTCGCTAGATTGGGTCGAGAGATGATTTGGGTTCTGATTGTTTGCCTTGTCCCTCAGGTGGGGATGCCTCCTCGACGCTCGATGGTGACGCGTTCGCAGCCTTCGTCCTCTGAGCCCGAGCAGGAGGACTCGGGAGCAGGGACAGCAGAGCGAGGTTTTGGAGCTCCGTGCCCAGGTGGCACAGTTGGCTGAGGCGTCTCGACGCCAGGAGGAGGCTGTGAGTCGGTTGACGCTCTTGTTGGAGCAAGAGAGCGCAGCCGGCGGTGGTACCCCTGAGAGTTCTCCGGTGCCTTCTTCCCCTGTTGTGGCACCCCGGTTGTGCAGCCTGCACCAGCAGTTCCGGCTGAGCCTGTTTCCAGTAGGCCACCGTCTGGGACGACGGGATCTTTGACTTTGGCAGAGCAGCAGGTTTTGGTGGGTCTTTTGTTGAGGTTTCGCAAGTTTGATCCACCCCGCTTTTCGGGCATGAGTGCTGAGCCGTGGGCGGCTGAGTCTTGGGTTACAGCTATGGAGCGCCATTTCGAGAGCCTTTTTATTGATGAGAGGTTTCGAGTTCTGTTGGCTACTCATTTTCTGGAGAGCAACGCCGAGGCATGGTGGCGGCGTGTGCGACCCGCAGGTCCGCCTGGGACCCAGTTTATCTCTTGGGCAGAGTTTCGCGGTATGCTTCTTGGGGCCTTCTTTCCCGAGAGTGTTCGACAGAGCTTGGAGGAGCAGCTGAGGAATCTCCGCCAGGGAGATAGGCCCGTACATGCGTACATAGCCGATTTCAATCGGCTGTTGGCTAGTATGCCCCACGTGGCCAGAGATGAGACCCACCGGATCTACATGTTCGAGAGAGGGTTGCGTCGGGACATTTATCAGTTGGTCCGCTCCCTCAGATTACAGACTTTAGAGGCCTCGATGGAGCAGGCACTTTATGTGGAGGGTGGTGAGGCCGTGATGGCAGAGGTGACTCCAGCCCCCGTTGTGACTCCTGGGGCGAAGCGCCCGCGCAGTTTGAGGAGGGGCAGTCGAGTAGACAGGGACCCCCGAGACCACCCCGTTTCCACTCTCAGGGACGGGGGTATCAGGGGCGGCAGAGATCTGGGGGATCTCGTCAGTTCCAGCAGCAGCAGCAGCAGCGTCGACCACCTCGACAGCAGCAGTCTTCGCAGCAGCAGCAGTCTTCGCAGCAGCAGCAGACTTCGCGGCAGCCGCGCCCCGACCGTTGTATCATCTGTGGAGGACCGCACTCACCAGCCCAGTGCCCGCAGGGTCGGGACCGCTGCTTCCGTTGCGGGCAGACCGGTCACTTCGCGAGGGCGTGCCCCAGGGCAGGTTACCCAGCTCCTTCATCAGCTTCTGCATCCTTCGTTCCTCGTCAGTCAGCAGGACCTTCGGCGACCTCCGGTAGGCCAGATTTTGCTCCATCGTCCTCGCGACAGCCAGAGCGACATCCCCCGGCGCCGAGCGGTCGAGTCTATGCCGCTCAGGTAGAGGATGCTACAGCAGCAGAGCAGAGCATGTCGTCGCAGGTATTATTTTGATTTCTGCAGTTCGTACTCGTACTCTCTTTGATACCGGTGCATCGCATTCTTTTATCAGTAGAGCATTTGCATCCCTTCATGGTATAGAGGTAGTTTCTTTATCGCATGCATTAGAGGTTCAGATACCAGATCATGTCTTGCATGTCGAGGAGTATTGTAGGGATTGCCCTGTGCAGTTGGGATCCTGGATTTTGCGGCAGACTTGCTTGTCTTGCGGCAGCTCCAGGATTTCGACGTCGTGCTAGGTATGGATTGGTTGTCGAGGTACTATGCTGTTATAGACTGCAGAGAGAGGACGGTGACCCTCCGCGAGCCTGGACAGGAGGAGTTTGTCTTCAGAGGCTGCCAGAGCACCTTCTTTGCGATGACTGTTTCTTCGGCGAGGGCTAGGCGGATGATTAGTAGGGGCTGCACGCGCTTTCTTAGCGACGATTGTGGAGGTGCCTACGGCGGCACTGGGACTCGAGGATATTCCTGTTGTCCGCGAGTTCCCAGATGTGTTTCCCCCTGAGTTGACGACGATGCCGCCGGAGAGGGAGGTGGAGTTTGTGATTGATGTGGTACCGGGAACCGCACCAATCTCGAAGCGCCTTATAGGATGGCACCTGCCGAGTTGAGGGAGTTGAAGGCCCAGCTTCAGGATCTTATGGATAGGGGCTTTGTCAGGCCTAGTGTTTCTCCGTGGGGAGCGCCAGTTTTATTTGTGAAGAAGAAGGATGGGTCGCTTCGTTTGTGTGTGGATTATCGGGAGTTGAATAAAGTGACCATCCGGAACAAGTACCCTCTTCCACGGATAGATGATTTATTTGATCAGTTGCAGGGAGCCACAGTGTTTTCGAAGATTGATCTTCAGTCAGGTTACCACCAGTTGAGGGTGAGGGCCGAGGACATCCCTAAGACGGCTTTTCGATCCCGGTATGGGCATTATGAGTTTACGGTTATGCCGTTTGGTTTGACTAATGCCCCAGCTGCTTTCATGGATTTGATGAACCGGGTATTTCAGCCGTACTTAGACTTGTTTGTGGTTGTGTTCATTGATGACATCTTGATCTACTCCCGGAGCGATGTGGATCATGAGGAGCACTTGAGGATAGTGCTGCAGCTTCTACGTGAGAAGAAGCTGTATGCCAAGCTTAAGAAGTGCGAGTTTTGGCTTCGGGAGGTTGCATTCTTGGGCCACTTGGTATCAGCCGCAGGAGTGGCAGTTGACCCGACGAAGATTGATACAGTTCGGGATTGGCCGAGACCGACGACGGTGACTGAGGTCCGGAGCTTTCTGGGCTTGGCAGGCTACTACCGTCGGTTTGTAGAGGGCTTTGCGAAGCTCTCTACTCCCCTGACCTGTTTGACTAGGAAGGGGATGAGGTTCATTTGGACTGAGCAGTGTCAGCGGAGTTTTGAGGAGCTGAAGAAGAGACTGATTTCAGCACCAGTTCTTACACTGCCAGTGATGGGTGATGGCTACGTGATTTACAGTGACGCCTCGCACAGCGGTTTGGGTTGTGTCTTGATGCAGCATGGGAGGGTAATTGCTTATGCTTCACGGCAACTAAAGGATTATGAGAAGAATTACCCTACTCATGATTTAGAGCTGGCAGCTGTGGTGTTCGCATTGAAGAAGCTGTGGCGGCATTACCTCTACGGTGAGCATTGTGAGATCTACACGGATCATAAGAGCTTAAAGTATCTGTTTACTCAAAAGGAGCTGAACCTGAGGCAACGCCGGTGGTTGGAGTTACTGAAGGATTACGATGTGAGTATCCTCTATCATCCCGGCAAGGCCAATGTGGTAGCAGATGCTTTGAGTCGGAGGTCAGTGCAGAGCTTGAGCATGTTGGTCACGCAGCAGGCCCCGTTGATTGAGCAGTTGAGGCGACTCCAGATTGAGGTTGTATCCCCTGGGGTCTCTGCTAGACTGATGTCTATGGTCTTGCAGCCCACTCTGTTGGACAGGATTAGGGAGACGCAGAGTGAGGACCCCCACTTGGAGAGGATTAGATCACAGATTCAGGCAGATCTTATAGGGGATTTTACAGTGGATAGCTCGGGAGTACTGCGGTACAGGGACCGAGTGTGTGTGCCTTCGGATTCAGAGATCAGAGACCAGATTTTGGGTGAGGCATTATACACCTTATACCATTCATCCTGGTGGTACTAAGATGTATAAGGACCTCAAGGCACATTTTTGGTGGTCCGGAATGAAGCGGGACGTTGGAAGATTCGTGGCTCACTGTTTAACTTGCCAGCAAGTGAAAGCAGAGCACCGGGTTCCTGCTGGCAAGTTGCAAAGTCTTCCAATTCCCGAGTGGAAATGGGACCACATCACCATGGACTTTGTTACAGGGCTGCCGAGAGCGCAGAGTGGAGCCGACGCGATTTGGGTTATTGTTGATAGACTCACCAAGTCTGCGCATTTCTTGCCTGTTCAGATGACTTGGTCACTGGAGCGTCTGGCACAGTTGTATTTGGACGAGATAGTGAGGCTACACGGGATACCTGCGTCGATTGTTTCAGATCGGGATCCGAGGTTTGTGTCACGATTCTGGGGGAGTTTACAGTCAGCTTTGGGGACCCAGCTCAGATTCAGCACTGCATTCCACCCACAGACTGATGGCCAGTCTGAGCGCACTATACAGACCCTTGAGGATATGCTGAGAGCGTGCGTTATGGATTTTGGAGGGGGGTGGTACCGACACTTATCTTTGGTTGAGTTTGCGTACAACAACAGCTATCAGGCGAGCATCCAGATGGCTCCGTTTGAGGCGTTGTATGGACGCAAGTGTCGGTCACCCTTGTATTGGAGTGACGTGGGGTGAGAGGAGACTTTGGGACCAGATCTTCTTTTGGAGGCTGAGAGAGGTCAGAGTTGTTCGTCGACACCTTGAGGTAGCCCAGAGTCGTCAGAGGAGTTATGCAGATACTCGACGGCGAGACCTGGAGTTTCAGATTGGTGACCATGTATTCTTAAGGTCTCGCCTTCGAAAGGGGTCCGGAGATTTGGAGTGCGTGGGAAGCTTAGTCCCCGTTTTGTTGGACCCTTTGAGGTACTTGAGAGGGTAGGCCCTGTGGCTTATAGAGTTGCTCTTCCTCCACGTTTGGCCGGTGTACACGATGTTTTCATGTCTCAGCCCTGAGGAGATATGTCTTTGATCCGTCGCATGTGGTTGACTTCACTCCCTTGGAGATCGGTGAGGACCTGGTTTACGAGGAGCGGCCGTTGCGGATTCTTGCTCGTGAGGTGAGGGAATTGCGCAACCGGACCATTCCGTATGTGAAGATCTTATGGAGCAATCACGATGAGCGAGAGGCTACTTGGGAGCTAGAGACAGAGAGATGAGATCTGCATACCCTTTTCTGTTCGAGACTACTGGTTGAGGTACGCCTGTTCTACCTTACTTCGTTTCGAGGACGAAACTTCCTTTTAGTGGGGGAGGATGTAGTGGCCCAAATTCCCATGCAGCGTTCTTCCGATGAATCCACTGTTAGAGCACCTAGCGTTGGTGTATCTGGCCCATGGTGCGTCAATGGGATGCCACAGATGGACCCTGTGTGTTATTATTAGCTGTGTAGGCCTTCGGCTGAGTTTGCCGAAATTTCGGAAAAGAATTAGGCCCAACAGAGGTCGGAAATGGATTCAGCACGGAAAAAAAACGCTTGAAAACGGCTATTTGCTTGTTTATTTCTGAGTCCGGATGCCCAAAAACGGACTCCCGGAAGTTTTCAGTGGAAATTGGTGCATGGGAGGGGCCGTAGACCGCCGGGATGCCACGTGGCGGCCTGTCATTGGCCGGTTCAGGATGCGCGGTCCACAGAGCTGCGCGGCGGGGTGCACAGACCCGGCGCATGGACACGTGGCACCGCCTGATTGGCGGGCGCAAGGCGCGCGGTCTACCGGTGAGCGCGGCGGTGCATGGACCAATGCGGGGCCACGTGGCAGCCTCCGGTTGGTCGGTGCATGCGGCGCGGGTCCACTGAATTCCAGTGAATGCGTGGGACCGGGTGTAGGGGAC
>CM055078.1:11867006-12096795 GCA_029204045.2 Tillandsia leiboldiana | reverse complement strand
GGAGGAGCGGACGTTGCGGATTCTTGCTCGTGAAGGTGAGGGAATTGCGCAACCGGACCATTCGTATGTGAAGATCTTATGGAGCAATCACGATGAGCGAGAGGCTACTTGGGAAGCTAAGACAGAGATGAGACTGCTTACCCTCTTTCGTTCGAGATAATGTTGAGGTAGCCTGTTCTACCTTACTTCGTTCAGGACGAAATTCCTTTTGTGGGGGAGGATGTAGTGGCCCAAATTCCCATGCAGCGTTTCTTCGATGAATCCACGTTAGAGCACCTAGCGTGGTGTATCTGGCCCATGGTGCGTCAATGGGATGCCACAGATGGACCCTGTGTGTTATTATTAGCTGTGTAGGCCTTCGGCTGAGTTTGCCGAAATTTCGGAAAAGAATTAGGCCCAACAGAGGTCGGAAATGGATCAGCACGGAAAAACGCTTGAAAACGGCTATTTGCTTGTTTTTTCTGAGTCCGGATGCCCAAAAACGGACTCCCGGAAGTTTTCAGTGGAAATTGGTGCATGGGAGGGGCCGTAGACCGCCGGGATGCCACGTGGCGGCCTGTCATTGGCCGGTTCAGGATGCGCGGTCCACAGAGCTGCGCGGCGGGGTGCACAGACCCGGCGCATGGACACGTGGCACCGCCTGATTGGCGGGCGCAAGGCGCGCGGTCTACCGGGTGAGCGCGGCGGTGCATGGACCAATGCGGGGCCACGTGGCAGCCTCCGGTTGGTCGGTGCATGCGGCGCGGTCCACGGAATTCCTGTTGAATGCGTGGACCGGGTGTAGGGGACACGTGTCGCCCTCTGTTCGCGGGCGCACCGTGCGCGGCGCACGGAGTCGGGGGTCGGTGCCTCGGGGCCGTGCCACGTCGGGGCCATGCCGCGCGCCCGGCGCGGCCGCCGACGGTCAGCGGGTCAACGGGGTGGACACGTGTCGCCCGCTGATTGGCGGGCGCCAACGCCTCACTGTGCGGGGCGGGCCACGTGGCAGCCCGTGGGTGGGCCCGAACAGCTGTTTGCTGTTCGCGGGCCACGTGGCGGCACCTGGTGGATTCGGGCGTGAACAGTGTTGGGCCGGCACCAACACTGTAGCCGCCCGAAAGTGCCGGGCGCCCGAAAGTTGGGCCCGAAAGCCCCATTGACTTGTCTTTTTGGGCTGATGTTCGGGTGAGGCCTATAAATAGGCCCCTTGGGGCTCACTTTAGAGGCTTTTCCCGGGAGCTTTTGCCATTGAGCCTTCACCAATTTTCTTTCCTCTCCCTCTTGTGCATCTTTTGGCGGAAGCTCAGGATTTTGGAGGCCGCGACGACGGCGACTTCTGCATCGGGGTGCGGAGCGACGATCTACTGTTGGAGGCCCATTTCCGTCGCAGTTTAGTCCGGGAGGTCTACCGGGCTACCCCGACATTATTTTTGGACGATTCTGCGGTGACGGTTTCGTAAGAGGTAAATCTACATTTTCGTCTTGGACACTTTTTCTGGATCCGAGCTTTTCTTGGGGTTCTTGGGTACATTTTTAACCCCCTTTGCGACTGTTGGTGATTTGGACAGCACCTACTTGTCGGATTTTATCTCCTCATCCGGACATCGGAATTCGACGTTTCAGGACTCTATCGACATCTACTCTTCGCGAGGATCGCCGTCATATTTTTATTGGAATTTTTGGAGGAAGTTTTTCAGGTGAAAATTTCGTGTGAATGGGACTGTTCACCACAGATTTTGGGGAATGTGGAATTTGTGTGAATTAAAGTGTAATTTTGGTGTATGTTTGTACCCAGGAGTTTGTGAGCACCTCTACCGTGATGTTGGCTTGGTGGGATTTGTGATTTGACAGTTGTGGGCTTTCTCAGCTGTGCCATTTTGGTCAGTTAGCACTTTCAGG
Organism: Tillandsia leiboldiana; assembly: GCA_029204045.2. NCBI lineage: Eukaryota > Viridiplantae > Streptophyta > Magnoliopsida > Poales > Bromeliaceae > Tillandsia > Tillandsia leiboldiana. Next base: position 12,094,917 of record CM055078.1, on the reverse strand, counting down.
TGGGTGACCTTGCTTCCAAGAACTCTGGACTGTGTACTAATTCTATGTGTGTAGGATCATGCATGTTAGAAATTGGAGTATTAGCATGTGTAAAACTGTATGTTGTATCTTGTATATCAGTTGTTGAATCTTTGATTCCTGCACTATGTTAAGTAATGAAATCTTGGAATTTGACCTAGCACCCTGTCATATGTATCATGTTCAGCCAGTCTGTAGAAAAACTCCAACTTGGGCTAGGTTTTTATTGCTCTAGACATTCCACATCACGATACTTCATTTCACTTTGGACTTAGCTTTTCCTCGCCCGAGTTGTGGGCCGAGAGGTCGGGTGGTTGTGGGATGCTTTTGCACTCGTGTCTGGGGACCGAGTGGAGTTGATAGCAGTCTTTAGATTTGATTTCTTTGGGAGAGTGATAGTGATAGTAGATCTGGGTTCTTGGAAACTGTCAGAGAGACAGTGAGTTTCTGCTGTGTAGATTCCAGCCAGTGGGTGAGTCAATGTTTTGTTTGGTGGTCGATCTTATTGATCGAGGATTGAATCATAGCCTGCATGAGCCACATTAGAGCTTTACAGTGATACTTTACAGTGATACTTGGGTTACTTTGACTCGAGCGGGTCGCTCCCCTCGAGGGCCACTCCGGAGTAGGCGAGACCGGGTTGTGTACCGGTGGTGAGTTTGAGATGTCTTTAGCGACTTGTTGTTGCAGTGGTCCCTCTGGCTGTGCTTTCGTTGGCAGCCACGGACGCCCTACGTAAGTCCGCTCCTCCGGGACGTAACGGCAGTAGGTTGGCGCAGGTTTGACTGGACCCGATGTGGCAGTCAGTTTTGATTGGGTGATCAGGGAGGAGAGTTAGTTGTGGCATTATGTTCTTTCTGTTCCACTGTTGAGCATCTAGATAGAGGCATAGTAGCTGTAGAGTTACCTTTCCCAGCTTTCCTTATAGCACTGCATATGTTACTTTTGCCTCTGGTAGACTTAGTGGGCAGACCGTCGGGCTTGTTGGCGGCACCCACTGAGAACTACTGTGGGATGTAGTTCTCACACCCGTCGTGGTGTTTTCTCCCCAGGGGACTTCTGCTCCGGTTCCTGCAGCTCCTGTTGCTGATCCAGCTCCTTCTGACCGAGGTAAGGGCGTCGCGAGATAGATCCCCTCCTGTCGTCTTCTGTGTGTGAGTAGATGTACCCCAGTTCCATTTTGGTGTGTGTTATGTCGAGTGACTTTTGTAGTGAGGTTTTGAGTTGTACCTTCCTTTCCTGCTTTTATGAGAGACTCCTGTATTTCTGGTGAGGATGGTCTGTATATTTAAAAGTTGTAGTCTTATTTTATGTATTTCCTTCCAGCTTTTCTCTTTCAGCTCTGATATCTGCTAGTGTAGATGTTTCTTTGCAGGTTAGTCGCTACGCCTATACGGGGCTTCCCGTACGGGCGGCGGATCTGTTGGCGAGCCGGGGCGCAGTATCGCCCCGGGGCGTGACAGCCACAACCCACACCATAGCCAACACCACAATCAACACCCCAAAACATCACTTGCTGTTTTGCAAACCAGCACAAAAAGGGGGATTTTCACCTGCGTGCAGTCCTCCGAAAAATCCAAAAATATCACGCCCGCGATCCCCGCGACGATTAGATGCAAATCGAGTATTTATACTCCTCGTTCCGATACATGTAGGCCAAGATACACCCAAAATACTGCGGTAAGCCAAACTCCCCACAAACACAACTCTGTGCACAAACAGTCCGGAAGAAGTAAAAATATCACCTTCGAGATGACCTCCAAAAATTCCAAAAAAATATGGTTGTGTTCCTCTCGAAGCGTAGATGTCGATCAAGTCCTTAAACGTCCCGTTCCGATGCCCGTAGGCTGAGAAAACCCAACAATACTCCACCGCTGTCCCACACCTCACAACAGTACAAGGGGTCAAAAGATACCTTGGGAACACCACCAAAAACTCGAAATGGAGCTAAGTGATAAACACAGAAATCAAAGGCGTACCTCTCTTGAACGTGCTGCCTCAAAAATCAGCTCAAAAATCCATTAGGGTGGTCCAGGGGACCTCTCGGACTGAAGTGCGATGGAAGAAGCCACCGGAAGAGAAATGTCGCAGTGCGCCGAGTCGCAGAAATCGTCGATGTAGCGGCCTCCTAAAAACCTGGATATCCGTCGAGAGATGGGAAACACAGTGAGGAGCAACTTTGGTATAGGCCTTAGCCCAAGAAAGCCTCGAAAAATCTCAGAGAAGGGGGAGATGGGGCCTTTTTATAGGCCCAGCCCGAAAAGACCCACTTTTTGGTTTTGGGCCGAAGTTCCGGGCGCCCGAAACTTTCGGGTGCCGCAAAATGCCCCATGAAGACCAAACGTGGAGCGCCCGAAACCACCAGCACCCGACACGTGTCCCGAACAGGGAACAGCGTGTGCGGCGCGGCTCAGGCGCGGCCACGTGGCCCGCCAGGGTCAGTGGGGGTGGGTAGCGCCCGCCAATCGCAGGGCGCCACGTGACGCCCCGCGTACGGCGGCTACCTGCCCCTCCTGCCCCCACCTGCCCACCGTACACCCGCCCCCATGCCGCGTGGACCGCGTGTTCGTGCACCCACCAATCCGGCGCCGCTATGTGGCCCGCGCCGGTCCACTACGCCCGCCGTGCGCGCCCGTGGATCGCACGCGCGCGTGGACCGCGCCGCGTGAGCCCGGCAACCAGGAGCTGCTACGTGTCCCCGTGCCCGGTCCACAATACCCGCGCGGCTTTCGTGGACCGAGCCGCATGCGCCGGCCAATCAGAGGCCACCACGTGGCACCCCAGCCGGTCCACGGCTCCCCCGTGCACCCAAATGCACCGAAAACTTCCGGGTGCCCTTTTTGGGCGTCCGAACTCAGAAAAATACAAGCAAATAGCTGTTTTTTGACCTTTTTCTGTGCTGAATCCAAATCCGGCCTCCGATTAGCTTGAAACCACTTCGAAAATTCGGCGAAAGAAGCCAAAAGACAGGCTTGATCCAGAAACCTTACTGAGTCCGTCTAACACGTCCATTCGACGCGTTACGGGCCCGACACACCAGCACTAGGTGTTTCATACAGCGGATCACGGGAGAAAGCTACACGGGGATCTGGGCCACTACAGATGGTGTTCTTGATGCTGGGTTTTTTCCTTTCATGTTTGGATGTGTAGATGTGTTTGGATGTGTAGATGTGTTCTTGGTATTTTGGAGGAGATTGTGCAGAGGGTGTGGTTGTGATCTGTGATTTGTGTCCTGTGCATGAGTGTGTTCATAGAGGCAGAGGTTGAGGCAGAGGTGAGGGTGGTGCTATGAGCCTGGTTGCTGTGTGTTGGTTTAGTTAGTTTGAGCTTGGTAGAGAGTGAGCTTGGTGTTGTGTTTGTTCTTCTGGGCAGAAAGTTGAGGCTTTTGGACCTTCGGCAGCGCTAGAATCTCCTGACAGAGGGTTGTGCCGCGCCGCGAGCTTGAGTTCTTTCCCTGGTTGGAGTTGCCGGGTGGGTTGGATTTCTTCCAGAAGCAGTGGACTCCTCTCTATGTCTATCAGATAGCTACTTGCATGTTAGGTGTAATGGTATTTTTTTATCTGATAGTATTTAGTAAATTTTGGAACTTTGACTAGCACCCCTGTCATATGATGTATGTTGAAATCTTGGACCCTAGAAAACCTTCAACAATGGTTGTACATATTATGGACTCATTAGTGTTGTTGCATCCCTCTTGCCTTGTGGTTCTATCCTTGCCTCGGGGAGTAGGCTGAGTGGATAGGGTTAGTATAGGATGCATGTTTAGAGTTTAGTAGACGTGGTCTGGGTGTTCTTGTTTTGGGAGCCGTTTGGGTTGACGGTGGTCCCGGCTGTTTAGTATCTCCGGTCTATATAGTTAGTTTGTTGTGAGTTGAGAGTTTGTCGATCTGGTTGATCGTAGGATTGGACTATAGCCTGCAGGAGCCTTTTTGAGCTCGACACTGATGCGCTGATTTTCTTGGTAGGGTCGCTCCCCTCGAGTGCCGCTCTAGAGCTGGGCCTATTATTTGTGTTCGCGCGACGTCGATGCAGTCCGTGTGGGATGCCCTACGTAAATCCCATCGTCGGTGGATGTGTGGTAGTAGGTGGGCGCAGGTTTGACTGGACCCTATAAGGCAGTCGTTATGATTGGGTATTTTATTAGCACCTCGAGAGCGAGTGGTTGCTTTTCTTATACCTCATTATTCATTGAGCATAGTAGATAGAGGCATGATAGTTGTAGATTTCTTTTTAGCTTTCATATTTATTTTCTCACTTGTTAGTGTTATCTTGCCTCTAGTAGACTTAGTGGGTAGATCTTTGGTCTTGGAGACGGTACCCACTGAGAACTACTTGTACCGCTATTGGTGTTCTTTTTGCAGAGACTTCTCCTTTAGTCCCTGCACCGGCTGGTTCGTCGGAACGAGGTAAGGGAGTCGTGAGCTAGATCCCTACCCATGCTGTATTTTGGCGAGATATATGTACCTACCCGGATTGTGGGTTTCTATCCCGTATACTGATTGTATATTTGTTTTAGTTTCCTCTTTTGTGAGTTGATAGATGATGCATTTGAGGTATTTTTGGACGTATACCATGGTATAGTGAATTTGAGGTTTATTTTAGCAGCTTTTTATTTCATCTTTGATATCTGTTAGTTGTTAGACTCTATCTTTTGCAGGTTTGACGCTTCGCCTATGTGGGGCTTCCCGTATGGGTAGCGGATCTGTTAGCGAGTCTGGGTCGCAGTTTTGACCACGGGGCATGATAGATATACCTCATACCCACAAACGTGACACTCCGGAGAATACTGCCTGTGGAGGAGCGACCTTTGACAGTCGAATAAACTATATGTGAGTATGATCTAGCTTTCTGATTTTGAGAGCTCCACCAAATTACAACGACGTTAACTAGGAACACTATCAATCCTAACGTCTATCTCAATATCTAAGATCTATACACTAGCTCACTGCTAACTCTCTACACAATGAGATACCACTCGATTCATATTATTATCACTAGGCTCTGTTCAACTCTAAGTTGTCTCCTAGTTTTAGCACCCGTTTTTTAAGTTCCAATGCAACATCTTTAATGCACTTCTATAGTTCTTGTCACGCCCCGGGGTCGAAACTGCGACCTGGGCTCGCCAACAGATCCGCCACCCATACGGGAAGCCCCACATAGGCGAAGCATCTAATATGCAAAAGATAATACTACAGCTATACAGATATCAGAGCAAGAAAAGTAAATTACTGAAAAAAATACAACTCCAAATAGTGCATGTCAGGTCCTCACAATACATGTGTCTCTCAAAATAAACTCTCAAAAGTAAATATATAATACAATCCACCGATAGTACTAGAAATCTCCAAAAGGGGGCAATTACTCTCTAAGAAGGGACAGGGATCTAGCTCGTGACTCCCTTACGTCGGTCAGTAGAAGCAGCAACAGCAGGGGTAGGAACTGGAGTAGATGCCTCTAGAAAAAGTCACTATAGAGGGTGTGAGAACTATATCAAACAATAGTTCTCAGTGGGTACCGACTCCAAGACTACGGTCTGCCCATTAAGTCTACTAGAGGCATAAGATAACAATGCAGTATAAGTGGTGATAAAAAGCTAAAAATAACTCTACCGCTATCATGCCTCTATCTATCATGCTCAAAGAATGATATAGATGATAAAATGCATCTACTCGATATGCTCAATTAATCCAATCACACTGACTGCCACATAGGGTCCAGTCAAAGCTGTGCCTGCCTACTACCACACATCCCCACAGGGATGAAATTTACATAGGGGGTCATACTCGAACTGCGTCGACAAGTCGCGATAGCAAAGTAACACGCTCAGCTCCAGAGCGGCACTCGAGTGGAGCGACCCCATCGAGGAAGTACCCACGCATCTCTATCGAGCTCCATACGGCTCATGCAGGTTTTAATCCAAATCCACAACCAATCAGATCGGAAACAATAACTCAACACTAACAACATCAGCCGGAAACACTCAACGGCTCGGGACCACTATCTACCCGAACGGCTCCCAACTCTAGTACTGATCTAATCTCAGTTACCAGACTCCACTCGGCCCCCAGGCATGAGCGCAACATGCATCCGACACTCCCGACCACTCGGCCCATTATCCGGGCTAGGAAAACCCTAAATCCAGGGAAACATAAATAAAAGGTGTAGGAAGTTCAAACATGACAAAAATACCTAAGTTGAACATTTTCTAAATTCTAGCTATATATCATACAGCATATGACAGGGTGCTAGTCAGAGTTCAACAGCTTTAATAATATCATGAATACATCAATAATAGCACCTATTTTAGCATGCTGAGATCTACAATACTAGAGTTAGAAGGAAGTCCGCAGACTTGGAGAAAAATTCAACCCACCTCGAACGTGTTGATCCGGAGTCCGAACAAGCTGAAACTGGACGTGCACGTTCCTTAGGCTCTCACGGTTCCAACGAACCAAGAAACTCTAAAAAACTTCTCCCAGATGAACGCCGATACTCAAAATACAAAGTGTTGCCCAAACAGTCCGATGTAAAAATCAGCGTGTACATCGACGGAGTGTAGAAGCCAAATCATACACAATTTTCACCCAGAACCAAAAATAAAGAAGCTCACCTCGATCGTAAGAAGGAGTCCCAACTTTTACTTTCTCAGAAAAAGACCAAAATCCCAACAAAAACTTAAATACAAAGCCAAATGTTGCGATGAGTTCAAACACAAATTCCAGCACCAAAACCCCGTCATAAAACTCCAAAGATAGGAAAAATTCACCTTCGGAGTGCCTTCAAAAAAATCCAAGAAAGGTACGGTTGCGTTCCTCTCGAAGTCTAGATGGATATTGAGTCCTTAAACATCCAATTACACCAACAAACGGCCGAGAAAAAGTATAAAAACTCCCCGCTGTCCAGAAAAACTACAACACAAAAATGGGTCTAAAGATGCTGCGAGAAATCTCATAAAAACCCAAAATGGAGAGGAGTGATGAATACCAAAGTTGAAGGCCTACCTATGATGAAGAACCTGAACCAAAAATTAGCAAAAATATTTAAGGGGTTAGCTCTGGCCAGTCCACCGACGAAACGTCGATGAAGAAAATCGTAGTCGAATGAACGTCGAAGCTCGTGGAGTCGAGGATGAAGATGATGAATCGACCTCCAAAAATCCTTCAAAAATGCTATAAGTGAAGAAGACTTGTAGAAGATCACCTCTGCCAAAGAGGGCTCTAAGAGGGCTTCGAAAAAACCCAAAAAAGAAGGTTGAAAGGCTTATTTATAGGAAAAAAACCATGAAAAACCCACTTTGGATCCAGGTGAGGATCCGGCGCCTGGATCCGCACAATGCGGCGCCCGAACGCGTGGCACGCATCCACGCCACCTTCGTGTAGCGCTCGAAAGCGCAGGATTGCACCACGCATGCCATGCCCGCGCTCCGTGCGCCCCGCGCCCGCGCCCGTGCGGTGGTTGGCGTCGGCAAATCGGAACGCGCCACTTGGATGGCGCGGTCTACGGTGGGGTGCACGCTGTGCGTGTTGGGCACGGTCTCCCACGTCTGCCGCCCGGCCAATGGCGCGGCACCACATGGCCCGCACGCATTTATTGCGGCGTGATGGAAGCGGCCCGCTAATCCCGTTGCGCCACGTGGCCCGCCCGTGTCTTCGCTAGTCCCGGTGCACGCGCAAGTAGGCCATGAACCGACCTACTTCTAAATTGAGCCCAATAGCCCAAAAAGTCTAAAAATAGCTATTTTTTACTATTTTCGCACATTGAGTCCATTTTTTGGTGTCCATTTCACGCGTAACGCACTCGGTACACCAAAAATAGGTGTTTTCTCACCGCCGACCACACAGTCAAGACACATAGGACTTCGGGACACCACAGTTCTTGTCTCTCAAACGATCTAATTCTCATGCATTCCATATTTTGGATTTTTGACTCATGCACCCAATCCAGACTTGGAATCATGTCGGAAATTATGATCACACGCACAATACTAACCCCACATGTATCAAAACGACTAATAAACATATAGGGCATACTATAGGAACTTAGACATAGAAAGGCATACGTCCATTTCGGAAAACATCACCAACCTTGTGTCGATGCCAATTGGTGGGGAATCCAAGGAATTTGAATTCCAACTTCGTCTCAGTATTCTTCAGGGGTAACGAATATGAAAACAATGACTTTGGCTCGTTTCTTCAAATCGATCACCATAGCACCGTCGCTTATCAAATTAAACATGTTAGGTGAGTTTTTAATACCCTGAATTAGGAATTTATAAGATCAAATTAGATCAAAACTATAAAAATTTCAAAACCCATCTTAAAAACCTCTTTTAAAACCCCCTTTTAAAAATCCTAAAATTCGTATTCTTGAAATTCACCCAAAAAATCTCAAGAATTCATACAAGAATCTAGTTTAGAACCTATAGGGTTCACGATTATTTCAAATTTGAAGGATTTAAGATAAACCTTAACTCAAAATCCAAAAACTTATCTCACCTCTCAAGAAAACCAAGCAACCTCTTGCTTCAAAGCCTTTTTTCCTTCTTCTCCAAGCTTTTTTCTATCCAATCCCAAGCTAGGAGAGAGATTCTAGAAAGAGAAAGTAAGGAGAAAGGGTAAGAGGACAAGAAAGGAAGAGAGAGTGAGTGTGTCTGTGTGCGTGGGTGTAAAAAATGGTACCAACGAAACCCTTTAATGGGCCCCGATCTAATGCCTGAACCGGCTTGGACCTGGGCAAACCCGTGTCAGGCGAACCGGTTTGACCGGTCCCCGAAGGGTCATCCCAGTAGGTGCGCAAAGGCGAACCGATTCGGCCCTCAAGGCTCGATCCCCGAAAGTTTTTATCAAAATTGTCTTGCGGGGACGGTGCGGTCCTTCTTTTTGGTGTCCGAACCCAACAACCACGGACCGGTCCGTGGCAGATGGACTAGTCCCTAAGAGCAAATTGACCACTTCAAAATTTTCTAAATTTTTATATCTTTACTTTTCGGAGTCCAAACTATTTTCTAATTGTTCTGACATCCTCGGAACACCACTTGGGCCATGTCAAGACCACTCCTCACTGCACTTTGCCCAATTTGACCAAAGTTCAGTATAGTAATCTGAAAAACTCTCGGGTATTATACTCACAAAAGTTTTTGCCCAGAGGTTGAGTTATGCTTTTGCTGCCCACCCCTCGATAGCTTGTACGCCCGTTTCTTGGAGAATCAGAAATGTTTGACCAGTCTCCAGTCAGTTGGCACTCACACCCCTCATCAGCCCACTCGGCAGGCTATCTAGCTCATATTTGCTCTAGAGTTCTCATTCTCTAAGCTTTACTTAAGCTGTACCTAAGTCAGAAACTATACATCCTTACTCTCACACACAACGGCTCTATCGGTTCCCATAACCCACCAAGGTTCTACCCTGAGGTCCACAATATATGCACAACGGACACTCCAGTCCCTAACTCTTAAGGGTTCTAGTCTTATGGCTCATCGAGTGCTACCACACTCCCGATCGTTCCTCTCATCAACTATGGGTAATGAGAAACTAAAAGAAATGAAATCTAAACTCAATTGCAATAGACAAAGTAAGAGATCACCCATGCTTGGTGATATTCCCCACCTTTAGTCAACTTTGCTTGGTGTAGGGTGGTATCATAACTCCTCTTATTGCGATTGGCTCAAGAAAGAGGAAAGCCCTCATTCCTCTAGGCAAACCCGGCACCTCCTCTATTTATAGGTAGACCAAATGGAGTGAAGGGAGGGAAAAGGATTGACATGACTATACAATGGATTTGACATGGGCGGGGTGGCAGAGGTAAGGTGTGCCATATGCTAGGTCCTCTGTCAGCATTTAATGATTGGTCCTCTCCAATTGTCCGTCATTCTATGGATGGTATGTTGTGCTGAAATCGAGGTGCATTCCCACAGCTTCTGTCACGCCCCAAGGTCGGACTGCGACCCGGGCTCGCCAACAAATCTGCCACTTGCACGAGAATCCCCGCACAGGCGAAGGGTCTAACCTACAAAGATAGTATCCACAACTATACAAATATCAGAGCTGGAAATAAAACAACTCTCAAAAACCAAAATAAACCAAATACATCTAGACTATACAGTACTAGATCCAGCAGCTCACAAAAGGGTACATCTATCTCTCTCAGGCTCAGGTAGGGATCTAACTCGCGACTCTCTTACCTCAGTCAGATGAACCAGTACGCACAGGTACAGAAGCAGAAGTATCTGAAAAGAAACACCAACAATAGGTGTGAGAACTATATCAAAAGAGTAGTCCTCAGTCGGTACGGTCTCCAAGACCAACGATCTACCCACTAAGCCTACTGGAGGCAAAAGTAACTGAAATGCTGAAATAGTAAAGAACTGAAATAAAACTATAATTACTATGACTCTAACTATCATGCTCAAAGAAATAACGTCATGAAATAGTAATAACATGCAACCACTCGCTCACGAGGTGCTCAAATCAACCCAATCTCACTGACTGCCACATCGGGTCCAGTCAAACCTGCGCCCACCTGCTACCACAATCCACACTGGGCAAGATTTACATAGGGCGTCCAACCGGACTATATCAACATCACACAAAACTGCCTCAACAGGCCCAACTCCGGAGTGGTTCTCGAGGGGAGCGACCCCACCGAGGAAAATGGCGTGTCTCTATCAAGCTAAAGAAAAGGCTCCTACAGGCTATAGTCCAATCCACGATCAAAGATCGGAAAACTCACAATGCTCAATCAACTCACAACAAAGGTCGGAGAACTCTCAACAACCCAAGACTCAAATGCCCATAAAGTCAAATGATAGTAGAATCTCGATCAACAAAACTATAAACTCTACTTTACCCCCAGGCACGAGTATGAATGCAAATCACATAACCCAAATCACTCAAACCCTCCACTCGGGTGAGAAAGAAAATACAGAGTAGACAACAGTGAAAACAGTATGGCAATTTATATAAGGTCTAGATATAGGTAAAACAGGTGGTAATAACCATTTTCTAGTGTCCTCTAACCATAATAGTGTATCAAAAATATTAGGGGTTCAAGGTTATGTATCAACAATTTTTCAGGTAACTATAAGATTTTATCGGATATACAGATAATTAAATTAAACATGCCGGATATCTAAACAATAGACATAATAGGTAAGTCACTGATTTTGAAAGAAATCCAACCTACTTGGATCGCTAACCAAATCCGACAAGAAGTCAAAGTGGTGCGGCTTAACCAACAATCAAGGTGTTGCCGGAAATAGCCTCAACACTCACACTGTAATACTTGAGAATTTCAAACCTTGTAATTTGAAGTTTGAATTTGAATTCTAAAAATTTGAGTAGTTCGAAAATTTAAAGTTTAGGGGTATTCTCGAGAAAGCTGCTAACCTAACCTAACTGTATCCGATCTCGACGAAGTAAATATACTATTTGAACGGTCTCGTCGAGCTGAACGAGATGGCGTGATTCGATTTTCAGTTTAACGAGTCAAGATCACCGAAAAGCGTGCAAAAAAATGAATCTCTCTGAATAGATGGCTTAAGTATAATCCTATTATGTAGAGTTTAAAAATTTTGTTTAGAATTTTAGTACTACAAAATATTAAAGCAGCTCCTGGATAGAGAAAAAAATTAATACGTGACAACACATCGATGATTTTCTAACGAAACATGCTAAATTTTTTATATATTATTAAGTACAATAGTAGAGTAGGCAAGAGGGGGATTCGCTGTGGCCCCCTAATGGACAAAGAGCAATTCTCTACTCATACATTCAAAAGAGATGCATGATACATATTTTATCTATTCAAAAATAAAATACATTTTATTGAACATTTTAAAATAATTAATAAAATTTATTTTATTTAAAAATAAATAAAATATAAAATATGCATCTTTTATAAGATGTACAAAAATTATTTTCCGTTAGCAAAAGGTAGGAGGGGCAAATTAACGAAGACATGAAGGAGTACAGCTTACGTGGTAAGTCATGAGTTTATAATGGGTTGTATCTGCCATGCCTTTAATGGCAATGTTTCTCTCCTCTAAATTGGTAGCATTTTGATATTTTCCTTGTGGGGTAAGCCAACATTTGGGCTGTTGACGTATACTTGGGATTCACTGTGGCCCCCTAAGATGTTTCTCTCCTCTAAATTTGAGTGACTAATCTTTAAAAATTTTAATCGTTCAATTTATTTGATTTCAGCCGCTTGATGATTCTTAATATCAAAATTTAATTGCGTTGTTTATTTTCATGAACTTAGTTAGTATACTTTATATAATTTACGTAATTATAAATTTATTAAAGTAAACAATTAATTTAAGGTCATGTTTGGATGTACAAATATTTTATTCAGTATATTTTTATAATTTACTTAAGAAACGTGTATTGGTAGATGAGGTATATTTTCAAATAACAAATTATATATTATATTTGACCTTCAAGTCAATTTTTCTCGATATTAAGATTTTTCGAGCAATGAAAATCAAATTTCTTTATTACAATCAAATTAAAAAATTCTTAAATTGAATAAAGTAATCTTGGATGACTTATTTTGACTTCCAAAGGGAGCTTAAATTTTGTATTTGAAAAGCAATCAAATTAGTTAAATCAAGTAAATTAAAAAAATAAATATTAAAATTAAAATTTTGAAAGATTAAATAGTCAAATTAAAATAGTCTAGAGTTTTATTATTATTATTACAATAATATTATTGAACATGAGAGAATCGAGCACAGGCTTTTTTTTATAATTGGGCTAGGATATTTCATTCCAGTTCAAATCAAACTTGAGAAACTTATAAATGGCTCTTTTACTTTATTATATATCCAAAGCACAAAATTCCTATCAGTTAAACATCTGCTTTTTGGTTCTTGAACAAATGCAGTTCTTCCCTAAACTGGTCAGCGCAGTCGCAAATGTCATTCAAAATATTTAAGTAACTAAAATCTATTTTATCAATGGCAAAAAGTAGTAGTAACATGATTTCAAATTGATTTGTTTATATTTGTGGATCTTAGAGACTGAACTCTTGAACATCGAAAAAGTCGTCAGCCTCGGCATATGTTTCGGCACTGAAGTCACGAGATCAGGCGAACGAACTCCCGTTTATAATTGTACAAAAATCGACCTCTTTATTTCGGTAGGGCAGGGGCGAAATCGAGTTCACAAAACTCATAAATTTCTCTCTTTTTGACTTTCTGCGTCGAAACAACTTCTTAATTTGTACTTGTAGGTTAAAGTGTCGTTTGGAATTGCTGAGAGATTATGTTACGTACGTTAAGAAAGTACGATGAAAAATTATCATATTTATTTTCGTACACAATATTACGTTTCGTTTATTGCAATTAGTTTCTACAATACATTTTCTACAGTCCCAACGAAGAACGCAGAAGTGTGTCTCTATGTATTTTTGCTTTAACTTTATTTTATCAAATAGCAATAGAGTTAGATGTATCTCAATACCAGATTTAAAATCTAACTCTTATGTGGGCCCACATTTGTTCTTTTGAGTTGGTGGACCCCACAAGCAATGCAAAAGAAGCCACCTTAGTTGATTTGGTCACAAGAGTTTGGCACACAACATTATCATCCAACTCTTCACATGAAATTGTTGGGCAACTTGGCATAAATATACATGTAGTACAAAGAGATGAATCTGGTAAGGATTGATGCATAAAAAAATATTTGGATGGAAAAAATGGAGGGATTTGGATTTACTTTTTTTATTATTTATTATTTTTTTACTTTTAACAATTTTAATCTTAATTTTTTAATTAAAAAAGAAGTTTCCACCAAGCCGCAAAGAGAAAGGTAGTTTCCATAAAAGAATTCAATTGACACCACATGACTTGGTTTTGAGACAAACTCTGTAAAAGTCACCAGGGCACTAAGTTTTGCAGATTTTTTTTTTTAAAAAAAAAAAAAAACAATAATGTTGAATATAAATATTTAAAATATTATTTTTTAATACCAAAATATTTTTGAAAAATAATTATTGTTTTTTTTATATATAATTTTACATTGTATAGAACAGAAATTTGAGTTTGAATACCAAATTCTGCTAAGATTCTATGTTATTTAAAATTTTCTTTTAAGTTCACATTTTATGCATGTTATTAAGTCTCTAGTCTTGATGTGAGGATTTTATTTCTAGAAGTTGAAACATAATTTAAAATTGACAATCAAAACTTTTGCCTTCATCAGGGAGCTTCTGCTGTATGTTTTGAAGTCTCAAAAAGTATGCTACATGTACATCCCAAATGGAGTGTACATTTTATACCTAGTTCATCATAGAATGAGTATTTATTCATTCGTCACTTCGAAGTGACGAGTGAAATTTATCCCATCCTAAAATTGGTGGGGTGTAAAATGTACATCCTATTTGAAATGCACATCGAGTATTTTCCATTACTTAATTTGAATAGCACTTCTAAATAAGTTTCTGTCAAATCATCAATTGTGTCAGTGCAGTGCAGTTGACTAAAATCTTAATAGTTGATATTTCAGATTTCATTTGTTGATTTATTTATGCAATAAGATATTATTACATAGATGAAGTAACTCCTGTCGGCCATTTTCTTTTCCTTTTGTCCCTTGATGTCTTCTAACAAATAGTAGTTTAATACTGATCTTGGATTAGTGCTACTATCATCTTAATTAGTTCCACTTTCTTATCTATATCAGGACTAAGTTGGCTTAATCTGAGCTTCTTCAGAAGTATTATTTAAGTATAGTTGTGTAAAAGGTGGGGATTAAAACAATAACATTTCTAACCAACATGAATAAAGAAACTTGCAATTTCTTTTTATGGTAAAAAAGTGTAGAAACTTACTTGAACTTTAGACCACTTTAAATTGGTATTCAATATTTTAAAATTTTAATTTTACTATCCAACTTTTTAATTTATTTGATTTGAGTCAGCAAATTAACAGTATATTAACTTCAAAATTTGAATATATCATTTATCTTTATAGATTTAGTTATTGCAACTATAAATTTATTAACGTAATGTCATGCTCCGAGCCCACAGCGGAAGCCCCCAAGATACACAGCAGACTCGCAACGTGTGTGAGAATGCACCCCACACACGCGAAGCATCCAAAGTTAATATGTATGAGAACTAAAAGTTTACAACTAAGCATGTATCAGAATATAAGTAAAAATTAAACAAACAATGATCACTGTACAATAATATATATAAAATCCACCTCCCAAAATATAAATACAAATAAAAAGGTGCTGACATCGCTAGTCCCAAACTACAGTGTAATCTAATCAAAATTATAAAGCTGGTGGTTTACCTCTACAAAACCCAAAACTGGGGAGGAGATGCTATATATGGTGCAATTCATTTACCTCGATCCGGAGGTGGCTCGGAAGACTCTAAAAAATAGACCATAGAAGAGCGTGAGAACTATAAAACATTGGTTTCTAGTGGGTACAATCGGCGATAACCACGACCGACCTATTAGGTCTACCAGAGGGAAGATAGAGAAAAGCTACAACAATAAGCGAGTAATAGAACATAATATGGTAAAACCTACACAACACTATTCTATCATGCTTCTACACCAAAACCCAAGGCATCACTAACCCTGACGTACAATGGACCAGAAAACCCCAAAGAAAAGGCAAGGTCTCACCGAACCAGACTCATACGCCCAGCACGACACCAACCAAGTACTCAACGGTACACTGAACCCAATCATGAACTGACCAACTCAATAGTCCGGTCAAGTCTGTGCCACCTACTGTCCAAACTACATAGCCGTTGGTGCACCCGGCCACAAATAGGCACCTGCTATCTCTCCCTATTGTCCGAACTATACAACTGCTGGTGCGCCCATCAATAGTAGACACCCGCCTATCTCCTCTCTACCGTCCGGTCCCATACCGGTAAATCCCAATAAAGTTTGATGTGACTTGGAGGCTATGATCAAATGATGATCTATCAGATTACCAACATCTCAAACACAAAAGCTGTGGTGACCCGAATCCCCGTGTGGCTTGACTATGTGGTCGGCGGTGAAAAAACATTTATTTTTGGTGTATCGAGTGTGTTGTGCGTCAAACGGACGCCAAAAAGGACTCAGCGCGCGAAAACAGCAGAAAATAGTTATTTTTTGGACAAATCAGGAATATTGGGCCAATTTCGGATGTGGGCCGGTCCATGGCCCACGGCGCGTGCACTGGGAGCAGCCAGTCTTCGCGAAGCCACGCGTCGGGCAGCGGCTGGCCGGCAAGCCGCCATGCGGCGCACGCCCATTGGTGCTGCGCCCACGTGCGCCGGGCGACACACGGCTTTCCCATGCGGGACGCATGTCGCCGCGCCATTGGCGGGCGCTCACCCACGTCGCCGCGCCATTGGCGGGCGCTCACCCACATCGCCTCCCCCACGTGGCGCCATCCGCATCGTCCACGCCAATTTCAGGCGTGCCGTGGATGCGCGTCAAGTGTCCGGGCCATTGCTGCGGGCCGGGTCTGAGCAGTAATGGGCGCCCGAAACAGTTGCTTTGGGTTAAGTAGGCTTGGTGTCTTTTGGGCTATAAATAGGCCCTCTTCTCCTTCTTTTGTCTCTTTTGGAGCTTGGTTTTTTTTTGGAGCACTTCCATAGAGCTTCACCCTACTCTTCTTCTTCATCTCCACCACCATTGAAGGACTCAAGGGAGCTTCAAGGCTATCTTCTTCCTCAAGTTGAAGGACATCACCATTGTTGTAGATTTTCAGCCAACACCGTCACGTTTCATTGCGAGCCCTCTACAGAGCTCATTTCTTAAAGTTTTTGAATTATTTTTAGTTCTCCATCTTCACGAGAGGTAGGCCTACAACTTTCGTATTCAACACTCTCCATGAATCTTGAGTTTTCTTAGAGTTTTCAAGCCATCTTTGGAGCCTCCATGCACAGATTTTATTTTCGGACAATCAATATTATTTATGTAATTTCTCGGTGATTTGTGTATGAATTTTGGAGTTATTTGGCTCGTTTTGCATCTACTTTCGAAGAGGAATCCATTAAGACCTAGCTTGATGGATTTGAAGCTCGTTTGCCAAGGTAACTTTAACAATCTTCTTGACCCAGTGGAAGGGGATGACTGCAGTTTTGTTTTTAGGTTTTGTGTTGAGGATTGAGCTTTTGGATGTTGATATCTTGGTGATTTCTTGATCTTTTTTGGTATTTTAAAGTTTGGAAATCTTTTTAAGTTTAAGGTGAGTATTTCCTCTTTTTACTTCAGTGGAAAATTCCTTATAGATCGGTCTCTATTAATCTTGGAAGTTCATGCTGAAATTTTGAGCAAATTCTGGACAACATGTTAATGTTTGGTTATTTGATTATTAAGGAAAATTATTGATGGATTTTTGAAGCTTTGAAGATATTCATATGACAGAGGACACCTTAGAATTGCTGTTGGGAGCTTCAATTTTAAGTATTTAGTGCTATATATGCATTTTATTTAGCATATGTATGCTTGCTGAAATTCTGGGATCGATATGCGCAGCGTGCATTGTTTCGGCGATTGCGCTCAATCCGAGTGAAAGATTTGGATTATTTTTGCGGAATTGGATTCTTGAGAGGATAAGGATTACTCACACCAAATTTCAGCCTGATCGGTCATCGGATCGTTAAGTTTCAGGTGGGTTGGATTTCCCCCAAAATTAGCGGGCGGCTTCCTAATTCTATCTTGTAGTGGACATGCATGATAGGATATTATTTTACTCCTTGCTTATGTTGAATGAAAGCTAGAGTTAGCGAATTATTTATTGATTATGTTGTATGCGAAAATGGTGAAATCTTGACTAGCACCCCGTCATATATTTGCATGTATTAAACCAGACTATTAGAAAACTCTCACTTGTGCTAGTTTTATTTATGCTCTAGACCTCTTACGCACTCTTGCTTTTCCTTCACTGACTTAGAGTTTTTCCTCGCCTGGGTAGTGGGCCAAGTGGTCTGGATAGTGTAGGAAGCATGTTGCACTCGTGCCTGGGGGCCGAGTGGAGTCTGGTAGCTGTGGCTAATTTCGTGCTAGTGTTGGGAGTCGTTTGGGTAGACGGTGGTCCCGGGTGACACAAACATGTAAAGTTAAGAACAACTATAATTGTGGTGTCCCGGTTTTTCCGTACCACCTGACTGGGTGATCGGCGGTGAGAAAATATTTATTATTGGTGTATTGAGCCCGTTGTGCGTCAAACGGATGCAAAAAACGGACTCAGCACGCAAAAACGTCGAAAATCGACTATTTTCGGGCGAAACGGGCCGATTTCTCGGGTGGGCTGGTCCACGGCCCACTTGGCGTGCACTGGGACCAGCAAACGCGACATGGTGCCACGTGGCGCGCACGGATTGGTTGGTCAATGCATGCGCGACAGCGCGTATCTCGCGTCGGGCGCGGCGCATGGTGGACCGCACCGGGCCACGTGTCGCCCGCCCATTGGCGGGGGCAGCGACCCGGCTGGCCCGCCGTGAACCGCGGCCCACGGTCCCCGCCGTGGACTGCGCTGCCACGCGGCGCGTCGCGATTGGCGGGCGTGCGTGCGCGGGGCGCGGAGCGGGCCACGTGGCGCGTTGTGGGCGATTCGGGCGCGCACAGTACCGGGCCGGGCCGGATTCCGGCGCCCGATTCCTACGCCCGAATCCGAAACCTCCCTTTTGGTGGGCTTGGGCTAAAATAACCCATTTGGGCTTCTTTTTTGACCTTTTTCTCTGCGATTTCCAGCACATTTTCGTCCGGAGTTTCCACCTTCGAGTTTCCTTCGACTTTTGGGAGCCCGGAGATTTTTGGGAGTCGTGCCATCTGTGTTCTTCTTGACAAAACGAGCTTCGACGCGCCTTGGATACTGAGTTTTTTCGTCGATGCTTCTTCCGCGAGCTCCCCAGGGCTGACGGGAGGGAGTTTTTGGCCGATTTTTGCGGCATCAGTTTCACGAGAGGTAGATCTTCGTTTTTCATTTTTTTCTCTCCTCTCAATTTTGGGTTTTTATTGGGGTTTCTGGAACATCTTTGAACCCCTTTCTTGCTGGTGATTTTCATGGACATCGGAGATTGTCGGATTTTTATCTTAGTGCTCGGTTATCAGATTTCGGCCTGTGAGGACTCGATCGATATCTAAGCTTCGCGAGGACCGCACCCATATTTTTATTGGAATTTTTGGAGATCATCTCGTAGGTGATATTTTGGCTTCTTTCACAATGATCTTTTCACAGATTTGTGATCATGGGGATTTTTGCTTATCGCGATGTTTGGACTGTATCTTTGTGCCCAGAATGAGTTTTCTGGTGTTTTTGGGCTCATTGGAATCGTGGGAATCTAAAGATTATCCCCATTTAGTTTCAGCCCATTTGGACCTTGGATCGACATGCACTTTCAGGTGGGTTGCTTCGTCTCCAAAACCGGTGGACGGTTCTCTAATTCTATATGTATTAGTGAGCATGCATAATGTGAGCGGTGATAGGAAGCATGTTTGTGTAAGATAATGTTTTCTGGTGTTGTTATTATGATCATGTTGATTATTGCTTCCTATTTGTGTTGAATTAAATGCTATTATTGGAACTTGACCTAGCACCCTGTCATATGTTGCATGTTCAACCAGACTAGTAGAAAACTCCAACTTGGGCTAGCTTATTTATGTTTTAGACACTCCCACATATTTATTCTTGTCACCTGGACTTAGAGTTCCTCGCTCCGATAGTGGGCCGAGTGGTCGGGTTGTTGTGGGATGCATGTTACACTCGTGTCTGGGGGCCGAGTGGAGTCTGGTAGCTGTGTTTAGATTAGTACTAGTCTTGGGAGCCGTCTTAGTCGACGGTGGGTCCCGGCGGTTGAGGATTTCTACCCAGTGAGTGAGAGATGTGTTGTTGGTTACTGTCGATCTTGTTGATCGTGGATTTGGACTATAGCCTGCATGAGCCACTTTGAGCTCGACAGAGATGCGCGGATACTTTCCTCGGTGGAGTCGCGACCCTCGAGTGCCGCTCCGGTGCTAGGCCTGTTACTTTGCTATCGCGACTTTTCGACGTAGTCCTTTTGGCTAGGCCCTTTTGGGCAGTCACGGACGCCCTACGTAAGTCTAGTCCTCCGTGGATGTAATGACAGTAGGTGGGCGCAGGTTTGACTGGACCCTATGTGGCAGTTAGTGTAGATTGGGTGATTATATTTTTGAGAGATAGTAGATGCATCATATTTCATCTGTATCACCTCTTGAGCATTTAGATAGAGGCATAGTAGCTGTAGAGTTATTTCCAGCCTTTCATTTTCAGTACTGCATTTGTTACTTTATGCCTCTAGTGGACTTAGTGGGCAGACCGTCGGGCTTGGTGGCGGTACCCATTGAGAACTACGTGACGGTGTAGTTCTCACACCCATGGTTGGTGACTTTTTTCGGGGATCTCTCCTCCAGTTCTTGCTGCTCCTGTTGCTGATCCTTCTGACCGAGGTAAGGGAGTCGCGAGCTAGATCCCTACCCGTCTTCAGCGAGAGAGTAGACGTACCCCTTTTGGTGATGTGCTAGTATTGTCAGAGATTTTGTGATGTATCTTGTACTTTTATTTTGAGAGTTTTATTTTGGAGAGACTTATGTATTGTGAGGACTTGGCATGTACTATATTGGAGTTGTATGTATTTATTTCAGTAGTTTACTTTCTCGCTCTGATATTTGTTTAGTGGTTAGTATGATCTTTTGCAGATTAGTTGCTTCGTCTATACGGGGCTTCCCGTATGGGCGGCGGATCTGTTGGCGGGCCCGGGTCGCAGTTTCGACGCCGGGGTGTAACAATAATAATAACTATAAAAGTGATATTGTAAAATGATAGAACACAAAACTGTAAACTAGAGCATCCGAAACCCCATACTGCTAACACTCGTATCCCTAATGGGAGAAACAGAACATAACTGCCCCGTCGGTCCGAGGACCTCAGGAAACAAAACCAACCCCCATCGCAATATCCGTGACACCGCAATGTCCGCAAGGGTCCCCTTACGCAATATTTGCGTAGGGATCACGGGTCAAATAGACCACCTCTCTGAAAAGTATACCGACGCGGTGACCAAACCGCTGGTGTGCGTGAATGCGCCATGAGCATGACGTCCACAAAACATGTACCAAAATCCTCTTGCGACAGTCAGTCGCTCAAGTGTAGCATATATCAAAACTGAAACCTCGTCCTACGACGAACAGTTGCCCACATCGTGTATATAAGAAACCGTCCCAAAAGTCAAATATAGTACTAGCATGTAATTTTGTCAAAATTATGCGTTGTCTTGCTACAATATGGCATTTATTGTTTAATTACCGAAAAGTATACTTTTTCCACTTATACCGCCCGACAGTCAAATAAGCCACATAATTTCCGTGTTTAGTGCACACTCTTCGGTAAAGAATGCATTATTATATAGTACGTTGTCACAGTAACCGTGACCGACACCCATCCTATCGACATACACTAGTCATAATGAAAACAATAAAGAAAAGGAGTAAGGTTAGATGTTACCTATTTGCTAGTGTTCCCAACCTCGGATCGGGATACCCCTCTCTATCCGATAGTCAACCTGAGTCCATGACTCCCTCACAAACACCTGCGAATCACCCGGACCTATCCAAGGTCCCCAAATAACGCATCTCTAATTTTTCATTAGTTGGCACTTCAGTGGTCCCAACGATTGTGCCAAAGTTTCTTTTATTCCAATTTACCGGAACCACCTCCCGATTTCCGAATGGTCGCACCGATCACTGTACCGATCGTAAATATGCCCCGAACAATTATACCGTTGATCGGATAGGGACAAACTACCCATCAAGTCTTTAACCACGACATTCATTTATCCGGAGGCCAAACCACATGTTATAACACCCGTAACTCCCGTTACCAAAAATTATACAAAATATTGAATTATCCAATAAAAGGGTTCTAAAGGTATACCCACCTCAATCGGAGATAATCAACCGCACACGCGAGCCTCTTAAGCCTTCAAAATCTCATCCGAACCTAACCAGAGTCCAAAATAAAATAATAAAAAATTTTATCCCAACCGACAAATTCAGTGGTCCCGACCACTGTGCCAAAGATTCCTTCCGTTTTAAAATACCGGAACAGCCTCCAACGTTCGAAACGTCGCACCGATCGCTTTCAGATGTGGACAAATAGTCCACTGGATTTTTTGCTGCGACGAGCGATCATCTGAAGAGTAAAAACATGATAAGATACCCCTAACACTAACCGGTAAGAAAAACTGTGTAAAAATAAAAAAACTAAGGTAAAAAGGAATTTTACAGGTGTACCGTATGCGATAGACGAAACCTCGATAGCGAAGGAAAAGATTGGACCCAAAAATGATGCACCGCTGTCCCAAAACAGCGAACTAACGAAACCCCGCATCGAGAACTCCTCCATCGCGGAAACCGTCCTCCGACTCAAACCGACCATCAACGAGTCACCGGACGAAAAATCGGGCCTCTACCATTGCCCTGACAATGTCTACGACGGAAAACGACCAAGCGGGGAACCACCTGACAGAAAAACAAGACAACTCCGTCAAACGAAAATCGGCCGGAAAAACGCTGACGGCGGCGGCGGCGGCGCGGTTAGACCGTACGGGCAGCGTGCGGCACACAGGTGCAAGTCGGGCGCAGCGCACAAGTGCGGGCAACGTGGCCTGGCTACGCACACGACGACGTGGCACTGGCAGTGCACGGGCGGCCTGGCAGGACGCTGCTCGGGCGGCGCCTGGCTGCGTGCGGGCGACAGCCTGGCAGGGTGCTGCTCGTGCAGCGCCTGGCAGCGTGCGTGAGGCGGCACAGCTTGGCAGCATGCGCAGTGATAGCGGCGCGGCTTGGCAGCGAGCGCGGCGGCAACTGTGCGGCGCCGAGGCTAGGGCACGGCGACAGCGGCCTTGCGACTAGGGCAACGGCGGCGCGGCCTTACCCACCGACAAACAACTCCGCCGACCATGCTGCTCCGACGGAAAACTAAACGTAACCGAAACGACCGAAACGAAACGGACGAAACGAACGAACGAATCCCGGAAACAAACCTTGCTCTGACGGGGAAGACGATGCGACTCCGATCTCTGACGACGGTGGTGTTTCCGTATCTGGTCTCCGGCGATGGTGACGTTTTCGACTCCGGTTCCCGATGCGCACAACGAGAAAGAAGAAGAAGGTCGATCTTGCGAAAAATCAGAATTAGAGTTTTCTCATGTACGTATGAAAATCCTAATTCCCCAATTATTTATAGAAGATTCTCGCCCGCTTTTCTTGAAATACATGCCAAATATTCGAAATATCGCATAACCGCTAGCACGAATTCTGATGCACCGATAAGCCTTAACGGGTATTAGAAAATTTTGATTCATGCCTTTTCGGACTAGTTAACATCGAATCAACATTTCGGGAGATCCGTAAGTCGGATTTTCAATCTGATCGCACCGTCGTTCTCCGTTTAACGAGCTCTACAACGTGACGACCTTCCCTCCCAAAGATCTTACCTAAAAACCAGTCTGAACAACTACGAAGAAAAACTCGATCACCCGTCAAACCCTGTTTGTTCACGATTTTCGGTGCGACCCGCATCTCGGATTTAAAAAAGGGTTTGACCAAACCCTAAAGCCACAATTCACCAAAAATTCGGTGAAAGCCATTTCGAGGATTAGATCCTCAAATAGCCAACAACAACATCATTTTTAAATTTCAAAAGAGACGAAATTTACTACAATTCCGAAATTCAAAAGTTGCTGTTATTACAGTCGGGGACTTGGCCGACTGGGCCGAAGAAGAAATCATAGATCATTCCCAATCAGTCAGGTAGTTAAAGGAAATTCCTATTACTAAGAGACTATTTTAAATGAATCGGAGAGCAATTAGCTGATCAATGGGAAGCATCCGAACATTATTGTACATCGGTTTGGAGAAATATGGAGTAGAAAGCAAAAGAAAACTTTGCATTTAAAAGAGCCGATACATATAAGAACCAAGAAAAATATACAAAAATATTTCAGAAAGGGAAAAGGTCTTGGTCGAAGAATCTGGTTGGATGTCGAAATACATGGCCACCATCAAGATGGCAGTGACAAGAAAAGATCCAAAGCTCCAGGATCAAGCACTGCCTTTTAAAAATTGAGACACCCGGCCACCATTGGAGCCGACAGGAGTGGGAGAGAGAGGATGCAAAGTCACAATTAGCTTATCAAATCTCTACATCCAATGGAAAAAGATCATACGGTTCCTCCTCGAGAAGAAGGCACCTGACCTCGTAGAAAAGTTGGTCGAAGCAGAATAAGGCATCTTTCTGATAGAAAACGAATGTTCAAGCGACCCGAACTCCTCCAACCCCGAGAGATAGAGGCAAAAGGTCTGCCTTTCCCTCGAAAGTACTTCTTAGTAACAACCGGCCGTAAGCAGCCGAAAATCGGCTAGACCACCGGACGTAAGATCCTGGATCGGTGGGTCACACACAAAGGTTTCCCCAGTAGAAATCCTGTTAGAGCTCCAAGGTAGAAAGAAACTTTTATCGGCCGGCGTCAAAATGCCGCCGGATTCATATTGAGAGCTTGTCTCGAAAGTACTCTCAGGCTGCGTTTGGTTCGGGGATAAGAAAAATTTAGTTATACCGGGGATAGGTATAAGTTATGGTATTAGCAGGAATTAGTGTAAATTTCTGTTTGGTTGGGTTTAAGAGTTATACCGGGTTTAAAGAAAATTGTGTTTGGTAAATTATATAGGAATAAGAAGAATAAGAGGAATAAGAGAAAATTATGTTTGGTTGGGTATAGAGGAATAAGAAGAATTGAGGGGATAAATATTTTTATTTACTATTTTGCCCTTTATGATATAATTTAAAATTAAATAAATTTATGGTATTAATCAACCTTATATTTAATTTAGATAAATATTAAAAAATTCAAATAATATTTACAATTAAATATTAAATTGTAATATTAATATTTAATATTAAATATTTAATATTAATATTTAATATTAAATATTAATATTTAATATTTATCTAAATATTAAATATTAATATTTAGATAAATATTAATATTTAATATTAATATTAAATATATTTAATATTAATATTAAATATTAAATATTTAATATTTATTCGCTATTCTGCTATTCCGCTATTCCGCTATTCCGCCTGGGGGTGGGAATAGCTAAACCCACCCCTTAGCGGGTTATCCCAGGATAACCCGCTAAGGGGTGGGTTTAGCTATTCCCACCCCCAAAAATCACATTTGGGTATAATAACGGGGATAAGGGGATTATCCCCCCCTTATCCCCGTTACCAAACACACCCTTAGAGACGAAAAAGCTACGTCCGGAACACTGGTGTAGTGATGGCATAGGAATCGTCATGAGAAAAGATGGCGATGCGAAGGCAGCTGTAAGTAGGGCCCATTTTATAGGGTGACGAGAAGGAGCAAAATGATGACGGTCGCTCCTCGAAAAGTAGCAGCATTTAATGGAGAAATGGCGAAAGACAGATTTGTCGAAAACTAACCTGTGTGCGAATCTCTCGAACGGCGAACCAGTCCGCTCGTTATAAATCCCTCGAGCAGTAAGCACATATCTTGCCAGGGTACGGGGGATGTTCGTGGATATCATTACGCAAGCCAGGTATTTGACTCAACTTCGACAATCGCCCGAATGGCACATTAGGCGATTGTCGAGGGGGCATTATTGAGATTAGAATTTTCGCCACTTAAGGAAGTGACACATGGCGTTTACCATCGGTCGATGACATCAGCCGATAGAAGAATAAGTTAGTAGAGAGGGAACCACGTCTTGACCAAGACCGACCTCAGTCACGTGAGAGTGCGATACGTGACGCACGTCCATCGGCTAAAGGCATCAGCAGATAAGAGAAGCAGCCGACAAGGGAGATCGTATCATCCGGAACCGATTTCGGCTGAAGGCAAATATTAAATCGTCTCAGTCGAACGATGAAAAAGGCGGAATCAGGGTCAATTCTCGACTGATCGAGCCATAAAAGAAAAGGCTTTGGAAGGGAAGAGTACGAGATGTGAGCGCGAATCTCGTAACAGCTTCCAGAACGGCAAGCGGCACCCAGTATTGGAAAGCGCCGAAGATCACACTTCGGCGCGTCGATTAGGAAATGAACTTGGACGGAAAACAACTAATATCTTGTTGAGGAGAATCGACTCAAATGGAATTAGTTGAGGAATTTACAATGATTCCCCTCAGATCGCACCGATTACTAAAATCGGCGGTTATACACTTGGTTCGTAAATATATAAATAAGTGAACCATCGAAAAAAAAGGAATCTTGCAACCTCATAAGCCAGTGACCACCCCTGCTTTCTCATACCTTTCATATTTGTATTTACTGCTTTCATAAATAAGTTTCATACCAGTATCTACCGCACTTTCTAGGAATAAACTTAATTGTAATTGGTTCCCGATTCCTTTTGCAATCTCATTCCAAGCAATACAATTCTTAATCGGCTCTTTAATCGTGTCAAATTCTTGTCTTCTCATTCCAGTTTCGGCTACTCTTGGTCGAACTCTGTTTTCCTCACAACCCCAGTTTGGCTAATCTAAGCCGAACTCGTCCGAGAGTTGATTGAGAAGAATCCGGCTGAGCGGATCTCTTCTCGGCCCAATCGCTTGATCCATTGGCACGCGACGCATCACACTCAGAGGGTCACCCCGCAAGGACTGATTGGTCGCAGCAATTTTTCGACACAACAATATCTCTTTGGCTATTTTTATCCTTTATATCATATTATTTTATGAGTCATTCACTAAATCATAAGGTATCCTAACTATGTATATTTTTTTTTATCCAAAAATTAATAATCTATTAATGCTGATAATTTATAGTACCTTAGTCTAGTTTTATATTTCAATGCAATGCACCATTATGGTTAGTATTAAATGGAATAATTAATATATTTCTCAATCATATTCCATTACATGATACGTGGAAATGCCCAAACCAAAGAGGTTAGAGATAATGCGACGCAGTTGCTAGAGATAAAGTTGGGGTGGTGGGATGGAGAAAGAGAAATCTGTAGAAGCTTCTTGTAGATGTGGTGGAGGGGTGGTGTATTTAGTACAGTGAGTTGGATTTATAATGAAGGGGTTGGCACATGAATGGAATGGAATGAACTCGACCTTACTTTTTCTTTAATACAGGGGGAGGAGAGAGAGAGATGTACTTTCAATAGTAATGCTACAGTATTCTAGAATATTCTACAAGATTCTAAATTGTAATTGATAGGTTAAATCTGAGCCATTAGTAAGTATCATGTTATATACCAACATAGAATCATCAAATGTACTTGTCTGTGCAAAGTATATCTATATCTATATTTATGCTACTAATAGGAAAAAAGTTTAAGAGTTTTTCTTTTTAATAATATATTTTTTTTATGAAATAATATTATTTTATTTTTAACAGTAACATAAATTCTAACCATCCAATCAAATTTAATGGATGAGAATTAAAATATCTCTCATTTTTAATGACTATAATATCTCTCACATTTAATACAAAATTTTAATGAAAAACATTGTAATCATCTTGACATGGTCTTATGGATAAATAAAATTTTGTCTTCCACCAAAATAATTTTTTATTTATCTCAGAGTAAATCTGTTTTATTGGGAAACAACATCTCTTTCAAAAAATTATATTAAATTATAAAACATCCATGCATGTTTCTCCCCTCACATTCCAGTATTTGACCAAAATTGATTTTATATGTATCCATTATAAATAAGTTTTATTAGAAAACAACACCTCTTTCAAAAAAATATATATTAGATTATAAAACATTAATCTCTCTTCCCAACCCCTCCCCCCACCTCAGTGGATATGGATCTCACATTTTGATTTATAATTGACTTTAATATTAATGGTGATACCCGGCATTCTAAAAAGTCACCTTAATTTTTTAAATCTTATGAATTTAATCACCACCTAAAAAATTATAACCAAATTAAAAAAATTAATCTTATTATATATATATATATATATATATATATATATATATATATAATTATTCTAAATTCTAGTACCTCATAGCATGCAGTTTGCTTACTTAGCTTTATATTTTTCAATCAACACTTCTTCAACTTTATTTCTTTTCTAATTTAAATTTTAGTTAATTTTTTGAGGGAAAGGTAGCATGATACCGTTTCATTCAATGCAAGGATGAATTTAGCTACATAAGGCAAGGCAACTAGGCCTCAGGAAAAAAAAAAAAAATTTAAAACAAAAAATAAATAAAAATAAAAATGAGCAATGCTACATGTACACCCCGAATGGGTGTATATCATACACCTCCACCATTTTAATAGTGGCGATATCTTTTACGGGTCACATCGATTGACCCATCATCACACCCCACCCATTGGATGGGTGGGGTGTGTGATATACACCCCGTTTTGGGTGTACAAGTATCATTTCCCAATAAAAATAATAATAATAATAATAATAATAATAATAATAATAATAATATATATATATATATATATATATATATATATATATATATATATATATATATATATATATATATATATATAAATCTATATATAAATATATAAGTAAATAAATATAAAAATCTTAAGGACAGAACATTAACCAGGACCCCACCAAGTCGCGTGCTGCGGACCGTAGAGTCCCCGGGTTCCGGGAAAATTTTAGTTAATTAAATTAAATATTTTATTAGATTTATTAGCGATTTCATATATGTACTATTTTAATTACCATTTTGGAAAATAAAACTTAAGAATATACCAATTAAAAAAAGTATTTTGAGTTGAGTACACCTTAACTTTGATAATTTTTATTTAAATATCTAATTTTAAAATCTATTTGATTTAAATATATTCTATGAAACAATAATAGTAGCTTTATTAATTTCTTCTGATGTAAAATTTTGCAATCTAAAATAATATTCTTAGTTTGTTGGAATATTCTCTAATATGTTTTATGTAGAGGATTAGCTAATTCTAATATATTTTATTAGCAACTAACACAACTTTGAAATTATTAAAAATATAAAGCAGTTTCACTACTATACTATCGATAGCACCAAACATTTGATGCTACCAAGTTTTCTCCCGTTAGATCTACACTTTTAACAATTTTTATCATTTAGATTATATTATTTCATCAATCACCCATTAAATCATAAGGGATCGCTATTATATCTTAACCGCGCATTTCTTTATCTAAGGGTTTAAAATTTAATAACATCAATAACTTGATGCTATTAATTAAAAGTGTAGTAGCCTACTACAATATAAAGTTAGATAATAAAATCAAAATTTTAAAACATTAGGTATAAATCTCAAAATGCTCTGTGGTTCAGAGAGGCCTGTGGCTTTTACTTGAATTTAAAAATTTTACTTTCTAATTGAATATTTTTTGTATTTATCATATTTTTAATATTTTAACTAGATCTCAATCATGTACTATTTGTATAAAACTCATATATTTATTATTTTAGTTAAAACAAATTATATAAAAATAAATATTATATATATATATATATATATATATATATATATATATATATATATATATATATATATATATATTTGTCACGATGATTCAAAATAACATCTTAATTTATTACCAAACGTTTTGAATCACTTTTAGATGTGTACAGTAGATTTGGTTATTTGGTAGCCAAATATTATTTCTGAATTACTATCAAATCTTATAATTTAATTTAGTTAATTAAATATTGATAAATTATAGATGGAAAAATAATATATCCTCTTAATTATCATCGTATCATTAATTATAATACTTTCACATAACTTCTACCTCATTGTTTTATCAATCTATATTTAGTCAATTAAATTATATAGTGAAACTTAATTATAATAATTGATACAATTTGAGTTAAAAATTATAATAATTTCAAATTTAAAGACTAAAGTATTACGCACCCTATAGTTTGTGAACCAAAAGTGTAATTTATTTTTTTATTTAAGAGGAAAATTTTTATTTTGTTCTTTTTTATGTTCATCTAATTACAAGAAATTTTTCTTGGGGCTTGCCAGGAGGAAAATAAAAAAAAATTTCTCATTTTTTTTTTCCCTCCCCATGAAATTTTTTTTCCTCCCTGTAAAATTTTTTTATTTTTATTCGAGATCTGGTTAATTTATTTTATAATTTAGTTCATATTCTAAATAAATAAAGCATTAAAAAATTATTGTTTCTCAAAAAAATAAAATAAAATAAAAAAGCCCACATCCCACTTACACAGTATTTGGTATTGAGTATAAAGGGGGATAAGGAGGTTATCCCCCCATTATACCTAAATACCTCCATACCAGGTTATTCCGGTATAAGGGTGGAACAGCTGTTTCACCCCACACCTGTTGCTTATTTTTTTTCTTTATTTTTTAATTAATTTTTTTTTAAATTATAAGATATTTAAATTTAAAATATATATATATATTTTTTATAAATTTTAATCCCCTCTATTCTTATTTTTTTTTAATTTACCAAACATAATTTTTTTTACTTCCGATACAACTCCTATATTCAATCAAACACAAAATTACTTTAATTCCTACTTGTATCTGAAATTATACCTATTTCAGAAATAACTAATTTTTTTTATATCCGAACCAAACGCAACCTTAAGATTCATCCTAATAATGTAGAGCATATGGAATAGGATGTCAATGGGTCGGATTCGAGATGGATTTTTAAAAATTCGAATCTGAACCCGACTACATACCCGAAACCGGAATTCGATGGATTTTAAAAATTCATATCCAAATCAGAATCCGATCAAAAATTTAAAATCCGAATCCAAACTCGAAATAATTATTTCTCCTTTTCTCTTTACAATATTACAAAATATATTATTAAATTTAAAATTTTAAAATATAAATTTAAATATAATATTAAATATTTATATACATATATATTATATAACGTAAAATCAATTCGGATTCGAGTCGGGTTCGGATTCGGATCGGGTACAGTCAAAATTCATATCCGAATTCAAATTCGTCGGATTTTTATTTTTTATATCCGTATCCGAATCAATATCCGTTTAACATTACGTAAATTCATTCTATTTGAATTCGAATTTGAATAAAATTTCGGATATCCGTACTCGTTGACATTCCTAATCTGGAATGTAAATATTATTAGGGATCAAGAAAAGAGCTGGTAAGTTGTAAAATCATTCAGTAATAAAGTAAAGCTTGATTGCAAGATTGAAGAGTTATGAAAAAAGAAATATAGAGTACAGTCACACATTAAAAAACAAGACAAATTTATAGCCTGTGGGTAAAAAGTTCAAAATACAAAAAAAAAAAAAATAATAATAAAAAAAAAAAGAGAGCTTATTTTAAATTCGGCTATTAAAGTTATATTATTTTTTTTTTTTAGAGAAGGTAGCATGCTACCGCTTCATTCAAGGTGAATTGAACTAAGCAACAGAGTGAGCCAACCGGGCCTCAGAGGTTAAAAAAAGAAAAAAAAAAAAAAAAAAAAAAAAAAAAAAAAAACACATTAACATTAACAGAAGGAATCCCACGACTCGCGCAAGGCACGGACGGAACCGAGAAGTTGTAACCCATTGACCCGCTTATTGGCGAAAATCCTATTGTTTCGCTCCAGCCATATCGACCACCAAGTTATATTATTTTTACACATGATAATTGAATTAGCTTGAAAAATTGTACAATTTTTGACAGAGTGAGCAAATTGAAAAACAAATTAAAACTTAAGAAACTCAATTACAACTGCTTCAAGTTCACTAACATAGAATCAGAGGTAAGGGTTTGTATGGCCCCCCCCCAATGCACATCGCAACGCACAACTGCGCTCGCAGCACGGGCCATTTAGCAGCGCATACAAATATTTTTTATGTTTATATATAAATTTTAAATTAGAGCTTTTACTTTATAATACATATTAAGGTCAGATAAACTACATGACGTGGACAGATGTTTTATCAAAATACTTATTAAATTCCATGAGACTGAAAAATAAAATTGAATTTTATCGGAATAAAAATATAAAATGATGAATTATTCAGAAAAGATTGGTTCATTGTTAGAATAAAAATCATAATAGATTATTGATACATCTGAAATTTTAAAAGAAAAAAAAAAGTTTTGAATAATTTACTCTGAAATAGAAGGTAAATCTAGAATTCAAAGCCGGATTGAGCCATTTCAATTAACAAACAACAGCGATCAAAATCAACGAATCTCATTCTGATTTCAAAGTATAAAATTGATGAACCAAACAAGCCCTTCAATTCTATTCACCGTAGAACATGCAGCAAGAAAATTCAAAACCCTAAAATCAAAACAACATCCACAAGAGCTGGGAATCACCCTAGCTAGTATTCTTTGGAATTGTTCTCGGTATATTTCTTCAATGCAATGTCTCCAGTGTTATGATCGACAGCGACGCGGCAACAACCTTTGAATTATTTGAGTCTACAGGGACTTGAATCCTTCCAAACTGGCATTGAAGACCATAAAGGCGCGGCGGTCTCCACCATGTTTAAGGGCTTTTCATTGAATATGAACTTGGACCGCGAACTTGGACCGCGAGCCATATATAGTCAACGAGACGGCAAAGATTAGTCCATGATGAGCCATAATTGTTCATATAATGAAAGTTTTTTATTATTTATGATTGATAAGTTGTTAAACTCGATCGACCGCTAATGCAATTATGAGATTGGAATAATAAGCTTGAGAACATGTTGATTTTGAAAACTAGGTGCGCACATGTAGACTAATAATGTAAGATTAATTCAACCAACCTCTTGTAAAGAATGCTTTAGAGTACACTAATTAGCTAGCTTCTCTTGTTTAGGACATGCATATATATATATATATATATATATATATATATATATATATATATATATATATATTATTAGATACATCTCACGTAGCTATAATTTGTTTAATTCGAAGAATATCTTAAATACGTACATCCAATAATCTCGTATTAAAAGGTGTTACGTTGAGCGCACAAATAAAAACAAAAATAACGATTATATAAAATAAACAAACTATAAATTAATGCACAAAAAAAAAAAAAAAGAATATAAAGATTTATATAGTGAAAAAAAATTACAAGCAAAAAAAAAAAAAAAAAATTACTATCGGATAAAAAGAATACTTACATCACACAAAATAGCCTATAGAGCAAAAAAAAAAAAAAAAAAAAAAAAAAAATCTTAACGAATGTTTTTTTATCGTATTATTCTGAGCCGTAGTCCATTTCTGATATTCATTTTTTTTTATTAAATTATTTTTTTAATTTTATCGTACTGTAAAATCACCTACAAGTTAAGATCATAAAATCAAAAATAATTATCAAATTTTAAGGTATATACAACAAAAGGAATTAAACAAAACATTTGCTATCTATTCTTTCAAGAGGATTGCTACATGTACACCCCGAAGGAGTGTACATCTTACATCTCCATTTTTTTAATGGTGGCGATATTTTTTACGGGTCACATTAAATAATCTCTCATCACACCCCCATCCTTAGATGGGTGGGACTGTAATATGTACACCCCTTACGGGTGTACAAGTAGCATTTTCCTTCTTTCAATTCAATGCGTCGACGGTAGGGAAAAAGCAAAAGAGAGCTTAAAAGTTGTGTTGGGTTTATTGCGAGGACAACCAAAAAGCGAAGGAGATTAATAAGAGACAATGTAGTAAAGGGGAAAGTAAAAAAAAATAAAAAAATCAAAAGTTGAATGAAGGAAAAAGTAGCCATGCATTGTTGGGACTAAATATAAGGGATATGTACTAATTAATTTATAGTAGATATTTATATCCATAGCTAATATTGGTAAGGCCTTTATCAATAAATTCTAAAAATATTTACTATTTTATCAACCATCCATTTAATTTTAAAAAAATTTATCATTATAATCGTGCATCTTTTCATCTAAAGATCAAAAATTTAATAGCAGTAATGACTTAGTGCTATTAATAATATAGTAGTATAACACTATACTTTTTGAAGTTGATTATAGTAATGTACTTCTTGATCTTCTTTTGGGGATTATATAATGTTTCTTTAATGTATCCATGTGTTCTTTTTAGCTTATTACACAATTAAGCCACTTACATTGCCCTAACTCAACCATGTTTAACCTGATTAAAAGTTTAATGTATACTAATGACTAGGTAAAATGCCTTAAAAGTTATAGTTAATATTGAAATATTTATATTGATATGAATAAGAAAGAATTTAAGTTGTGTAATTTGGGATTTAGCAATGGAGAGACTATATTATGGTATGCATGCAAGTTAGGAAAGTGAAAACTCAATCTAGTGTAGTGAATTTATGTTAGAATTTTTTTGCAAATTTATTCATCAAAGTAGTTGACATTGGATTATGATGTTGTATTTTTGGGTGAATTCCTCGATTTAGAAGAATATAATAAAGCTGATCATGTATCAATTTTTTTTTTTTTTTTTTTTTTTTTTTTTACCTTTGCGCGCATCAATATATTCATATTTATTTTTCCCCTATGGTTCCATTGTGCCCTCTCAGGTACTTCTAAATTCTTTTTTTTCATAGCTCGATTATAATTTTAAGGGCCGTTTGGTAACGGGATAAGACAGAACTAGCTATTTCAGAGATAAGTATAAAGTACGGAACTAGTATAAAAAAGCGTTTGAAATGGTTGCAGGGATAAGAGATTTTATGTTTGGTATGAGAATGAGGAATAAGAGGAATAAAGAGTTTTAATTAAAGTAAATTATCTTTTTGCCCTCAAACTTTATTATGTAATAATGAGGTGAGAAATGGTGTTTCGGTAGACGTGGGAGAGCATTTAAGAAAAAAGTAAGAGTGTGATTGGGAAAAGTGAAAACAGTAATTCTCACTTATTCTAGTTGTATCAGAACAAGCTATACCGATTGATTTCTGATGCGTTTGAAAGAATAAGAGAGATATATCCCTTCTATTTTCGATTTTATACCGACTCCAAACGGCCCCTAAGGCCCTGTTTGGTTGGGGGATAAAGGGGAAATAACTCTCTTTATCCCCCAATTCTTGACAAACAAGAGAAAAAAAACATAGGGATAAAAGTTTAAAATATTTCCAACTTAACGGGTTATTCCAGAATAACCCGTTAATTTCTATTACACCTCCCCCTGGAATAAGGTTTATACCTAGGGGCAATGAATGAATTTTTTTTTTTTTTTTACTTTATCTTACCTTTCTATCTAAAACTATATTTACTAAAATATACTATTTACTAATTATGTTTACTAATTTTATTTAATAAAATATACTATAAAATATAAAAAAATTATTTTATATTTTGTTTACTAATTATCTTTATTAATTTTGTTTATTAATTATTATTTACTAAAATATACTATAAAATATAAAAAATTATTTTATATTTTTTTTACTAATTATCTTTATTAATTTTGTTTACTAATTATTATTTACTAAAATATACTATAAAATATAAATATTATTTTATTTAGGTAATTAGATATAATTTATTAACAATTAAATTTTCATTTTAATTAATTTATAATAATTAAAATTAATTTATATATATATAAGGTAAGGGCAAAATTGATATTTTGATAAAAAATTTATCGTCTTTTTTCACTATTCTCCACTATTCTATAATTTTAACCAAACATAATTTTTTTTATTTCAGAGAATACCAACTTTTGAACCAAACGCAATTTAACTTTTATACTTAATTATTTCGAAATATCAAACTATCTCATGTATAAAAAAATTTATACCTTTTAAATTTATACCCGAACCAAACGCGGCCTAAAAATTTTTTATGATTTATTGGGATGGAGGGATATATATATATATATATATATAGAAAATAATTTTTTAAAAATTTACTATGCATTAGATTTATGAAATAATTAGATAGTATAATATTAAGTTGATTTTAATTGGTGAATTTCATTGTGGTCTAAATAATTAGATTTATGAAATAATTAGATAGTTATCTTTATTAATTTTGTTTACTAATTATTATTTACTAAAATATACTATAAAATATAAATATTATTTTATTTAGGTAATTAGATATAATTTATTAACAATTAAATTTTCATTTTAATTAATTTATAATAATTAAAATTAATTTATATATATATAAGGTAAGGGCAAAATTGATATTTTGATAAAAAATTTATCGTCTTTTTTCACTATTCTCCACTATTCTATAATTTTAATCAAACATAATTTTTTTTATTTCAGAGAATACCAACTTTTGAACCAAACGCAATTTAACTTTTATACTTAATTATTTTGAAATATCAAACTATCTCATGTATAAAAAAATTTATACCTTTTAAATTTATACCCGAACCAAACGCGGCCTAAAAATTTTTTATGATTTATTGGGATGGAGGGATATATATATATATATATATATATATATATATATATATATATATATATATATATATATATATATATATATATATATATATATATAGAAAATAATTTTTTAAAAATTTACTATGCATTAGATTTATGAAATAATTAGATAGTATAATATTAAGTTGATTTTAATTGGTGAATTTCATTGTGGTCTAAATAGGACTCGGAGGGAGGCTCTGTTGCTGAGAGCTACGCCTAATTGAATAGATAAAGGTTGACCTATATAAATTTAAATATATATATATATAGGTAGGTATAGCATAGGAATTAAGTGTGGCTCAATTAATTAGCATATAGGGTATAAGCTAATTAAGGGCGCGGCTTTCAAGCACGTACGGCGGCCAAGAGGAAGGAGTTGTCTGGCAACTTCACATGTGACTTCAGAATTGAAGTCGACAGTAGAGCAGAGGCTATTGGCCAGTTCACTGCGCAATTCCATTTTTTTTTAAGTAACGTATAAAAAATGGAAAATGCTAGATGTACACTCCTAAATGGGGTGTACATCTTACACCCACCCTATTCTAGGGGTGGGTGAATTCCACTCGTCACATCGAGTGACGAGTGGATGAATACCCACCCTAGGATGGGTGGGTGTAGGATGTACATCCCATTTGGGGTGTACACCTAGGACTATTCATAAAAAATTGGGTATATATAAGTGTATACTTTATAAAGGATGTACATCTTACATTCCATCTCATTCTTAAGTGGGGTGTATTTCACTCGTCACTCGATATGAAAAGTAAAAATATACTCATTCAAGAATGGGGTGGGACGTAAGATGTACACCCCTTATGGGGGGGTGTACATCTAGTATTGCCCTAAAAAAATTTGATAAAAGATCGATTTTTCTTTTTTTTTTTTTTTCTTTTTTTTGTCTAAGTTAGTTTTTTCGATTACAGTTTTACGAAAAGCCTTTTTCAATTATTTTTCAAAATTTTCGTTATAAGAAGAGAAACAAGTTCATTATAAGACTTTTAATCTTTTTATCTGAATAAAATATAAGATGCAAGTTTATACTTTTATTTCTTTTTTACAGTAAAATATATCTTTTTTGTTTTTTTCATAGTTGTAGATATTTATCCAATCACGTAAATCTTGATCTCGTCTTTCTGCATGTATTACTTTTGTCATTTAGTTTTTTATATTTTTTGTACATCTGTATTGATAGCGCATGTGGAACGAGCCATTTAGTTTTCAATAAATATATTTCTATAGAGGAGGCAATTAGTTCAAATTTAATAGAGCGCACAGAAAGTTTGTAGAAATCTATTAGTCCACTAACATTTTAACTTTCTTCTTCTCACTTATTAAAACACCGAAGATCCAGATAACCAAAAAAGGTGTAACATCGCAACCCTATCTTTATAACCTTACTCTAAAATGATGAACTAAGGAGAGAATAACCTTTCTCTTCAGTAATGGCTTCCTTTATGTACCAAACAAACCCTACCTCATTTACTATTCTTGGTTTGTACCACCTTTTCCCCTTCCATGCTTCCCTTTTACCTCCATGGTCACGTAGGTCCACTTCTTTCTAAGAATTAATCACAAGTTGCATCATACATGCCTCCCATGCCTCTTGGCAAACCACAAAGGCTACAAGAGAAAAAAAAAGGTTGTAGCCCTAAATGAGTGATCCTAATCTCATAAGGTGACACAAAGGACCTATAAATCAACCATCATAAGTGTCTTTGAATTGAGAAGATAAGCAATTTGCGTGTAAGGAACAGTTCTAAGTGTCCCCTAAGTTCGAGACCAATTGAAGTGGAAAGGAGGGGATTTGGGTACTATTATGGGAACCAAATGATTGAATTAGGCCTCTAAAGATTGAAATATGTATAGGTATATAGGGATCTAGGGCTAGATCACTAGGTTTGTTAGTTAAAATCTTTTGAGTCAGTTGCACTCTTTTAACTATGATTGAGCACTTACTACCGCAAGAGATCTAGTGGCCGATGATGGGTTGGTGAGGGGCAGCAAAACAGTCACTACAATAAAATTATGCTATAGTGATAATTTTAAGTATTGCTACAAGCTAAAAAAAATATTACTGAAAAAAATACCGACACTTGTCATTAATGTCGCTATATGTGCCGTCGCTAGGGTGTATAGCGACACATTACTATAATGTGTCCCAAAAATATATCCCTGTAACCTAATTTTGTATATAGATGGACTATAAATATGACACTTGTAAAAAAATGTTACAAATATATGTCCCTATAACTTAATTTTATTGTAGTGAGTGCTGGTGTTTCTAATTTGGGGATGATTAGCGTTGCGCCGACTAAAACTTGTAGTCTTAGTGGTGATGTACTTGTGTTTTGAGATTACAAGGCTTTGTTTGTTTATGTTGTTAATTTTACATATTAAGTCAAATGAAGTTGGATTTGGTACGTGCAAGAAGTAATTAAGGCCATTGATGATGAGCACAAATCTTAAGCAATGGATGATATTTGCAAAAATTTTAACAATAATCTCTTGTATAAGCCATTAAGTTTTATTTGCCAAAGAATGTAATGATTAGTGGATTAATAATTAGTTTTAAGTCTAATTAATGGATTCTCTATTTGCTTTTGTTCCCATTTTGTAGTTTAACTATAGGATACAAGTGAACTTTAGTCTAAGCAATACTGAAGCCACTTAATTGGAATTTGATGTTTAACCCATTAATTAGTTTCAGCATGTATTTCAAATGCTAATGTTATGCGCACCACCGATTGAGAACAAATTCATCCTGATGACGATATATTTTTCTTTTTTTCTTTTTTTTTTTTCTCTGTGTGTGTTTATTCTATTAAGAATAATTCTGAATCGTTTGATATATAGTGAGGTGATTTTTAAAGTATAGCGGTATTTGAGTAACACATTATACACCACAAAATAGTTAAAATTTTATTATTATGTTCTTCTATATACATCCAGCTATCTAAAACGTAAATAATTACCGGAACATCTCTAGAATTTGAAAATAATTTTATATATAAAAAATAATAGTGTTAATCTTTTAATCCGGCTATAATATTTTAGACGGTAGCTAGATCCAAGAGGTTAAGAAAGTTAAATATGTTGGAATTACAGTAGTCCTAAAATGGGTGACTCCCTAAAAAGTGGGGCGTCACAATTTGTATAAGAGCCAATCATCAATCGAAAATATGATACGAGTCTCGACTAAACTTGTATTATATAGCAAGTAGAGCGCAGCTCCCTGATTGATGATCGTTGTGGGTGAAGCGCGACTCTCCACAAGGTCAGCTAAACACTAGCGAGATGAGCCTCACATTGTCTGGTGCTTGTGAATGTATTTGAACTTGACGAGGGCATTAAAGCTTAAAAGGAAAGGAATGTGACATTCCTAAGATTTAAAATAACTTTATATATAAGATATAATATAACTAAATCTCTTAATCCTGCTAT
Source organism: Tillandsia leiboldiana (assembly GCA_029204045.2). Classification (NCBI taxonomy): domain Eukaryota; kingdom Viridiplantae; phylum Streptophyta; class Magnoliopsida; order Poales; family Bromeliaceae; genus Tillandsia; species Tillandsia leiboldiana. The sequence goes on along the minus strand of CM055078.1, from coordinate 12,055,066 downwards.
AATATTTTGAAAGATGATCTAGTTCAAAATATTAAAAGAGTTAAACGTGCTAAAATTAAAATTGTTCTAAAATAAGTGACCCACTAAAAAGTGTTGGACCTCACAATTACTAAATCCAAAATAAGGTTGTGTGTAGTGATCAAACGGGACTCATGGACCCTATCAGAAAAGAGTTATACAGAATTCTCACAGACTTTTTTGTTTGCATTAGCCCATTTTAACAAGATACTCTTTTTGTTTGCATTAGCCCATTTAACAAGATACTATGTGTACAGTTTAATTTTATTTTACCACGGTAAGTTAAAATAAATATTTGGGCTTCAAAATATAAATTCTAATTTACAACTTGTAGACTTAATAAATTACTACAAATAAAAACAAGGCCCTAAATAAGGGAGCACATTAGATATAGCCCTGTCATTTACCAGCTGTGTATTGGTGGTGGAATTATTCTATACGTAAAAATTTTCTGCATATAAGGCGGAAGTAAATTTGCGGTATTGAAATATACTTATAATCATCTAAAGAGGGATGAATAGAGATAAACGATAAAATTTAAAATTTTTACGTAAAAATAATTCAATGCGGAAAATAAAAAGAGTACGTAAGATTTTACGTGAAAAACTTCAATTCATGAGTAAAAAATTACGGAACCGATCACATGAAAAAATTTACTAAGATTAAATACATATAAGGTGATATAACGCACACCACGACTCAACCTTTACCGTCACGGACCTAATCATCATGGATTCATTTTTTCTTAGATTGATGTTTTTAATTTTTAAGTTTTGATCTTCAATCTTCAAGGTCGCAACTAATTTTATGAAATTCGATCGCCAATACATAGATCCGTAATCATTTTTCTCTTTGACGATTTCGTGACAAAACATACAAACCCTAAAAAGTAATGAAAATTGAATTTTGTTGTAATCACCGAACAACAAAATTACGCATGAACAATCCAAATAAAATAAAATACAAGATATAAAACTCCTAATACAAACTCTAAACTTAAACACAACCAGGAGTCTTAAAGTTTTGTACTCTCTGCAAAAAAAAAAATTCTTGACAGAAAAATTTATTAATAATATAAAAATTTAATCAGTAAGCAATAAGAGAGTTTAGTATCCAAGTTGACATTAGACACATTCATAAGTATAAGCATCTAAGTTCTCATATATAGAAGGTTCAAAGTTCAAACTGATCAAAATATCTCACGTGTTCTCATGTATGTTCTCATGTTCTAACCTTTTAGCTGTTAGTAAAGATGGTTAGAATATTACAGTCCCAAATAGTTAGTAAGTTCAAGATCCTCTCAAGTTCTAAACCATCTCCCCCTTTTTGTCACAAAGTAGCCAAATAAAAGTTCATGGGGGCAGAGGGTGCTAAGTGCACATGCAAATGAAACAAAATCAGAAATGCATGTAGGTTAAAAAAAAACTGAACAAAAGAAACTTGTCAGTCACTTCAGAAAAATCATCCAGAACCAGCGATCGCCATGAGAGTTGCAACATCCCAATTTATCGAAGATAGCCTTCACCAACCGTGACAACTTCGAATATTTCTTTCTCAGTTCATATTGATCGGCGGTGATTCGCTGAAGATCCAATGAGATGTGCTCCTGCTTTGACGAAAGTCATTGTTGTTCACGATAAATTGAAGTTACAGAGGCATCATCCTCTGAAGTATTAGTCGGTGGAACTGAAGTGGGTACTGGTGGTGCAGTTGGTCCAACAGGAATAGGAGAGGGTGCAACTAGAGTCGGAGTTGAAGCTGAAGGTCTTCTTGCTCGGGGAGGAGTAGGAGTATCATCTGGACGTCTAGGGAGAGATTTAACAACAATTGAATCATTGATCGTTCCCAAACTGTGCTGGTAACTCGACGATCAAGTGTCAACTCCGAAACGTCGAAAGATACGCATTATGATCAGGGGGAACGAAAGTCTCTCCGTTGGATGTGGGTTTTCCACATACCGTATCATCCTCGTCCAAATAATATATGGAATATTGATGTTCAATCCTCGAGCTTCAGCGGGATGACCCAAAAGATATAGAAATAGCATCCTATCCCACCAAAGAACCTTTGTTTGCATGTTTGGTAAAATATTGTAGCATTCAATGAAATTCAAAAATCTGTACTCAGGTCGAAGTTTTTTTAAAAATACCGAATTCCCGTCCGACTGAGTATCAGGCATGCAAATTCCATCTACAATCCTTCTCCATTCCAAACTCATCAATGTATGACCCTTCATATAATGCATTCCGGTCATTTGCGCTTTCATCCCCAACACAATCTGTAATGGTCTGTGGGGTGATAATGAGCGATTTGTTGCGGATCGTAGTCTTAAATTCCATGGGTCCGCCCTCAATTTTCTGAAGTTGATTTGCACACAAATAAAAAGTCCTGATCAAATGAATATAATAACCAGAATTCTCTGGAAAATTGCAGATTGGAGAAAGACCAACTTGATCAAAAAGAACGCCAAATTCCACCGATCGATCACGAAAATTTTCGACATTTACGTATCATTCTCCAATACATTCTCTGTTCTCAAATGCTTTCATCCTTCGAGTGTCAATGTGGACTATATTTTCTTCCACAGGAAGTGGAGCACTCGCAAGTGGCTCCTCGATCCTTATTCCTCCATATTTAATTTTCTTTCTTGCAACGCTTTTCCTTTTGATTGAGCCAAAATGCTCTATTGGCGCTTTTCCTTTTTCTGCTACTGTTGTGGGAGTTTTACCCTTGGCTGCAGCTGGGGTGGCAAGAGATTTCTCCTTAGCTGCTGCTGTTGCTACTGCTTCTCTTGCTCCTTCCACAGTCTTGTTCCATTCTTCTGATTCAGTCTCCGAATCCTCAATGGAACGAATTCCGCTTCTTCTTTGTCTTTTCTTGCTCTCTTGAGTTTATTAGTGACACGTGTACTCACCAAAGCAGTAATGAAGACAACGAACCAACCAAGAACCATCTTGAATTAACGCTTAAAAAACTGTCCTGTGAGAGAGCTCCAATCCACATGAAAAAAGATATTTAATTCAAAAAGTTTGGAAAAGAAAAATACCCAAACAATCTTTGGACCATGTGAAAGTTAAAAACCAAGAAAGATTTGCAAAAGATGGACAAAAATAGATCAAATCCATAATTTTTAGAAAATCCTCAAAAATGCCCTAAATTTTGAAATTTCAGAAATCGAAGCCTAAAAATCTGTTTAATCTGTTAAGAACTGTTATAAAATAGTATTTTAGGCATTCGCAAGTCGATTTATGCAAGAAATTTCAGAGAAAAATATGAAAAAATTGAGAAATAGCATGGATTTCCATCTCAGTTTCACAAAAAGACAAGAACAGAGTAAAGAATCAAAAATTTGATCTGAAAAACTTACTTTAGATGATGCAAATCGAGTTTGGAAGCAAGCTCAGATCTCCAGAGTTCTAGAGAGAGAAAAATAGGAGGCTAAAACCAATTTTCAAAGTGAGAAAAAAAATCAAAACCTTTCGTTTTTAATGTGCCCTGGCACGCAGTCCGGATTAGCTCGGAAAGTCAATTCGGACTCACTTCGCGCAGGAAAATCCCAATGTTCGGGATCTAGACTGGCTGACCTCAGTCCGGACTGCATGTAATTTTTTCGTCAGAAAAATTTAGAAAAATTCCAGAAAATTCAGAAAAATTATGTAAGCATTCTTACATATCAACTTTAAACAAAAAGTATCATTTCACATAAAAAGTATTAGATTATAAAGAATCTATCAAAATTTTCCAAATTGTGAAATGAAAATTTATAAAAATTGAAACCTCCAAAGTTGAGCAAGTTCAACAACATCAATCACGATCAAATGAGTAATGAATTTATCAAATTATCAATTGAGTAAAGAAAATGAAGCACCAAGATCATAAGATGTTTGAAATCCCTATTAAGTTAAATAATTGAATTTAGTCAATAAGTTTTAGGGAGTAACTCTTTGAGCATCTTTTAAATTCTCACCTTATAGCAAACGTAGAAATATTGAATGAATCATATATTACATTAAACATTGATTAATAAAGATATTCATTAAAGTCATGCTTTTCAAACATGTGGTAGCTGCACACACTACTCGGACGACCGAGATGGTAGCTCTTTTTTTCATGTGGTGGTAGTTTTCATACTTTACTAATGGATGTAACTCTTTCCACATCTTATGAGCATGAACAACTTAAACTCCCTCTCAATTGGCTATTAATTATATAAGATATTAAGTATTTAACCAATAATGTGATCTCGTGTTCATACTTATTTCAATTATCAAATAAGATAAAGACAATACTAAGAGATCATTGAGTGAGATAATGATTTTAATCAATTAAAGAAGAGAAAATTGATATAAATGATCATTGTATCAAATAAGTTATAATGATATCCAAATTATAATAAAATTCTCAAGATATGAAAAGATACAATTAAAGTCAATGCATTGAATGCTCCGTTAATGTTCCAAAATGTATATCTACAAACTAAAAGAACAAAAACACAAAGCAAAACCTAACTTAGCAATGGTTCAAGAAATATTTATGTAAAAGGAAGCATACCAATTGTCTTTCTCAAATGAATAAAACGTTTTTAATTCAAAGGTTTTGTCAAAATATCAGCTAGTTGATTATCAGTAGAAATATAGGAAATTTGAAGAGTGTTTGATTCAACTAAATCTCTTAAACAGTGATATCTTAATTCAATATGTTTTGTTCTCGAATGCAACACAAAATTTTTAGAAATATTAATGGCACCGGTGTTGTCACACAAAATAGTCACCGAGATTATAAGAATTCGAAAATCACTCATAATACTTTTCATCCAAAGTAATTGAGTAGAGCGACATCCCGCAGAAATATATTCCGCCTCAGCAGTAGATAGAGCAATGCAATTTTGCCTTTTACTATGCCATGCAACAAGACAATGGCCAAGATAAAAGCATGCTCCACTAGTACTTTTTCGATCATCCACTGATCCTGCCCAATCGGCATCCGAATATCCTATAATATCGATAGATGTGCCCATAGAATACCAAATTTCGAAATTAACCGTTCCTTTCACATATCGGATGATCCTTTTCACAGCTTTCGAATGTATTTCTTTTAGTGCAGATCAATATCGCGCACAAATACGAACACTAAAAAAAATATCCGGGCGACTAGCAGTCAAGTAGAGGAGACTTCCAATCATATTTCTATTCAATTTCTCGTCTACACTCTCTCCATGAAATTCAATTCCTAATTCCTTATTGTTAGTTTCCATAGGAGTCGGATAGTCCTTTGCATTTTTCAAACCGAATTTCTTGACCAACTCCTTCGCATACTTAGATTGACACAATTGAATTCCGTCTTCACATTGTTTTACTTGTAATCCAAGAAAATATGTAAGCTCACCCATCATGGACATCTCAAATTTGTTTTACATTATTTTTGCAAATTTGGATGCATCCTTATTTATTGTAGTGCCAACACAATGTCATCAACATAAATTTGTGCTACTATGAAATTGTTTTGAAAATGCTTCACATAAAGTGTCCGATCGGCTTCCCCTCGATTGTAGCCCTTTTTCAAAAGATATTTCGTTAATCTTTCATACCATACTCGTGGTACTTGTTTTAATCCATAAAGAGCATTTTCCAAACGAAAAACATGATTTAGAGATTTATGATCAATGAAACCTTTCGGTTAAGCGACATAAACCTCTTTATTTAAATACCCATTTAAAATTACGCTTCTTATGTCCATTTGAAAAAGTTTTAATTTAAAATGATAAGCAATTGCGAACAAAATACAAAAGGGGAGTGGCACACAAGGCGAGGCTAGACACTTTCCATCTCTTGGCTCTGGTAGGGAGGGAGGTAGCATGGGTGCCGAGATAGGGGGACTTGATGGTGAAGGTTTCTTGGGGAGGGTAAGTGTTGTCACTGTTTCCAAGGCTTCAGGGGAAGTTGTCACGCCCCAGGGTCGAAATTGCGACTCGGGGTCACCAACAGATCCGCCGCCCATACAAGAAGCCCCGCATAGACGAAGCGTCTAACCTTCAAAAGATAATACTACAGCTATACATATATCAGAGCTGAAAAGTAAACTACTGAAATTAAAGATACAAGTCCAAAATGGTACAAGTCTGAACCTCACAATACATAAGTTTCTCAAAATAAAACTCTCAAAAGTAACTACATACAATAATTCAGCAGACTGTACTACAAAACTCCAAAAGGGGTACAACTACACTCCAAGGACGGGTAGGGAATTAGCTCGCGACTCCCTTACCTCGATCAGCAGGTACAGCGACTGGAGTAACAGGGACAGAAGTAGATGCCTCTGAAAAAAATCACCACAGCGGGTGTGAGAACTACATGAAACAGTAGTTCTCAGTGGGAACCGTCCCCAAGACCAACTGTCTGCCCACTAAGTCTACTAGAGGCATAAGATAATAATGCAATAAGAAAAGGTAAATAAGCAGGAAATAAACTTTACTGCTACCATGCCTCTATTTATAATGCTCAATGGGTGAGCTCAATGGGTGATACTGTCACGCCCCGGGGGTTTCAATCAGCGGAAACAATCAATAGTTTAAAAAGGATTTGTTTTGCGTATCAGTTTTCTTTTTTTTTTTTGAAATTCCTTCCTCCCCGGTGCGTGCCCAGACCCGCCGCATACACAGAATCACCCTGTAAACGGACAGAGTCTCCTCTGTATATGCACGGCGTCGCGGCTAATACAACATGCAAACATAGTAGTTTATTCAATCACAACAGTTCACAATACTTACACGACAGAACCATTCTCAAGGCCGACCAATTTGAAAGGATAAATCCACAATTTTAAAAGCGGTGCCCACCCGGCACCCAGATTTCTAAAACAGTTCGAAAACCATAAATCCACAGAGTTTTTAAAATAGTGCCCACACGACAACCAGGGTTTGAAATTCGTTTTCTAAAATCCATAAATCCCCAGGGTTTTGAAAACGGTGCCCACACGACACCCAAGTTTTGAAAACGGTTTTTGCAATTCTTTTTTTTTTTTTCTTTTTCTTCTTTTTTTTTTCCTTTCCTTTTTGGAAAACGGCCGAACAGAGATAAGAACTCAAACATCCACATAACCAAAGAGTAGAGTACTGACATCCACACCGACCCCACGAGGGTATCGAGAACCACACAATAGTCTACAAGTAGTAAATGAAATGCGACAGAAAAGGGAAAATACAGTCTGGGATCTCATAGGACCCGAAAGCTCCTGACTCGGCCTCACAGTCGCCTAGCTCTCACCCCTGAAGGAACCTATCACGAAGTTGGAAGTCAGCGACACGATAATACTAATAATAGAGTAGGAAAAAGTAGTAAAGCCAACCGTCAAACGATCCGGAGCGACCACCCTCCCAATGGGGGAAAAGAAACACGAACACCTGTAAAACCTGACCACGTCGAGCATCTACGTCGACGGGTCGCACCGCTCACAAAGAGCCACGAACACCTGTAACACCTGACCACGTCGAGCATTTACGTCGACGGGTCGCACCGCTCACAAAGAACCACGAACACCTGTAACACCTGACCACGTTGAGCATCTACGTCGATGGGTCGCACCGCTCGCACCTTGGCGCCTCAAAACCCCACAACTACGGGGGCCCCACTACGTCACCTCGTGGGTTTACACGGGTCATAGACCACTTTTTCGGAAAAACGCACCCTTTGCGGTGGCCAAACCGCGGGTGCGCGTGCTGCAGCCTCGAGCATAGTAACCAAGTACACCAGATAAAACTGATAGTGATGAACCATAAAGATCACCAAATATACCAAGTATAACTCAATAGCGAGGACCATAGAGACTATCCACGTTAGCACAGTTAAACGTATAATCAAAAGTAGTTGCAACCGTCGGAAGCCCGACACTAAGTCTCAAAATAAAAACCCACCTCGAAGTCAGTCGAACGAGCCCCCTAAATGTAGGCCGATCCCAAACTCCCGCTAGACTAGACTGGTCCTGAATTGCTGGGCCCTGAACAAAAACTGTGATCAGAACTAGACTCACTCATACCCATCCCGACAACACTACAATAACATGTCGCTAATACGGGGAACTTAGCCGAAACTAGGCTTAAATCGAAATTCCCGAAAATCCACTGACCCTCCAGTCCTGGCCTGCCAACGGTCTAAAAATATCCAAATATCGTCCAACTACCTGTTGTCTCTAAACATCATAATTTTGATGTTCGGGCAGACAGGGACCAAATCATAATTTCCTCTATCGAAATATTGCTATAAATACACCTTTATAGCCGTTGTTCTCACTCGTTCTTCCAAACCAGGAAGCCAAAGACAGCGCCGTAAGTTTCAACGTGTCCGAAACGACGAGACGAAGCTCGTGCTCACGGGCTTGGGCTTACACGAGGCCCGAGGGTAAAGTTGGCCCATAACATTCCAGTGCAAATTTGCTACATTGCTACATCTCACTAATTACTTGATCTAATTGGGATTTAACAGGAGCATGATACTCTGGATGGACAGAGGTGTGAAGTGCTCACCCGTGGCTACGTCGGAGACCGGCCGGAGAGCTCGCCGGAGCAACACCCTCAAATGCTCAAGGCTCGGGTTGCACAAGCTTGGACCAAACCTAAATCACAAGGCCAACAGAGGCAAGCATCAGTGCAAGGGTGTTCCTAGAAGAGGTCCGGACCAAGCCAGGTTCGACGGCGGCGGCCGGCAACGGCGGCGGCCGGGAAACACCAACCAAAAACCCATTTACAAAACAATTGGACCAACTTAATTACCCGAGGCCCACTGAACAAACCAACTTGATAGGAACACTTAAAATGGTGGCTAGGGTTTACCTGAGTGGTTATCCGGCAACCAGGAGCGGCGGCGGCGGCCAGAGCTCGGGCTCGTATGTAAAGGTGGTGCAACTACATAACCACAAAACCCCACGTTAGAAGTCACATGCAACGGTTTGGGAAGCTTCACTAGTGTCCAAGGAACTCACCTGGGTCACTTACCCACGGCGCGGAGCGTCGGCGATCGCCGGCGACGAGATCCAACCGAGCTTGATGAAGACCTTGGGGCTCTAATGGCGGATTTCCAACCGGAGCACAAGAGGCCTTGCAACATGAACCAAATCACTCCTCTTGGTGCTACGGTGCTTGCCAAGGCGATGGCCGACGGCGCGGGTGAGCGGCGGCGCCGGGCGGCGAGGTTCTGCCATGGTTCCCTTTGGCTCGGTTCTAGGGCTCACTCACGGGGACCGGTTTCTTGTCCGATCAACACCAAACTTGGTGGACGTCTTGCAGTCGTCGAGAAGACAAGATTCAACGGTCTTGATCTTGTTTCCAACGGTCGGAAAAAGCCCTCGCCGGAGATCGGCCAAAACGAGGTTTCCGGCAAGAAGTCGCTCCCGCCGGCGATGGGGTCGACGGCGGCGGCTCAGGCTTCACAGGAAGGATCCCCTCGATGTCAGGAACACATTGCTTGGGTCCATGGGCCAATTAAAAGTAAAAACTCCTATAAACTCACCTCGCCAGAAAACAAGGAGGAAGAGAATCCCTCCGCGGCGGCGCACGGCGGGGCTAGGCGTCGGGTTCACCTCGGCTCGACGTCAACCTCGCAGAGACACTCCCAGATAGTGCTTGGAACCACCCAATTCCTCTGGGAGCAATCCCTCACCTTCCCAACCGAGATCTAAGGGGTTTCTTGGTTCTTCTTCCTCTCCGGCGACGAGACGGCGGCGGCCGGTGGCGTAGCTTCCGTGGAGAGGGCAGAGGGAGGTGAATGGTGTCTGGTGGGAGGCGGCTGGGCTGAGGACTACGGGATTAGGGTTTAAAGAGAACCCTAACCCAACATATACATATAGGCATGCATTTTAGCCCCTCAACTTTTGCTATTTCAAGCCAACTCCTTCACAACAGCTGTGTCTCACGCTTAAGTCTTTCTCCATAAAGTAGCACGCAAATCGGAGCATAAAAAGTAGGGGTTCGTGTGCAAGATACGGCGTTCCTCGCTGTTTTTCGTGTTTTTCGAGGCATTCGAGTCGCCAAACGGAAAAAGGGACTTCGCCACGACGTCCGGCTCGACGAAACCTATCAGGTAGCGATTTTTGTTCGTCGACTAAAAACCCCGATAAATTGCAGATCCATAAAGTACTGCGATATCTACAGTTCAGCACGCTTTTCGAGGCTCTAGGGTCGTCAAACGTAGATTTCGTCTGCGCCATTGCGCTCGGATCGACAACGCCATTTAAATCGACTACCTGGATCGTCAGATTCGGACTCCAGACAGTCGATCGGCGACGTTGGCCAACGCAGGAAACAAAAGTCAAGGTATTACTGTTCAAAACACTATACACTTAAGTCGCGGGCCCCACTAGTTTTCTTGCTGATTTTCGGACGATCCGACCGTCGGATCAGCAAACGGTCTATACTATTTTCACTCGATTCGATGAGACGGTCGCACTGGCGACCTCAGATTTTCGAGATCAAACTCGGATCGGAAAGGCGAAATTTGTGCATCGGAAACTATGCAATTCGCGCACCGGTATGCAAATAACTAAGGTTTAGATCTGCTTCCTCGCCCGCAAACACACTTGAATTTCTCGAGTGCTACAGATACAGATGAAAATGATGCATCAACTGTAACTCGGTATACTCAATCAACCTAATCACACCGACTGCCACATAGGGTCCAGTCAAACCTGCGCCTACCTACTACCACACATCCCCACTGGGACGAAAATTATGTAGGCAATCCCACTCAAACTGCGTCCACAAGCTGCAAAAGATAAATAACAGCCCTAGCTCCGGAGCGGCACTCGAGGGGAGCGACCCCACCGAGGAAGTATCCGCGCATCTCTGTCGGGTTTAATACGGCTCATACAGACTACAATCCAAATCCACGATCAATCTGATCGGAAACAATAACTCAACACTAACCACATCAGCCGAAATCACTCAACGGCTCGAGACCACCGTCCCCAAATGGTTCCTAGAACATACCACTCGACTGACCACACTAAATCCACTAGCCGGAGGTACTCAACCGCCAACCACAAAGGAAGGCCCGAAAGTTTCGGGAGACTAGCACCTACAACCCTATCAAACAAGAACAGGTTCTAGGCACAACCTCCATAGCTTTCGTTCCAAAATATGAAAACAACCCCTAGAACCCAGATCACTCAAACCCTCTCGGGTGAGGAAGTTTGGAAGAAAAGATGACAGTTATTATCGAAAATCATTTTAATTTAAAAAAACTTAATTTAATAAATTTTAGTTCCTTAAGAAGGGTCGGTTAAAATAAGTTTTATTTTCTAAGCCCCGAAGGGCCATTGCCTTCACCCAATCAAACAAGAATAGGTTCCAGCGACTCTTTGAAATTCAGAAGGAAAATATTGGTTTATTGAAATAATATGTGTGTCCAAAAATAGTCTGGGTTTAAGGTCCTGCTATCACCAGCTCAGCACTACTACAAACACAGTGCTAAAGTCACTAGTCGGAGAATACTCGGCAACCCGGGACTACCGTCGACCCGAATGGTTCCCGACACTAGCTCTGATCTAGCCTCAGCTACCAGACTCCACTCGGCCCCCAGGCACGAGTGCCAAAGCATCCCACAATAACCGGACCACTTGGCCCACTATCCGGACGAGGAGAAACTCTAAGTCCAGGGAATAAATAATACAGAGTGTGGGAAGTTTAGAACATGAAGGAAACTAGCCCAAGCGAGGATTTTCTACTAGTCTGGTTAAATATATGCAAACATATGACAGGGTGTTAGTCAAGGTTCCAATATTTCGTTATCACAACAAAATAATCAATTTGCTAATTCTATAGTACATGCTTGTGTCTTAGTCCACAAAAAGGAGTATTTTACTTAACATGCATGCATTCTACGACATAGAATTAGTACGTCGCCCGTTAAATTTGAAAGAAATACAACCCACCTCGAACACGCTAATCCATAGTCTGATTAAGCTGAAACTGAACGTGAGTGTTCCTCAGGTTCACACAGTTCCAACGAACCAAAAATCACCCGAAAACTCTTCCCGATCGCTGAAATATAAGCCGAACATCGCGGTAAGTCCCAAATCACCAAAACGACAACATCGCCGCCAATCTGTCCACAAAATAATAAAATACCACCTACGAGATGCCCTCCAAAAATTTTAAGAAAAATATGACTGCGATCCTCGCGAAGTGTAGATAGAAATCGAGTCATTAAACCTCCAATTCCGACAACCGTAGGCCGAGAAAATAAAGATTACTCATCCGTTGTCTAGAAAATGCAACAGCAAAAGGGGTTCTAAAGATGCTGCGGGACTCTCATAAAAACTCAAAACAAAGAATAGCAATGAGTACCAAAATCAAAGGCCTACCTGTCTTAGAAATGCTGCCGCAAAAATCGGTGAAAAACTTTAAGAACTCAGCTCGGGGGAGCCGGCGGACGACGAGTCGACGGAAAAGATCGGTATTGAAAAAGCATCTAAGCTCGTGAAGCCGGGGAGGAAAAATGTGAAACGGCGTCTAAAAATCCTTCAGGATGCCAAAACGTGAAGAAGACTCGAAAGAGAAAACCTCTATCGAAGATGTTCCCAAAAACGTGTTAAGGAATTTTGTATTGGCGTATTTCGTGAAGTGTTTTGAGTCTTGAAGATTGAAGTTGAAGAATTGTCGATCACATACATCAATCTCAAGAAGAATGGATTCAAAATGATCAGGTACGTTAAATTAAATATTTTTGATGATTTGAATATATTCTTATAGTTTAGAAATACTTGGAATAATTTTCATTGAATAAAAATCAAAACTGGACATTTTATATGTTCTGGATCCGGATCAGCCACATCCAGTCCGGACCTCGAACATGGTTTGATTCATGCGAAATTCCAGTCCGGATCATTCCCTATCCAGTCCGGACCCCGAACCTTGTTTTTGATATATCGCATGAATCAGTGTGGATCGGGAAATTCCAGTCCGGACCCCGAACTATTTTTTTTAGGAAATTTTCTTGAAAAAGACGACAGTCCGGATCAGCCAAAATCCAGTCCGGACTGTCATGCAGGAACAATTCTGTTAAATCAGTTTTTGATTCTTATCTCTTTCCAAAAGGTTTCTAACCTATAAATAAACCCTAATATCATCGTTTAGGGTATTCCTAATATTCCGAAGGTTCCAATACTTCCAAAAAGGAATAAAGGTAATCCAAATATAGAGAAGAAAAGGTAAATACCGTTTATTTAGGTTTTCTTTCTCTATATTTATAGATTTGATTCGAAGTTTTTTCAATCTCTTTTCTTTCGAAGAATCAAATCGATGAATACTTAGATGGTGTTTTCTTATCTATCTATATTAATCTAAGTATTCAAATATCATCACCACCAATAAACAAAACAACGATTTCCCAAAGGAGAATCGACGCGTGGATTCGCGTGGCCTTGTGGATTCAAGGTGCTATCGCTTTCGTGGATTCGGAGCGAGGTGCGTTCGTGTGGTCGGTTCGTACCAAAATTGGTGAAGACCATGGATTCGGTTGGACTTCGTGGATTCAAAGTTGAAGATGCAAATCATATGATCGAGGCGCGTTGTGGAGCGAGCAGAGAAGATCTACTCGGAGCGTATGGAAAAGGTTGAGTCGTAGTGTTACGTTATATTATCTTATACGTGTTTAATCTTAGTGGATTTCACCGTGTGATCGGTCCCGTGATTTTTTACTCCTGTGTAGTAACCGAGAATTTTAAAAGATTTAAATAAATTTCTGGAATTTTAAATAGCAGAAAATAAGTAAATTGGACCCCAAAATATCGACTTTTGATCGGGGTCTGATCTGGAAAATCCGAGATCACCATTGCAATCGTCTCGTCGAAACATAGAAGTTTCATATTCATATGTTTTCGATCCGACGGTCGGATCTTCCAGAAATCAGAAATCAAAAACGGGCCACACGACTTAAGTGTGAATAGTAACTCGCGATTTTCGACCCTTCGCGAGCGACAGTTGGCCGAACCACTATCTAAAACCCTGACATAGGGGTATGAGTAGTGGATCCTAACTGATTTCGACGTTCTGAGCGCAATGGCACTGACGGTTTTCGTGTTTGGCGATCCGGGTGCATCGAAGTGCGTGCGTCGGATTACGACACATTGAACTAAATGGCCCGAGAATTCATTTGTGCACCAAATTGAGCAAATAAACAGCCTATCTTGAAGCTCTCGACGAGCCGGACGTCGTGACGAAGTCCATTTCACATTTCGTCGAGTAAATTTTCTCGAAATACGTGAAAAGTGCCGAATTATCGCTTTTTCTTCAAGCATCTTGGGTATTCTTGGGCCAAAGCTCTTGGGATCTTGTTCATTGGGCCTCTGCCAACCTAAGAAGCCCACGAATGTGGCTGAGCAGAGCTCGGAGCTTGGGGGTTAAGTGTGAACCCGGTTTGAAGGGATTAATGCAAAGAATCTTGAATTAATTGCAAATTGTCTCTTGAGCTACCCTGGACCAGAGCTCGAAGAGTTTGGAGTGGAATCCGAAGCTCCATCCGTTCCATGTCTCCCAGAATAAATCCTGAGTGGAGGGTGGCCGAGGAGTCACAACCCATTATTGAGAACTCGGGGAAGAGAGAGAATGAGGAGCTTGGAAGCAACCTCTTCCCAGTCTTGATCTGGTGACCCTGAGGAGTTCCTGGCGCAAGGAGGACCTTGCTGGAGAGTGCCCAAGGCCGCGCGTGAAGAGGGACCCGAGAACCGGCTTCTTCCTCCTTCACCAACTCCGGCCAAGGTAAGAGCACCCTAACCACTGGTTCCTAGCACCCGAGACCTCTAGCAGTAGATTTCCCATGTCCTAAGGATGCTCCCTGCACAAGCCCGAGCCCCCATGCATCCTGGTTGGCCGGCGGGAGCAAGATGGCCGGAAACCTAGCCATTGCTCCGCCGCCGTTTTTCTCGGCAACCAGTGGATCAAATGGGAAAGTAAAATGGTGGGCTTGGACTGTAGGAGATGTGGATCAACTCCACCAAATTTGGTGGAGTTTGATCAAGTGGATCGCCCGCAGATTGGAACCCTAGTTTTCGGGTTTCTTGTGCATGGCCGAGCTTGCTGCTCCGGCGCCGGCGCACCTCCTCGCCGCCGGGCACTTGTCCAGAAAGGTTTCTGGGACCAAGGGGAGTGCAACCATGCCTTTGCATGCGGCCCATGCAGCATCGAAGGGCGGCGGCCATTGTTGACCCGAGTTGAAGCTTAGTTGCGGCCGCCGGCGTTCCGGCCGACTCCGGTTGGGCTGGGTTGGTCGGGAAGCTTCCTATGGTCCTTTAGGACAATTACATCCATGTTGGAGAGCTTCCAGGTGCCTCAGTTGAAAATCGCCATTAGAGGCCATTAAGCTCAAAATGGAGCTTTGCTCCCAGTCGCCGCCGCCGCACCCCGAGGCCAGCCAAGGGTATGGGACGCTTCAGTGAAGAAAATGGCACCTACTGGTGCTTTTGGTTGAACCCTAGACCCTTTGGATGAAGCATCACGAATTTCAAAGCACTAGCACATCATCTTCTTCATGGAGCTCGACCAACCTAGGGTTTTCGGGTTGCGCCAGTTGAGGGGAAGTGTTTCAGGAACTCAGTAGAATAATTTGATTCAACTTATATTGCCCCAGGTGCTGTGAATGCTGAGAACCAACTCGGGGAAGTTGTTGTGAAGCTTTGTATATATGGTGCATGCCAAGTGTTTGAGGAAATGCCTCAAAGAACTTCGAGGCAGAATTAAGCTTCAAGTTGTATATCAAAGTTACTCAGGAAGGTCCCCTGAGCTTGATGCTCACTTCAGATCAACTTGGATCTGTGTGGACAAGTGTATGGTGCATTGTGAGTGTGTGTGAGAGCAAGAATGTGGTTCTGGTTGAACCAGCAGGAATGGGCTGCCAAGATGGTGAGCCCCAGTGTCCTTACAATATTTAAAGGCATGTGTATATACAAAGTTTTGATATATGAGGTATAGAAGCAAAGTTGCATCAAAATCAAGCCTAAATACAATAAATTCTTAATAACAGTATTAGGGTTGTTTAAAATATTGCAACAGTGTACTCCTGGCTAATTTGGGGTCACTGAACGCGATGCTCGCGTTTATTTTGGGTTTTGGTGAGCCGAAGAAGCGAAAATGCGTTTCGGCTAGGTTAGAGGAGTAATTCATGGCCCGAAGTTTTCCTCGGACATCGTGCTGCCACAAATGGGTGAGCACGGCGTTCAGCAAGTCGAATGTCATCTACTGGAGGTGACGGCTCGTAAAAATGATTTACCGTTTGAGTGAACGAGCCAAAACAGTGGTTATTTATCGTATAAAATCCATTCTGAGTAAACTCGAGGGCCTTGCTGCAATTGTAGCAGTATAGAAAAGCTAGATAAATGTTCTAAAACAGTATTAACCTTTCAGTGGGTTTCTCGGGGGTTCTTGAAAAAGCTAAATTGCTTATTATTGCGTTAATCGACGAAATAGTCAATTCGCGCTAGTTGCACTTTGAGGATTGATAGATCCTGAGTTGTCACCTGGTATTATTGTAGGGCCCAGTCGTCAGGAGCCAGCCGTGATCCGTCTTGTGGTTATCGTGACCGTCTACCTTCTGGTGGAGTCGTTGTTCCTCCTATATACAGGTGGGTTATCTTCGGTCCGCGTTTTATCAGGTTGGCCCTATTGGGTGCCGTGATAGGTTGGACCCCTGTTCTTGGTGTAACCCTGAACCTATGCTTTAGCCTTACTATATGCTTTCATTCCAGCATTCAGTTATTTCAGCTATATTGCCTGATTATACATATGAGCCTTTCGTTATACTCTATTCTTCACTGCATGTTTAGAATAGGAGTTCTAGTCTCAGTACTTGGCATGAATTGCATCAGTATCGATATCCTAGTGGGGATTTCCTCGGCTTCTCGCCGTCTGTCCGGTCTACCGACCGTGGACTGAGATTTAGCAGTATGATTGCTATTGAGTTTATACCTGTTCTTATTACTTGCTTATCTACCAGCAGTTGCTTGATTACCCTACTGAGATATATCATGCTTATATTCCAGCAGTTGCTTGTCATATCGTGCTTACATTCCAGCAGTTACTAGTGTATCATGTGGAGTTATATTATGATTTCTTCAACAGTTGATATGCATTTCCTGGACACATGCCATGCTTGATTGGTCACTAGCATAGTTCTATACCTGTCTCTATTCTTCACTGCATATTTAGAATAGGAGATACTACTTCAGCATGTGGCATGTTATACTTGTATCCCGGTGGGGATTTTCCTCGGCTTCTTGCCGTCTATGTGGTCAGTGGACCATGGTTTGAGCATCAGCATTATGATCGCCGTCGAGCCAAGCTTTTCGTCACGTACACCGACGGTTTGGCCACCGTCACGGTGTTCTTTACCGGTAGAGAGGTCTGATCGACCCGTGAGCCTAGTGGGGTTATGATAGCTTGATTGTGTGACCAAAAGTGGTTTAGCCTGAGGTCATATGCTCCATGGCAAATTTAGCCTGAGGCCCTTGTGGCCAAAAGTGGCAGTGATTGGGTATATTTGTGGTGACACCTTTGACGCATGATCTTTGTTATTTCCTGCTTATCATATTATCATTCTCTGCTTGTCAGATTATCAGTTATAGCATGATCATTTACTGCTTGCCAGATTATCAGTGATAGTATGACTATTTCCTGCTTGTCAGCTATAACATATTCATTCCTACTTGTCAGATTATCAGTTATAGCATGATCAGCTTTACATATGATTACACTGCTCTGTTGATTAATCCATGATTAATGGTACTCTGCTTAGATTATATCCCTTTCAGTTTCAGTATATCCTACTTTTGTTATCCGCTTATTATTGTACCCAGTAGGTACGGCTTGCTATTTCCCGGCCCGTCGTGCCCACTGGGATACACTCCGGTGTGTCTCACACCCTCGGGTGACTGTTTTTCAGGTCCTTCGGGTGGGGGGACTTTTGGACGCTCTGTGTGAGGACGTGAGATAGACTGACCCTGGTAGGATGTACCCTTTTTGGTTTTAGTAAAACTTATAACTGATATTTCTATTTTGAGAAACTGGATTGTAATAACTCTGGAACCTTGTGGATGTAATGGAGTAGAACTTAATTAGTATATCTATCTTGTATCTACTCTGATTGACTGTATCTGTTAGCCGAGCACATATAGGGAAGACTCTGTTGGAGATACAGAGACTTTTCTATATGTGTGGCGGTCTGTTCACGCCTTGGAGAGTTCAAGTTTTAACTCTGATAAAAAAAAAAAAAAAATTTGACCCACTTTCGAATCTTGGGGCGTGACATCCTGTGACGGAGTTTTTCACATAAAATCTTGCGTACTTTATTTATTTTCCGCATTGAGTTATTTTTACACAAAGATTTCTGAGTTTTATTGTTTACACCTATTCACCCCCCCCTCTAGGTAGTTTTTTTCCTATTTAAATCCTTGGATCCCATAACCCACAAAACGGATCCAAAAATCCCCCAAAAGAAGCCCAAGAGGGGCTATTTATAGCTGAAATCCCAAAAAGAGGAATTTCGGATTCGGGCCCAATATTCGGGCTCCCGAAATCCATAGTAGTGCGCCCGAAACCATGTGGCGGCCATCCGACGGCTCCCGCTCGGTGCCCGAAATGCTCAGATCGCGCCACGTGTCCCTGCGCGGTCAACGGTGTGGTCCACGCGCCGGTCATTACGCCAGGTCTTCCGCGCCCGCCCCTCGGCCAACCAGAGGCTGCCACGTGGCAGCCCTTATCCAATCGAGCGCCAACAGCAAAATCGGCTCCGACCAATAGGGTGATGCCACATGGCACACCCTATCCTCTTGCCGCCCCCGCCTGCCCCCGCACTTGCCCGGCCTGCCCGCGCCCTTGCGCCTGCCAGCGCCACTACTCGCGGCTACCCCGGGCCCGCCCGTGGCTGCCCCGTGCCTGCCCGCGGCTGCCCCGCCGCACTCCGGCGCCTGCCCGCAGCCGCCGGCGCTCCCAGGCCTGCCCGAGCTATAGTAAAAGTGCCCGATGTCCGTTTAAGGGCGTCCGGATCCCGAAAAATACATCCAACTAGCCGATTGTTATCGTTTTTTCGCGCTAAATCCAAATTCGATGTTTGTTTTGTAAAAATCCACTTATAAATTTCGACAAAGGCATCCGGATAGGCAAAGTTGATCTAATTTTCGCACCGAGTCCAATCCTAAGGTCCGATTTGCGCGCACAACGCACTCGATATACCAAAATAGGTGTTTTCTCACCACCGACCACACAGTCAAGTCACACTGGGTCTCGGGACACCACAGAAGTAATGGGGCTACAGGTTGATTGTGTGCATTGGGGGGGGGGGGGGGCCTTTATGGTGGTCAACAGGCTCCAAAAAGTGGGCTTGGTCAACATGTCTTTTAATTTTTTGAGGCTGGAGTGGAAGGCATGTGGATTTTGGCTGAGTTTTGTTGGGTTATATGTAATACGGATTTAAATAGGGGAAAAAACACCTAGAGGGGGGTGAATAGGTGTAAACGTATAAACACTCAAAAAATCGTTGCGATAAAACCCAATGCGGAAATAAAAATAATACGCAAGATTTTTACGTGGAAAACTCCATCACCGGAGTAAAAAACCACGGGACCGATAACACGGCAGAAATCCACTAGAATTAAAACACGTACAAGGTGATTTACCGTACACACTTACGACTCAACCTTTTCCATACGCTCCTAGAGGATCTTCTCCGCTCGCTCCGCGACGCTTCTCGAATCCACGATCTGCGCCCAACGCCGAATCCACGGCGTCCAACGTCGAATCCACGACGTCCGACCGAATCCACGGTCTTTACCCAATAGCACCCTTCGAATCCACGAACGTGCCTCGCTCCGAATCCACGAGAGCGGTTGAACCTTGAATCCACAAGGACACGCGAATCCACGCGCCGATTTTTGGGGTAAATCGTTGTTTTGGGTGGTGATGATCCGCCGAATACTTAGATCAAAGATAGATCGAAAATACCATCTAAGTATTCATTAGTTTGATTCAACTCGAGATGTGAGTATGAAAACCTAGAATCAAACTAATCAATATAGATGAAGAAACATAGAGTATTCTCTAATGATTTCCTTTCTTCTCTATATGTGGATCTATAGCCGTATAAAATGGTATATGAAAATGACGGCTATAGACTCTGTGGATTCACCCTAGAAAAAGAGTCATAGGGTGTATTTATAGGTTAGAAACCCTAGGAAGGAGATAAGAATCAAAAACCTAACATTTCTGGAAATTTTACGGACGGCGATCCGGATCGGACTAGCTAGGATCCGGATCGTCGTAACGAGACAGCCAGTTCCAGAAAAACAAAGGTTTGGGATCCGGATCGAAGTGCACGATCCGGATCGTTCATACAGTTTACCAAACATCAACGTTCGGGATCCGGATTGCGAAGCATGATCTGGATCGTTCAAGGAAAATGGTAAACTCACTGTTCGGGATCCGGATCAAGAGACTACGATCCGGATTGAACTGATGTATGAACGAACCACCTTCGGGATCCGGATCGAACAACCTGATCCGGATCCTGAACATGTCCCAAGTCCAGTTTTTGATTTTTATGCAATGAAAGATTCTTCCAAGTGTTTCTACACTACAAGAAGTATTCGGATCACACAAAATATTTAGTTAAACATACCTGATCCTTTTGAATTCTTCTTTCTTGAGATTGAGTTAAACGATCCAACTTTCTTCACCTTCAATCTTCAAGACTTGAGACTTTCACGAAACTACGCCAACTCAAATTCCGTAACAATCTCCCCCTTTGGCAGTTTCGTGACAAAACATAGATCCACTAAAGAAAATTCAAAAAGATATTTTTGTTGCTATCACCATACAACAAAAATTTACAATGGAGATCCAAAAATTCAAAAACATGAGATAAACTCCTAAAACAGACTCTAGACTTAGACATCTGTACTCTCTGCACAAAGAAATCATTCTTGACAAAAAGAGATCGTTAGATACCTCAAGAATATTTAGCATATAAAACCTAGTACAGAGATAGAGTTTATCTAATCACCATGACATTTGAGAATTCAGATATGTAAGAGAAACAAAGTTAAAAACCAACATATCTTCTATGCATTCACAAACCAAATGTCAAAATGTTAGTCCAACATCAACTTGTTAGTTATATTACATGCCCAAATAGTTAGTCGAATAGTTAGTCGAGACATGCAAACAATCACAAGATGAAAACCAAAGTTGAAGTTGAGATCATACTTACCTTGATGTATACAAAATCTTCATCATCAAGATTTTCACAATCATTGTTCAAGTTCCCTTACCTTGATATTTCATCATTCATTGTTCATTGTTCAACGTTTGTTCAAGTTCCCTTACAAAATCTTCATCATCAAGCTTTTCACAAACATTGTTCGATCATTGTTCTAAACTCTCTCATTGTTCTAAAACTCTCTCCCCCTTTTTGTCACAAATAAAGCCAAAAATTACATAAGTGGAGAGAATGGTTAATAGTTTAAGTTCGAGAACTAAAAACTCAAATTAAAACTTAAAAACCTGCACAACAGAAGGATTTAAGCATATGCATAATAAACAGAAATTAGAAGGATATGGATTATTCAGACTCGTCTGAACTGATACAGCCGAGGATTTGGAAGATCTTCTTTATTCGCTTGTTCATTGCTGATTGATGTTTATTTACCTTCTTTATTTCTTCCTTTACCTCAATTAGTTCATTTGATATACGTTCTTGCTCGTTGGAGAGCCTTTGCTGTTCTTTATAGATTGAGGTAACAGATGCATCATCATCAGAAGTTGATTGTGGTGCTTCTTGTGCCGGAGGTGCTGGTTGAACTGGAGGAGCTGCTGCCGGTGCAGAGGTTGTTGCTTGTTGTCGTTGTTCGCGTTGCCGGTGAAGAGGTATGAAAGGTTCATCTGGCTTCGTCGAAAGAGACTTTACAAATGTTGTGTCATTGATCGTTCCTAAACTGTGCAGATAGGAACTCGCATTTGTTTCAGCTTTAAACTTGCGAAGAATGCGCATGATGATCATTGGAAAAGGTAGTCTCTCTGACGGATGAGCTTGCTCCACATATCGTGCCATCCTTGACCAGATGACGTAGGGAATGTTTAAGTTAGCTCCCATTGCTGCTGCGGGGTTTCCAAGTAGATAAAGGAATATCATTCTTTCCCACCGAAGAACCTTAGTGTTCATGTTTGGAATAATATTGTAACAAACAATGAGATTTAAGATGCGGTACTCTGGTCGTAGTTCTTTCGAGAAAACGGAGTTTCCTGTCGACCGAGTATCTGGAACACAGATTCCATCAACTACCACTCTCCAGGAGAAGGTGTTGAAGGCTTGATTCTTCAGGTAATGAGTGCCATCGGCTCGGGCGTCCATCCCTAGTACTTCACCAATTAGCTGAGGCGTTACTTTGATTCTGACATTCTTGACTAATGTTTGAAAATCCCGACGCCCGCTTTCCTGATCAACTAGATAGCAGGCATTCTGATAAAACATCCTCACTGAGTGAAGACAATACCCAGTGGTCTCCGGGAAATCGCAAATGGGAGCAAGACCTCTCTGGTCAAACAAAGTCCCGAACATCTGAGAACGCTGCCTTAAGGCTTTTACATCGACATGCCTTTCTCCAATGCATTCTCTGTTTTCAAAATCCTTTATTCTAGCCGAGCTGACAAAGTCTTGAGGAGGTGCTTGGCCAGCAGCTGGTTGCTCAATGGTGATTCCTCGAGCACTCCCTCTTTTGCGAGCAATACTTTTTCTTCTTGTTTTCCCAGAAGTTTCTTCCATTGGAGCTTTCCCTTTTTCAGCAGCAGTAGGCGGAGCCTTCGATGTTTCTGCAGGCGCTTTTCCCTTTGAAGCAGTGGGAACAGTCGTTGCTTCAACTTGCAGTTCATCCCAATCAATTGATTCTGTTTCAGATTCTGTATCGGAATCATCTTTCGCTTTCTTCGCTTTCTTAGCTTTTTTAGCCCTCTTGGGCTTGACGGTGTCTCTTGTATGAACCATTGTGACCAGGAGAAGGATTAACCAAGAGAGTGCCATTGATCAAAGTGCTTGAGTTAAGAAAATGTCCTGTGAAAACCAACTCAAGAACACAAAAATTCTTAGTTTTCAAAAATTGAAAAAATTGTATCCAAAGAATCATTATCATGTAGAGAGACTAAGAATCAAATTAGTTTTACAAAAGGACTTTTAAAAATAGATCAATTGCATGATTTTCGAAAATCCTTATTATATGCCCTAAAACCGAAATTTTAGAAATCGAAGCCTAAAAATCCGTTAATCAGGAGAATACCTAGCATATAATCAAAACTAATCTACCCAGAGTTCTTATTTCAAAAGAAATTTGATCAAAAACCATCCACAAACAAAGTTGATCCAAGAAATTCATCATGTTTGAGGAGGAAAAGAGAAAAACGGTGAAAAACCGAGATTTTGATCAATAAAACTTACTTGAAGTTGAAGAACCTGAGTTTGAAAGCTTCCAGGAAGGATGAAATCTAGAGAGAGAGTCTCTGGAAACTTCGGAACAAAAGATTGGAGTAAAGAAATCAAAAACCCCTTTCGTTCCTTATAAAACCTAGCCGCGATCCGGATCAGTTCATAACTGCGATCCGGATCGGCTACCCGCAGTAAGAAACTGCGTTCGGGATCCGGATCATCTAGCCCGATCCGGATCGGCCCCAACTTTTTCTTTAGAAAATTTCAGAGAAATTCAGGAAAATCCAGAAAAAGATTGTAAGCACAAATGTGTATCAACCTTAAACAAAAATCATCGTTTCATACAACAAGAATTAGATTATGCCAAATCTATCAATAATATCCAAAAATGAAACGAAAATTTACAAAAATTAAATCCCTTAAAGTTGAACACCTTCAATCACATCTAACTTGATCTTATGAGTAATGCCTTTATCAAATCATCAATTCAGTAAAGAAAATGAAATACAAAGATCAATAGATGTTTGAAATCCCAAATATAGTAGATAATATATCTAGACAATCTGTTGAAGAGAGTGGCTCTTTGAGCATCTTTCATTAAAAACCCACCTTATACCAACCTTGAAATTTGACAGAGTCAAGTATTTCAACATGCATTTTACTTAATCAAAAATTTGAACAACCATGCTTGGTATACATGTGGTAGCTGCACACAATACTCGGACGACCGAGGTGGTAGCTCTTTCCTCCATGTGGTGGTAGTTTTCACACTCCTCATTGGGATGTAACTCTTTCCACATCTTTTGAGCATTTTACCTTTTCTATGACTCCCCCTCAATTGGCTATCAATTATTTAAGATATAAAGTATTCAACCAAATATTGATCTCGATTTCATACTCGACTAAGCAGTCAAATAAGATAATGACTATACCAAGAGATCATAGAGAGAGAGAAATTGACTTTGATCACTTTAGAAGATGATTTAATTAACATAAATGATCATTGCAACAGTGAAATATTATGATGGCAAAAGCATAATAAATTTCTAAATGTGCGAAAAGATGCAATTAAAGTCAATTATGATCTATGCTTAATTAATGTCCTATGTACAAACATAGATAATGAACAAAACAAAAACAAATACAAAACCTATCCTAAGCAAAGATTTCAAAAAGAAGATTATTTCAAAGAAAGCATCCCAATTGCTTTTCGTAAATGAATAAAACGTTTTTGATCCAAAGGTTTTGTTAGAATGTCAGCTAATTGATCCTCAGTTGAAATATATGAAAGTTGAAGAGTATTTGATTCAACTAGCTCTCTAAGAAAATGATATCTAAGTTCAATATGTTTTGTTCTAGAATGCAACACAGGGTTTTTAGAAATGTTAATAGCACTAGTGTTGTCACAAAGTATTGTTACCGAAGATGCTGAAATGCGGAAGTCGCTCAGTACGCTTTTCATCCAAATGAGTTGAGTTGAGCAACTTCCAGCTGAAATGTATTCCGCTTCGGCAGTCGAGAGTGCTATGCAGTTCTGCTTTTTACTATGCCATGCAACAAGGCAATGGCCAAGATAGAAGCATGCACCACTCGTGCTTTTCCGATCATCCACTGATCCTGCCCAATCGGCATCTGAGTATCCAACAATATCCAAACTTGTTCCCATAGGATACCAAATTCCGAAATTAATTGATCCTTTGATATACCGGATGATCCTTTTCACCGCTTTCAGGTGAACCTCCTTTGGTGCTGATTGATATCTCGCGCAAATCCCAACACCAAAAGATATATCCGGGCGACTAGCCGTTAGGTAAAGTAGACTTCCAATCATACTTCGATACAATTTCTCGTCTACATTCTCACTATGTGATTCACTTCCAAGTCCCTTGTGGCTAGTTCCCATTGGAGTCGGAAAATCTTTACAATTTTCTAGATCAAACTTTTTGACCAACTCCATTGCATACTTGGATTGACTCAAGTGAATACCTTCATCATTTTGTTTAATTTGCAATCCAAGAAAATAAGTCAATTCGCCCATCATGGACATCTCAAATTCGCTTTCCATGGTCTCCGCGAATTTAGAAGCATCATTATCTCTTGTTGCGCCAAATACTATGTCATCGACATATATCTGTGCTACAATGAAATTGTTTTGATAATGCTTCACAAAGAGAGTCCTATCAGCTCCCCCTCGAGTATAGCCCTTCTCCAAAAGGTGCTTTGTTAACCTTTCGTACCATGCTCGCGGTGCTTGTTTCAGACCGTAAAGAGCCTTTTTCAAACGAAAAACATGGTTAGGTTGTTTATGATCTACAAAACCTTTCGGTTGAGCCACATAAACTTCCTCATTTAAAAACCCATTTAGAAATGCGCTCTTAACGTCCATTTGAAATAATTTGATTTTAAAATGACAAGCAATAGCAAACAGTATACGAATGGACTCGAGTCAGCTACAGGGGCGAATGTTTCGTCAAAGTCTATACCTTCTACTTGAGAGTAGCCTTGAGCAACTAATCGTGCCTTGTTCCTGATGATAGTACCATCCTCATTTTTCTTGTTCTTGAAGATCCATTTGGTACCTATCACATTGTGTTGCTTTGGAGGCTTCGTTAATTCCCAGACTTTGTTTCGCTCAAATTGATGGAGCTCTTCCTGCATTGCTTTAATCCAGTAGTCATCCTGAAGAGCTTCATCTATGTTCTTTGGTTCGATTAAAGATACGTAGCAAGCGAATCCACAAACCAACTGCCTCCGAGTTCTGACTCCTTCTTGTGGATCTCCAATAATATTCGATTCCGGATGATCCTTGGAGATTCGTAACGTTTGTTGAAGCGGAGTACTCGGAGATATATGAGATGATTCCTGCACATCAGATAAACTAGAAGAACCATTAGATGCATCATTAATATTGGAAGTATTATTATGAGAAGATGCACTAGCAGGAGAATCATCATCTAGAGAGATATCGAGGGTAGATTTTCCAGTTTCAAAGTGAAAAGCTTCATCTACTTTAACATTTATAGATTCTACGATCGTCTTAAATTCAATGTTAAATACTCGATATGCTCTGCTATTCGTAGAGTAACCCAGAAAGATCCCTTCATCACTTCGAGAGTCGAACTTTCCAAGATTTTCACGGTCACGTAAAATGTAACATCGACTCCCGAAGACACGAAAATATTTGATATTGGGTTTTCTACTAAACCACAGCTCATATGGTGTATTTAAAGTTCCTGGGCGCAAGTAAACTCTATTAATGACATAGACAGCGGTGTTCACAGCTTCAGCCCAAAAATGTAGCGGCAAATTCCGGCTATGAAGCATCACACGCGCCATCTCTTGAACAACCCTGTTCTTGCGCTCAACAACACCATTCTGCTGAGGTGTATAGGGTGCCGAGAATTCATGTTTGATTCCATTTGAAGTGCAAAAATCAATGAATTTTGAATTTATGAATTCTCCACCTCTATCACTTCTAACACGAATGATCTTTTCATTCTTTTCAATCATAATACGATGGCAAATCTCATGAAAAGAGTCAAACGTATCAGCTTTCTCTTTCAAAAATGCTACCCATGAAAACCGAGAGAAATCATCAACCAATAAAAAGATGTACCATTTACCTCCCAAAGATGGTTGACGGGTCGGCCAAAAGAAAAAGAAGAAAAGAAAGTAGTATACATAAACTACACAAAATTTAATCGAAGAACGATTAAAGACAAGGAGGGGTTTCACCTTTGCATACCCAAACCTTTTGAGTTTTGGAGTATGTTGGCACTGGTTGAAAAGTTTTCCTTGATGAAGATGTCTTGCAAGATTGGTCTTTTTCTTTTGTCATCGTCTTGTTTGAAGTACTACCAATGTCCTTTTCTTTAGGAAAATCCTTCTTTGAGTTCCATGGAGTGAACTTGTTGGTAGCAGTTGCAAGATGTGGTTGATTTGATCTTTGAGCTCCAATCTTGCAATTTCTTCCAATGTGCCTTGCAGAATTACAACGAAAACATACCTTTGTGCTTGACGATTCTGAAGAGGATGAAGTAGGTTTGTTGTCGTTAGTTGTCATGATTTCCGGTGTCGGAGGAGGAGATACCGACTGAGGCACAAAGACTGTCCCAACCGAACTAAAATTGTCTTCAGTTCGATTGTATCCGAGGCCGAACTTGTTTGTTTGACCAAGACCAAGAAGTTTATCCAACTTACTCATTCCTAAGGAAAATTGCTGTAAGTCATCCTTGAGTTGGCAAATGGTCTCTGTCATTTCCAATTTTTCCCGTCGGGCCTCGCCGTAGAGCTTCAAGAGATAGTTTGCTTTGTTCATCATATCTATATAGTTCTTCTCGAGTTGCTCATTGGACTCTTGAAGGAAAACATTTTCTTTTATCAGGTTTTCCCTTTCCACTTCAAGAGCGTTTGAGAGAGAAGTCGCTCTTTTTGCTTCTTCTTCGAGATCATGCACTCTCCCTCTCAAACTCTTGTTTTGCTTAGCCGGTTTCTTTAAATCCCGTAAAGATCTGTGATAGGCTAGAGCAAATTCTTCACCTTCCGAATCATCCAATTCGTTGTCCGTTGCATTCTTTTCAACAGTGGAGTTGGACAACGACTCAGATGTATTTGCCATAAAGCACATGAAGGGTGAAGATACGGACGCGTGGAATGCGGTGGAGCTCTTTTCTTCATCACTCGAAGACGACTCATTTGACGTTGAGTTGTCATCCCAAGTGACGACTTGCATCGCCTTCTTCTTTGCCGGATACTTGTTAGGACATTCCGTTGCAATGTGGCCGTAGCCTCGACATTTGAAGCATTGTAGTTGTCCTTCTGAGCTTTTCTTATCCTTTGAGAAGTTCTCTTGCTTTCTTGACTTGTAACCTGAAGTACCCTTGCCTTTGTTCGACTTTCCGAAGGATGGAGATTTGCTTGAATTACCCCTTCGAAAGTTGCGGCGAAACTTCCTTGTCAAGAGAGCGAGCTGCTTCTCAAATTCCTCCATAGAAAGGTTCTCGTCATCGTCTGAGGAGGATGTATCCGCGTCTTCTTCCTTAGTTGTTTTCAACGCATAACCTGAAGACTTAGAAGTGGATGCCTTTCCAGAAGAATTGTTAGTAGTAAATGTCATTTCATAAGTTTGTAATGAACCAACTAATTCTTCTACACGTATTTCGTCCGGGTGTTTAATAGTTTCAATGGCAGTAACCTTTGGGCGAAATCGTTCAGGAAGAGTTCTTAAGATTTTTCTTACAATCTTAAATTCTGGAATCTTCTCTCCCAGATTAGCACATGAGTTTACGATGTCTTGCAATCGTGTATAGTAGTCCGTGAAAGATTCATTTTCTGCCATTAAGATAGAGTCAAACTTGCTCGTAAGCATTTGCAGTTTCTGAATCTTCACGAGGTTAGTTCCCTCATGTGTAACCTGAAGAACATCCCAGATTTCTTTCGCAGTCTCACATGCCGAGACGCGAGAGAATTCAGTTTGAGATAAGGCATTAAAAATAGCATTAATTCCCTTGCCATTGTAAGAAGATGAATCTAACTCTTCCTTGGTCCATTTCGACCTAGGTTTTAAGGTGCGAACATCACCATTAAATTCAGTTGGATTAGACCATCCTAATTCAATTGATTGCCACACCCGTTCGTCGATGGAAATTAAAAAGGCTTTCATCCGTACTTTCCAGTACGCATAATTAGTTCCATCGAAGAATGGGGGTCGGTTGATGTTTCCACCTTCAACCATTGTTTACAACCCTATTCCCTCTCTGATACCACTTGTTGGGTTATATGTAATACGGATCTAAATAGGGGAAAAAACACCTAGAGGGGGGTGAATAGGTGTAAACGTATAAACACTCAAAAAATCGTTGCGATAAAACCCAATGCGGAAATAAAAATAATACGCAAGATTTTTACGTGGAAAACTCCATCACCGGAGTAAAAAACCACGGGACCGATAACACGGCAGAAATCCACTAGAATTAAAACACGTACAAGGTGATTTACCGTACACACTTACGACTCAACCTTTTCCATACGCTCCTAGAGGATCTTCTCCGCTCGCTCCGCGACGCTTCTCGAATCCACGATCTGCGCCCAACGCCGAATCCACGGCGTCCAACGTCGAATCCACGACGTCCGACCGAATCCACGGTCTTCACCCAATAGCACCCTTCGAATCCACGAACGTGCCTCGCTCCGAATCCACGAGAGCGGTTGAACCTTGAATCCACAAGGACACGCGAATCCATGCGCCGATTTTTAGGGTAAATCGTTGTTTTGGGTGGTGATGATCCGCCGAATACTTAGATCAAAGATAGATCGGAAATACCATCTAAGTATTCATTAGTTTGATTCAACTCGAGATGTGAGTATGAAAACCTAGAATCAAACTAATCAATATAGATGAAGAAACATAGAGTATTCTCTAATGATTTCCTTTCTTCTCTATATGTGGATCTATAGCCGTATAAAATGGTATATGAAAATGACGGCTATAGACTCTGTGGATTCACCCTAGAAAAAGAGTCATAGGGTGTATTTATAGGTTAGAAACCCTAGGAAGGAGATAAGAATCAAAAACCTAACATTTCTGGAAATTTTACGGACGGCGATCCGGATCGGACTAGCTAGGATCCGGATCGTCGTAACGAGACAGCCAGTTCCAGAAAAACAAAGGTTCGGGATCCGGATCGAAGTGCACGATCCGGATCGTTCATACAGTTTACCAAACATCAACGTTCGGGATCCGGATTGCGAAGCATGATCCGGATCGTTCAAGGAAAATGGTAAACTCACTGTTCGGGATCCGGATCAAGAGACTACGATCCGGATTGAACTGATGTATGAACGAACCACCTTCGGGATCCGGATCGAACAACCTGATCTGGATCCTGAACATGTCCCAAGTCCAGTTTTTGATTTTTATGCAATGAAAGATTCTTCCAAGTGTTTCTACACTACAAGAAGTATTCGGATCACACAAAATATTTAGTTAAACATACCTGATCCTTTTGAATTCTTCTTTCTTGAGATTGAGTTAAACGATCCAACTTTCTTCACCTTCAATCTTCAAGACTTGAGACTTTCACGAAACTACGCCAACTCAAATTCCGTAACAAGTTTGACGTTGGGCTGTGGGCCCGTAGTGGTTACGGGGGGGGTTGTCGTTGGCAGGGGGTTCCGGAGTTGGGGGTGTGCGGATAGCATGGAATTTGGGCATCAAAGTTCCGACGCTATTCCTGATGCGGTCTGCGAAGGTTTCCCACCGGAGCGCAGTAGCTGATACGGATGCCATACTTAGTGGTAGTGGGACCTAAATGACTGAGGCTACGTGTAATGCCGTTGAGATTGCTAGGGGTGAGAGCACTATGGAGTTGGAATCCAGGCCGGAGAAGAGGGATAAGGGGAAAGGTGGTCGGGTCGTCCGTTGCAGCCCCCGTCTTGCGAAAGGGGCCGGGATTTCAGCTTTAGACAAAGCCATATCAGAAAAGCTCAGCTTTAGGACACTACAGGAGGAAGGACGGAGGCCATCTGCAACAACAGGAAGATCCAGAGAAAAAACAAACTGTGTGGTGTGAGGCTAAATGCGGGGGGGGCGAATTCTTTCATGGAATTCGTCTCTCTTAAGAGTTAGGCTGTCAGCCAATTGGTGGTGGGTGGGGTCCCATGTGGGGACTTTTTGGGGCTTAGCGGTAGTGGTTTTGGGGGTTCGAACCCAGGCGGGGGTTTTTAGGGGTATGTTGACTTTTGATCTTGTATCTGCAGGATGTTGGGCAGGGGTGGGGGTTGTCTGGGTTGAGGATGTTTAGGGTTTGTAGTTGGAACGTGCGGGGGCTCAACAACCCCTCTAAGCGTAACGTTGTGTGCCATATTATTTCCTCTTTACGTAATATTGTGGTTTGCTTGCAAGAAACTAAGGTTCAACATGTATCTTGGTCCTTTCTGAGAAGTTTTGGTGGGTCCTACTTAGATAAAGGACAGTTTATGGAGGCCAACGGTGCTTCCGGCGGCATTATCACGTGTTGGAGCTCCAAAGTTTTCAAGTGTAGTGATGTGATCGTACGTAATTTCTCTATTATGATTCGTATATTTATATGGTCCAATGGGGTGTGTTTTTTTGTTTCGAATGTCTATAGCCCTCCAACGTTGGAAGGGAACTTTTGCTCGGAGTTAGCATACCTTAAGAACTATTGCAGGGGCAACTGGGTGTTGTGCGGAGATTTCAACTGCATCAGATCTCACGAGGAACGCAAGGGTAGGGGCGGGGTGATAGGACAGTTCGCATGTTTAATGACCTAATATCTGAGCTTGCCCTTATCGATTTACCGTTAAAGAATCTCTAATCCACCTAGTCGAATATGCAACAGTCTCCGTCTTTAGCGAAACTAGATCGTTTCCTCATTTCGACGAAGTGGGATTTGACGTTCCCAATGTCTAAAGTAGAGGCCCTACCTAGAATCACGTCGGATCACTGCCCCATTGTCACGCCCCGGGGTCGAAACTGCGACCCGGGCCCGCCAACAGATCCGCCGCCCATACGGAAAACCCCGTATAGACGAAGCGTCTAACCTGCAAAAAAAAGAATACTATAGCTATACAGATATCAGAGCTGAAAAGTAAACTACTGAATAAATATATACAACTCCTCAAATAGTGCATGCCAGGTCCTCACAAATACATAAGTCACTCCAAAACTAAAACTTTCAAAAGTAAAAAGTACATGATACATCCCAAAATTACTGACAGTACTAGTACATCACCAAAAGGGTACATCTACTCTCTCTGGAAGAAGACTGGTAGGGATCTAGCTCGCGACTCCCTTACCTCGATCAGCAGGATCAGCAACTGGAGCAGCATGGACTGGAGTAGAGGTCCCTGGGGAAAGGTCACCACGGCGGGTGTGAGAACTACATCCCACAGTAATTCTCAGGTACCGCCAACAAGCCCGACGGTCTGTCCACTAAGTCTACTAGAGGCATAAAGTAACAAATGCAATACTGAAAGGAAAAGAGCTGGAAAATAACTCTACAACTACTATACCTCTATCTAAATGCTCAAAGAGTGATACAGATGGAAACATGATGCATCTATTATCTCTCAAATACAATCACCCAATCTACACTGGCTGCCACATAGGGTCCAGTCAAACCTGCACCCACCTACGGCCGTTACATCCAAGGAGGACCGGACTTACGTAGGGCGTCCATGACTGCCAAAACTAGCCCAACCAGAGGGACTGCATCGACAAGTCGCGATAGCAAAGTAACAGGCCCAACTCCGAAGTGGCACTAGAGGGGCGCGACCCTACCGAGGAAAGTATCTGCGCATCTCTGTCGAGCTCAATGCGGCTCATGCAGGCTATAATCCAAATCCACGATCAATAAGATCGACAGTACCCAAATCACCTCTCTAACTCACTAACATGAAAATACTCGAACAGTCAGGACCACTGTCAACCCAACGGCTCCCTAAAAAGGGCATAAACTCCACATGCAAACTCACTAACAAGGTATACTCCACAGCTGACAACAATAAAGGGTCCGAAAATCCCGAAAGACTAGAACCTGCAACCCAAATCAAACAAGAGCAGGCTCTAGGCATAGCCTCTCGTTGTTCTCGATCCAAAGAAAAAGACAACCCTTAGAATCCAGATCACTCGAGCTCTCTCTCGGGTGAAGAAGTTTACAGAAAATGTGACATTTATTACTGAAAACCATTTTTCACTCGGACCCACGCGGGGTGAGGACTAAAAGTAGTTCTTTTTTGTAAAACCATCTTGAATTAAGGAAACCCATTTTTATGAATTTTAGCTATTTTGGAAAATCAGTTAGAAAATAAGTTTTATTCCCAAACCTCGAAGGGCTAATCTCTTCGCCCAATCAGACAAGAACAGACTCCGGCGACCCTTCAACATTTGGAAGAAAAATATTGGTTTACTGAAATCATGTGTGTCCAAAAAGATTCTGGATTCAAGGTCCTGCTAACACTGGTACACTACTGCCACAAACACAATGGCGATAAATAAATCGAAGAACTCGACAACCTGGGACCACCGTTTACCCAAATGGCTCCCGCCACAGATACAAGACTAGTTACATCTACCAGACTCCACTCGGCCCCCAAGCACGAGTGTAACATGCATCCTACACTAAGAAAAATCCCGACCACTCGGCCCACTACCCGGGCGAGAAAAACATTATGTCCATGGATAGAATGTAAAGTGTGGATGTCTAAAGCATAAATAAACCTAGCCCAAGTGAGAGTTTTCTACTAGTCTGGTTGAACATACATCATATGACATGGTGCTAGGTCAAGTTTCAATAATAACAATAATTTAACATATTTAGGGAGCAATAAATCAACACTGATCAACATAGCAATACAAGGAGTATCAATTTTCTCTTTCTAGCATGCTTCCTAATACATCTCAAAATCATGCATGTTCCCTACTCAATAGAGTTAATGAACTGTCCATCGGTTTTGAAGACGAAGCAACCCACCTGAAGAGCGCGTCAATCCAAGATCCAAAAAGGCTGAAACTGAACAGGGACAAATCCTCGGATTCCCACGATTCCAACGGGTCCAAAATCACCCAAAAACACATCCTGTGTACAAAGATATGATCCAAATATTGCAATCAACACAAAATTTCCAAGTTTACAAACTGCAGAAAAATTAGCCCTGAAGATGCGCAAATATCACCAGTGAGATAAACTCCAAAAATTCCAATAAAAATATGATAGCGATCCTCGTGAAGCATAGATGTCAATAGAGTCCTCACACGTCGAAATCCGATACTCGAGTGCAGAGATAAAAATCCAACAATGTGCTGCTGTCCAGGAAAACTACCAGCAAAATAGGGGTTTAAAGATGTACCAGAAACCCCAATAAAACCCCAAAACTGAGAGGAGAGAAAAACACGAAAAACGAAGATATACCTCTCGTGGAATCGACGCCACAAAAATCGTCCAAAAATTCCTTCGGAGTAGCTCTGTGGACCTCGTGGACCGAAACACGACGGAAATGGGCCACCGAAGAAGAAACGTTGCACTGTACCGAATCGCCGAAGCCGTCGATGCCGTACCCTCCAAAAATTCCGAAACTCCCTCGAGAGATGCAGCAAAAGATGATCAACAAGGTTGCTTGAGGGCTCTGTCGCAGTTGGGCTCGGGAAAAGGGTCCAAAGGCTCAAGAAAGGGGGTTATTTATAGCCCAAGCCCACCAAAGGGAGGCCTCGGATTCGGGCGCAAGAATCGGGCGCCCAAATCCGGCCCGGCCCAACACTGTGGGCTCCCGAAACGCCCACAGCGCGCCATGTGGCCCGCTCCGCGCCCCGCGCGCCCGCCAATCGCGGTGCGCCGCGTGGCAGTGCGGTCCACGGCGGGAACCGTGGTCGGTCCACGGCGGGAACCGTGGTCCGCGGTTCACGGCGGAGCAGCCGGGTCGCTGCGCCCGCCAATAGGCGGGCGACACGTGGCCTGGCGGGGTCCACGGTGCGCCGCGCCCGGCGCGCTGTCGCGCGTGCGTTGACCGCCCAATCAGCGCGCGACACGTGGCATGCCCTTCGTTGGCTGGTCCTAGTGCACGCCAAAACCTGTGGAACGGCCTGCCCGTCGCCGCGCACGCGCCTGCCCGCGCCCGCGCCGCTGTGCTCCGCCACTGCCCGTCGCCGCCGGCGCTGCCCTAGCCTACCGAAACAGTAACAAATGCCTCGAAATCCGTGTTTTGTCATCCGGACTCCGAAAAAAAATAAGTAAATAGTCCTTTTTCATCATTTTTGCGCGCTGAATCCAAATCCTATGTCCGATTTGCCAAATTCCATTTCTAAAATTTGTCGAAGGCATTCGGACAGGTATTCTTAATCCAAATTTTCGTGCTGGGTCCAATTCTGAGGTCCGATTTGCGCGTAACTATCACTAACACACATCATAGGCCTCTAGAAGCCACAATTCACTCCGTAAGACCTTCGTAGAAATCTGGGTCATCACACCCATCCTGCTTACCACAAGGGGAGTGAAAAAGAGGAGCGGTAGAATCTTCAGGTTCGAGGACGTTTGGCTTAAACGTGAGGATTTGGTCTCGAGTGTCACAATGTGGTGGCACGAAGTTGAGGATAAAAACTTGAGGGTTCTTACCTTAACGGCAAAGTTAAGACACTGTCAGAAGAGGATTAAAACCTGGTGTGCTGCACACTTCTATAGTATTAGATAAGTGAAAAAAGAGCTCGCGTTGGAGATTCAGGAGCTCGATAGGCTTGAGGAACAACACGATCTCCGGCCGGATCTGTTTGATAAAAGACAGGAGCTGAGAGCTAGCCTTGCCAAAGTGTTGGATGACGAGGAGATGCTTAGGAAATCTCGCGCTAAGCAAAGTTGGCTGAAGGAGGGAGATAGAAACACCAAGTTCTTCCACGCTTTTGCGAATGGTAGGAAGCGGTCCAATCAGATAGGTACGATCGATGATGATGGTAGAATCTACTGTTCGGAAGGGGATAAGAAGGCCTATTTTGTTCGAAAATTTAAAGAGATTTTCTCCTCTACAAACACCAGGCTGAAGTCTTTCGGGGACTGGAGTGCTTCGTTTCGGTTTGCGTCAGCTATCCGATATGGATCGCGAGAGCTTGGTCGAACCTTTTAGCATGGAAGAGAAAAAGGCAGCGACTTTCCAGTTGGGAAGGGATAAGGCTTCGGGGCCTAACGGATTGCCAATCAGCTTTTATTAGGTGTTTTGGGAGGCGATTAAGGATGATATTGTTAAAATTGTTCAGGAACTTTACGACGGGAGAATCTGTACGGGCCCTATTGATTACTCCTATGTCTGCTTGGTTTCTAAATCTGAAGGACCTCGGAAGGCATGTGACTTTAGACCGATTAGTTTGCTAAACGGGATACAAAAGATTTTTTCTAAAGTCCTGGCTAATAGATTGGCTCCGGTCCTGCAAACCGTCATCTCACAATCCCAATCAGCCCTTTTAAATGGGAGGAACATCTCAGACGCTTTTGTGACAGCTTGCGAACTAATAGGATGGGGAAGTAGGACATCTTGCGAGGGGGTCGGTGTGAAAGTGGACTTTGAAAAGGCTTATGACAGACTCAATTGGGCGTTTCTACGCAGAATTATGGAATTGTGGGGTTTCGACGAGAGTTGGTGTGACTGGATACAACACTATATCGGGAACGCCAAAGTGGCGGTGCTCGTTAATGGCGAGGCAACTTCTTGGATTAAAAGTAAGAGAGGAGTGAGGCAAGGGACCCCCTTTCGCCTTACTTGTTCCTCATGGTAGCTGAGGGTCTGCCGCGAATGACGGAGGAAGCAGTCAAAAACAAGCTCATTATAGGGTTAGGCCCGTCTGAGGAAGGTTGGATCTCGCTGATTCAATACGTGGACGATACTCTCTTCTTTTGCAAAGCCCGGGCGAAGCAGGTAAGGAACCTAAGATTCATTTGGCATATGTTTGAGTGGGCCTCCGAACTTAAAGTTAACGAAGAGAAGACGAAATTGTTCTACACCGGAAGACACGAGAATGAGGAGAGTAGCCTTGCAAATATTCTGGATTGTAAAGTTGGGGTTTTTCCAACGAAATACCTTGGGCTGCCATTATCCAATAAGAAGCTTAGGAAGAAGGATTGGAATGGGATTATCGATAGAATGTATAGAAGAATTGAGAGGTGGCAGGCTAAGTTACTCTCTAGAGGCGGAAGGCTTATACTTGTCAATGCTGTATTAACCAACCTTCCCCTCTATTTCATTTCCATCTTCAAGATACCTAAATGGGTTAATAAACGGATTGAGGCTCTTAGAAGGAATTTCTTATGGGGCGGAACCTCGCACCTGGGGTGGAGGCGGTTAGCTGCCTGGGGAAATGTGTGTAGGAGCAAAACAGAAGGGGGATTGGGTATTCTGGACCTGAGTGTAATAAATGAGGCCATTCTATGTAAATAATGGTGGAGGTTCTTCACGTCACCTGATCTTCTGTGGAATAAGCTTATCAGAGCTCTTTATTACTCGAAGAGGAAACCACTGTGGGAGGGGGGCTCGTTTTGGCCGGCCTCACAATGGTAGAGGGACGTTCTCAGTATCAGAAAGATTTTTAAATGTGGGGTTTTCTACCAGCTTGGAGATGGGAGTCAGATCAATTTTTGGACCAATAGATGGTGTGGCGAGATGACGTTACAATCCCTTTTTTCTGAGGTATTTCTCGAAGTAGTAAGAAAGACGATCAGAGTCAGTGCCTGCCTCGATCGTAACAGATGGAGATGGAGGAGAATCCTAAAGGGTGGTGGCGCGTGGAGACAGAGTTGTAGGGAGCAATTGCGCAATCTGATGGTTTTTGTGAGGGGTGCCTCGCAGGGGCTTGGGGTCGACGGTGTGGGTTGGAGATGGCATGAGAAAGGTGTGTTTACCGTCAAGTCCACATACACGGCCCTCGGTGACGGGGGACTACGGGATCTCACCGTATTTTCCATCTGGAAGTTGCTTTTGCCCAACAAAGTAGAGATTTTTATTTGGCTCGCCCTTAAGAGCCGACTTCTAACGACAGACAACCTTCGCAAAAAGGGTTGGTCTGGAAATGACCTCTGTATGCTTTGTGGTTTCGAGGCTGAGTGAGTAGCACCTGTTCACGTGGTGTGTGCACACATGGTTTGTGCACAGGATGGGTGCTGGGACCACTAGGTTTGTCGGGTTAGGGGTCGACGAGCTAAGGGCAGGTGTTCGTCGGGTATGGGAAAGTCAGATGGGAGGAGAGGCATCGCTAGAGGAAAGCAAGGCTTTAACTTACCTGGCGGCGATCTATTGGGTGATTTGGAAAATAAAAAACAAATGTATTTTCCAACAAACCAACACTGACCCACATTCCGTTGTCAGTTGGGTTAGAAGAGAGTTAGCATTATAGATGGAATGGGGTTGACCGGTCTGTTAGAAATAAATATATTTTTTTTTTTCGCCTTCTTTTGAGACTCGGATGTCTCACTCATGTTTGCGAAGTTTATTTTTCTTTTGAATAAAGCGGGCAGCGTGCTACCTTTCTCTAAAAAAAGAAATATACTTACAATAAAGACAAAACGGATGTGAAATTTCTATGATTACAAGTACTGCATGCTAAGCATTTTGAAGGCTCCTTCTGCCAAAATCTATAATTTAATGAATCTATGGGGTTAATTTGCACTTCAGTATTTTAAAACTCAAATTGGTATTTCCAAGGCTTGTTATTAATAGGGGTGGAATAATTGGCTCGACCTAAAGAAGACCCAACCCGATAGGCCATGCATAGGTAGGACTTTGGATATGTGAATTATAACTTTGGGTATGAACTGAATTTAAATATTTAAATCTGAAAAAGTTTCGAGCCTATTTGAATATGTCCGAGCCCAACCCAAGTCCAGCCTAAAAGTTCGTTACATTATTATTCTAGAGCTCTAATTAGTTAGATGTTTTTTTGTTCCTCGTAGGTGAGCTTATTTTTTATATGATCAAGCTTATTTTTTATATGATCAAACTCCGTAAACTTATAAAAATAGATATTTTATTTTAATTTGATATAATATAAAGGGGCAATTTACTATATACCTCTAAAATTTTTTCTGTTTTCAGATTTACCCTTCTTAGAAAGCTAATATTAAAACTATCCTTTTTACGTTCCAACTTCTTTCCAAAATACCCTTGAAGTTAAACTCTGTTAGTGTACCGTTTGGAGCTGCCGTTATCTGTGTGAAATTATCATTTTGCCCTTTCAAATATACCCTAAACCCTAAACCCTAAACCGGGGCAAAATAGATATATCTGATAGTTTTGAACTCCGATTATTATTTAACTCTAGTTTAATCTTAGTTAACTTAACAAAGGGAAACGGTATGGGTATTTTTAATAACGGTAGAACGTATGAGGGGTATATTGGAAATAAAAAAATAAGAGGGGTAAATAAAATATTTCTTCATATTTGAGGGTACAGGCAATTATTCCTAATATAAATATATATGTACTATTTGACAAATGCATGAAGCGAGGATAAACAAAACACGATGAGTATTAGGTTTTGGACCTGGTCCTAGGCGAAACCTTAAATTCTCTTTAAAAAATTGGATAAAAGCCCAATCAAAAGCCCAATATTGTTTTTGGGGGCAGGCTTAAGCGTAGCATGGCCCGACCCAAATCCGATCTAGT
Source organism: Tillandsia leiboldiana (assembly GCA_029204045.2). Classification (NCBI taxonomy): domain Eukaryota; kingdom Viridiplantae; phylum Streptophyta; class Magnoliopsida; order Poales; family Bromeliaceae; genus Tillandsia; species Tillandsia leiboldiana. The sequence continues at coordinate 12,015,446 of CM055078.1, read as the reverse complement.
TCCAGCCCTAGTTATTTACCAGGGCTTGATCCTTTTTAAGCATCTAAAATGCCCAATAGACCAAGCCCAATAAATAAAAAAAAATATTAAAAATATAGCCAGAACGAATATTGCATGTGTACACTCCTTTATAAAACGGGCTTTCTTGCATATAGCCCCCTAAAAAAAAAAAGTTTATAAATAGTTTTGTAAAATTTTAAATTATAAAAATAGTTTTATATCTGCCACGTGTGTGCCACGTAAGCACCACGCGAGCAACATGGCCTGTGAGGTGGTGTTCAAGTTGAACATGGTGAATTATTCACCGTATTTTTTGACACAGTGAATAAATTTTTATGTCCAAATACGGTGAATAGTTTATCATGTTCCGTATTTAAGTTGAACACAGTAAATGATTCTCCGTGCTTAGACATGGTGAATTATTTTCCATATTGAAATTTGATGAAATCATATATTTTGTTTAAAGTAATTTTTGAGATTTGATGAACGGAAAGAGAAAGAATAAAGGAGGCAATACGAAAATGAAAAATTCATATTTAAAATAATTTCTGAAAATTTGATTAAAGAAGAAAAAGGAAAGAGGATAAGAAAAGGCGAATAATTTTTGAAGATTTGACAGATCGGAAGAGAATGAAAAAAGGAGGCAAAGTAAGAATGAAAAAATCATATTTGAAATAATTTTTGAAAATTTGATGGACGGAAAGAGAAAGATAACAGGAGAAAGGAAATCAGGGACACGGTGAATGGTTAATCGTATTCAACTTAAACACCTCCGTCTATGTGGTTGCTTGTGTGGCGCTTATAGAACCAATTTTATAAATATAAATTTTAGAAAATTATTTATAAAAAAAAAATTATTAGGGCCATATGGAAAAATAGCGCCATGATGGTAGGGGTGTCAACGAGCCGAACACGAGCGAGCTGGGGTCGGCCCGTGTTCGGCTCGAACACGAGCTAGCTCGTTTAAATATCGAGCTGAAAAATTCGGCTCGTGTTCGGCTCGTTTATTAACGAGCCGAACACGAGCTGGCTCGCAAACAACAAGTTTGATTTTCATTCCTACTATTAGGTGTAAAGTTGAAAAAAAATTTAAGAATTAAAATTTTAATCTAATAATTAAAATTCATAAAAACTTGATGGCCTAAAGTCTAAATAGTAATATATATATATATATATATATATATATATATATATATATATATATATATATATATATATATATATATATTCGAGCTGTTATCGAGCCGAACACGAGCGAGCTGACCCCAGCTCGTGTTCGGCTCGTTTATTAAACGAGCTGAAAAATTCGGCTCGTGTTCGGTTCGTTTACTAAACGAGCGATTCAATCTCTAGCACATTTCGAGCCGAACACGAGCTGGCTCGCGAACAGCGAGCTGAATTGCCACCCCTACATGATGGAGAGCTAAGCTTATGGGCTATGGGTCTGTGTCAATGGGCCACATTCAAGTCTGCTCATGTTGGAATCGTTTATCGAACATCAGTGGCCTTTTTGGATACAAAAACAGCAAATCTCTTGTAGGTCCAGTTTGAATGAATGAATATTTTGCTCAATATATCTTATTGATTTGTTCAAGAAATTTATATATTCGGTATATAAAAAGTGTAATTAAGTTTCTGTTTAAATGCATGAATAATTTATTCCAGATATATCTTTGATTTATTTAAGTTGTAGTATTTGATAAATATGAAATTTGATTGAACGGAATAATATATTCCACTTTCTAGCATGTTTTTCGGTATAAAATAAATTATATTATAAGTAAAATATGTTATTCTACTATGACAAGAGCTTTTAGGCACTGTTTGGATGCCGAAATAAGTTATCAAAGAATATCTTATTCGATATAAAATTTTTTTTGTATGATTGTAAGTAAGAAGTTTAATTTTTAATTCTTAAAAAGTTTTGCTATCTATAATTGGATAGCATATTTCACATCGAGATAATTTATCTTATGCTATAAAAATGAGAAGTTTAATTTTTAATTCTTAAAAAGTTTTGCTATCTATAATCGGATAGCATATTTCACATCGAGATAATTTATTTTATGCTATAAAAATGACTTAAATATCAAATATGATATTCCATTCTAAACAGTTGATCACACTTTTTATCATCCATAATTTTTTTAAGTAAAACAAAAAGGTATACCGAAAATAAGTTATTCAAGAATAACTTCATCATCCAACTACAAAAAATGTGATATTATACTCGACCTTCAAATCATATTTTTTAAATAAAATAAATTAATTCGGACATAAAATATGCTATTCTATAAAATTATAAATGTCAAGACTTTTTAAGAAGCAGAAAGAAAAGAAAAAAAAAAAAAAAAAAAAAAAAAAAAAAAAACTTTTTCTTAGAATCCCTCTAGAAAATTTTTGATAATTATCTAAAAAAAAATTATTCAGATATCCAAACAATGCCATATTCACTCCTAAAATATTTAACTGTTTACTAGATGGGAAGCATGTATGATTGAATGTCAAAACAAGTTATCCTGTGATAACTTATATGCCATTGAGGATTTTTTTTTTTTTTTTTTTTTTTTTTTTTTTTTTTTAAAAAAAAAAAAAGCATGTTAAGAGTTTGATTTTACTCTCCTTAAAGGGTCTTCACAGCCATAATCCATCATTTTAAATATTTGATTATATTTTTTAGGATTAATTGCATACGGCTCTTTATAAACGTATCGAATAGCAGATATATCTCTACAAAATTCAACCTTTTATAATTATTCCTTCAAAAATTCAACGTCATTCATATATATCCCTACTGTCTATTTCTGGTAGAAAAATCTAGTTAACTATAGATTAAATACTTAATCTTGGTTAGTTAATAAGATAAATTTATTTTTTTACCTTTTAAGATATTTTTTGCGAATATTTTTGAAAGGATAAAACTGTCATTTTATATATAGTGAACTAATAATAATAAACCGGAATGATATATATGAATGACTTTAGACTTTTAAAGAAATAAATATAAAAAGTTGAACTTTTTAGAAATCTATCCGCTATTCGATATGTTTACAGAAAATCGTATGCAATTAATCCTTTTTATTTATCAAATACTGTAAGTTTTTGTCTTTGATTTTTCATAATTCTCAGAACTATAGTTATTTTACTTTTTTTTTTTTTTTTTTTTTTTTGTTAGTTTTATCGAAAATTTTCACACCTAGCTAACATATTAAGAGGGTAAAAGTATATTACAATAGATAATTTTTTTAATCACTTTTTATCTTGTAATTGATTTCACCACTATTTTGGCCGAAACCAGTTACGATATTTTGAAAAGTGGACTTAGGAGCAAAATTAAGTTACCTTCGAAAGCAATTCCATCCTCTTTCACTTTCAGATAGAGATATAATAAATAAAAATATTCATGCATCCAAACAAACAGTAATAGCCCCGAACCATTTACGTCAACACCTGATCATGGTGGTTAAGAGCTCAATCGAGTCAAAATCAAACTCCTATGGGCCCAAATTGGATGAGTTTGATCAACTCGGCGTCCCGGTTGGGTCAGAATTTAGAGACCAAGGCCCAGGCCCAGCCCCTAAAAGTGAGAAGAGTAAATTTTGCTTGAAAAGATGTTGAGTGTGTCCCAATCCAAGTCGTAGTCCATTTCGACTTTTTAAGGTCAAATAAGTTATTTTCATTAATAAGAAAGTAGAAAAAGGCTAATGTCATGATCCTGTAGCACTTAATAATCATGACTCTCTCTCTCTCTCTCTCTCTCTCTCTCTCTCTATCTCTCTCTCTCAAAAAAAAAAAAAAAAAAAAAAAAAAAAAAAAAAAAAAAAAACAGTAGTATGATTGGGCTTGTACAACCAGACACTCTCGACCACGTAAACATCAAGCAGCATTTCTATCTGAAATTGCCGACTCCTTAAATGGGCATTCTGGCAGGGATATAAGAATCCTCCTCTCCTCTGTTTTTTTTTTTTTTCTCTTTTTTTAGTTAATTAATTTATTTAGTAAGCTGATACAAAATTTTTCTAAGCTATGATCATTTTGATTTGATCATCTAATCTTTTAAAATTTTAATTTTACTATTTAATTTTTTAATTTCTCATATCTAAATTAGTCAACGATATCTTAACGTACTTTAAATTTTAAATTAATTATTTATTTTAATAAATTTATAATTATGAGAATTATATGAAATATACTAACTAAATTTACAAAAATAAGCGGCGCATACAAGTTAAAATGTCTTTGACTAATTTAAATTAAATAATTAAAAATTTGAATAGTAAATTTAAAATTTTGAAAGATTAATCGTCAAATCAAAATTATCTATAGTTTAGATAAATTATATATATATATATATATATATATATATATATATATATATATATATATATCATTTAATCATTTATTTCCAGCCTACACGACTTAGACTTTTAGGGCCCATTTAGTACCGGGATAAGACGATAAGACAATACTAGTTATACCAGGGATAAATATAAAGTATGAAATTAGTTTGAGATGGTTCCGTGTTTGGTATGATAATAAAGAATAAAGGGAATATAGAGTTTTAGTTGGATTAAATGACATTTTTGCTCTCAACCATATTAATTTTTAAAAATAAATAAAAATTTTATTTGTATAATTTTAAATATTCAATTTAAAATATTTATTAAAAAAATATTAAAATTTATATTTTACTTATATATAAAAAAATTATTAAAAATTATGAAATTTTATAAATTTTTAAAAATAAAAAAATTAAAATTTATAGATTTAAATATTTTAAAATTTAATATATATATATATATATATATATATGGAAAATGCTACTTGTACACCCCATTTGGAGGTGTACATCGCACACCCCACCCATCCAATGGGTGGGGTGTGGTGAGGGGTCACTTCACAATTTGTGAAGTGACCCCCCCACCCTTAGATGGGTGGGTGTAAGATGTACACCCCCTTTGGGGGTGTACATGTAGCGTTGCCCTATATATATATATATATAATAAAAAATAAAATCGGCTGGGACAAGGTTGGAAAACCAGGACGGGGGTACAGCTGTTCCCCTAACCCGTAGGGAGGGGAACAGCAGTTCCTCCCCTAACCTAATTTTGTTTGGGGGAATAAAAGAAATATCCTCCTTATCCGCCAAACAGTTCCAATCCAAACGTCCCTTAAATATTTTAATTCAATACATACAGGAAATAAAAAATATTAAATTTTCTCTAGTCGACTAGATCAAAAGAGCTAGGATCCTTTTGGCAATGAGAGATTAAAAAGGTTCTTATTATTGTATTGTTTAGACCCAAAACGTTGATATGGTCCGGTCCGCGTACGACTTCCGAATTAACTGCGTACGACCTCCGAATTGATTTTCTGGATGTGATGCGCCGCGTGTCAAACTATCAGGTCGAGGAAAAATCCGTTTAACCGAATTTTTCTCAATCAAATTTTCAACAGAGTTCGGCCTAGAGGAGCCGAACCGAGATATAGAGACAAAGATTAACTTGGCCGAAAGCCGATTAAAAGTTGTATTGCTTGAAGGACGGTTACAGAAGAATTATTACAATTAGGACTACTCTTAAAAAAAAATTATAAAAAAAAAAATTATAAATACGGGTATAAAAAATTAGCTAGAAAAATCGTAAACTGAGTAGATATACATTAATAAGTAATCCTCCAACTTTCCGACGACCGGCCAAACAGGCCCTTAAACAAACACCGCAACCTCGCGCCACGGCGTAGCGCCCTTTAAGCTTCATCATGCGTTTCTTCACAATTCACATGCAAATCGATGCCCGCCACAAAAGTATTATGTCGGCACGACAATTTGATCGAATTGATTGTAAAAGCGACATGAGGCAAGTCATTTTCTACTGCGCTGGAAAGGTAGTCGCAGCGAAGACGACCAGCTTGGCCTTTCTCTTGAATGATGATCAGATTGAAACAATTAATTATGTTCTTCTCAAATGGATCCTACTTCGCTCTATTTATTTGTTTTCGTACACCACAGATCCCAGGAGGTTTCTTCATCTTTCTCTATTCCCTTCAGTTGCCAACTTATTGTTGTACCGAGATGTTAGATATAATAATTAAGCGCAAAATATGTACAAATAGGATTTATTCAATAAGTAGATACATAACAATAACATAAATCAAATTAAGTTTAGAGATAGCATAATATAAATGTATACGATCCAGATTTTGTGCTAAGTGTTAAATTATACGAAATAACTATTGTACTCTACAAATTTTAGCTATTAAAAAATAATATTTTATGTCTGAACTTAGAGATATTTTAATAGACTCGAGATATACATTTAATTAAATAAGAAGAAATTAAATAATGCTGAAAATTTGGCGCAGGAATTCGAACTTAGCTCCGATATCGTATAAAATTATATAAAAATTTAAATTACTAGAGAATGATGATTAATAATGATGGTATATTTTATATTCAATACTAAATATAATCAAATCCGTCATCGCCCGATAGTAGTTAAATTTATTAGAAATATTTTGAATAAGAAGTCTTTAGTCACCCACAACTCTTAGCCAAATATATATTAAATTTGATATAAACGTGTCTCATGTATATATTCTCACTCACTCATTTAGCCTATATAGAGAGAGTGTGAAGGTAAGTGAAAAGTGCCTACTTTGGTGTTGGTATGTTTTTTTACCGTTAGATCTATTCTTTGACTAATTTTATTTTTTAGATCTTTCTATTTCATCAACCATTCATTTAACCCAAGTAGCCATTATTATCCTAACCGCACCTTTTTTCATCCATTGACAAAAACCTATAAGACTATTGACTTGGTATTTTTAAAAGCACATTAGTTCAATTATATATATATATATATATATAAAGAGAAGTATATTTCCAATTGGATTAAATAACTATTTTGAACGAAAAAGGATGCATGCTTTCACAAATAATAAAATTTTTGAGTTAAATAAATTGAATTATTCAAGAAAAAATTTCCCCTTTAAGTCTTTAACCTAATATTTTGTAAATTATTTATTTGTGGTCAGTTGTAAAATTATATAAAACAATCGTTATGTAATACCAATTAAAACTTTAGATAGTACCTTCTGCCATGATTTTCAATTTCCTATACTTGATTGTAGACGACGGTTCTTCCTTCCGATTCGTCCTCATACGCAATCTGCGAAAAGCGAGAAGTTTCCTGTCTATTTCCTTATCCCCGGAGATGGAGCCGTCACAGAAAATTTGGATTAGGGTTAGACTGGGACTTCCGTTATGTCATATATATATATATATATATATATATATAACAGAATGTAAGGATGTTTTAATCACGTCCGTCCATCAAGGATGTGTCCAGATACATCCTAACCGATTGGATTGACTGTATCTTTAAAGATCGTCTTGAATAAATTACATAGACCACATCCAACATTCTCCCACTTAGCCTAGTGATATATTCAATACAGTATAGACGATATAAAACTTTATTAGGTACCCATCAAATTATACAGTCAAAACCTTCCACTCAATCAAGAAATAATAATACTTTGATTATAGCGGTCATATTCAAAATGAACACTTCCTTCTATGTATCAAAAGTATGTATTCCTTAATTAAATATCTTTATAAGTTATAACTATATGAATTTACTATAAGTTTAACTCAGAGTCCCACTTTAATGCACAATAATACTTTAATGTACAAATATAACTTTTTGCGCATAAATGTGCAAAACAAAAAATATGTTCTTATTCAAATAAAAAATAGTCATCGAAGTCTTTATACAAGAAGAAAACTCAAACTGTAAATGAACACAAGATGCCCATACGATCAACATGATCCTTGAATTTATTTGCCGGCAATGCTTTAGTCATAGGATTAGCAATCATCATCTCAGTCCCAATGTGTTTGATATCCACCATATTCTTCTTGTCGTATTCTTTCACAGCAAGAAACTTTATATCGATGTGCTTGCTGCGATCTGTAATTCGACTATTCTTAGCAAAGAACACTGCAATAGAGTTGTTACAATGAATCTTGATGGGCCTTGCAATAAAGTCGACAACTCTTAAATTTGAGATAAAATTTCTCAGCCATAAAGCCTGTGACGAAGTCTCATAACCTCTTTCGCAGCTTTTCAGTGATTAAGGCCAGGGTTGCTCTGGTATCTGCCCAGCATCCCTACTGCATGCGCTATATCAGGTCTGGTAAAGACCTGCGCATACATCAAGCTCCCTACTGCAGAGGCATAGGGTATGCTCTTCATATGCTCTCGCTCTAAATCATTCTGTGGACACTGTTTCTGATTGAATTTATCACCTTTCACAATAGGTGCAGCTGTAGGTGCACAATTTGCCATATTAAATCTTTCTAAAACTCTTTCGATGTAGGCTTTCTGAGATAGACCCAAAATTCTTCGAGATCTATTTCTATGAATTTTTATGCCAATGATATAAGAAGCTTCACCCATATCCTTCATCTCAAAATTTTTAGAAAGAAAATTTTTGGTCTCTTTAAACAAATTTAAATCACTACTTGCAAGTAGAATATCATCCACATACAGGACTAAGAAAATATGTTTACTCCCACTGACCTTAAGGTATATACACTGATCCACGATATTTTCTACGAAACCAAATGTAGTAATTATATCATGAAATTTGATATACCACTGACGGGAGGCCTATTTTAGTCCGTATATAGACTTCTTTAGTCTGCAAACACGGTGACTGTTCTTATCTGTGCTAAAACCTTCAGGCTGTTGCATGTAGACTATTTCCTCTATATCCCCATTTAGAAATACCATTTTCATATCCATTTGATGTAGCTCCAAATCAAAATGAGCTACCAAAGGCAAGATAATTCTTAATGAATCCTTCTTAGATACCGGAGAGAAGGTTTCAGGATAATCAATGCCTTCTTTCTGAGTGAAACCTTTGGCAACAAATCTGGCCTTATATCGCTCTATATTACCTAAAGAGTCTCTTTTGGTCTTGAAGACCCACTTACAGCCAACGGCTTTGACTCCTTGTGGTAACACAACGAGATCCCAAACTCTATTTTCTGCTATAGATTTTATCTCTTCCTTCATGGCATCATACCAAAAGGAGGATTTATCCCCCTACATGGCCTCTGAAAACGTCCATGGGTCCTTATGGTGCCCAACATCATAGTCAGACTCCTGGAGATAGACTACATAATCATCAGGAATTATCGATCTCTTTTGCCTTGAGGATCTTCTTAAGCCAACCACTCCCTCTAGGTTTTCATTATGCTGTGCAGCTGGCTCTATAATTGTCTGTTCCTCTTGGAAAAGCTCTTCATGGGGAGGTTCAACTGGTTCAGCATTTTCATGCTCTATGATTGGTTAGTCTCCAATATAGTCATATTGATCTCTTGGAAGAGCAACTAAATCATCATCTCTTGATGGATAACCAGTTGAATCCCTTATTTCCTCAAAATCCATCTTTTGAGGAACAATACTCCCACTAGCTTCAGAATTCTCAAGAAACTTGGGGTTCCTGGCCTCAACTATCTTGGATGAGTGATTTGGACAATAAAATCTGAATCCCTTGGAGTTTACCGCATAGCCAATGAAGTATCCACTGACTGTTCGGGAGTCCGACTTCTTTATATGTGGGTTATAAACTCTCACCTCAGTTGGACATCCCCATACATGCAGGTGATTTAAACTAGGCTTCCACCCTTTCCATAACTCAAAAGGAGTTTTGGAAACAACTTTCGATGGAATCCTATTTAAAACATATACCGATGTCTTTAATGCTTCACTCCAAAGAGATGATGGAAGACAAGAGTTGTTAATCATACTCCTTACCATGTCCATAAGTGTTCTATTCCTCCTTTCGGCAACTCCATTTCGTTGGGGCATGCCAGGCATCGTATATTATGCAATGATGCCTTCACTTTTGAGAAATTGAGCAAATTGACCGGTCATTTGACCCTTATCTGTATGTCTTCCATAGTACTCACCCCCCCTCTGTCGAACCTAACAATCTTGATTTTCCTATCCAATTGTTTCTCTACCTCAACCTTATAAGCTTTGAAAGCATTGAGTGCTTCAGCTTTTTCAAATAAGAGATAGAGATACACATATCTAGAGTGGTCATCAATGAATGAGATAAAATATCTCTGATCATTGAAACAAGGAATAGGAAAAGGTCCACAGATATCTGTATGTATGATCTCAAGAATTTCAGAACTCCTTCTAGCACCTTTAGTGGTATTTGTGTTGGTATGCTTTCTCTTTATGCATTCCACACAAGTACCAAAATCGGTACAGTCAAGATCTTTTAGGATATTTTCTTTCACCAGTCGCTTTATTCTCTCTAAAGAGATATGAGCTAAACGCTTGTGCCACAATGAAGAGGAGTTTTCCTTAAGAATGTTCCTTTTAACACCAATGCTATGATTAACATTAAAATTATTCTCAAAAGATTGACTCAAATTAAATTTGTACAAATTATCTACCAAACAACCATTATCAATAATAACATTATCAGAGAACATAGTAAAAGATTTATTTTCAAATAAAAATTTAAAACCTTTATTTCTCAGTTTAGAAATAGAAACTAAAAACTAGAAAATCTAGGAATATAAAAAATATCCTCAAGTTCAAGTACAAAACTAGTGCTAAGTTCTAAAATATAGTTTCCTACAGCTTCAACTTGAGATTTATTTCCTTCTCCACTAAGTAAAATCCTTTCATTTGGCTTCAGCATCTTTAGGTTGTGAAAATTCTGCATGGTATTTGAAATATGTACAGTAGTGCCAGAGTCAATCCACCATGTGTTTTTAGGAACATTAACTAAATGAGATTCATAACAAATATAGATAGTTTCAATACCTTTCTTCTCGAGCCAAGTTTTATACTTCAAGCAGTCCCTTTTCATGTGCCCCTTTTTCTTACAGAAGTAACATTGATCCTTCTTGCCAGAATTCTTTATTGGCAATTGTGTTGGCTTCTTGGAATTGGAGGCACTTTTTCCTTTTCCCCTTTTGCGCTGAGTAGCCAAATTGACAGATTCTGTCATAATTTCCGGCTTCTCCTACTTAAGTCTCTAATCTTCTTGAACACACATAGTCAGTAATTCATTTATTCACCAATCATATTTATGTGTGTTATAGGAGATCTTAAAGGGGTCAAACTCAGACGGTAATGAGTTTAGAATCAGATGGACTAAGAAGGCGTCGGAGATCTCAACTTTTAAATCTTTTAGTTGAGCTGCTATGTTCCGCATCTCCATGATATGCTCACGTACACCCTTGGTTCGATCGTATTTGATGCCCGAAAGTCGCTTCATTAGAGTGCTAGCCAAAGCTTTATCGGAACTAACAAATTGCTCCTCAATGGTCTTTAGGTAATCCTTGGCTTTATCACATTCTGGAATTGATTCATTTATGCTTTTTGACACTATAAACTTTATGAGCATCAAGCTTAAGCGGTTGGATCGCTCCCATTTATCCTGTGCGGATTTCTGCTGTGGAGTTATTGGCCCCACTTCCTTAGGTGGTTCCTGAATGCGCAGAGCCAAGTCAAGATCCATATAACCCAAAGTAAAAAGAATGCTTTCTTTCCAATCAGAATAGTTGTCCCTAGTAAGTATAGGAATACGAGAAATATCACTAAAAATAACAGTAGAGGAAGAAGCTGCAACAATAAAATAAATATTGGACTTTATCACATGCTATGAGACGATAATCTTTAATTAGATAAATTCAACCTTCCTGTGGGTAGAGGCGCTACCTGCATAGAATTTATCTACTTTAATAATAAAATTTGCGGAAAACTAATTCCTAAATAACTAGATTTCTGTACCTGTGGGTATAAGAAAACTTGTTATCTAGAAATTCATTCCACTATCCTATTCCAGTCAAAATAAAAATGAAAGAAAATTATAATTTTATTTGACTGCAATAAATAGTTAAAATTTAATTCAATGTCAAAATTTTTTATTTGTTCTTCTTTATTTGCAGGATGCTGTGACTAGTCCCAAATATAATGAAAAACATAAATAACTTTATATGACATTGAATAACTATTAAAAATAAATTAGGAATCTATATGAATTTTCGGGTTAACTTTAAATTCAATGTCATTCTATGAAAATACCATAAACGATCATATATTATGACTAGAATGCTGTGGCTACTTCTAAACATAGTTGATATCACAAATCTTTATATGACATCGAATGACCCAATATTTCATATTATTCCTAAACACAACGGAAAGTATAAAAAAAATAAAAAAAAAATTTATACAACTTTATGTGACTCAAAATTTATAAACTGTATGAAATCTATATATACACTACTCTAAATTTTCATGATCACTTCATGTGTGTATAAAATAAAAAATAATAATAATAAAAAACTAAACACACCATTTTATAGTCATGAATAAATAAATAAATGAATAGTACAAAATCATATATAACAAAAACCATACGTTATATGTAATTTTGATATAGATTTCTTTTATAATGATGAGTCACAATACAGAATATATATATCCTCTTTTCTCTTTAATAATAATAATAATAACAAGAATATTTTTTTCCCAGGTTGAAGCCCCAATAAGGGTTACCACGTGTAGCCCCAAAAGGCTGCACTAAACGACACATTGTGGGGCGCCTAATGCGGTCTCGGTGACGGTGGCGCCTTCCTCCGAATGCCGGTTCTGATGGGACTGATCAACGCCACCACTTTTGCTTCCTTATTATTATTATTATTATTATTATTATTATAAATGAAAAGAAAAACAAACAAATTTTAAAAGAAACGAAAAAATGGCAAAAGGTTTGTCTCTGATACCACATGTAATACCAAATAAAATTTTAGATCATACCTTCTGCCATGATTTTCAATTTTCTATACTTGATTGTAGAAGATGGTTCTTCCTTTCAATTCGTCTTCGTGCGCAATCTGCAAAATGCGGAAAATTTCCTGTCTATTCCCTTATCCCCGAAGATGGAGCCGTCACAGGAAATTTGGATTAGGGTTAGACCGGGACTCCCGTTATGTCATATATATATATATATATATATATATATATATATATATATATATATATATATATATATATATATATATATATATATATATATATATATATATATATATATATATATATATATATATATATATATATAATCGAATGTAAGGATGTTCTAATCACGTCTGTTCATCAAGGATGTATCTAGATACATCCTAACCGATTGGATTGACTGTATCTTTAAAGATCGTCTTGAATAAATTACGTAGGCCACATCCACTTTAAGTGTTTAACCTAATATTTTGTAAATTATTTATTTGTGGTCAGCTGTAAAATTATATAAAACAATCATTATTGTCCAAAAAAATTTAAACGGTTAGAGAATAATATTTATATACTTGTTTTTAATTAAATAAGAAAAAATTAAATAACGTTAGAAGTCTGACTTGAATTCAGAACCTTCTGTTTTAATACCATATAAAATAATACAAAATAATTGTTATTTTGTAAAAACTTTAGCGGCTAAAGAAATGTGTTCACATATTTTATATTCAACCATAGCTATCCGAAATATTTTTTGTCGGTGTCATTTAAATTGTTTTAAGATTCGAGAGAACATTGAGTCTGTCATGCCCCGAGACCGCCAATTTGTACAGTTCGGGCACGCCAACAGACCCGCCAATCGGGTATGACCTCTCACTACCCGAAAGGAACGGTAACATCCAAAAATAATACATCAAGTGTATGCGGAAGCTCAATATCAGAGTACTAAAAATTACTACTAATTTAAAACTTTCATTCAATAATCAATAAGTTAAACTGCAAATAAAAACATACAAGAGTGAACCATAATACAACTTATTACATTTTACATCTCTCAACTTGCAACTGAATAACATTACAAATTTTTACATCTTTTCCTCACAATACATAGTTCACTCAAAATACAAAAATGGTACATCTTCTAGACCCTCTAGGCCTTTATGCTGCTGGGCCCTTGCCCATGTCGTATGTCTCGACCGCTGTATCCGGACCTGGAAAAATGGTCACCCGAGGGTGTGAGAACTACAACAAAGTTCCCAGTGGGTTCAACCACAGAGAAAGAGTGTCCTACACCGCTTGGTTCCAATGGAAGTAATAATAGTAGAATGCTAGGAAAACTATAAATCTTGATTTAACATGCTGAAATGCATATAAAAATGTCACTACACTATCTGTGTATAATCATCGACCCAATACTACTATGTCCAGCCATACCAGGCTACTTACTATCCATAAACTCGGCCACTATGCCACTGTAAAAGAGGGTCGAGCTAACCTGGCCACTTTGGCCACTCTATCATCTCTTTATTCTTTCACATTCTGGTGCTTTAGTTACAGTTAAACCCTCGAAAATTCTTGTCCAACGGGCTCCAGCCCGGTAATCATGCTACCATAAAATAAGATTTCTAAGGTTGCCGATAACACCCGCAAGTGTTACCCCGTCCTACGGGAGAAACGTGCCAGACGGGTCACTGCTCAGGAGAGGGACACTGCCCATAACTCCAACAAGGGATACGTTTCACCCCCGAAGGTACGCCTGTTTTATCTCTTTCTTTTCTTTTCTTTTCTTTTACTTTTACTTTAGCACTTAGCCTTTTTTGCTCTTAAGCACTTGCTTTTCTTCCTTATTCGAGCTTATAGCTCTCATTGCCACTGGCAATCTGTTCCTCTTTCTTTTAAGCCTTTTAGCTTTTTCCTTTCACTTTTACACTTGTCTTTATTTAATCGGCCATTTGAAGGAGTACCACATCCGATTCCCCTTAGAAGGGTCTCACATTCAGAGACACCATTTGCATTCTCTTTTGCTTTTTAGCCATTTTTAGCTTTCTTTAAACTTTATCACTTTCATTAATTTTTCTCTTATCCTAGGTCTCGCCACATGGATAACTAGAGAGTCACCTGGACTCTTAATCATTTCTCTTTCATTCATTTAACTCAAATTGAAGTTAAAGTGGTTGTCCATTTGCCCAGACACCCTATGACCCACTCTAGGGTTATATGTGTTTAACTCTGTAACCTTGTAATCACATATACTTGTCCTTAGAGTTTGACTCTAAGTTAGAAACTCTACTATCTGCTTAACTCTTTAACTTTGTGGCCACATACTCTTTTCCTTATTCCACGTTGAACCTGGAGTCACATTAACTCTATTTCTTGTTCCACTTTTTAACTTAGAGTTACATTGACTCTAATTCACTACTTGAGAGTAAAACTCCACTAGTTCATCTCAGGTTTTCTTCACCTAAGTTCCATATTATACTTGACCTAGAGCTCATTGACTCTATGTTAAATACTCTATTCTCAACCTTAGGTTATCCCCTAAGACAGTGTCACTCGTTCATCTGGTTTAACTCCTAGGACATCATGCCACTTGTTAAACCCTTAATCTAGGTTTTCTCCTAGTTTTACTACCAAACATGCTATTATATCACCTAATTTAGGTAACTCATAAATTAGCACTTTTTATCTGTGTTCATCTCCACATGCAAGTTTATCCCCTATTTTGGGTAAATCATAAATTTAGCACCCTTTCATCTGTGTTTATCTACACATGCAAATTTATCCCCTATTTTGGGTAAATCATAAATTTAGCACTTTTCATCTGTGTTCATCTACATATGCAAATTTATCACCTATTTTGGGTAAATCATAAATTTAGCACTTTTCATCTGTGTTCATCTACACATGCAAATTTATCCCCTATTTTGGGTAAATCATAAATTATCACTTTTTTTATGTGTACATCTACACATGTAAATTTATCTCCTATTTTGAATAATTCATCGAAAAGTACTTTTCATCTGTGTTCATCTATACATGCAAATTTATCCCCTATTTTGGATAAATTATAAAATATCACTTTTTCATTTGTGTTCATCTACACATGCAAATTTATCTTCTATTTTGAATAATTCATCGAAAAACACTTTTCATCCGTGTTCACCTACACATGCTAATTTATTATCTAGTCTTGACAATTAGAAACTTCACTCTTCTCTCTGTCCATTTACACATACAAATTAATCCATTATTTTGATAAATCACAATGGCACTTTCCTCTAAGTCCATTTAACATGTAAATATATCACCTATTTTTCTTTTCTCATTCATAATCACCATCAAAGTTACACTACACTAGCATGCTTACTAATAATGCTTCTAAATCAATGCAGAGGAAAAAGGGGAGAGGTCACCTATTTTCGGCAGAATCCCCCACCTTGTGGTGTATCCAATTGCTTGTAGACACTTGCAATTGGTCTCCGCGCGATTTTCTTATTTCCTCGAGCTTGCACGCAAAACGGTGCACGCCCCACGAACCCGCACGAAAAATGATGCATATCATCCGTACTTGCATGCAAAACTGTGCACACCATTAGAGACTGCACACAAAACGGTGCACACTATTAGAGACTGCACGCAAAAAGGTGCACGTTATCTCAACTTGCACGCAAAACGATGCACGTACCTCGGGTTTGCATGCAAAACGGTGCATGTCTTCCTCAAGCTTGCACGCCAAACGACACACGTTTCTCCAAACCTGCACGCAAAACGGTGCACATCATTAGAGACTGCACACAAAATGGTGCACGTTCATCAAGGTTGCACGCAAAACGATGCACGCCGCAAAACGGTGCACATTCTTCAAGGTTGTACGCAAAATGGTGCACGCCGCAAAATGATGCACATTCTTCAAGGTTGCACGTAGAACAGTGCACGCCGCAAAATGGTGCATATTCTTCAAGGTTGCAAGCAAAACGGTGCACGTTTATCAAAGTTACACGCAAAACGGTGCACGTCGGAACGCCCGGCGGTACTTCGTGCAGCAAAACGGCACAGTAAGTCACGGTCCCTAACATGCACAACAGCATGGGGTCAAATCGAAAACCCAAAAAGGAAAACTCAAAACTGTGCCGAAAACACCGCATAATAACATACAGGACCTACCTCGGCACCGTCGCGCCGTCCAACGCGTGCACACGCGTCCATTCGACTTCTTGGGACACCTTGCGCGCGCACCACGGGGTCCTCTGCGTGCTCGCGGCACCCCAAACCCCCCCCCCCCCCCCCCTCTCCATCCCTTGAACGCTCGGTTTGGAGCAAAAGGAGAAAATGGGAAGAAATGGAGGCAAACGGGCTTTTATAGCCGGTTTTTCCCAGGATTCGGGCACATGTTTCGGGCGCCCGAATCCGGGTTTCGGGCGGCTACAGTGCCCCAGCACCCGCGGTCCACGGCGCATGCGCCTGCACCCGCCTGCGTGGGCCAATGGGCGGCCGCCACGTGGCCGTATCCGCGGCCCTCCCGCGCCAACGCGGCGCAGCGACACGTCGCGTCACGCGTCTTGTCGTGCTGATGGACCAATGAGAGCCCGACATGTGGCCTGCCCCGCTGACGCCGCGCCAGAGGCCGCGCGTCTTCCCGACGCGCCTGACGCCTCGGCCGCTGGGGCCAATGGGGCGCCGCCATGTGGCGCGCCCCACCTGCCCTACGCGCCTCGAGCCGCGCGCCGCTGTGTGATGCCCGCGCATGCCGTGCCTCGGGATTTGCGCCTGAGCCTCGAGATCCGTGCCAACTGCCTCGGGATCCGTGCCACCTCGGGATTTAGGCGCTGCTACAGTAGATTCGAGCGCTCGCCCGAGCCCGAATCGGGCTGCTACAGTGAACCGAGTTCGCTACAGTGCAGCCCGGTTCGTTGCAACCCAAAAACCCGGCCTGCTACAGTATTTTCCGGGCGCCCGGAACCAACTTTCGGGCGCCCGAAAGTTTGGCCCAAGTCGGTTTCGTCCGTTTTCGTCCATTTTCGCCCATTTCTCGCCCGTTTTCGCTCAAATTTGACAGGCAGCCACAGTTTAACTTGATTTACCTCAAGGTACTTTAAATTTTCAGTTTGGACCATTTCTGGGTCGCCAAAAGCCTCGCTGTATTCAGAATGGCTGGCGAACCCCGTTCTCACTGTCCGGGTATCCGATCGACGCGAAACTTTTACTGTGGCCCTAAAACATAATTATGGAACTCCCAGAATTTTTCAGAATTTTCTGACACTGTGAATTTTCTGCTAAAAATCCTGGCCCACGTTCTCATATAAGATTCTAGAAGCCTCCTTTTTAATCCGATTTCGGCCCAATACACTTCCAGATCATCCTTTACTTCTCTAAATTCAATAAAAATAGTATTTCATACCATTTTTATTTACAATTATTTATATACCAAAATCTGGTACATTACAATTGAGTGAATTAGACTCTCTCACGCTAAGAGATTGCGAAATTAATATTTATTTCCTAAATTATTATTATTATTTTCATAGACAAATTACTCAGCATATATATATATATATATATATATATATATATATATATATATATATATATATATATATATATATATATAGTCCGGCTACTATGCTTGTACAAGCACCAAGCAATTGGCTCTTGTAAGTTTTCTACCGTTAGATCTAACCCTTTGATTAATTCTATCCCTTAGATCATACTATTCCACCAACCACACCCACTAAACCCAAGGGGCCCACCATCATCCTAACCGCACATTCCTACATCCAAGGGTAAAAAACTCACAAGCACAAATAACTTAATGCTTTTACAAGCATAGGAGCTCAATTATATATATATATATATATATATATATATATATATATATATATATATATATATATATATATATATATATATATATATATATATATATATATATATATATATATATATATATATGGTCCGGCTACTATACTCTTATGAGTAAAAAAATTTTGTACTTATAAGTTTTCATCACTTGGATGAAGGAATGTGCGGTTAGGATTATTGTGATGATCCGGATCTCCACAGAGTTTTTGTGGTGTGTCTGGCAACTTCTGGAGGCCTTTGCTTTGTGTTAGAGGTGTTTGCACGCGAATTGGACCTCAGGATTAGACTCAGCGCGTAATTTGGAATAAGAATACTTTTTTGAATGCTTCCGGCAAGTTTTAGAAGTGGAATTGGGCAAAATGGACATCGGATTTGGACTCAGTGCGCGAAAACGATGGAAATTGACTATTTACTTGAATTTTTCGGAGCCCGGATGCCCAAACACGGATTTCGAGTCTTGGGGCACTGTTCCGGCAGCCGGGGCAGCGCCGGCGGCGACGGCCAGGCGGCGGAGCGCGGCGGCGCAGCCACGGGCAGAGCCGCGGACCGCACGGTCCACGGGGCGAGGCGTGCACCGGGGTTGGACGCGTGGCGGCTCCCGGTTGGCCGGCGCAGCAGGCGCGGTCCACAGGGTCGCACGGCCGGGTGCATGGACCGGGGCGGGGCCACGTGGTGGTCGTTGGTTGGCCGGTCCATGTGCGCTCAGTCCACACGAGGAGCGGAGCAGGCGCGGTGTGCGGTGTAGCGTGGGTGGTGTGCCACGTGGCGTCTTCCTATTGGTGCGGTTGGACACGTGGCAGCTTTTGGTTGGACGGTGCACTAGGCGCGGTCCACGGAGGGGGTGCGGTAGGTTCCTCGGGCTACGTGCGCGGCGTGGGCGCCGAGATTGCGGCGTGCGCGCACGTGGGCGCGCCGACCGAGGCGTTGACGCGGGTGGAGCAGCGCGCGGCTCGGCCACGTGTCGCGAGCGGGTTGGCCGCTTTAGCTGTTTGCTATGCGGGGGCCACATGGCGCATCCAGGTGGATCCGGGCGCTGGATGGACGGCTCAGATCGGGTCACTGTTTGCACCCGAATCTATTTCGGGCGCCCAAATCTATTTCGGGCACCCGAATGTGGGGACCAGGTGGTATTTTTTGATTTGTTTTGTTTTGGCTATATATAGCCCCCTTTGGCCGCTCTTTCGAGCTTTTTCCCGAGTTCCCCTGCAGTGGCACCCTTAAGAGAAATTCTTCCTCTCCTTCTCCTCTACCCTTTGATGGATTCTCGAATTTTTTGGAGGCCGCAGCATCGGCGTTTTCTGCGACGCGGTGCACTACGACGCTTCTTCAATTTTGGCTTCTACCATCGCATTTCAGTGCGCGAAACCCCCTGAGCTATCCCGATGTACTTTTGAGCTGATTTTTTGCGGCAGCGCGTTCACGAGAGGTACGCCTTCGATTTCCATGTTGATCACTTCACCTCATTTTGGGTTTTTGGCACGGTTCCCGAGGTATCTTTTGACCCCTTGTACCGCTGTGAGGTTTTGGACAGCGGTTGAGTATTGTTGGGATTTCTCGGTTTACGGGCATCGAAACAAGACATATGAGGACTCGATCGACATCTAAGCTTCGAGAGGAACGTACCCCATTTTTTATCGGAATTTTTGGAGGACTCTTCGAAGGTGATAATTAAGCTTCTTTGGGACTGATTTTCTGCAGGCTTGTGTTCGTGAAGGTTTTGGCTTTTGGCGATGTTCTAATTGTTTCTTGGCCTACAGGTGTCGGAATAAGGTGTATAAGTACTCGATTTGTATTTACTCGTCGCGAGGATCACAACGGTGATTTTTCTGGATTTTTCGGAGGACCGCACGTAGGTGAAAATCCCCTTTTTCTGCGTTGGTTGGTAAAAACAGCGAGGGCTATTTTTGGTGTTAATTGATTGTTGGCTGTGATGTTGGTTTGAGCAGAGGCTTGTACGACTGTGTGCCGAGGGTGTGGTTCCGGCGGATTTTGTTAGCAAGTGGCTACGCACTTCACCAACTTCAGCTTTGCATGCGGAAAATGATTCAGGTAGGTTGTTTCATCTTCAGAACCGATGGACGGTTCTCTAATTCTATCTGATAGAATAATCGCATGCTAGTGCACCCATGTATGCGATGGAGTGGTAAGCTCAATATCAATATTTATTTGAGAATCGAATGAATAATATCCATATTATGTTTATGAGAATTGCGATAGGGGATGTCATGATGATGATTAGTAGAAGCTTACCTTGGGAATGTTATTCCTTTTTGATTGATAGCATGCTAGATGGATATGTTTATTTCATGCTAGAGGTGACAGGAAGCATGCTTATGAGAGATGAGGATTTTCTATTTATGCTTTGTTTAATTACATGCTATTGTTGGAACTTGACCTAGCACCCCGTTATATGTTGTATGTTTAACCAGACTAGTAGAGAACCTTCACTTGGGCTAGGATCTTTTATGCCTTAGATATCCCACACTTTGCATCTTTTCCTGGACATAGATTTTCCTCGCCCGGGTAGTGGGCCGAGTGGTCAGGTTTCTGTGGGACATTGTTGCACTCGTGCCTAGGGGCTGAGTGGAGTCTGATAGCTGAGTTTAGACCTGTGCTAGTGTTGTTGGGAGCCGTTTGGGTAGACGGTGGTCCCGGGCCGTCGAGTATCTTCCGGTCAGTATTGTTGGGAATCGTTTGGGTTGACGGTGGTCCCGGGTCGTTGAGTGTCGTTCGACCAATTTTGTTAGTCCTGAGTTGTGGGTCGATCCCGGCTGTGGAGTATCTCCAGCCTGTGTCTTTAGCGTGGCGAGTTGGTTGAGTTCGTTAGTGTCTCGAGATTCGTGAGAGCTGGTTAGCTGAGTCGTCGAGAGTACTCCAACCGACGTGCGAGATGTTAGAGAATCTTGAGTCCTTCCGTTCTGAGAGTGAGCATGGATTTTGATTATAGCCTACATGAGCCACTTTGAGCTCGACAGAGATGCGCGGATACCTTTTTCCTCGGTGGGGTCGCGCCCCTCGAGTGCCCCGTCCGGAGTGGGCCTGTTACTTTCGTATCGCGACTTGTCGACGTAGTCCCTCTGGCTGGGCCAGTTTTGGCAGTTACGGACGCCCTACGTAAGTCCCGTCCTCTTGTGGTTGTGTGGCAGTAGGTGGGCGCAGGTTTGACTGGACCCTATGAGGCAGTCAGTTCGATTGGGTCGATTGAGCACCTTGGATGCGAGTAGTTGCATATATTTTCATCTGTACCACCCATTGAGCATTTAGTTAGAGGCATGGTAGCTGTAGAGTATCTCCAGCTTTTCTGGTTCAGTTTTTACTGCATTGTTATCTTATGCCTCTAGTAGACTTAGTGGGCAGACCGTCGGGCTTGGTGGTGGTACCCACTGAGAACTACGTGTTGATGTAGTTCTCACACCTGTTGGGGGTTCTCCCCCTCATTTTTCTTTCCTCTTCTTTGTTTTGCAGAGTCATCTGTGGGAGATGCTGATTCTGCTGTTGCTGTTCGAGGCGAGGGAGTCACGAGCTAGATCCCTACCTGCCTTTGGAGAATAGCTGTACCCCCACATTGGAGACTTGTAGTACAGTCAGTAGATTAGTTTTATTTCTGCTTTTGAGTGACTATTGTAGTGAGGATATGACTTGTACTGTGAGTCTGTACACTGACGTATTATTTCAGGTTACCCTCCCTGTTGAGTTCTGGATTTTGT
The DNA here is from genome assembly GCA_029204045.2 of Tillandsia leiboldiana. NCBI lineage: Eukaryota > Viridiplantae > Streptophyta > Magnoliopsida > Poales > Bromeliaceae > Tillandsia > Tillandsia leiboldiana. The sequence goes on along the minus strand of CM055078.1, from coordinate 11,993,050 downwards.
ATCTGAGGATATTGCATGTTGATCTTTTATGGGAGATGGATATTGTATCTTTATTTCCAGTTATACAGTGTTTGATAGAGTTTTACAGCTTTTTATTTTACAGCTCTGATATCTGTTTAGCTATAGTATATTTTTCTTTGCAGGTTAGACGCTTCACCTATGCGGGATTCTGTATAGGCGGCGGATCTGTTGGCGAGCCTGGGTCGCAGTTTCGACTTCGGGGCGTGACAATTATAGTAGTTTCTAAGATTTTTACTATTTCCCCAACAACCTAGTAAACCCTAGGGGGACCACTATCATCTTAACCGCGCATTTCTTCATCCAAGCGTGAAAAAGTTATGAGTACAAAGGGGTTTATACTCATAAGAGTATAGTAGTCCTACGTTATATATATGGGTCCGGCTACTATACTCTTATAAAAATAATATAAATAATATATTAGACTATCACAAACGATTATTTTCAGAAACAAAGTCAGATCAAACGTCTATAAAAATTCTTCTTAATAGTGAAAGAGATGATCGAATCTCAAAATAATATAAACAGTAAATTAGATAATGACAAATAATTATTTTCAGAGATGAAATCAAAACATCTATAAAGTTTTTTCTCAGCAGTAAGACAGATGATCAAATTTCAAAACAAAATAAATAGTAAATTAGATAATCATAAGCGATTATTTTTTGAGGTAAAATCAAAACATCTATAAAAATTCTTTTTAATAACGAAATAGGGATGATCAGTCTCAAAATAATATAAACAGTATATTAGAGAAAAATAATTGATTATTTTCAAAAACAAAATCAAGAAGATAAGTAAACATTCTTAGATGCAATTCCAAAATAATTATATAAATAAATAATCATAACTCGTAAACATTCTTAGATGCAATTCCAAAATAATTATATAAATAAAGGGTTTTTCCCATAAATAAATAACCATAACTCAAAAACATACACGCGTCGCGTGTCAGAGACCACTACGATCTCCGCTCCACTAAAGGGAGCCCACATTGACTTGCATATCGCATTATGAAACTTTGACCAATTACCGGGCGACACGTGCACCTCAAAATGTTTGCAAAAGTCAAAAACCAATTTTTTTTTTTTTTTTTTTTTTTTTTTTTCCCTCCTCGCAGAAGCAGAGGAAGTGTTGGTGAGTGGCTTCTTTCGGAGGACTCCGAGGCGAGAATGTCAAAAAAAAGTGGAGGAAATTGCGAAGGGATCGGAGAAGTGTGAGAGCAACTGGAAGTGGGTAATCAATCATTGCACGGGAATTGTGGGGATAAGTCGCATGCAGGTGTTGCACAATCTTTTACCTTTTTCTTTTCTTTTTTTTTTTTCTTTTTTTTTTTACCTTGTGAACCCAGGTGGTCGGTTGGCCCAGATCAAAACGACGATAATGTTGACATTTTTTTGTTTTAGAAAAAAAGATAAAGGAAAAACAAGCTTGAGAGAGAAAAAAAAGTTATAAAATCGACATAGAGTGATATAGTATTTATGTTATGACACGTGTATAAAAAAAAAAAAAAAAACGATGACGATTGCAAAATAAATAAATTATAAATAATAAAAAAATATATAATATTAAAATTTATGTGTAAAATATTTTTTACAGAAAAAAATTTGTGGTGAGAAATAGATCACTATACGAAAAAGAAGTACAATATTGTGAAAAATATAATACGGAATCACGCCTCTAGAGCAAAAAGAAATAAATGATTCGTTTGTTTCTTTACATGTTTCTTAAAATCTGACTCTTTTGTTCCTATCAACCGGAGCCGGCTTTCACTACAGACATTTTTTTTTTTTTTTTTTCACAAATCGTTCTTTCCAAAATTTGCCGCACCACAAAATTTTCGACGAATCAGAATACAAAATCGAATTGGGAAATACTACTTGTACACCCCCAAGTGAGGTGTACATTCTATACCCCATCCATCCAAGGGTGGGTGAATTTTACCGGTCACTTCGAAGTGACCGGTAAATTAGCCCCCACCTTAGATGGATGGGGTGTAGAATATACACCCCACTTGGGGGTGTACAAGTAGCATTGCTCAATCGAATTTGATAATGAAATGTTGAGACACATCTAATCATATCTGGCCATTCAAATTGTGTGACTCCCAACTTTCCAGGAGGTTATCCATCCTAGAACTACTCTAGCTCTAGCACGCTTAACTCTCTTAACCTCTTGCGTTCTGTTACCATCCAAAATATTATAGCCGGGTTAAGAGATTTAGTCCTATTATATCATTTATATATAGGACTAATACACATTTCGGGAGTATCATATTTTTTCCCCCTTTAAGCTCTGATGTCTTTGTCAGGCTCAAAGACACTTACAAACAGAGGAGCTGCACTCTACCCACAACGGTCATTAGCCGGGGAGCCTCGCTTTACCCTGGCTCAGCCAAGACTCATATCATATTTTCGATTTTTTCCTCCTTTAAGCTATGACGTCTTTATCAGGCTCAAAGACACTCACAAATAGGGGAGCTGCACTTTACCCACAACGGTCATTAGCCGGGGAGCCTCGTTTTATCCTGGCTCAGCCAAGACTCATCTCACATTTCCGGCTGGTAAATGGCTCTGATACCAACTGTGACGCCCCAACTTCCTCGGGGATCACACATTCTAGCACTACTCTAGCTCTAACACGCTTAACTCTCTTAATCTTTTGGATCTTGCTGCCACCCAAAGTGCTATAATCAGGTTAAGAGATTTAGTCATATTATATTATTTATATATAAGATTAATACACATTTCGGGGGTGTCACAAATTGCTCTCCCGAGTTTCACACATCCCATCGGGATTTTTAGAAAAATATTTTTATTATAATTTTCTATCAAAAGAAGAGAAGCAATTAGTTGAATATAGATAACATGGTGTAACGACTACAGTGTAGACTTCCTCAAGAAAGAGGGGAAGTAAGAAATGAAAAGATATAGAGATTAGCAAGATTTGTTAGAATCATTTGTTCGATCTTTATACAAATTAATACAAAATAATTGAAAAAATATATGTAAATTGTTAGATTATAATTAATCTATTTAAAATATTATAAATGCTTATTGAAATTCATGCATGATGAAACACATTCTCAGATCTTAATGTCTTTCAGACACCGACACTAAAATTGCTTCGGATTGAGTGCTTCCAAGTTTAGATTCGTCGTCTAATTTGTTTATTCTGAAATGGTATAAGAGAAATGACGATAGGAATCCCACTTATGGATCACAACTCTATTATAATTCTTATATACTACGTCTAATTTGGATCCTATAAATATAAATTAGACGTGTACTGCGCTTTTACACATTAAGTGGTCATATCCAATAGATATCTTTAGAGCCCATATTAAATCACTTAATGATCTAATTAAATTAAATAGCTCATAATATAATTATAAATTTATATGTTAGCCCCACGTATAGAAATTAAATCCAACATCATTTTCTTCTTTGCCCTCTCAAAAAATTATAATTTTATAAATATTTTTCTAAATTAGAAAATATCCTGAGAGTCCTTAATTATATATATATAAAAAAGAGGGCTTAGGGTTTAGGAATCTTGGTGATAGAAGGATTTAGGGTTTAAAAAAAATCAGTGATAGTTTTATACATCTAGAGAGATATTAGTGATAGATTTGTAGCTTACAAGGGTATTGATGATATTTTTAATTTGGGAGGGATATCTATGATATTTTAAAGTTTTGGAGAGGTGGTCTCTTTTTAATATGTAAAAATAAAAAAATAATTTTTTTAGTATTCTGAAGTGTTATAAGATTATATACAAGATATACAATCAAAACTGACATATAGTTACTAATATTAACTGAAAATGAGAATTTATTAAACTATTTAATAAAGTTTAAAAGTTTTAATTATCAAAATTGAAAACTCATACACATATTTACAAAGGAGTTGTACTATTACCTTCTACTGTAAAATTTATAGTTATTTTTTTCATTAATAATTTCTCTTTTTAATTTTCTTTTTTATTTCAGGGCATGTTGGACACATGATTGAAATAGAAATATATAAATAGAATTAGATTGCATTGAAATAGAAAAATAAAATGACGAATCGGTCAGAAAAATTTAGTTTACTATTAAAATAAAAATCAAAATAAGCAATTGAATCACCTGAAATTTTGAGATATTATTTTGGTCAAGAGTAAGAAGAGTGATGAAGCGAGAGAAGGTGGAGTTGTTTGTGAGAGAGGATTTTGAAGAGTTTAATCTATTAAGTCATTCTCATTCTAAGTGAAATGAGAAACGAAATTCGATTTTGGTACAATAAACAACTTGGAATTAGTAAATTTCATTCAGATTTGAGAGTCTAAGGTAGGTGAATCCAACAACTATCACCTTCATTAAATAATTAAATATTTTTATTTCATTGAATATTTTGATAAAAAAAAAAAAAAAAAAAAAAGTTTTAATTTCTTTCTTCTTTTTTTTGGGCATATTGTGCTCCTGAGGAATATACTACCCTGTTTCCATCCAATATGTTAGGAGAGCCAATTGCACTAATTTAACTAATAAAACAAGTGTAACCTTTTATTCTGGGAATGAGCCTGATTCCCTCACTATATAAGGCATAAAAGCAAATAAAAGTACTTAAATTTGCATTGCATATTAGGAAGAGTAAATAACACAAGCAATACATATGACTATGGAATACAAGACACAAGACTACAAGCACACGAGTAGGATCAGAAGAGCAGAACATAAAACCATCTCCTCCTCAAAAACCTACACCCACCATCACCATAAACATAACTTCTTTTCTAACATCTAAAAAACCAAAAAAGAAAAATAATAAATTAAAAGCCTATACTACCTATTTCATCCGTAGACTAGAGACTAAAGACAAACTAAATATGTAGATTTCGGAAACTAAATTTATTTAGGACTAAATTAAAAAGAGAAGGATTGAGGAAAACAGGGATGACCCAAATTTGGCTGCGAAAAAATGTGAAGCCAAAGTGGATTTGCTCCGGTGAAAGAAAAGTACTGCTTTGGGTATCTCCTTTGAATGATGTGATGCGTGATTGTGTTAGTAAATCAGCGATATTTTAGAAGACGTTCCGATGTATTTAAAATAGTACATCAGCGATTTTTGAGAAGACGTTCGGAAGTAGTTGAAGCACTACTGGAGAAAGAAAGGATTGGATCAGTTCTACTGGTTGTCTCAAAATCTGCAACCAGTGAACTCTCCTCTGTTCTAACTTGTCAAGGAGAGAGAGAGAGGGGGGGAGGGGAAGGAGAAAGAGTGATGATCAATTAGTCCTTCCACGTGAACATGGAAGGAGCTGGGTGAGACGAAGATTCGGATGCGGTGGCTGCAGCGGCGGTGGCTGCAGCTGTGCTGACGTCCGGACGAGCTGCTGTGGCCAGTGCCGTGGGCGGTAACCCCGCCGGGAACGAATGCTCCATCTCCGAATTCGCAGCTGGCGGCGTCACGAGCCGTGACTGGAGGAAGAGGTTGTTGGCGCCGTCGACGTCGTCCCACACGGAGCTCCCCGGCCCCCACGCGCTGAACCACGCCTCCTCCGCCTCCCCCCACACCAATTCCCCGCTACCGCCGTGCACCGGCTCCTCCGCTGCTGTTGCCTCTGCAGGCCGATCATGCGGCTCAGTAAACAATTCGGACGACGGCGGAGATTCCTCGTCCTTGCTCAGGCTCTCCTCGGTCTCAGCCTCAGCCGTCCCCTCCGCAGAATCCATCGGCTCGAACTTGGACGGCAGCGGAGGCGGCGAATCCTGAATTTTCTCGGCAGAAGACGACGATGCGCCGTCGCCACGGCCGCTCTTCCCGAGGAAGAGCTCGGGAAAATTGAGCCGGGCGTTCTCGCCGCGGAGCTTGAACGCCTCGCGGTCGTAGGCGAGGGCCGCGTCCTCCGCCGTGTCGAACGTCCCCAGCCACAGCCGGGTGCGGTTGCGCGGCAGGCGTATCTCCGCCACCCACTTCCCCCAGTGCCGCTGCCGCACCCCCCGGTACAACTTATTGGCCGGCGCCGGCACACCGGGGAGCATCGGGGGCCGAAAAAGCCCCGATGCGTACATGGGCGGCAGGGCCCCGCCGGCCAGTCGGTTCATCATCGCCAAGTGGCCGCCGCCCCCGCGAGGGCTGAGGTTGAGGGCCTCACTCCAGTATCTGAGAAGAAGCTGATGCTGCTGCTGCTGCTGCTGCTGCTGAATTGCTGTCGTCGTCGTCGTCGTCATCGTCATCGTCACCGTCGATGCGGCATCCCCGGAAAATAAATAAGGGGGATAAGTCGCGCCGATCGAGTACATCGGGTTGTGCGAGAACGATATCATTTGTTGTGACGGAGGCGGCTGCGGCGACGGAGGCTGCTGCGGCGGCGGTGTTGTTTGGAAAAGCGGGAGGAGGGGGTGTTGATGAGTAGCCTCGCACGCGAAGGGGAAAATGGGGCGAAAAGACGGAGAATTCATCAAATTCGAAACAGCGGCAGAAGCGGAAGAAACAGAAGAAGAAGAAGAAGAAGAAGAAGAAGAATAAGCAGCAGAATCATCAGCGGAAACAGAAGCGGGTGAGCGGCGGAAGCGCTCCGGGCTCCGTATCTTCTTAAGAGGACGAGGAGACGACGACGCCGACGCCTCATCAAAAACCTGCGTCGGCGATCCCTCGGAGCCCACCCCCTTCCCCTTCGCTCTCGCGCCCGATCTCCCGTTGCCGCCGCCGCCGCTCCTCCGCCGCCGCTCCATCGCTTTTCAGGGAAGATAACTAAGCAAAGATTTAGTGGCAGAAAGTGGCCGACCGGCCGCCCGCTCTAGCTGACGGATTCAAAAGAAGTACGGAGAAGAGATCGGAAATCCGAATTGCGGAAGAAAAGAATGAATCCGCACAAATTAATCAATTAACCAATCATCAAGAAGGGGAAGTTAGAGAGAGAAAGAGAGCGGGCGGCCGGATGAGAGAGAGAGAGAGAGAGAGAGAGTGAAGGAGCGAGAGAAGGAGGAGGAGGAGGAGGAGGAAGCGTAATTGTGGAATTGGGAAGAGCCAATGAGGCGAAGGGTTCTGATTCGGAGCTGCTGCGACTACAATACAATGGCTTATAAGGTGTGGGGGAAAGGAAGAGAGAGAAAGAGAGCGTGTTTTTTTTTTTTTTTTTTTTTTTTTTTTTTTTTTTTTTTTTTTTTTTTTTGCTGCAGATGGGTGAAAAAAATGTATGGAATACCCTCCGACTTAAGAAAATTTGTGCATGGCCCCTCCTACAGCCACACCAAAAATTGCTTTGTGACTCCATATATATTTCGCACCATTTAAATTTTAAGCAAGTATATCCCATCTATTTTAAAATGAGATGTAATTTATTAATCACTTTCAAATCTACATCATATATTTTATTTTGGATGAATAAAAATTATTTTTTAAAAATTTTACATGGTGGTGGTCGAATTAATTTCAATAAGTTTCTTTCTTTACTAGAAATAAAATAATTTAGATTTTAGATAGAATTAATAAATTTGTTTTGTGATACAAAATATACTTTAAATATTTTCAAATTAATTTGTTTTATTGACACCAATTTAAAATTAGGTTTTTTTTTTAATTGAGAGATTTCAATTTTGTTACAAATTTTATTCAAATCATCAATATTTCTACCAAATCTGTAATTAATATTTTATTCAAATTTTATTCAAATTTTATTCAAATTTGTATAAACGTAACAAAAATAACTACCTTCAGAAGTTGTATAAATGTTACATGCTCTTCACAAGAGAATTTTTTAATGTTAGTCTTAAAATACTATTATTTTTTATTACAAAAAATAAAAAATAATTATCTAAATTATTGAATGATATTTTTGTATGTAAGTAGGGGTGGCAATCCAGTTCGCTGCTCGCGAGTCAATTCGTGTTCCGTTTGAAATGAGCTCGAGATCGAATCGCTCGTTTAGTAAACGAACCGAACATAAGCCGAATTTTTTAGCTCGTTTAATAAACGAGCCGAACATGAGCTAGGATCAGCTCCTCCGTGTTTGGCTCTATAACAGCTCGAATATATATATATATATATATATATATATATATATATATATATATATATATATATATATATATATATATATATATATATATATATATATACTATTAATTTTTTGTGAATTTTAATTATTAGATTAAAATTTTAATTTTTAAATTTTTTTTCAACTTTACACCTAATAGTGGGAATGAAAATCAAACTTATTGTTCACGAGCCAGCTCGTGTTCGGCTCGTTAATAAACGAACCGAATACGAGCCAAATTTTTCAGCTTGATATTTAAACAAGTCAGCTCGTGTTCGGCTCGTTTAATAAACGAGCCGAACTCGCCCAGCTCGCTCGTGTTCGGCTCGTTGACACCTCTATATGTAAGTAGCATTTATTTTATGAGCAATGCTATTCGTATATCGGATTTCGGGTATACGATGTATATTTCATTCATTCTGAGATAGAAACTTCTCTACTGGTCATTTTAAAATAATCAGTAAAATTTATTTCATGATGGGTCGATGTAAGATGTACATCCGATTTTGAATGTATAAAATATATATATATTTTTTATTAAATATAATATTTTTAAAAATTTTACAAACTATATAATTCAAATAAAAAAATTTTAAAAATTAATTAAAGAGCAATGCTACATGTACACCCCGAAGAGGTGTACATCATACACCTCCACCATTTTAATGGTGGCGATATTTTTTACGGGTCACATCGAGTGACCCATCATCACACCCCCACCCTTAGATGGGTAGGGTGTATGATGTACACCCCGAAAGGGGTGTACACATAGCATTTTCCTTAATTAAAATATAAAAGTAAGGACTATTTCAAAAATAGTCTACAATTGAGGTGTGCAAGTATAATTTTTTCCTTTTCCATCCCAGAAGGCACGGGAGTGAAGGGGGCCTTCGAAGATCAGGAAAAGAATTAAAAAAAGGAAAAGATTTTTGGGTCTTCGGGGGATGGTCGGCGCGGTTGGGTACGCTTGGGGCCCACGCGCACTTGTCCCGTGGCATTTTTTTTTTCAACTTCCCCCACCCCTCCTCTCCCGGCCACACACCTGGACTTTGAGATTCGTACTCGAGGGACAAAGAAATAAAAACATATGCTATTTGCACGAACCATGATTAATTAGTACACTATATAATCTTTTAAAATTTTAAAAATTATTTTAAAATTATTTAATTTAACTCTGTTAATAGTATTTTTGTTTTAGAATTTAAATGTGTTGTTTATTATTACAAAATTAGTAAGTATATTTTGTATAATTTTTATAATTATAAATTTATTAAAATTAAAATAATTAATCAACTTAAATTTTAAAATTAATGTGCCATTAGCCGACTAAAATTAAATAAAATAAATAATTTACTATAAATTTAAAATTTTAAAAGATTATATAATTAACTTAAAACATTTTATAACTCATATATATATATATATATATATATATAGTAGAGCTTATATACGTTAAAAAACACAAGTCCAATTATATTTGTGATTTTTTTATTATTAGATTTGTATTAAAATTCATGTTATTGTAAAGTCAAGTAAAAAAAAAAAAGTATAATAGTACGAATTTCAATACAAATTCAATAATAAAAAAATTACAATCATATTTAGGCTTATACTTTTGAAAATATATAAGCTCTACTATATATATATATATATATATATATATATATATATATATATATATATATATATATATATATATATATATATATATAATTGAGCTCATATATTTTTAAAAATACTAAGTCATTGGTTCTTGTAAATTTTTAGCATTTAGATGAAAAGATGTGTCGTTAGGATGATAGTGAGTCTCTTGGGTTAAGTGAGTAGTTGGTAGAATAGAATGATCTAAGAAATAAAATTAACCAACGGGTAGATCAAACGGTAGAAATTTACAAGCACCAATTGCTTGGTGCTTATATAAGCATAGTAGCCCGACTATATATATATATATATATATATATATATATATATATATATATATAGTTGGGCTGGAATGCTATTGATAGCACCAACCCAACTTTGCCACCCATTTTGTAGCCATTGGATCGCATTGAGATCCGTGTAGGCTCTTTAATGAAAAAAAGAGAAAAGAAAAAGTAAAAAGTTTTTCTTTTTAATTAAAGGGCTTGCACGAATCTCAGTGCAATCCAATGGCTACAAAATGGGTGGCAAAGTTGGGTTGGTGCTATCAATAGCATTCCAGCCCAACTATATATATATATATATATATATATATATATATATATATATATATATAGTAGGGCTATTATACTCTTATGAGTATAGAACTCTTCATACTCATTAATTATTTTCAATGATAGAGCTTGCAAATTGACGATCATATCGTTAAATGTAATATAGAGCGCTTTAAACTTTTTTTTAAAAAAAAATTATAATTTTTTTAAAATTATAATAAAATCTACCAAGAGGGCATAAAATAAATGGTCAAAATCGAACGACCTCCTAAAAATAGAGAATCGGATTCTTCAATTTAAAATCAGAGTTATAGATTTTTATCTAAATAGTAAATATAATTTTCTATTAAAATTTTAATATATTCTGATTTTTTTATACCGTTAAACTAGTAAGTATCCTATACTGTCGTTTAAAATTTATCAATTTCGAATTCTTTTGATCGTAAGGTAAATAATGTCGAAAAATTATAAAATTTAATCTTCAGAAGTTTCAAATATTCTAAATCATGTTTAACGACGATTCATTTTCAAAAACTCAAACCTGACTACCAAATTCGAAACCCGAATCCCAACCCGAATCCGATGGATTTTAAAATTCCATATACAAATCGAAACACGACAAAAAATTCAAAATCCAAACCCCGAACCGAACACCAAAATCTAAACCTAAAACAATTATTTCTCTTTTTCTCTTTACAATATTTCAAAAAATATCAGATTAAATCTAAATTTTAAAAATATAAATTTAAATATAGTATCGAATATTTATATGTACATATATTATATAATGTAAAATCAATTCAAATTTGAGATGGGTTTGAGTTCAGGTCGAGTACATTCAAAATTCATATCTGAATCCAAATCCGTCGAATTTTCGTTTTTTATATTTGTATCCGAATCCATATCCGTTTAACATCGAGTAAATTCATTCCGTTCAGATTCAGATTCAAATAAAATTTTGGATATTCGTACCTATTGGCATCTCTACTTATAAGAGTATAGTAATCAGACTATATAAATATATATATATATATATATATATATATATATATAGTAGGGTTACTTTACTCTTATGAGTATAGACCCCATCGTACACAATAAGTTTTCGGCCATCGGATGAATGGATGTGCGGTTAGGATGATAGTGGTCCGTAGGGTTTGTGAGTTGTTGGCGAAATAGTATAAACTTTAGGGGACCACTATAATCCTAACGGCACATCATTTTATCTAAAAGTCGAAAACTTATGAGTAGGAAGAGATCTATACTTATAAGAGTAGAGTAGCCGGATTCTCTCTCTCTCTCTCTCTCTCTCTCTCTCTATATATATATATATATATATATATATATATATAACTAGACTATTATATATGCTATCGATAGCACCAAGTCATTGGTGCTATTAGCTTTTTAGCCATTGGATTAAGAGATGTGTAGTTAGGATGATAGTGGTTCCCTAGAATTTAGTGGGTGGTTGAGAAAATAGTATGATCTAATGGTTGGAAATGATAAAAAGGATAAATCTAACGGTTAAAAATCTGGTACACCAAGGTACCGTTTGGATTGGGGATAAGCCGGAATGAGTTATACCAGGTATTAGTATAAAGTAAGGGATAAATCTGCTATAAAGTAAAAATGTGTTTGGTTGGGAATGAGGCTTAAACCTGGTATAAGTAAAATAGTGTTTGGATTGGGGTTGAAGAATAAGGAGGAATAGAGAGTTGACTTTTGTGGTAAAAGATTAAAATATTAAGTGGGAGTAAAAAATTTAATTTTTATAAAAATTTTAAGTAGGAGTAAAAATAAATGTTAATTTTAAAATGTTAAGTAAGAGTAAAAATTTTAATTTATAAATTTATATAAATTTTTAAAAAATTATAAAAATATTGTATAAATTTTAAAATTAATAATTTTTAAAAATAAAATAAAATTTTTAGATTTATTAAAGTATAAAATTAAAAAAAATTAAAATTTATAAAATTTAAAATTTAAATATTTTTTATAATTTAAAAATTTTAATTTTTTTTTTTTAAAAAAAAAACCTGAAGTATAAAAGAAAAAAAAAAAAACAAAAAAAAAAAAAAAAAAAAAAGAAAACGCCCCTTCCCAAGGCAACTGCCTTGGGAAGGGACGGGGAGAGAGAGAGGGAGTAGGGGAGGGTTAGTTCTAAGGGGTTTGGGGTTTGGGGTGGGATATTCCAATCCCAAACCGGGATATCCCCGTTTGGGAGGGATATCCCCAAACGAGGATATCCCAAAAGTGTTTGGAGATAAAGGAGGGATATCCCCCCTTTATCCCCAATCCAAACAGGGGCCAAGTGCTTGGTGCTGTTGATAGTATAGTAGCCAGACTCTCTCTCTCTCTCTCTCTCTCTTTCTATATATATATATATATATAAAATTGAGCTTCTATGTTTTTTTTTAAGTCATCGGTCCTTGTAGGATTTTAGTTCTTAGATGAAAGAATGTGTGGTTAGAATAATAGTGGACATATTAGGTTTAGTAGGTGGTTGGTGTAATAGTATAATTTAAGGAATGAAATTAGTCAAAGGAATAGATCTAACGATAGAAAATTTATAAACACCAATTTCTTACTATTTTTAAAAACATATATAGTAGCTAGACTATATATATATATATATATATATATATATATATATATATATATATATATATAGAGAGAGAGAGAGAGAGAGAGAGTCTGACTACTATGCTTGTACAAACACCAAATAATTGGTGCTTGTAAGTTTTCTACCGTTAGATCTACCCATTTGACTAATTTTATCTCTTAAATCATTCTATTCCACCAACAACTTATTTAACCCAAAGGACCCACTAGTATCCTAACTACAAATCCATTCATTCAGGCTTCGCTTGGTTGGGGTATAAGAGAGAACTAGTAGTATCATGAATAAGTATAATTTTTGAAATAAACAGGAATTATTGTAAATTTATGTTTGGTTGGGTTTTAGGTTAGTAATAGGTATAAGAAAAATAGTGTTTGCAAGTTATTAAAGAATAAGAGGAATAGAGAATTGACTTTTGTGTTAAAAGACTAAAATGCCCTTCCCTTTTTAATTTTTTTCTTAAATTAAAGTTTCAAAATTTTTTCAAATTTTAATTTTTATTAATTTTAATTTTTGTAAAAATTTAAAGTGGGAGTAAAAAAAAATGTTAATTTTTAAATTTTAAGTGGGAGTAAAAATTTTAATTTTTAAATTTATATAAATTTTAAAAAATTTATAAAAAATTGTATAAATTTTAATACAAAAATAAAATAAAATAAAATTTTTAGATTTATTAAACAATAAAATTTAAAAAATTAAAATTTATAAAATAAAAAATTTAAAATTTAAATATCTTTTAAAATTTAAAAATTCTAATTTAAAAAAATTAAAAAAAAATAAAGAAGTAAAAAGATTGCCTTTGGAGCATAAAAAAAAAAAAAAAAAAAAAAAAAAAGAACTCTGCCTTGGGAAGAGTGAAGGGGCATAAGGGGGAGGGGGCCTTGTTCGGGGCTTGTTCGGGAGGGGGGTGGAAGGGGGGAACACCAATCCCCTCTGTTACCGGGTTGTCCCGGTTTTGACCGGAACAACTCGTTAAGGGGGAGAACAGGTGTTCCACCTTGTTCCCCCCCTTAATCCAATTGTATTTGGGTACAAAGGGGGTATCCCCCCTTTGTACCCCAACCAAGCAGCTCCTCAAAGGCTAAAAGTTTATAAGCACCAATTACTCAGGCACTTTTAAAAGTATGCATAGGAGCTCAATTCCATATATATATATATATATATATATATATATATATATATATATATATATATATATATATATATATATATATATATATATATGGGGCAATTTTCTACGTATTCCTAAGAATTTCTCTGTTTTCATATTTACCCCTCTTAGAAGGCTAATATTAAAACTACCCTTCTTACGTTCCAACTTCTTTCCAAAATACCCTTGAAGTTAAACTCTGTTAGTGTACCGTTTGGAACTGCCGTTATCTGTGTGTAATTACTATTTTGCCCTTTCAAATATACCCTAAACCCTAAACCCCTAAACCCCTAAACCCTAAACCCTAAAACCCTAAACCCTAAACCGTAAAACCCTAAAAAACCCTAAACCCTAAACCCTAAAACCCTAAACCCTAAACCCTAGAACCCTAAAAAACCCTAAACCCTAAACCCTAAAACCCTAAACCCTAAACTCTAAAATCCTAAAAAATCCTAAACCCTAAACCCTAAACCCTAAACCCGGGCAAAATAAGTATATCTGATAGTTTTCAACTCCGATTATTATTTAACTCTAGTTTAACCCTAGTTAACTTAACAAAGGGAAACGGTAGGGGTATTTTTAATAACGGTGGAACGTATGAAGGGTATATTAGAAAGAAAAAAATAAGAGGGGTAAATCAGATATTTCTTCATATTTCAGGGGTACACAGACAATTACCCCTATATATATATATATATATATATATATATATATATATATATATATATATATATATATATATAGTTCAAATACTCTACTTTTATGTGTACTATCGCCTTTATACTTATAAATCATTTTTTATAATAGAACTTCTGAATCAATAATTCATACTATTAAGTATGACTTTGAATATTTGAAAGTTCTAAAAATCAATTTCCGTTATTTTTTGACATTATTTACTTTACAGTCAAAAAATTTCAAATTTGATAATTTTTAACGATCAGTATATGATACTTATTAGTTTAACGGTGTAAAAGAATCGGAATTGGTTGAATTTTTGATAGAAAATTCTATTCATTATCTAAATAAAAATCAATAACTCCGATCTTAAATTGAAGAATCTGATTTTCTATTTTTAGGAGGTCGTTCAATTTTTACCATTCATTTTAAGTTCACTTGATGGACTTTATTGTAATTTTAAAAAATTACGAAATTTATTTTTTAAATATTTCAAATGCTCTAAATTATATTCAACAGTATGGATCGTTGATTCAAAAGTTCAATCATTGAAAACAACCTATGAGTGTAAAGAATTCAATACTTATAAGTGTATAGTAGCTCTACTATACAATTTTAAAAAATTACAAAATTTATTTTTTAAAAGTTTTAAATACTACATCTATATCATATTTAACTATATAAATTATCAAATTGAAAGCTCCATTATTGAAAACAACAAATAAGTACAAAAGACTCTATACTCATAAAAGTATAGTAGCTTTACTCTCTCTCTCTCTCTATAGAAAGAGTATGATTAGTGTGCTATTAGTAGTATGGAGACCTTCGTACTTTTAAGTTGTTTTTACTAAAGGAACTTTCGACGATTCTTTTTGTTATACTTAATCCAACATATTTGAAACACCTAATTTTTTTTTTTTTTTTTGATATAATTTACTTATTGATCGAAAGTGTTTAAAATCAGTAATTTTTAATGGTTAATGTGCGGTGTTTACACATTTAACCGTATAAAAATATTTAAATCAGACGAAATTTTTGATAGAATTAAATTATTTTATACTATTTATACTAAGATCAATATTTCTAATTGAAAGTTTTAGTTCTACATCATAATTTTTTGTAAAACTTTTATTTTTAATTATTTTAGATACTAAATAAATAATAATAAAAAATTATAAAATTTATTTATTTTTAGATATTTTTAAAATACTAGATTGAGAGAGAGAGAGAGAGAGAGAGAGAGAGAGAGAGAGAGAGAGAGAGAGAGAGACTGAGATATTATTGTACAGTATTTAGTGATGTGGATTCTTTCTGCATCGCTGGCCTTCGACTTTCTGCTCGCTTTGTGAATGGTATGTTGGACCGAAATGTGTAGTGAAAATAAAATATGTTGAATGTGACTTCCTTTGCTTTCACTCCAAACTCTCTCCACCAACCCAAACACAAACACAAACACAAATATTTAAATAAAGAGAAGTGCTAGGTGTACATCCCAAATGGGGTGTACATCCTACATCCATTCCATCTTGGGGTGGGTATTCATTCACTCATCACATCATATGACGAGTGGAATTCACCCACCCCTAGGATGGGGTGGGTGTAAGATGTACACCCCATTTGGGGTGTACATCTAGCATTTTCCTTAAATAAATGATTAATGACAAATCTAATTTTTAATCCGGAACTCAATTTTATTTTCATAAGTGTTACGATAAAAGCGAAAAAAATTTAGTTTGTTGGGTGCAAAAATACCAAAAGAGAATCGAAAATTAAAAAAGAAAAATAAAGTACACAATATTTACGTGGTTCGGCCACTGGCCTACGTCCACTGGCGAAGACGGAGCGGAGACTTCCATTATAATCAAAATGATGTACAAAATATGCTTCTCTCACAAAACCCTAATTCCAAAATACACCTATGCTCCTTCTCATCCGCCGCACTAAATTAATGAAATAATAGTATATTTATAATAGTGGCTAAATCCTAATACAACTAGAAATACGAATCCACTAAGATTAGAAATAATCTTAATAAGATTAGGCATAATCCAAACTTATCTTAATTGGATAAGCAAAATAGAATAGAATTAAAAAATCTTCCGATTCTAGAATTCGAGACATATCTAACAATAAGTTTCAATTGTAATAATTTATTTGGTGAAATTTTTTGATTTAGGCCCTACAGTAAGTTTCATTTATAGAGTTCAAGAGACATTTTAATTTCGCCTCGAAATTTTGAATTTTTGATGGAGAAAAGATTGATAATGATATTTGCATTGTTAAACACTTATTTTTAATGTGATTTACTTGACTTAATATTATATTTATATTTTATTTAAATTTTAAGAAAGTAAAAAAAGAAAACAAAATGGAGAGAGTAAATAGGATTTTTTCGTTAAAGCCAATTTTTTTTTTTTATTTTACCCACCGTATCTAGTACAGTTGGCTAAGAGTTTAATAATTGGTATTGATTATTTCATTTTCAAAGCTTAATTTTTTAAGCTGAATTTATTTATTTTTTTAAAAAATATTCTTTCACTTTTTATCTTTTTCAAAAACACAAGAGATTTTTGTCATTCTCTCCCAATTTGTTTTTATTCTTTCTTCGTTGCATTTCTTTTCTTCAATTCGGTTTTTAACTGGAGTTTATTTTTTTCTGTGATATGCTATTTGTACACCTAAATAGAGTGTATATCATACATCCCACTCATTCAAGGGTGGAGATTTAGTCATCGATCACTTTGAAGTGATTAGTAAAATTCACTCAATTCATAAATAAATTTGACTGTATGATATACATTTCATTTGGATATACTTAGCATTTTACTTTCTATAAAGCAATAAAATTGCATATGTACCACTACAAAACTCCATATTTATTCCAATAAAAATTTAGTTATCAAATATATTTATCTAAAATTGTATAATTTATAAATATTTTTTTATTTCTTAGTTGATTGGTTACTGTTTACCGTTTTTACAAAATAATCATTTTACATTTAAATGAATATCTTTACAATTATATTTAAAAGTATTTATTATTTTTATTATTTTCATCGTATGTTTCATATCATTCTACTTGAATTACAAATCATAAATCCAATTTTTTTTTAAAAAAAATAAATTTTTACAGGAGCACGACAGTTCAATCTATGGGCTTAAATTTGTATATTTTGGAGCTTTGGAGAGACTTTATCCGTTTGGGTACAAGAACTAGGAAGGATAAAGAGAATATCTCCTTTTTGTATCCAAACAATAAAAAGTTACTTGGAACAGCTGTTCCACCTAATCTCGGGATTAGGAGAGAATAACTGTTCCAAGCAGCAGTGGAACAACTCAGTTGTGGAGTTGTTCCACCTGCAGTTTTTTTTTTTAAAAAAAAATTTAATTACTTTTATTTTAAATTATAAGTTATTTAAATTTATAAAATTTAAAATTTATTTTATTATTTTATAAAAATTTAATTCACTCTATTTTTTTTATTCTTTTTTAATTTACCAAACATAATTTTCTTTATACCCGGTATAACTCTTATACCCACCCAAACATAAATTAACATTAGTTCCTGCTAATATCATAACTTATACCTATCTCCGGTATAACTAAATTTTTTTTATACCCGAACCAAACGCAGCTGAGAATACAATAAAATTTTGTGGGGATAAATATATAATTTTATAGCTGTGCAGGAACGTATATGGAACTAAATCTAATTGTAAACCACCTTCAAATATTCTCCAGGATAAAATACTATATAACAACTGTAAAATTATATAAAATAATTGCTGTATTTTAAAAAATTAATTTATTAGAGACTCGAGATTTTTTAATAGACCCAAGACATATATTCAATTAAATAGAAAAAAATTAAATAATATTAGGAATTTAATGAGACTTGAAACCTTCTACTCTGATACCATATAAAATTATATAAAAAATTATAAGAACTTAAATTATCAACAAATAATTTTTATATATTTTATATTCAACGGCAACAAAACATTAAGAAGTGATTTGCACGAGGAAAGTAATGATATGCATGAACCTTTCCTTCGATTAAACATTAAGAAAAGGCATGCATTAGGTAGGGTTTCTGATAACTGCAACTTTGCTCACATCGTCTTTCCTGTTTGGGATTTATCTAACCAAAACAATTCATACCGATTATGATTTACAAGTTTTCATGATAAGAATTGAGAAATTGCTATAAGTTTTTGTACATTTTGTGTTTGTTCGGTTTGACTGAAGCTTCTGTAAATATATTATTTAATTAGTGTTGTTCAACTGACCGTTTTTAATATAAGTGACAAAAATTTTGATAATCAGTATTTGAGATTGTGAGTTTGAAATCTAATTGTTTTATATTTTTAGTTAAATTTATTTTAATAAACGAAGCGACTAACATACTATCTTTTTCTCAACAAAATGGGTGTTGTTCAGAAAAAAAAAATATAAAAATCATTAACATCTTTTCAATGATGTTCGTCCAATTACTTTCATTGATAGTAAAAGCAACGAAGATATTCAAATTTAAGATTATGATTTTTAGTGCTCATAAATTTAATTTTGCTTTTACAGAAAGTTCAATAATAAGCTATGTCAAAATCCAAACCTCACAATTAATCACTTTAAAAGGATCTTTGCTTGAACCTACAAATTTATGTAGTTAAAAATACAGTAATTATATATAGCTTCGATTATCTATTTCATAGTATCTACTTATAAAGAACACTGTAAATATGAATTTTTTATTTAGTTACATTCAACTAGAAAGAAAATTTGCGAATTTTGTTATTTTATATAAGAAATAGCTAGTGAAATTACCACCACCATCAACGAAAAGAAGGTATTATTTTTTCTATTTAAGAGATAAGTGAGTAGATAATTACTACAATAAAATTATGGTATAGCAATATTTTTAAATATTTTTAAAATTTAAAAAAGGTGTCGCAGATAAAAATACCAACACTTATTACTAATGTCGCTATATGTGCAGTCGCTAGTAAGGGTGACAATCCAGCTCGCTGTTCGCGAGCCAGCTCGTGTTCGGCTCGAAATGAGCTCGAGATCGAATCGCTCGTTTAGTAAACGAGCCGAACACGAGCCGAAATTTTCAGCTCGTTTAATAAACGAGCCGAACACAAGCTGGGTCAGCTTGCTCGTGTTCGGCTCGATAACGGCTGGAATATATATATATATATATATATATATATATATATATATATATATATATATATATATATATATATATATATATATATATATATATATTACTATTTAGATTTTAGGCCATCAATTTTTTATAAATTTTAATTATTAGATTAAAATTTTAATTTTTTAATTTTTTTTCTACTTTACATCTAATAGTAGGAATGAAAATCAAACTTGTTGTTCACGAGCCAGCTCCTATTCGGCTCGTTAATAAACGAGCCGAATTTTTCGGCTCGATATTTAAATGAGCCAGCTCGTGTTCGGCTCGTTTATTAAACGAGCCGAACACGAGCCGACCCCATCTCGCTCGTGTTCGGCTCGTTGACACCCCTAGTCGCTAGGGTGTATAGCGACATTACAATATTATTATAATATGTCTAAAAAATATGTAATTATAATCTAATTTTGAATATAGATAGAATATAAATAGGATACTTACATAAAAATATTATAAAAATATATCTCTATAATCTAATTTTATTATAGTGAATTAAAATAGTTAATTAAACTATTTTAATTTTAGTGTAGATGGAGATATACTAGTTGGACACTCATTTATAGTTCTAACTGCAGTATTAAACACTAACTTTAATAAACTAAGCAAATATTTTATGCTTTTTCTGCAGTTGCACTTATTATATTGTAACTTCAAATACAACCAGAAAAATGTTAGATGTATATTCTAAATGGAATGTACATCTTATACTCATTTCATTCTGAAATAAATAAATTTTATTTATCATATCGATGTGACGAATAAATGAATACTCAAACTAACCAGGAAATGAGAGTTTAAAAAACAAATATAATTAAGGCCACAAAATTAGGGGCATAGTGGGAATTTAACTCAAATTTGAACAGCTTTATGAGATCACGCATGTAACTCCTCGTGACACCATGTGGCTTACTTCCCACGCATGTTGAATATTCATCATCCTCTCCATTCTCTTCTCCTCTAATTATACGTTGCCTTAGTTGTGCATTTTACTTTATACACTACCGCACAGTACCTTTCTTTTTCACTCTTTTTAGCTTTTTTTATTTTTATTTATTTTTCTATACTATTATTCTAACTTCATCTAATAAAATAAGAGAAATTATTGCATTGACCGGAACATGACAAATACTGAATAGTCATGGCTTCACAATATTGGATTAGGATATTAATTGTAAGATGTTGATTTGCAATATATAAAAAGCTTACATACAAAAAAAAACAAAAAACAAAACAAAACAAAATAAAGAATTCACTCTTTAGAGGTGCTTTACTCTCTCTCTCTCTCTCTCTCTCTCTCTCTCTCTCTCTCTCTCTCTATATATATATATATATATATATATATATATATATATATATATATATATACTTAGCATATATATACTTAGCATATATTTTATCTCACACTATAGCCTATAGGTGCTTATATATATATATATATATATATATATATATATATATATATATATATATATATATAAATATAAATCTGATTTTTACTAAATCAACCATTTAAGTAATACAGTATAAGAGTTTAATTGTGCGGTTCGTCCTTTTTCTTTTTTTTTTTCTTTTTACCGAGGATTCGAAAATCAAAATGGACAAATTTATTTGCAGGTTAAAAATCTTTCAATTATACATTTTTTTAATCAGGCCTAGGAGGCCGTAGTGGAAGTTAAATTCACACAAAAAATATATACTTTACAAAAATATCGATCTCAATTATATTTTATATTTTATATTTAATTTTTTTATTTAAATTTTAATTAAAATTTAAATTTAAGTTTAGAAATTAAATTTTTTAATTCTAGATTTTGATTTAGAAATTAAATTAAAATATAAATTTTATCTATATATTTAAATTTAAATTTAATTGTAAATTTGAATTTGAATCAAATTAAAAATTTTGGCTTATTATTTTAATATTTTAATGTAAATATTTAATATTTAACTTTTAATTTGAATTTAAATTATATATTTAATTTTATGTTTTGAGGTGCAAACTCTTTTTAAATTATTTTTATATTTTATATTTTAATTTTAATATTATTTTAATTTTTTTATAATAAAAATTTTGTATATATTGAATGCAGAAGTCAACCGTACCGATTCCGATTATTATTCTGAACCGAATATATTAAGAAATTATATCATTCCATTTTTTATTTCTATTCATTTTAATTTTCATTCCGATTTTATTTTCTATTTTAAACCAAACGCACTCTAATTAAACATTAATTTTAAGCTTATTCATTTTCGTGAGGTGGTAGGTTCAATTTCCTTTGTCAATAAATAACTTCAACATTTTGAGTAATGCTAGTGAGAGTATTAAGCTTATTTTATAATGGCTAAATTACAGAAAATTTTCTGTAATATTTTATTTTTTCACTTTGCTCTTCTGTCTTTTAAAAATCTATATTTTGTCACCTCGTAATTACCGAAATATGTATTTACCCCCGCCGTCACCATTCCGTGATTGAACCATCAATTTT
Source organism: Tillandsia leiboldiana (assembly GCA_029204045.2). Taxonomy (NCBI): domain Eukaryota; kingdom Viridiplantae; phylum Streptophyta; class Magnoliopsida; order Poales; family Bromeliaceae; genus Tillandsia; species Tillandsia leiboldiana. Next base: position 11,970,666 of record CM055078.1, on the reverse strand, counting down.
TTAAAAAATATTATTAGATATACCCAAAATACCTTTCAAAAATAGCGGGAAATAAGCTAAAATCTATTCTCTCCCATATAAGGTAAGGACATTTTCGTCAATTTATCTCCTCCGTTAACGCCGTTGCCCCTAAAGACAATTCGGTAATTATGAGGAGGCAAAATGTAAGCTTTTAAAAGACAGGAGGGTAAAATAAAAAAACGAAATATTACAGAAACATTTTCTGTAATTTAACCTTTTATAATAGAAAATAGAGTAACCATCTAAATCACACATGAAAAATTACATATGTTTAATCAGTCTAAATATTCGCCTTCCACTAACACTCCCAATCCTATCTGCCAACTAATTTTTTTTTTTTATTTTCTTATTCAAAATCACATTTTTATAAAAAATAATAATTTTTAAAACTCATATAATATTTTGAAAAAATAAAAATTATTTTATAATTTAAATACTCTTTAGGGCGGATTCAAGGAGCTTGGCGGTTTAGATTCAGGTAGATTAGGAGTGAGAATCCATCTCAAGTTATATAAAAATAGTACTGTTTACTATCTTGAATCCGTTATTACCAGATCCATTTGCACCACAACAAAATTAGATTATAGAGACACATTTTTATGACACTTTTGTACTGGTGTTTTATTTATATTTTATCTATATTCAAATTAGGTTATATCGACATATTTTTGGGATATATTATAATAATGTATCACTATACACCCTAACGACTGCACATATAACGACACTAATTATAAGTGTCGGTATTTTTGATAGCGGTACATTTTTCAAATTTTAAAAACACTTAAAAATATCGCTATACTATAGTTTTATTGTAGTGTTGATTTTATATCTCTGTTAATTTGTAAAAATATATATATATATATATATATATATATATATATATAGGAAAATGCTACTTGTACACCCCATTTGGGGGTGTACATCGCACACCCTACCCATCCAATGGATGGGGTGTGGTGAGGGGTCACTTCACAATTTGTGAAGTGACCCTCCCACCCTTAGATGGGTGGGTGTAAGATGTACACCCCTTTGGGGGTGTACATGTAGCGTTGCTCATATATATCGATAGCATCAAGTCATTAGTGCTATCAAGTTTTAGCCTTTGGATTAAAAAATGTGTGGTTAAGATGATAGTGGTCCCCTAAGATTTACTAGGTGGTTGGTTAAATAGTAAAAATCTTAAGGGACCACTATAATCACAACCGCATATTTTTTCATCTAACGACAGAAAAGTTGATAGCACAAATTATTTGGTGCTATCGATAGTATTCTAGCCGGACTTATATATATATATATATATATATATATATATATATATATATATATATATATATATATATATATATATATATATATATATATATATATATATATATATATATATATATATATATATATATGCTAGAATTCAAACTCTTGACCTTAGGTAATGGTTATGGTAGTGGTTATTAAATAGTATTATACTTTACATGGTATCAAATAAGTTTTTTAAAATTTTATAAAAAATAATATTTCTATTTTTTACATATTTTATTCAAAAAATAAAATTATAAAAAATCTAGATATTTCACAAAAAAAATTTAAAAAATATTTTTATAATTTTTTTAGGAACCGAACAACCCTAGAGGTAAAATAAGTCGAATACCATCGAACTTTTGACAAAATCATATCTGCATCCTTTTTTTTTTTCTTCAAATGAAAATTCGGATCTGGATATATATAGGATGCTAAATTTTCGTTATCATATTCATTAAAAACGAATTCGAATTCAGATATTATTTAGATAATAATAATATATATAATAATAATAATAATAATAAAATATATATATATATATATATATATATATATATATATATATATATATATATATATATATATATATATATATATATATATATATATATATATATATATATATATATATATATATACTCCTTTATACTCATAATTTTTTTATCTTTGGATGAAAAAAATGTACGGTTAGAATGATAGTGGTCCTCCTAGGATTTACTAGGTTGTTGGGAAAATAATATAAATTCTAGAAACTACTATAATTCTAACCACACATTCTTTCATCCAAGGGATAAAAACTTATAGGATGATAGTGGTCCCCTAGGATTTACTAGGTTATTGGAGAAATAATATAAATTCTAGAAACTACTATAATTCTAACCGCACATTCTTTCATCCAAGAGATAAAAACTTATGAGTACAAAAGAATTTTACTCATAAGAGTATAGTAGCCGGACTATATATATATATATATATATATATAAAGGTTCACACTCAGTCTTTGAACTTTATATATCTATATTTTATCCAATAAAATTTAATATTTTAATAAATATAAATATAATTTTAAGGTAAAATTTATATTAAAATATACAAAAAAATAAAATAAAAAATCACTTTATCTTCATACAATATATATTTTCAATCTTCTTATTTCTTTTAGGGTAAAAAAAAGTTGAATACTGTAGGATTTCTTAAAAAAACCATATTTGTGCATTCATATAATTTTTTTATAGGGCTATTCGTTTATTTATTTCCAACTATTATTCAAAATTTTTAAATTTATCTTAAAATTACTAAAATACTTTTCTAAACTCTAATTCTCATTAGTTAAGCATAGAGATTTGAAGATATTTAAAGAAAATTTTTAAAACCAATAAGAGCATTTTAGTTGACCAAAGATCCTGAAAACGAAAGGCACGAAATTCGGGGTGCAAATTACGCAACTGATTCTGAAGTAGCAAGCGACACCCAACATTGGATCATGCCGAGAATCGCGTCTCGGCGCGCCAATCTTAAGAATGAACGTAGACGAAAAAGCTAGAGCTACTATCCAACCAAGGAGGATCAACTCAAAAGAAAATAGTTGAGAGATACGCGATGATTCTCCTTAAGTTACGTCGATTATCCAAAACAGCGACCATACACCTGGTTCAAACGAGTATAAATAATCGATCCATCGAAGAAAAAAGGGTTCTGCAATCTCGTAAGCTAGTAACCACCTCAGCTTTTTAATACCTTCAATTCCTGCATCTGCTGCTTTCCTAAATAGATTTACAACTTTCCTAGGATAAATTTACAACTTTTCTTTGCCACTTTTCTAGCTAGCCTTTCAGACCTGCATCTATAGTTTTTTCTAGAAGTAATCTTAATTGTAATCGCTTCCTGTAACCTTTTCCCGAGCAATACCAATCTGGCATTTAGGTCGTGTCAATTCCTGTCTCCAAATTTCGGTTCGGCTTTTCTAGACCGAACTCTATTGAGAGTTTGATTGAGAAGAATCCGACTGAGCGGATCCCCTTTCGGCTTAATCGTTTTAGCACGCGGCGCATCACACACATAGGGTCAACTCGGAGGCGGATCGCAGACCATATCCGGTCAATGGTGAGCGGCGCATTTCGGCTCCAACAGTATCAAATGCTAATTTTTGACATCAATATTTACATTTTATCGAATCCGATCGGAGTTTATTCAGACTACTTTAACTCCTAACACTACAAGAAAATTAATATTTAAAAATATATTTTTTTAATATGTAAGAATGTTTAAAATCGTGCCAATATAGTTTAACGTCGCATTGGAAAACGTCTGTAAATAAATAATCACCACATATATACTGGAGTTTATTCCAAGTGTTGGTAAAATATATTCTAATGCATCATGATTTTTTTAAAATTCTAATATTTTAAAACATCAAAAAATTAAAAATAATAATAATATTTATTATTTAATAAATTAATTTAATATAATAAAAAATTTATATAATGATATTTTTTAAAACATCAAAATATTTACTTATATTATAGAGATATTTGAAAACATTATTTTCAAATGGGTAATATAAGTATACACCCTACTTCATTCTGAGGTGAGGTGAATTTCATTCGTCACTCGATGTGACAAGTAAAATAATATTTATTTCAGGATGAAGTGGGGTGTAGAATGTATACCCCTAAAGGGGTGTACATCTAGCGTCTCTCTTTTCAAATATCACCTATAAAATGCTCTTATATTAAAAAAAAAAAATAATAATAATAAACACACGTATGGAGGACAGCATGCAAAGGAATTAAAACAGCCCGAGGGGTGGAGAAAACACCGGCCGTCTTCTTCTCCATCCCCGCCACCCCAAAACGCTTTCGGCACGAAACTGGACAGAACACGACCGCGAGTGCTGCCGAGTCGCCCACTGACACGTGTCGGTGGCCACCAACACCGCCCACCCGTTCTCGTGCTCGTGCTCGTGCTCGTCAACCCCACGTTCTCCCAAAGGCTTTCTCATTACGGCGCTACACATAACATCAATAAACAAAAAAAAAAAAAAAATTGAAAAAAAAAAAAAGAAAAAAAAAAACATAAACTGTCTAAAACTAAATCGGCTTCGGCCTTCGTGCTGATCTCCACGTTTCAGATTCTGATTCTTTAAACAATTGTATCTCGACACGTGCTTGCGCTCCCTGTTATCCGTACCCCCAACCTATTTAATTTATATATATATTTGACTAGAAATGTCAACATGTTCGTTGTAAAAAGTGCAAAGTGAGAATCAGAATATCAACTCATTAAATTTTTAAAAATTTGAAATTAAATTCAAATTCAAAATTGAAATTTGAAACTGAATAAACCTGAATTGCAAAAGCAATTATTCTCTTAACTGAATTTCAAAATATATCAAGCTCTAATCTAAATTTTTAAAATGCTGATTCAAAATTATTCGTTCAGATTCACATTTGGAGTTTGAATTTGGCATCGAATTCGAATTTTATTCGAGTATTGATAAAAATCATGTTCAGATCCGTAGGATTTCTACTTGTTATGATCATTGAGCATAATCGGCCACATTCATGTTTGCGTTGGAATAAAATATTGGATAATCGTATTCACTGATATTCATATATTTTATGATTAGAAAAAAATATATATTATTTTTTAAAAATACTTTTTTTTTTTTTTTTTTTTTGAAAAAAAATTTAAATACAACAAAAAGCTATTGACTTGTGGACAATTTCTTTGCCATTGTATATTATTGGTGTATTGTCGGATTATTTAGTTTTCTTGCGTAGTCTAAAAAAATTTATGCCAATTTATATAAAAAATTCGTTGGTTTAAGATATTTTGCAAATTCTGTCCACTTTTTCGGATTTTACATATTCAATGCACCTTTTTCAAAAATATGATTAAATTGCTTTTTTATTCAAAATATATATAATGCGTGCGAAATAATTATTTTTTGTAACGGCGAATTTTTGTATTTGGATGCAAAAAAGATTAACAACAAAAGCAACTGACCATCTAGTTTTCTTGGAATCTGCGCACATTGCACATGTTTCTTTTTCTTCTCTTTCTTCATCTTTTCTTCTTACCCTACTTCAACTTCTTCTTTCTTCTTTGTCGTTTTTTTTTTTTTTTTTTCATCTTCTTTGCTCCTTTTCTTTTTCTTCTTTCTCCTTCTCCATTTTTTTCTTATTATAATTATATTTGTATTGTACCATTTAAAAACAAATTGGGTCAAAAACAGAAAGATCATATAGTGGATCAGGAACAAAGTAAAAGAAGTGTTGGCCGATACATAATCGCACGTGGCTTCGGTTGAACCCAAAGGATTAAGGATTCGTCAAAGTTAATTGGGGCTGAGTACGAGGACGAAGACATTACCTTCGATCGTTAGGATAACGGAGGAAGGGTTGAAGATATCTTAGAAAGAAGAGGCTCTCTCGCAGAAGAAATTATAGATATTTTAATAGACTCAAAACGTGTGGTTAATTTAATAGAAGAAAATTAGATAACACTAGGAGCTTGACAGAACTCAAACTCATGATCTTCTGTTTTGATAGTATATTAAATAATACAAAACAACCGTTATACTCTAAAAGTTTAAATTATTAAAAAATAGTGTTTATATATTTTATATTCAACATAAACTATCCTACTGAAACTTCTAACAATGCAACAAGGTGTCATGTCGAAGTGCAGAAATATTTAATGAATAATAAGTATTTGAATCGATGATTACTTGTCATTTATCAGATGACAAGCAATCGGCAAAGGAGGAAATTGTTGATACCTATTTTTTCCTAAAATATGAGACGAATCCAGAGAGGATGCGTATGGACCGCCAAAGAATGGGACTTCGGCAAAAAGATTAGGCTTCGATAGGGTAAAGCATACAAAAGGCCAAAAGTTTCGGCTAGGCCTAAGAAGGTGAGTCACGAGTGCATTTGAAATTTAAATTACAAACAAGTTGTTGAGACCAAAATTTTTGTCACTTAAGGAAGTGACACATGGCGTTTACCATCGGCCGAGGACATCAACCGATAGGAGAATAAGTCAGTAGAGAGGGACCTGCATCTTGATCAAGGCCGGCTTCGGTCACGTGAGAGTGCGACACGTGACGCACGTCCATCGGCTAAAGACATCAGCCGATAAGAGAAGGAGCCGACAAGGGAGATCGTATCATTCGAAACCGATCTCGGTCGAAAGCAAATATTAAACTGTCTCAGTCGAACAACAAAAAAGGCGGAGCCAGGGTCAATTCTCGGCTAATCGAGCCGCAGAAGGAAAGACATTTGAAGGAAAGAGTACGAGATTTGGGGTGCAAATCTCATAATAGCTTCCGGAACGGCAAGCGGCGCCCAACATTAGAAAGCGCTGAAGATCACGCTTCGGTGCGTCGATTAGGGGATAAACCTGGACTGAAAAATGACTACTATTCTATTTGAGGAGAATCGACTCAAAATGAAGTAGTTGAGAAATTTACGATGATTTCCCTTAGATCACGCCGATTACTAAAATCGACGGTTATATACTTGATTCGTAAATATATAAATAAGCGAACCAACGAAGAAAAAGAGGTCCTGCAACCTCGTAAGCTAGTGACCACCCCTGCTTTTTCATATCTTTCATATCTACATTTAATGCTTTCCTAGAAGTAGTTTAATTGTAATTGGCTACTAGTTCCCATTGTAACCCTTTTCTCAAGCAATACAATTTCTAATCGGCTCCTTAGCTGTGTCAAATCTCTGTCTCTACATCCTGGTTCGGCTACTCTAGGCCGAACTCTTTCTCTCCCTACCTCCAAACTCTAATTCAGCTAATTTAAGTTGGACGGTCGCGAGAGTTTGATTAAGAAAAACCCGGTCGAGCAGATCCCTACTCGGTCTGATCGTTTAATCCATTGGCATGCAGCGCATCACATCTAGAGGGTCAACCAACCCGAGGCCGATCGACGACCAACGGTCAGCGCTGTGAGGACCAGAAATCCCCACTTAAGAGATTACTGTCGGGTAGTGGCCTTGGGGAGTGTTTGTGCGCGTGTCGGGCCCAAGAAATGAATTTGTGGTGCAATTTGGGATTTAGTTTGCATCACTGGAGGCCTGCGTGGTGTGTCGGTGGTGTTTGCGCGCAATTTGGACACAAGTGTTGGACTTTAGGCTTAAAAGGAGATCCCGTGGGAAATTGGAGGACCCGTCGAGTGTTTAGAGGTGGTTTCGCGCGACGTAGATGTCAAAATTGGACTCCGGGTGAAGTTTGGATCAAGATCACCTCTCCGGATGCCTTCGGAAATTTTTTAGAGTTGGAATTTGGCAAATCGGACTTCAGATTTGGACCCGGCGCGGAAAATCGGATCAAGTGGGCTATCCGGGGGCACTCCGCAATTTTCGGATGAGAATTTGGAGAAACGGACATCGTTTTTGGATTCAGCGCGCGAAATCGCTAAGAATGGACTATTTACTTGTTTGTTTTGGAGCCCGGATGACGTGCGCGTTTTTCGAGGCGAACGCAGAATTCGAGGTGTGGCGCGGATCCCGAGGGCGCGGCAGGCGCGTACGGACGCGGGAATGCGCGCGTTGGGAACGCGCACCTACGCGGGTCAGCGCAGGGGCCGCCATGTGGCGGCCCCCCGTTGGCGCCCGCGCGGGCGCTGGGGCACGCGCGCCGGTGTGGCGGGCCCGTGTCCCGCGCCTGGGGTGGCGCGGTGTAACGCGCCCGTGTGGCGGGCGCGTTGCCGCACGCCACGTGGCGCACGGGGCGCGTGCGTGGACCCGGTGCACGCGCCCCGGCCTCGTGGACCACCCGGCAGCTGGGCCCCCCCCTTTGTGCGGTGCACTGTGGACCGGCAATCGTGGACCACCTCCTCTCTCTCTCATTCTTTTCTTTTTCTTCCTCCTCCCCCGCACGCCATTTCTTCCCTTCCTTTTCCTTCTTCTTCAACCGAGCGAGAGGGAGATTGAGGGAGGAGATGATGGGTGGTGCGGCGGTGCGTCGTGGGTTTCGTGGAGCGCGCGGGGTTTTCTAACGGAGCGTTTCGGTGGCGGCGGCGCAGTCGGGTAGGTCCCGTGTGTTAATTTTGTGGTATTTTTGGCACAGTTTTAGAGCGTTCTTTTGGACAGTTAATTGACCCTCTTGCTCTTATCTGTGTTAGGGACCGCGTTTTACTGCACCGTTTTGCGTGCGGACTCCGGCAGCGTGCACCGTTTTGCGTGCGGACTCCGTTTTGCGCGCGGGTTTCGGCGGCGTGCTCCGTTTTGCGTGCGGACTCCGGCAGCGGACATCTTTTTGCGTGCGGATCGCGTGGAGGCCAATTGCAAGTGTCTACGAGCAATTGGTGGCAAACCGAGGTGGGTGACCTTATCTCCAAGTTTTATGGACTGTACAGTAATTCTACTGATGTAGGACTATGCATGATAGTTTATTTCCTGTATAGCATGCCAGTTTGTAGGAATCGATATTCCTTTTATCATGTTAAATTATAGTTATCTTGGAACTTGACCTAGCACCCCCGTCATATGTTGCATGTGTAACCAGACCAGTAGAAAATCCTCACTTGGGCTAGGGTTATTTATGTTTAGACATCCACACTATTCTTTCATTCCTGGACTTAGTGTTGTCCTCGCCCGGGTAGTGGGCCGAGAGGTCGGGATTTTCTTTTAGTGTGGGATGCATTTGCACTCGTGCTTGGGAGCAGAGTGGAGTCTGGTAGTTGTAGTGGGTCGCTTTTCTGTGCCGGGAGCCGTTTGGGTAAACGGTAGTCCCGGGAGGTCTTCTATCCCTGTTGTGCTGTCGCCACCATGTTAGTGGCAGTTGTGTGCTTGTTTTAGTTGGACCTAGAACCCAGAACATTTTTTGACATACACATGATTTTTAGTTTATCGATGTTTTCTTCCAAGCATCGAAGGGCCGCTGAAGTCTGTTCTTGTTTGATTGGACAAAAGCATCAGCCCTTCGGGGTTTGGGTAAATCCTTGTTTTCTAACTGATTTTCCTAAAAGAACTAAAAATCATTAAAATGGGTTTCTCCTCAAATCAAGATGGTTTTTTTCAAAATGGGAACTACTTTTAGTCCTCACCCGCGTGGGTTGAGTGAAAATGATTTTTAGTAATTAATGTCACCCCGTTTTCGTGTAAATTTCCCCACTTGTAAGGATTCGAGTGGTCTGGGTTCTAGGGGCCATTCCTTTGTCGGGACGAAAGCCACGGGGGCCGAGCCTGGAACCTGTTCTTGTTTGATAGGGTTGTAGGTGTAGGCCTCCCGAAACTTTCGGGCCCTAGTTGGTATCTTCTGCGTGTTATACCGAGGTTGTGGTGTTCCCGAACTGTAAGGGGGCCGGGAACTTCGATAGGCGGAGCCTAGAGTCTGTTCTTGTTTGATAGGGTTCTTAGCACCGACCTATCGGGTTTTTCAAACCCTTATGGTGTCGGCCCTTTCTGGGTTATCGGTGTGGTTGGTGTTCTGTTGTGGGAGCCGTTTGGAGTGACGGCGGTCCCAGCTGTGTGGTACTTTCTTTAGTGAGTAGTGTGGCGAGTAGAGTCGTTGAGGGTTCTCCGACATAGCCGTGAGAGTGTTTGGGCTTTTCATATTTGAGTCGAGGTTCTTTTCCGACTGAGTTGTGTTTCGAGCTTTGAGATACCGATCTGTTTGATCGTGGATTATAGCCTACTGAGCCTGGCATTTCATGCCAGTTATGAGATACTTGTGATACTTGAGTTCGTTGGGGTTGCTCCCCTCGAGCTACGCCCCGGGTGCGATGATGATTCCGAGCCTGACGAGGCTGCGATGATGCGACTAGTTGATACACTAGAGTTCGCTTGAGATGAGATAGTCCTTGAGGGACACCCTACGTAAGACCAAGTCCTGTTTGGGCGTAGTGGCAGTAGTTGAGCGCAGGTTTGTTGATTGGTCCAAAGTGGGACAGTCATCTGAGATTGGGTGACTTTGAGAGAGTGATGGCATAGCATGTGTCATAGTAGAGTTTTCTTGAGCATAGTACTTGTGACATATCGTCAGTAGTGAGCAGATGCATCATATTATCTTTTGTCCCACTTCTTGAGCATCTAGATAGAGGCATAGTAGCTGTAGAGATATCCTTTTCCAGCTCTTTTCTTTTCGTATACCTTGTTACTTTATGCCTCTAGTAGACTTAGTGGGCAGACCGTTGGGCTTGTTGACGGCACCCACTGAGAACTACTGTGGGAAGTAGTTCTCACACCCGTCGTGGTGTCTTTTTCCCCAGAGGCTTCTACTCCTGTTCCTGTGCTTCTGTTGCTGATCCTTCTGACCGGTTTCGAGGGAGTCACGAGCTAGTTCCCTACCCGTCGTTGGAGTGTAGCGGTACCCCCTTCAGAGGAGAGCTTCAGTAGCTTAGTTTACTTCTTTTCCCTCTATTGAGAGACCTTTGTTGTGAGGTATAGAGTTGTACTTTATTTTACAGTTTGAGAGACTGTTGTAGTGAGGATATTTTGTATTGAGAGCTTGTACACTGACTTATTTATTGGATATATCTCCCTTTTGGGTTTTTGTATCAGAGGACTTTTTATACGATCGTATTTGGGGAGATGGATATTGTATTATTTTCAGTTGTACAGTGTTTGGATTTCAGTTTTAGTAGTTTACTTTCAGCTCTGATATCTGTATACTGTAGTTGATTCTTTTTGCAGGTTAGACGCTTCGTCTGTACGGCAGTTTCCGTACAGATGGCGGATCTGTTAGCGAGCCCGGGTCGCAGTTTCGACCCCGGGGCGTGACAAGCGCGACATTTTCGGTCCCAGCACAAGTAAAGCAGAAGGATTTTAAAATAGGTGCAAAATTAGTAAGCAATTTTAGAAACAAAGCATAATTATCTCGTTGGAAAATCTCTAGTTGCAACTAAGTCTAGAGGTCTAAGGCTATTAAAAAGAAAAACGATAATAAGAGAATGGAGGATCATTATCAACCGATTAGAAATTTTATAATTTTACTTATTTTGGAAATAGGCATAATGTAGCCTAGGAGTAGCCATAATGTAGATATCCCTCAAAGCACCATCCTCTCTCGCACCAACCGCCCACGACCAACTTGACCATCACCGTGCCACCTCACTTTCCGTCGGTGAACGTTTTTCATGCTCCGCGCCTCTACTAGTGCAGCTTCTAGTAGTTTTTATAACTCAATCTCAACCCGGATAAATGGCAAAGATCTGAGAGGTTAATTACCTAATGATTCAACCATAGCTCAAGATCTTAGAAGGACACTTTGAGGCCGAGAGTCCATTCACGCTCCAATCGAAGCCAAGACTTCATAAGGGATCTAATTGGATCATTCCCTCTCCGATTTGTGCCTGAAACAAAGTCATATCTTACCTACACATCAAAGGACTTCATAACATAAATAAACCGGATCGTGTCGCACGCCCGATAGCAATTTCTCTACCAATATAATTTTTGACATGCCTAGTGGGATATCATTTGAGGTAATACTTTTTATTTATAAATTACTATTAAAAAAATGAACCAATGAGCTATAGCTTTGAAAATAGATCATCCATCGGACGGAATCGGACAGGCAATCTAGTTTGACGAATTCGTCGGAACTAGATGCGAATGCTCGCTGTAATGACCTAAACTTTTGCGAATTACGGAATTTTGGTGAAAACTAACTTGAAAGACTATTCTTGTGATTCTAGTGAAGTTTCAAGCTAGTTGGAGTATTTTTGACCCGGGTTTGGCACAAAAACGAAAATAAAGAAATATTAGACTTTGATCAATTGGCTAAAAATAGTCAAGAGGCAACTGAGGACAAGTTCAAGTTGAGTTTCGAGAGTTTCAAAATATTTAGAAGAATGTTGGAATCCCAAGGGGTGAAATTGAAAATTTTTTGACGAAGAAAATCTGGGCTGAAAGGGGTTCAGGGTCCGGACCTTGGTTGTGAAGTCCGGACCTTGAGGGCAGGGTCCGGACCCTCTCTGTGAAACTTGGAAAGTGACCTTTGGGGTTCGGACCCTAGTAGGAGGGTCCGGACCGTTAGCGGGGTTAGTGCTCTACTGAAGCGATTTGGTCGCCTCTCATTCTTGAGAGTGGAGTTCATAAATTTAATATTATTTTATTGATGCATCTAATGATAGGTTGATTTGGTAAATTAAGTAGGTATAGGATATATGCTACTTAGGATAAATTAACTACCGGTGGATATAAAATATAGGCATATAGACAGAATATATATGTATGCCTAGATTGAAATAGGTATTTATGGACTAGTAAGTAGGTTGACTTGTTCTAAGAGTTAGAGGACTCAACTTTGAACTAGTAAATATAGTGTCATCAAGTTTAGGATGGAATAACATAGTGGTAGGTTAGCCACTTTAATAAACTAAGTATTGAACCTAGTGTTATCAAACATAGGTTGAAAACAAGTAAACCTAGGGGTCGTGTGAACCTAGGTAGTAAGGATATTGAACCTAGCGTCATTGAACATAGGTCGTGGAATATAAGTGCATAGTAGACCAAATGAATTGGAAAAGTCATGAACCTTAAAGGTTAACTTGAAAATGAAAAAATATGTATAGTAAATAAATAATTAAAGTATATGATCGTGCCCAGCCATTTGTCGTTCTGTGACCGTGAGTCAGGGGTATGCGACGTAATGCAGCCCTAGGACGAGGTCCGGGAGAACGGTGGCCATGAGTCAGGGGTATGTGACGTAGTGTATCCCTGGGACAAGACCAATAAGGAATGTTAACCGTCGGCCATGGGCGGATGTGACGTATGGCAACCCCGGAGCAAGGTTAGGGACAAAGTTAAACATTGATTGACTCAACACCGAGTCGTAATTTGTCTAAGGTAAAGTAACCTTAGCCTAGATGTTGATAGTAATAGATAGTGAAATAACAGTAGATGCGTAGTTTCCTATCGGCTAGAAAAAATTACTTGTTGTTTATCAAAAGACAAGCAACCGTTGAAGGGGGCAATTGTTTACACCTTTTTCTTTTCTTTTTTTTCCAAAACATGAGACGAATCCAACGTGGACAAATAAGGACCACTGAAGGAGGAACTTGGACGAAAGGGATTGGTTTCAACATGATGAAGTGTGATGAAGACTTAAAGTTTCAACATTACCTAATGAAGTGTGACGAAGACTTAAAGTTTCAACATGACCTAAAAAAGCAAGCCACAAGTGCGTTTGAAATTTAAATTTCAAACAAGTAATGCAGAAGGATCTAAAAATAGGCACAAAATTAGGGATTGATTTCGAAAACCAAACACAATTACCAAGCAATAATCATTCTAGTCGCAATTAAGTCTAGAGGTTTAGGGGTTTATGGTTTTATGGTTTTAGAGCTTAAGGTTTAGGGAAAATGTGTCATCCTTGTGATTTTTGTTTCTCAATCCTAGCTTGGATCAACAGCTAAGATTTGAGACGCCGATCGAGCGCTTTGCAGTTCGGCTGGATCCTAAAGCCTCGAGGTACATCTTGAGGTTAAGTCCACTTCGTGTGAAGTAAGAATTCAATCGGATCATTTCCTCTCCGATATGAACCTGAGACATATATAGTGAGATTCAGCCTTCGGTCAAAAGGACATCAAAAGTGGAACCAGTTAGAGCGTGCCATGCGCCACACTGTGCATTTCTCCGTCAATAGTCTATAAACACTATTCAAAGTATTACAAATTTCGCAATACATCAATACCGCAAAGAGAAATTTTTATAAATTTTAACACAAGTCCTGTAGACATGGTTATCTCTTCTTAGATTTCCTCCTAATCCACAGGAACAAGAGAGAAATATATATATATATATATATATATATATATATATATATATATATATATATATATATATATATATATATATATATATATATATATATATATAAGCTAAACTACATTTTAAACATTATACTAACAAGTGATGATAAGTTTTGTGTATATAATAAGGTATAATACATTACGTATTAAGTTTGTCATTACATTGAGAATGGAGTTTGGGGACAACCTTATCAAGATAGGACCTAATTAAATGCTTATTTTAATAATGAATTTACTAATAGATTTTAGTGTTGGCTGCTGCGATTAGGTCTTGAGCTTATCTTGCTAAGCTTGGCTAGGTGCCATGCCGCCATTGGCCGGAACAGTTTTAGTGTTCCTATGTTAGCGTAAGCAACACCAATTGTTTAAGTAATTAATCTTTTTAATTGTTCTCTTTATGAAGAGTCAACCATAGTGGTAGGGAAGTGGAGATGTGATTATTGTCTTAGTTTAATTTAATGGGTCAAATTTTATTAGTGTTGATGAGAACATCCACTACTTTGGTTATATGTTTGGAATGTTTGGTCTTATTCAAGGTTCCTTGAAGGGTTCACCTATCAATGGTAACTATAAGCAACTAATAATGCATGCTGATTACAGAAGCTTGATTTTGATGTTTGAGCCTACAAATTTTAGGTAAACTACAACACTCCATGGTTTACCTCATTATCACTTTACATCATGTGTTCAAATAATTATACTAAACTATTCTGTGGTTTAGTATATTTTTATTGAAAATGCTATGTGTACACCCCATCCGGGGTGTACATCCTACACCCTCACCCATCCAATGGGTGAGGATGTGAGAAGGGATCACATCAAGTGACCCCAAAAGCATCCCATCCATTGGATGGGTGGGGTGTAGGATGTACACCCCTTTCGGGGTGTACATATAGCATTGCCCAAATCACAGAAGGTGAAAATGAATTTTTTTTCTAAAACCACTTAGTGAAACTTCAACCCACTTACCCTATTCCATGTATACGACCAAAATGTCAAGAATAATTATTTATAAGGATGAAGGATCTGTCATTGAAATGTTGTTACAGAAAGGTGGAAGAATCATACTGGGTTTTAAAGTTTCTGTTATAGTTACAGTAAATTAATTGTTATTGATAATCGCATGATTATCAGCACGGTGGTAAAATAGTAGATTTCAAATCATACCCGAATGATGCTCTCTCTTTCTGTGTCTGTCGTTTAAGCTCGAATCCGGTCTCGAAGCTTAAGCTCAAATTTGGTCTCGATAAATATTTCAGCCCATTATGGTCGCAAATAAAGTAAAACCGAAAAATATCGGTTTAGGTCAGAAAATCCCTGAAAACTGACGAATCAACTGATTACTCGTGCCGAGCGGAATCAATCGACCTGGAGGATTGACATTTTCCCAATGTAATAATGTACAGATAGTTGATAGGGACTAAATTAGAAGGCATTGTTTGAATGCTGATAAAAACAGCAGAGATTTGCTGAGCATTCATGCTTATGTAACCTGTTTTATAAAAGTCAAGGGCGGCGGAGAAAAACCGACAGCCACAGTACAACATTCTACAGGTCCATCTGTTTTAACCAGAAAAACAAACAACTGATGCCTCTCTTTTTCTACTCTAGAGCAGAAGCAGATCCTTGCAACCACCTAACGATTTGCACCCGGGAGGCCAGATAAGAGAGAGAGAGAGAATCAAAATCGGAAATAAATGTTTATATGAACATGAACGAGTATATATACTTGCGACAGAGAAAATTCACTCACACAATCATATAACAAGATTACTTAATAGTACTAATTCACATCATATTTTGAGTATATGGAGAGCCCAGATAGAATGCTGTCACAAGCACAGGATTTCAGAGTAGATGGACGAGCTGGAACCATGATGCACATCACACAAAAACACATCTGAAAATTGATAATACAGATCTCGAATCAACAGTAATGGGCCAACACTCTCATGCTACCAACCCATTTATCAGAGGATCAGACATATAGTAACAGATTTTGGAGTTAAAAAGTGGCTATTCAATTATAGAAGGAAAAGCATATATAAATAGCTCACACTATAAGAGGCTAAAATGTAACAAAACAGATGACATCAACAATATATATGTATACGCTATTAAGAAGCTGGCAAATACAACGCTGCAACAACAAGAGAACAAAAGACTACAATTAGTAAGAAAGAATCATACATTTATTTTGTTTGAGGGGTATCCATGTGGCCCTGAATTTTTATAAATATGCCCTTCTACAATCATTCGAACAGAAAAAAGAAAAGAAAAGAAAAGAAAAGAAAACCCTCTTAACAGAACATCAAAATTACCAGAGCAGATGATCCTGTCAATCTTAATGCCATCGCAGGCCCCGACCCCTCAATATATACAGAAGAACTAAAGTAAATATCTACAGAAGTTCAAATCCCCACATACCTTTTGCATATTCAGAAGTTTCTAGGTTAGATTATCACTTAAGCCAATCCCGGTGCATTCTGCAAGCGAACTCCTTCACATAAATTAGAAAGGGTCTACCCATTAACACAACTTTTTCTTCACAATAAGTATCTAATAAGTGCTATCGGTTCCAAGGCCTCAGAAATGGCCTCCCCATCGTCCCCATCGAATCAGGCATGCTCGGATTTTGATGCGGAAAGCTCACCCACGACATATTGTTCCCTGAAGGAGCTCCCGCCCCTTCATGGCCACTCGTATTGTTCATCTGTTGATGAGCATACCCATAGATATTCTCACCACTAGATGCACCACCACCACCACCACCACCACCACCACCACCACCAACAAAGCTCCTCGGTTCAGTAAAACGGTCCAAGCTTGAGGTCTCATATTGCAAGCGTGATGGGGCCTTGCTACACTCAGATAAAACACTGAAGAGACTCCCATCTGCATTAAAACCAGACCAAGCATTATTATTTGATCGATTCTCTTCAGGGAACCAGTTATAACCACCATTGGGAAAAGTGTTTGGTTCAACTGAAGGAAAATGCCCTTGGCCTGGATATCTATTGCTTGAATACACATTTTTGTTCATTATTTGTTGCATGTAGAGGTCACTATTATCTCTTACTTGCCTCTGTTCCACTAATTGCTGTTGATCCTGGAAGGGATGGGAGAACTGAGAAGATTCCGCAAGGCGGCTGTTTGCCAACATGAACTGTAAACCAGAAACGGGTTGCTTCAACCCATTAATATTTTCATGTGTATATGGAGAGAGTAGCTCATTTCGGTCTTGGTTAGGGTATGAGCTGAAGAGAGACGTTGTGTTATCCATATTAAAGGCTGAGGCAGCAGGGCACTCAGCTTCCTGGTCTATAATTTCTCTCTCTAGATCAATCATAGAAGTTGCTCGGTCTTCGGAGAGCTGGGTTTGCTTAAGAGATAACTCACCAGCATGCTGCATGTACCCATGGTTTTCTGAAGGGTGGTAGTAAGAATCCTGCGCATTTACTGACCGCCATGTGTTAGCAGCAGGCACAACTGGTTCCTCTGGTTCTTCTTCTTCTTCTTCTTCGTCTTCTTCTTCTCCTTCTCCTTCTCCTTCTCCTTCTCCTTCTCCTTCTCCTTCTTCTTCCTCTTTTTCTTCTTCTCCTTCTTCTTCCTCTCTTTCTTCTTCTTCGATATTCTCATCTGGAACTAGTTCCTCCAATGACTCCAGAAGTGGAGGGCCATTAACTGGTGATAATAGTGCAGATTCTTTTCGAGCTACTTCTTGGTCCATATTAACTTGGTTTGGCTCTTCTTGATGGCTGTTGGGTGAAGGAATCTGGTTCAAATGTTGAGGATGAGTGGTTTGGTGTGCGAAGTCAATGTCCTTGATATCTTCATCTTGAATATCTGGGCTGCAGTTGTTTTCGTAATCACAGTCTTGAACTGTTTCCTGAGGCATAGTTTCTACTTCCTTTTTGTCCTCATCCTACACAATAGTAAATCACCTTATTACCACAAGCTTCAGAAAACTTTACAGGTTAACCGGCCGGTCTGTTTCTTTGTAGAAAGACAATTTGTGGCCCAGAAAAACATGAAAATCAGAAAACTACAATTCTATTAAGCGCATTCCATAAGAAGACAAATGCAGCCCAAGTATTCACCACATAGTTTAAGGTCCTTCCCTTAAGGTACCCATGTTATGGCTTTCGTTAGAAGTTCCAATGCGAAGACATTTGCAAATGTACCACAAGCTCCTAGAAACAGATCCCATCTACCTGAGATCT
This sequence comes from Tillandsia leiboldiana, assembly GCA_029204045.2. Lineage (NCBI taxonomy): Eukaryota > Viridiplantae > Streptophyta > Magnoliopsida > Poales > Bromeliaceae > Tillandsia > Tillandsia leiboldiana. The sequence continues at coordinate 11,952,348 of CM055078.1, read as the reverse complement.
CTTATGAAAATTTTAATATAGTAATGAGATGAAGGAGAATACAACAGACCTCTTCCACGAATGCTATTTCTTTCTCTGCAAGTTCTACTTCCAACGATTTCTTCAGCTGCCCCATCAGCAATTTCCTTTCCCTCCAGGCCTTCAAAGCAGCTGGAAGATCTTTATTTGCCACTTGCAACCTATTTGAGCAACTCTAGTTTTCAAAATTCAAAATTTTAGCTCTAATTTATAGAAACACAAAAATAAGCAATTGCTGACCAATGTTTATGCAATCTGTTCTTTTCTTCATCCAGAAATGAGTCATATGGTTGGATATGGAAGTTTTCGATATCACCAAGAACACGAGTGAGAAGCTTGGACTGAATGCCGTCACCGGAATGCTTTATATTCTTTACAAGCTCAAGTTGTGTCCTGCTGATCTGTGATACCCAAAGGAAACCTAGTAAATAGAATATTACAGAGACCACTTCATAATTTTACTGAACTCAATTAAACTCATTAAAAATGGTAGAACTCATCCAGGACCATATATATCTACAGTGGACACATCAGCCTTCACATTGAATGTCACTTTTCACAGAATAAAGCCCTGGCAACTCACTTCACTATATTCAATCGATGTAAAGCATGGGCAGTACTCTGTTATATGATAATTATTATAAATATGGTTGAAATTGCAGATGCACTTGTTAAATTCTGTCAGTATTCACAATTATTGTGATGGTTCAGCCAGGAGCCTTCGATCAATACATTTGAGCTCTTATATCATACAACACTATCATGACTAATATGCTGTTTCACATGATATAGCAATGATAAATGTAAAGCTACAATAGCCAATACAGAAATAACAATGTCATCCAATTCAATCTACTATGCTACAGAAAAACTTGATGAGAAGTTAAACTAGAAAATGATGACATCGCCAAGAAAAAGCGTAATTTTCAACAATAGACATGTACATCGTGAATTCAAGTTACAGGAAATTATTTCCTAAAATTCACATGCATAGAATGGCATATTCTTTTAACTCTGAACTCCCTAGTGACATTCTGCAACATAGATGGAGAACATATACAACTCAGACTTATAGAGGACTCCATAAAAAAGGTGCAGTCTCCAAAAGTAGTTCAGAATTTGCATCATCCAACCCCAGTATACCAATTCTCACATCATTAATGGATCCATATTTACAGATGTTGCAAGTAAAACACAAGCTAAATTGCATTTGCAGCCAAAATAGATGATGTAAAATGCCGCAGATGCAATATAAGGTTACCTGACCTTAATATATGACATGCATTTAGCAATGTCATCATTACAGCTGATCTTTTGTGGTATATTTCTGGAAATTTTGGGAACTATAGCTTTTTCTGCTGGAACTGTTAGGCTTCCTTGCTTCTGCTTACTTGAAGTATCACTGCACGGTCAAATGCTTGAAATCAAAAGTAATATAAAATAGCACTGGCAAAGAGAAAACAGGATAAGAATACATGACTGAAAACTACTAAACAAAAACACGCCACAATCAGATAACTACTATACAACTAGAAATTTAACGTATATGATACAAGTAAATGCAAATAGAAAACTTAGCATATGCATATGACATTCAGACAATACAACAAAGAATGGATGACATATTCCAGTTATAATTAAAAATAGTAAAAAAGCATGATTCAATATTAGAGCATTCTCCAATTTATCATGAACAAAAAAGGTTGCAATTGTAGCTTGTGATTGAAAGTAACCACAAAAGCGTTGCTTACTAATTTATAGTGAGAATGGTACATTATGTGACAAAATTTAGGTTAACCATGAAGCAACAATTACACCAGCCGCAAATATAATTGTTTTTTTAATCATGACAAAAATAGCCGTGACTAGTTTAGCTAAAATGAGGAGAAAAATAAGTTTACATACATGTGCATCAACACATGCTTGCATGCAGAAATATAAGCACAAATAAGCAAAAAAGAAAAACAACCTCCAAAGCATTTCAGGATCTTTACACTTTAACCATCTTTCCTTCGACTTTTTCAAAACGTCTAGCATGCTGTACAAATAGATTACCAATAAGCATTAGAATAAATTTGAAATATTAAATGAAAGCATGAATAAGCTTATTATTTTCTTCATATTGGACATACCCTGTATGATAGTTAGTTAACTCTGTGTAATATGCCCTCTTATTGGCTCTAAGTTGCCTCTCCGTATGAAGAGCGACATCCGGATGAAGATGGCCAGAGCATAGTGCAGCAGACCTGAAAAATGCAGAACAAATATCATTAGAGACAAAATTCCACTAATAACTCACAAGAGCATAAAAGAAAACTGGAAGGGAAAAGGGGTATGAAAATGATTGAAACGAAAATTGACATATATAAGGTTCAGGAATCGTATTCATATTTCTATCTGAAAAAAAACCCAAAAAGAGTAGGACCTACACAAGGAAAAGAGCAACTTCAAAGAAGGAACTACCAAAACTAAAGACCTTTTATTCTCCTTCCAGTAATTACAGTCATAATAAAACTAAAAAGTAAAGAGAAATGCAACATAGTAAAAGAAAATCAAACGTCCCTAGAGATAAGAGAGCAAGATTTATTGAAAACCTAGATGTATAAATATAGATCTTGCCCAGGTAGGCAAAAATAAATTTTGACAATTCTAAACTTGCCATTTTGCATAGGGATTTCCAAAGTGATAATTTTCCCCCTTAAGCAATGAATGAACAACTTGCTCTGCACCCGTCCCACTTGGAAGAAACTGAGTCAAAAGCTTTCTCTCTGATTCTGACAGATATGTAGCCCAAACCTGTGAATAAGATAAGAAATCCATAAATTCCATGCCAACAATGGGGCAGATGATTGGTAGATCAAAAGGCACAAGAAGGGATAAGCATATTTAGGGCCAATTTGGCCTGATTGGAGCTTTTGCAAAATTGTTATTTGAGTAGAGCAGTTCAAAGAAGTACTAAAATTCTTTATCATTAAAATCTTCTCAACAGACAAACGGGCACTAATTATTGTAAAAGGATAAGCATGACCATACCTCATATGATAGCACCTCAGTTAAGTCCTTCAAAGCAAAAACTTCTTGAGGGACATAAATGATATCAGCCATCCCAAAGTGCGATTTTGGAACAGAATCGACAAAAGGAGCCAAGTCAGACCATTTTAACCCAACTTGCTCCCTCTTTGCTATAGCTCTCTTCTGACGGTCATCCCACTCAAGATCTATGTGAGATTTCAAATTTAATACATAGTCTGATGAGTCCAGCTTCTTTTTCTTTTTCCCCTTGTATTGTTCGTATAGATTAGAGCCTGTCAGGCGCTTTTTTTGTTGACCAGCTGCCATTCTGCAAGTCATCAGAAGTTGATCATACCAGCAGTTTGCTTCGATCTGACCGTCTCCCTTATTCTGCTTCTAGTTTGATATACTTCTCATATCTTCTATAGGAAAGAAAAACCTTTTAACAAAAGAAATACCAAATTATTTGGCCATTTTGGAGAAGCATGAATAATTTGTAGATATACAGAAAAGATAAAAAGACTGCGAAAGGGTCCATATGTAGTGTGATATTAATTGATAATTTGATATGATGGCAAATAGCTTCACCAACAACCATTATATAGAGCCACAAAAAAGTATAAATGGCTTGTGACTGGATTTAAGCAACAAAAGGAATAGGTTGAAACTATGTGTTGTTTAATTCAACCCTCAAAAACCCTTTTGTGGGCAAAAGAATGGTTCTTCCCACTGTTCAAAAACAGGCTTGAGCCGACTTGAAGCTTGGCTGAGTCAACTCAACTCAGCAATTTTTCAAGCCAACTTAACTATAAAACTTAGCTGCAGCAGGCTTGAAAGAAGAATCCAACAAATTCAGTTTGATTCAATTGGGTCATTCAAATTCAACCAGGTTGAAGTGACAGTTCGCTTACATGAGAAAAATAACATCTTATATGACTATGTACATTTTAAAGGAGTATGTTTTGGGAATAAATATTGACTCCGCAGACTTAAAAACAGTGGATGATGGTACATATTGTGCCCAACCAAAGGGCCTAAGGACACTAATTTACGTTAGACAATATTTAACGAGGTGATCTCATATTTAACTTTCAATACGAAACACCTGAAATAAGAAATAATTTCATGCCAAATTTTCAAAATGAAAAGCTTAAAACAAGAAGTAAGCTCATATGCAAAAGCGCCACTGATGTGATTCAGACCAGCTTAAATATCATCATCTGCATCAGTCCATATCAGGACAGATAGGCACTAGTCAACCTTAATAATCTGGAATGGTTCCCAACAATTCGGACACTCACAAGAGGCCAATAACTAATTTCTAACTTTTAGCTGACAGGATAGGGAAACCCCCTATGACTCCTGGCACCCTATTCTACATGCCTAAGTTCCTTAAATTCAGAGCAAAGCAGAAAAGGTTATATTGAGATTTACCCGGCCTACTTTCGCCTTGCCTCAGAATGCTTCTCGTGAAGCAACCGCTTGGATGCTTTAGCACTTTAAAAAATTTTGAATTTAAATGTACTTCTGAGATCCACTCTTCAATGCAATAAAATAGCGATGTGACTTTCTGCCGCAAAAGCATGTAAGCAGGTGCTTATCTGGAGGAAGGTCCCACTCCATTTCGTGACATTGCAAGGGAGGAACTTAAAAAGCACCTTCTGATTTTTTTGGAGTTCTAAAGCAGCAAAGCAATTGCATTGGAGGAAGCATTACAAGTTACGTCTTTATCTACATTCCTGTAGCCTGCCGCGCGCCGCACCCTCCATCAGAGCCAGAAGGCAACACGAAGAACCTTCTGTGTCAGTATCAATTTCTCTTAATCTGGAAGTAATTCACCTTTGTTACACTCTACCCATCATTTAATTTCTGTTTCAAATCAAAAACAGTTTTCCTATTGGCATAACATAATTCTAGTAATTACACTATGTCCATTATACAAAAATAAATACTGTATCCCTTAGAATTTCGATTCTACCATTTCACTATGACCACTCGTAGCACAACTGATCAAGTAATTACATAAAATAGAAAATTATACAAGTATATGTTAAATTTCTAAGCAAAAATGAAAAAAAAAATTTACAGTACGGCTAGTATCCCACAACAAGAATATGCCCCACAAACAATAGAACCGCCATGAGAAGCAAACCCACCGATGCCTCAAAATCTGCTACTATCTACTAGTCAAAAGATCTCTTTTTCCAAATTAAAATCCTAAATTAACCTTTAATCCACGTCAAAATTAGTCAAAAATCGCAAAGAAACAACCTCCTCTACTTCGAATTGAGACATTGAACAAACCCCGACCAATGCCCTAATCCTAGAACCCACGATGAGCACCTACTCATGCGAATTCGATCGAACACAAAAAGAAGTGTAATTACCCACGGAATCTAAAATTTAAAACGAAAAAAAAAAGGATCGAATCGTACCATCGCAGGGTCGGGAGAGGAGATCGATCGCGATTCCTTGCTCCGATGCCACGAAACCCTCGCGCGAACCCTAGAGCGGGGAGGGGGGGGGGGGTGGTGGGGCGGTGGGGGAGCGTCGCGGGGTCGCCGTGGCGCTATATATATATATATATATGAGAAGATAGGATGAGAGGGGATTTGGGGATCTCACTGTAGTGTGACGTTCTCGACTAATCTCGACCGTCCAATCCCCTGAGTAGTCGTCTGATGTGTATCTTAGCCGTTGGATATCCTGTCCGTTTAATGGGCCGGGCCAAAGGCCCATATAAAAAATAATAACTGCTAAAATTTGAAATGCCAATATTTTTTGTTTTTTAAAAAAAATAACATATCCGTAGCATTTTCATTCCATACACAATATCACACTACATATGCCAATGATTTTACCTGTTAATATTCGATTAGATGTAACTCAATATCAAATAGTCCCTAATAAGTTTATAATTATATTTTATTGTTTTGTTTAAATCTAGGAAAAATTTACACCATTGGTCACTAAACATATATCCAGTATAATTTCAATAAGGTCCGTCAACTTTAATTTGTTTAAGTCAACGGATCTTACTTTCTATTTCAATAGTACCACTTTGTTTTAATTTTTTTTTATAAGTCTTCACACAAAATGACAAAGTAATACTAGTTTAGTCATCGACATCATATACAAAAGAGAAATATGACAATTACTTTATTGTTTAGAAATAATCTTAGGCAGTGTTTGGTTGGGGGATAAAGGGGGAATAACCCCCTTTATCCCCCTATTCTTGCCAAACACCATACAAAAAAGACAGGGGATAAATTTTTTTTTTATCCCCTTCTTAACGGGTTATCCTAGGATAACCCGTTAAGATTTATCCCATAGGGGAGCCGGAATAGTGGAATAAGGGGGGCAGGGATTAAATTTTTTCACTTTAATTTTCAATACAAAAACTTTCAATACAAAAAATTAAATTTAAAAATATAATATTTAAATTTTCAATTTTAAAATTTTAAAATTACGATTTAATTTTCAAATTTTAAAATTTTAAAATTGAATTTGAATTATAAAATTTTAAATTTTCAATTTTAAAATTTTAAAATTTTAATGTGAAATTTTAAATTATAAATTTTAAATTTCAAATTTGAATTTGAATTTTAAAATTTTAAAATTTGAATGTGAAATTTTAAATTTAAAATTTCAAATTAAAAAATTTCAAATATAAATTTTAAAATTTAAAATTTAAAATTATAATTTACAATTAAATTTTTAAAATTCAAAATTTAAAATAAAATTTGAAAATTAAAATTTAAAATTAAAGTTTAAAATTAAAATTTATAATTTATAATTTATAATTAAAATTAAAATTTATAATTTAAAATTTATAATTTTTAAAATTCATTTGCACTTTCATTTTTAAAATTTGCAGTAAAATATACTATAAAATAAAAATTATTTTTTTTTTTAGGTAAGATATAATTTATTACTTATAATTAAATTGCTTCAAATTAAATATAATTTTTAAATTAATTTTCCTACAAAAAAAAAAAATAAGGACAAAGTTGGCATTTTGAAAAAAATTCTATCTTCTTTTTTCACTATCCTCCACTATTCCATAATTTCAACCAAACACTATTTTAGCTATTCCAGAGAATACCAACTTTTCAACCAAACACAATTTAACTTTTATACTTCTTTATCCCGGAATAGCAAGCTATCCCAGGTATAAAAAAATTTATACCTCAGAAATTAATCCCCGAACCAAACGGGGCCTTACTGTATAAAAAATAATAGTTCATTTAATATTGAAATCAAATATCAGCTTCACATTCGTGACGAATATAAAACAAAACAATATGAAATAGTTATTATTTTACAAAGGAAAATGCTATGTATACACTCCTTTCGGGGTGTACATCATACACCCTATCCATCTAAGGGTGGGGGTGTAATGATAGGTCACTTGATGTGACCCGTAAAAAGTATCGTCACCATTAAAATGGTGAAGGTGTATGATGTACACCCCTTCGGGGTGTACAGATAGCATTGCTCTTTTACAAAAGCTTACGCTATAAAAAAAATAATAATAAATAACACTTTAATTTTTATATATTCAAAAAATATACCTGCAATTAGAGCCCAATTTTACTTTATTTTGCAAATAACTCATTCACTTGCGAAGTCATAAAATGCATCGATCCCTAAAGTACAAAGGCTTCGTTTGGTAACGAGAACTAGGGGGATAAGAGCTTATCCCTCTAGTTATACCCAAACGCAATTAAGTAGGGATGGGAACAGCTGTTTTCGTCTTTTTGGAATAAGCTGGTATAAGACTGAAATTACTATTCCAGCCTTTTTCTAGAACAAGACTTGTTCCCATTTGAGAATAAGCTTAATTAAATTAATATAATTTTAATTATTATTTTAACTCTTTAATTAATCCAATATTTTAATTAATTTAATTATTTTATTAACTAATTATTTAAGTATTTAGATAATTAATTAATTATTTAAGACAATTAAAATTAAAATTTTTAATATTTATAAATTTATAAATTTTAAATTTTATAGCTTTTAAAATTTTTAACTTTAATTTTTAATAAATTTATCATATAATTTTAATAAATTATATGATAAATTTTTTTATATATAAGTAAAATATAAAATTTAATAATTTTTTTAATAAATATTTTAAAATAAATATTTAAAATTATATCAGTAAAATTTTAATCATAAATTAAAATTTTAGTCATTTTTTTTTTCTTATTCCTCATTAACTTACCAAACATAATTTTCTTTATACCCAGTATAACTCTTAAACCCAACCAAACAGAAATTTACACTAGTTCCTGCTAATACCATAATTTATACCTATCCACGGTATAACTAAATTTTTTTTATTCCCGAACCAAACGCAGCCAAAGGAATTTGAGCTTGCATTGTTACAATTCCGGAATGTACGAAGATGTCATGTTTTATTATATCATGCATATAAGGCTAAGTGTGACCAAAGTGTTTTACTGTGTCTTTTTCTAAATTTTGTTTGTGAAATGTTGCATTATATCATGTAAAGCAAGATGGCATGTATTAAAATTATGAGGAATTACTTTTATACCCCTAAAAAATTCTCTATTTTTTTATTTATTTCTTTTAGAAAGCTATTACTAAAAATACTTCTTTAATGTTCTAAGTTATTTTAAATATATTTCTAGAGTTAAATTCTGTTAGTAAATAATTAGTGATTACTATTATCTCTATGAAATTACTATTTTATTCTTTCAAATATACTCTTTTTCTACTGTAACCAACCTTTCTTACCCTTAAGTTAGAGACAACAAAAATATTTTAATTTTTTATATTTTTAAATATATTCTTCTACCGTTACTAATTTTTCTTATTTGCCCACGAATTAAGAGCAAAGTAGGTATTTTAATTTTTTTTTCACTCAAATAAAAATTTAACTCGGATTTAACTCGAGATGACTTAACTGGTACTAATAGTAGAGATATTTTTGAATAACGAAGAAATATATATATAATATATTCGAAAAAAAAAAAGAAGAAAAAAATAGTATATTTCTGAGGTATAAAAGAATATATAAGATATTATCCCTAAAATAAACCACCATACTAATATGCAACTAACATACAAGTATGACTTATTCATGACACATGAGTTAGAACATGTTTTGGCCGACATAATTAATTTGAGATACAAATTTGCTATTAATTGACAAATTAAGAACATGTTAATCTTTCTGTGTCTTTATTAGAGTTTGTTGAGTTACCATGCATTAATCAATCAATTTGTATAATTAGGAATAATAATGATCATGAAAATGGCTTCTCTATCATGCACAATCAATTAATTAAGATCGAGCAGTGGTTAAGCAGGGGTGATCGAGCAGTGGTAAGTTTCTATGGCCAGTTTTCCACCAGAAAACCCTCATCTACCAAACTAACCTTAATATTAATTTGTACTATCAACAAAGGAATTTGATGCACTTAAGAAAATTATTGTGTACATGCAAGGAGAGGCTATTCATCAGCTGGTAGTTGATATGTCTTGCGCATTCACTTTGTGACACCCCACTTTTCAGGGGGTCACTCTTTCTAGTGCTACTCTCGCTCTAGCACGCTTAACTCTCTTAACCTCTTGGATTTTGCTACCACCCAAAATATTATAACCGGGTTAAAAAATTTTAGTTCTATTATATCATTTATATATATGACTAATCCAAATTCCGGGAGTGTCACACACTTTCTCCCATAATTAAAAAGCGAAAAAAAAGAAGAAAAAAAAGATCACTACGGTTCTGCTGCGTATTCTAATATCATATTTGTTTTAATATTAGTTTGAAATGACAAAAGCAAAAAAAAATTTAGTCCACAGAAACAAAATAAAAAAGAATTGAAAACAAGAAGAAAAATAAAATATATAAATATTTACGTAGTTCGACTAATAACCTACGTCCATGGATAAAGACGGGATAGAAACTTTCATTATAATTAAAATAGAATACAAAATATATCACTTTTATAAAATTCTAGTCTTAAAATATCCTTCATATTCCCTCTCATATTACGAAATAAAAAATATATTTATAATAGCTAGTAGCTAAATTTTAATACAAGTAATAATATAAATTAGGGCTTTTTTTGAAATTGACCCTATAAAAATTTAAATTTTTAAAAATGGCCCTGCAAAATTTATATTTGCAAAAATGGCCCTCTTCCTGCCACGTCAGCAAGCCACGTCAGCCGAGTCCGCCACGTCAGCTCGCCACAGCCGCTGGCACGGGCGATGAACTTTAGTAAAATACGCAGATAGAACCTGCGTGTTCTAAACACGCAGGCTCTGCCTGCGTGTTTAGAACACGCAGGCCAGGCCTGCGTGTTTAGAACACGCAGGCTGAGCCTGCGTGTTCTAAACACGCAGGTGATTGTAGAGGAGAGAGAGAGTGAAATAGTGAAATGACTTGTTGACCAATTCCAACCAAGGATTTTCCACCAACCTCCACCCACACAAGTGAAATAGTGAAATGACTTGTTGACTTGTTGCTTCAACACAATTTTCTTCATTGTTTTTGCGTGAAATATTTAAAATTATCATGCTTTCCTTAGTTCTCCCAAGAGGCCAATAATAACTGGAAACAAATTAATCTATTCCACTATCAAAAGTATATAACTTAAAATATCTCTTAATTACTCTAGTGATACCACTAATGGTAGAAACAATAATATATCCAGCATACGAGCCTAGCTCTATGTATGTATATAATTTAATATAATGAAGGAATTTTTTTTATTATTGTTATAATTATATAACTTATAATGTATTCTACAAAGTGGTAGATAATAATTTGTATAAAAAAATTTAGAAGCAAAACATAATTATTTTTAAATTTTTATTTTTCATTTTCAAGTAAATATTTTGAATAAAAAATTACAAGTAACTTACTGTTCACTCTAACACTTTTTAATATAAAAAATTTTATTTAAAAAATAAAATAAACACAATGCCTAACAAGTTAGATTTTTGTTTCTCTAATGCTACAAAACAATTATAAAAATCTTCACCACGCGAAACTTAAAATATTTCTAAATTTTTCTTAAAGCTCTAAAACATAGTGGCATATGAGTAATGCTATGTAGGAAGAGAAATATTAATAAAACTAAAAGCCATTGTTGCAAGTTTTAGTTTATTGAATCTACTGGAATACTCTGCGCAAATAATTGGTAAGTTCATTAATTTAATCTCTATGTCAATAATAAGATAAACTTAATCTCTTACTGTAGGGTATCGGGGCTAAGTATCTGTTCGGGTGTGCCTATGTGAGTATCTGGAGATGCTTGGTCAGTGTGAGTACCGCTGGAGGCGCAAATGGCGCGAAAAACGGACTCGAGACTGCAACTAATTAGCCGAAACTGGAGGTTTCGGAATTTTTCGAGTGTTTAAGAAAAATTTCCGGACGCCCAAAAAATAATGTTGGATTTTTTTTTGGACACCCAAAAAATACTGTAGTCGGCCAGGTGGGTTACTTTTGTTTTTTTTTTTTTTGGAACGCTGCCCGAAAGGTGGGTTCCTTGCTGTGGGAACGGGTTAGTGTGCTGGGTGATCCACATGGGCAGCAGACCTTGGTGGTTGTGGCCTCACGTGTGGGTGGAGGTAGGTGGGAAATCCTTGGTTGGAATTGGTCAACAAGTCATTTCACTATTTCACTCTCTCTCTCCTCTATAATCACCTGTGTGTTTAGAACACGCAGGCTCAGCCTGCGTGTTCTAAACACGCAGGCTTGGCCTGCGTGTTCTACACGCAGGCCAAGCCTGCGTGTTTAGAACACGCAGGCCAAGCCTGCGTGTTTAGAACACGCAGATTCTATCTGCGTGTTTCACTAAAATTCGCCGTCCGCACCAGCGGCTGTGGTGAGCTGATGTGGCGGACCCGGCTGACGTGGCTCGCTGACGTGGCAGGAAGAGGGCCATTTTTGCAAATATAAATTTTGCAGGGCCATTTTTAAAAATTTAAATTTTTATAGGGTCAATTTCAAAAAAAGCCCTATAAATTATATATAATCTAAAGTTAATTTTATAGGATAATTAAAACAGAATATGGTAAAAAAAAATTACAGTTCTAATACTCGAGACATATATACCTAAAAGCCTCAGTAGAGTATAATGCGAACTCAAGAAAACAAAGCAATAATAACATAACAATGTTCATCTTCTTTAACCACAAGCTACGCATACTTGGATTAGTAGCTTGGATTTTGATAGTTCGTATAGGTGCAGCATAACTTCTTGCATTTTCCTAGCATAGAGGAAGAACGAGAAATAGTGCACGTAGAGTAAGGCATTAAGGAAGGAAAAACTGTACGGTGGATTTTTCAAATATGAAAAATATACACTCTAGAGGAAGTTTACATTTTACACTCCATTAATTTTAGTATAGACTAAATTTTATTAGTTACTTAATTTGAAATAACTAGTTGTGACATCTTCGGAATTTGAATTAGTCCTATATATAAATGATATAATAGGACTAAATCTCTTAACCCGGCTATAGCATTTTGGATGGTAGCAAGATCCAAGAGGTTATGAGAGTTAAGCGTGCTAGAGCTAGAGTAGTTCTAGGATGGGTGACCCCCTGGGAAGTGGGGCGTCACAGTTGGTATCAGAGACATTCACCAGCCGGAAATGTGAGATGAGTCTCGGCTGAGCAAGGGTTATATAGCGGGTAGAGCGAGGCTCCCCGGCTAATGACCGTTGTGAGTGGAGTGCAGCTCCTCACAAGGTCGGCTAAGGCTAGCGAGACGAGTCTCACATCGCATGGTGCTTGTGAGTGTGCTTGAGCCTGACGTGGACGTCAGGGCTTAAAGGGGGGAAAAATGTGACACCCCCGGAATTTGAATTAGTCCTATATATAAATGATATAATAGGACTAAATCTCTTAACCCGGCTATAGCATTTTGGATGGTAGCAAGATCCAAGAGGTTATGAGAGTTAAGCGTGCTAGAGCTAGAGTAGTTCTAGGATGGGTGACCCCCTGGGAAGTGGGGCGTCACACTAGTAGAGAAGACTTCACCTTTAGATGAGTGTGATATGTATCATACACTATTGTAATACCAAATAAAAATTTTAGGTCTTACATTCTGCCACGATTTTCAATTTTCTAAAATTGATTGTAGACGACGTACGGTTCTTCCTTTCGATTCGTTCTCGTACACAATATGCGAAAGGCGGGATATTTTTTTTATCTATTCCCTTATCTCCGAAGATGGAGCTGTCACAGAAAATTTGAATTAGAGTTAGATCGGGACTTCCGTTATGTCATATATATATATATATATATATAGAGAGAGAGAGAGAGAGAGAGAGAGAGAGAGAGAGAGAGTCCGGCTAGTATATTATCGATAGTACCAAACATTTGATGCTATCAAGTTTTCTACCGTTAGATTATGCCCTTTAATTATTTTCACCCGTTAGATTTTACTATTTTTCCAACCACCCATTAAACCTAAGGGGCCCACATCATCTCAACCACATATCTCTTAATTCAACGGTTAAAAATTTAATAGTACCACTGACTTGGTACTATTTATAGTATTCCAACCTAGCTATATATATATATATATATATATATATATATATATATATATATATATATATATAAAACCTAATATAATGATATTTTAATCACGTCCGTCTATCAAGAACGTGCCCAGATGCATCCTAACAAATTGGATTGATATTTTAATCACGTCCGTCTATCAAGAACGTGCCCAGATGCATCCTAACAGATTGGATTGACTGTATCATTAAAGATCCACATCCAACATGGATAACATTACTCTTCAATTAAATATAGACCATTTTGAGATAGATCATTCAGCTTCCTTAAAATTGCATAAAACTCTCAATATTTTTGTTAGTATTTTATTATTGCTTTCTGCCGTGTGATAATAGGTCAAGAATATTAATAAATTGAGTTGAGTTAAGCTTAACCTAATAAGTTGAATAGGATTGTGCTCCACAATAATGGCAAGAAACTTAATAATAAACCTAACTTTCAGAGCGGTTGAGTTAAGGTAGAAACTCATAAATAGTTATGGTATACTTTTGAAATAGTTGATTAACACTTGCAATCTACAAATAATATTAGAGACAGTTGGGTAGAGAAAAAAAAAAAAAAGTCCCCATTTCAAAAGGGCATATGGAGGAGGTCTCTATGTTTTTGCCTGTGGAACTCCTCCTGTCCACAATAAATATAATGATAAAAAATAATAAATTTAACATCCAAATAAATTAAGTGAGATGGACCCAAAAAACAGAAAAAATAAAAAAAAAAATTAAAGGACATTTTCAGAAGGGCATACAGGAAGGTCTCCATACATTTTTACCTAAAGGAAAGGTAAAATTCAACTAGCAATGGCCCATGCTCGACTCGTCCAACTCGGACGATTAGTACGTAGGGTTGTCTTACTTACTCTCTTTCCTAAACAAAACCATCGACCAGGACATTCGTCCTTACGCATGTTTGAACCGCACAATTCCTACGAAAAGGCACACAAAAATTTCCTGTAGTAATCTAACTGCTATACCCAAAAAGTAATGGGCCAATTTCCATTGTAGAATACTGTAACATATTAAATTTTTATTGTATATACATATATATATATATATATATATATATTGAATTTAAAGATGTAAAAAATAATTGGTGAAATTGGAATGAAAAGAAAAATTTGAAATTTTCTATAAGGAATGAGATTTATATTTCAGCAGAAAATTTATAGTGATAAAAAAATTTGAAATTTTATGAGATTATCTGTATTATTTTTCTTAGACTATATTTAAAGTTTCGTATTTTTTGAATATCCAAACAGTAAAAACAAAATGTAACAGTAATTTACTAAAAATTTTAGTCTTCAAAATTTTCGATAAACAGATGCTTCAATTTAAAACTTTATGATTAATTATTATTATTTATCTTTATTAGGGTATATATGCCAAATTTAAATTTAATCGGATATTCAGAAAAACTTCAAAGTACCGTATCAAATTTGAGTTATAATTAATTATGTAATTTTTTTAAAAAAATTCGGCAATTGTGCCATTTAGTGGGCGACAGCTAATTAGGGGGTTCTCCACCTCCTTCCTTTTCTTCTTGGTGCTAAGACAGAGAGAGAGAGAGAGAGAGAGTGAGTGTGTTTGTGTTGTAGAGGGAGAAAGAGAGAGAGAGAGAGAGAGAGAGAGAGAGAGAGAGAGAGAGAGCGCGTGAAAGAGATCTAGAGGACAGTCGACGAGCACGCGAGATGATCCATAGAGATGAGCGAGAGCGCGCGCGGGTGTAATTTTTTAGCGCGCCGATTTTAAAGTTAATTTTGATTATTTTATTATTTATTTAAATTTTTGAATCAAGATTTTTATAATAAATTTCAAATTAATTTTTTTTTGATGAATTTAAAATTTAAATATTATTCTTAACTTTAATTTTAACAGCAAAATTTTTGAATTCTCACGGAGAGATTTTTAACCGTCAGACTGTTAGGTTACAAGCTATCATAGTCCCGCCTTCTACTTTCTTCTAAGATTAATAATCCAGATGGGCTTCGTTTCACCGACACAGCGTATTACATATTATGTCTGCTTGAGACTTGTAAATTTATTTGATTATTTGGATTGATTGATAATAATAAAAGAATGCATGTAAATATTTAGGTGATATTTTATAACATTTGAACCGTATAGATTAAAAATAAAATATTAATATTTTTTTGTTAGAAGACCTATGGAATATTTCGGGACAATTGAATTGCGAGTGAATGTTTAATATTTTATTTTTAAAAGATATATATGATATTTGGCTAAGCGGGTTGAAGGCAAAAATATAATATTTTATTATAATTGGTTTGATAGTTCATACTTTCGGGTAGATGTTATTTATAATATGATTGAATTTTATTTTAATTATTTGGAGAATTTATGTTATTAACTTAGGAGGTTAGTATTTTAATAGAATATTTTTAGTGGGTGGTGACCTCACTAGCATTTTGTTTTGTATGATTAGTTAGATATATATGGGTGGTACTGAGATAATGACAAATGTGTTATCTTATAGAGATATATATGATATACCATCTTAATCTTGGTGTTTAGTGAACTGTTAGACGGTCGTGGGCCAATGTGTGTGTGTGTGTGTGGGACATTGAGATCGGATTGTTTGGTACTTCTAACTTTGGGGTCTCATGAGTTATGTTCTCGGGTTTTGTCTTTGAGTTGTTGGTGATCTAATGGATCCTCATTTTGATCATGGACTGCATGCCACATCGAGTTTTATTGAGATTTGTCGGTATGAGACCGAGAAAGAGATGATGATGGGAGGCTATCGGTCGGTGCGCACACAAGCAGTTGTGTGGCCCGGACAATAAAAGGAGGTAGGATGACGTCTACTGGTTGACGGGCGCATTAACTGTTGTGTTAGTCCGAATAGTAATGACAGTGGCCTATCTGCTGCCGAGCACAGCAGCGACTGTGTAGTTCGAGCAATAAGCGGCGCAGGCTTGACCGGACTGTTGAGTTAGTCAGTTTATTTTTAGGTTCAGTGTACCGTTGAGTCGGTCAGTGTCGTACTTGGTGTATGTGTGGTGGCCCCGATCCCCGTGCTTCCTTCCCTATGACCCATATAGTGGAACACCTATTAGTGGTGCGTTGGACCCGCAACGCATTAAATGGACGCGTTGGACGGACTCAGTGAGGTTTCTCGATCAAGCCTGTGATGACCCGGATCTTCGCAGAGCTTTTGCTGGGTGATTAGCGACTTCTGGAGGCTTATTCGGTGTGATGGAGGTGCTTGTGCGCAAATTGGGCCTCAGGATTGGACCCAGCGCGAAATTTGGATTAAGAATACCATTCCGGATGCCTTCGACAAATTTTAGAAACGGAATTTGGCAAAACGGACATCGGATTTGGATTCAGCGAGCGAAAACGATGGAATGGACTATTTACTTATTTCTTTCGAAGCACGGATGCCAAAACACGGATTTCGAGGCAAGTGTTACTGTTCCGGCAGCAGGGGCAGCGCCGGCGGCGACGGGCAGCGGCGGAGCACGGTGGCGCGGGCGCGGGCAGCGGCGGCAGCGACGGGCAGCGACTGTCACGCCCCGGGGTCGAACTGCGACCCGGGGTCGAACTGCGACCCGGGCTCGCCAACAGATTCGCCGTTTGTACGGAAACTGCCGCACAAACGAAGCGTCTACCCTGCAAAAGATCTATATCTAAACATGTATCAGAGCTGAAAAAGAAATAAAAACTACAGAAATCAAACTGAACATCTGAAATAAATAAAAATCCTCAATACATAGTCTCTCACACCCTATGTAAAATAAAACAACCTCACAGATCTCTCAGAATGTCCAGTACAAAAGTGGAATCATAAAACAAAATACCGAGTACATCTACCTCTGACTCTCAATGCTGGTAAGGAAATACTCGGCCACATCCTCACCTCGATCAGCTGCCTCCGCGCGTGCTAAGCCGGAACAGCAACCTCAGTAACCTGTCACCGCAGCGGGTGTGAGATCTACTGCAGAAGGTAAATCCCAGTGGGTACCGTCGCCAATATCCACGGTATGCCCACTAAGTCTACTGGAGGCAAACAAATAGGTATACAGATAGATAGATAGATAAAAGGTAAGCTGAATGAAAACCACAGCTAAAATGTCTCAACCATCATACTCAAGGAAACTCTACTATGAACATGCTATGCATACCCTCGCTACTGCTAAAATGCCTCAGTATCAATGCTCAAAGGAAAGAAACTCATCTAAGAACATAATATGCATACACCACTCGCACACGAGGTGCCCAATCGACCTAATCGAACTGACTGCCTCCTCGGGTCCAGTCAAACCTGCGCCTACCTACTGCCGTTACATCCACGTAGGACCGGACTGACGTAGGGCGTCC
The DNA here is from genome assembly GCA_029204045.2 of Tillandsia leiboldiana. Classification (NCBI taxonomy): domain Eukaryota; kingdom Viridiplantae; phylum Streptophyta; class Magnoliopsida; order Poales; family Bromeliaceae; genus Tillandsia; species Tillandsia leiboldiana. The sequence continues at coordinate 11,934,403 of CM055078.1, read as the reverse complement.
GTGACTGCCAAAACTGGCCCAGCCAGAGGGACCGCGTCCGTGACTGCCAAAACTGGCCCAGCTAGAGGGACTGTGTCGACAAGTCGCGATACAAAAGTAACAGATCCACCTCGGACGTGGCACTCGAGGGGCGCGACCCCATCGAGGAAAAAGGTATCAGCGCACTCTGTCGAGCTCAAAGTGGCTCTGCAGGCTATAGTCAAAATCCACGCTCACTCTCAAAACGGAAAGACTCAGGATCCTCAAACATCTCGCACAACGGTCGGAGCACTCTCGATGACTCAGCTGATCAGCTCTCTCGAATCTCAAGACACTAGCAAACTCCATCAACTCATGGCACAAAACACACTGGCTGGAGATACTCCACAGCCGGGATCGACCCACAACTCAGGGCTAATAAAACTAGTCGGACAACACACAACGACCCGGGACCACCGTCAACCCCAACAGTTCCCAACGACACTAGCACAGTCTAAACTCAGCTACCGGACTCCACTCAGCCCCCAGGCACGAGTGCAACAATGCCCCACAGAAACCTGACCCCTCGGCCCACTATCCGGGCGAGGCAACACTATGTCCAGGAAAGATGCAAAGTGTGGGATGTCTAATACATAAGGAACCTAGCCCAAGTAAAGGCTCTCTACTGACTCATCTGTGTCAACAAGTGGCACATGCAGGCTATGATCCACGATCGGACAGATCGGAAACTCAATGCTCAAAAGCACAACTCAGTCGGGAAACCTTCCATGACTCGATCTGATATGCCCTCACCAACCCCCGAGACACTAGTAAAAACATCCATAAGTCAAATAAAATCTCCTCGGCCCCCAGGCACGAGGTTACATGCACCCTGGGACCCTGTCATCTCACTGGCAATCTCGCAGTTTAAAAACCACTTTTAAAAAGTCGATTTTTCCTTAAAACGGGTTTCATGATTTTTAAAACGATCCCGGTGCAAAAAAAAATGCTCTCTAATCATGCAATCTAGTGTCATACTGTACCAGGAGTACACTAAAAATAATCTGGGGTTCCAAAGAAATTTCTGTAATTTTCTAGGCAACTATCAGATTTACCAACAGTGAAAATATTACACTAGACATGCTCAAATTGCATTCAGAAGAATTAAAGGGCATTCCATACATTTTGGAAGAAATTCCAACCCACCTGGAACGCTTTTCGCAGGCAATCGCTGAAGTCGGTGAAGCGCCGAAACCTCGAACTGACGAAACTTTGAAAAACGCGCCGCGCGCGCACACACTGTCGCGTACCCGAAAAAATCCCCGGAAGTTCGAATAAATCCCTCGAGTTCTAAAGAAACATCTCGGCGCACCCTGGCTCACTCCACAGCCAACCCACAACACCAACAGCACATCTAAAATCCATAAATCTACACACACACTCTACAGCTCCAATTGCACAAAATAAATTCCATAAAGCCAATTCTCTGCTCATAGCATACTACAAGTCCTCCATAACATCAACACACTTAATTACAAGCTCACAACACACACAAGTCCAGCACAATATCTGCACTCCAAATAAATGCTCACATACACAATCCACATAAGTCCAACCACAACATCAGCATCACATTCATAAAATCCCATAACTTCCACCTACACCATACAGATTCCCACAACACACACCACACACTCACATACACCCCCTGCTCACCCACAGCCAACAAGCAGCAGCACCCAACCGAGCCGCCAAGCTCCCCCGGCTCCGCGTGGCGGGAGCATCCCAACCGGCCAAGCCGCACCAAAACTGCACCACAACATGCAAGAAAAGGGGAAAAACCAAAATTAGTGGAAACACGGCCAAACACGCGATCGCCGGCGTAAAAAACAAGCCCCCGGCCGTCGAAAACGCCCCGCGCCGTGCGAGGAGCTTCCTGCGCACGCGCCGCTGCCCGCTTGGCCCCCGCGCTAGTCGCCTGCCGCGCGGCGCCCACGCGCTGCTGCGCGCGGCCTTGGCGCGTGCCGCACGGCACCAGGTGCCTACCGCGCGGCGCTGCCTCAGCTGCGTGGCGCCCAGGTGCGCCCGCCTGCAGCGCGGCGCCCTGGCGCGCCCGCCTGCCGCGTGCGGCGCCCAGGTGTGCCCGCGCGGCCTCTTCTGTGCCCGCCTACGCTGCGCGGCGCCCTGGCGCCCGCAGCGCAGTGCCTTGCTGCGTGCGCGCTGCGCGCGGCGCCTAAGCGCGCCCGCGCAGCCGCCCGCGCCAGCCGCGCGCCCTTGCGCCCGCGCGGCCACCACCTCCTCCTGTAGCCGCTCCAACAAGGGACAACCAGTCTACCAACAGCAAACATCAAGCTCTCTCTCTCTAAACCGAGCTCTCTCTCTCTCTCTCTAAAAAGAAAAACAGCAACATACCAGTTGGAGCTCGACGCGCGCACTCCGCTCGCTCCACTCGGCTTCTAGGAGGAAGTTCATCATCAAATCTCTCATCCATTCCTTCTCTTTTCCATCTTTTTTTTTTTCTTCTTCTTCTTCTTCCTTCTTTTCCTCACTTTCTTCTCTTCCTCTGTTCTCATCTCATTACTCTGTTTGAGGCAGGGAGAAGATGACGACGTGGCGAGCTCTTAATTAAGGTTGGCTTAATTAAAGAAGTGGGGTGTGCTTGACAGCTAACAGCAGATTAAAAAAAAAAACCCCAAATAAAACCCTTCAACAAAATATCTAAGCCATCTATTCCTTTCTTTCTCTTTTCTTCACAGACTACAAAATTTACAAATTAATTAAATTAATTAATTAAATAATCCATAATTAGCCAACTCCAACTCACTTTTTGGCTTCGGGACCTCCGCACCAATCCGAAACCTCCCGAACTCCGCTGTAATCTGAAAATACACATGTCCACAGCTTTTCCCCCTAGAAAAGCTCAACTTTGGAGTCGGTGTGCTTAATCCAAAAACCGGCTCCAATAATTGCCAACTCCAACTCACTTTTTGCCTTCGGGTCCTCCTCGTCAGTCCGGAACCCCCCGAACTCCGCTGTAATCATAAAGTACACCTGTTCCAAGTATTTTCCAATTTTTTTGTACACCACTATGGAGTCGAGGCTTTTCCAAAACCAGTCCTCTATCGGCGCACAATACCCGGAAACACCGAATCAAGCTGGGGCTTCCACGTTGATCCGAATCAACCCGAACTCATCTGAAAACATATATGGAACATGCTCGAGGCGATTTCTCCGCACCACGCCATCTTGCGAGGTCGGTGCGCTATACAAAATTCCGGTATTCTACAGCGGCGGAGCACGGCGGCGCGGGCGCGGGCAGCAGCGCGGGCGGCCGGTCCACGGGACCTGGCATGCACCGAGACCAGCGGGCGTTCGGCGGGACACGTGGCGCGCGTTGACTGGTTTGGTCAACGCACGCGGGACAGCGCGCCGGGCGCGGCACACGGTGGACCGCCAGGCCACATGTCGCTCGCCCATTGGCGGGCGCAGCGACCTTGGTGGCCCGGCGCGGACCGCGGCGCGTACACCCCGCCGTGGACCGCGTCGCCATGCGGCACGCCGCGATTGGCGGGCACGCGTGCACCGGGCGCGCGGGGCGTGAAGCGGGTGACGTGGCGCGCTGAGGGAGATTCGGGCGTGCTGTGTTGGGCCGGGCCGGATTCGGGCGCCCGAATCCTGCGCCCGAATCTGAACCCTCTAGTGTGTGGACTTTGGGCTATAAATAGCCCATTTTTGCTGTTCTTTGGGCCTTTTCCCGAGCTCCTCTTGGGTTGAGGCCTTAAGCAATGTTGTTCCTCACCTTGTCCTCTACTTCTTGATGGATTCCCAGAATTTTTGGAGGCCGCAGCATTGGCATTTTCTGCGACGCGGCGCACTTCGACGCTCCTTCGTTTGTGGCTTCTACCGTCGCATTTCAGTGCACGAGGCCCCCTAGATCACCCCGTTGGAGTTTTGAGCCAATTTTTGTGGCAGCGCGTTCACGAGAGGTACGCATTCGATTTCCGTGTTGATCACTTCACTCTGTTTCGAGTTTTTGGTGGTGTTCCCGAGGTACCTTTTGACCCTTTGAACCGCTGCGATGTTTGGGACAACGGTGGAGTATTATTGGGATTTCTCGGTCTACGGGCATCGGATCGGAGTGTATGAGGACTCGATCGGCATCTACGCTTCGAGAGGAACGCGACCATATTTTTATCGGATTTTTCTGAGGTCGTTTCGAAGGTGATATTTTAGCTTCTTCGTGACTGATTTCCGCAGATTTGCGAGTTGTGGATTGATTGACTTTCTGCGGTGTTCTATTTATATCTTGGCCTACAGGTGCCAGAACGAGGAGTATAAATACTCGATTTGCATCTACTCGTCGCGAGGATCACATACATAATTTTTTTGGATTTTTCTGAGGACTGTACGCAGGTAAAAGATCCCCTTCTCTATGCTGTTTTGGCAAAACAGCAAATGCTGTTTGGAGTGTGTTTGTGGTGTTGATTGATTGTTGGCTGCGATGTTGTTTGAGCAGAGGCTTGTGCGACCAAGTACCGAGGGTGCGATTTCGGTGGATTTTGTTAGCGTGTGGCTACGCACTTCACCGACTTCGGCTTTGCCTGCGGAAAGCGATTCAGGTGGGTTGCTTTGTCTCCAGAACCGGTGGACGGTTCTCTAATTCTATTTGTTAGAATGCATGCATGTTTACTGTACCCATATGTTGTTGAGAGGTGAGCTTGGTAAATGGTATTTGTTTGAGGAATTGCAAGATATGATATTCATGTTATGCCTGATGAAACTTGCAAAATTTAGATATCCATATTTATGATTAATGAAAGCTCACCAAAGGGAAGCATTACACTATGTGATGGATATCATGCACAATTTAATGTACAGCCTATAAGATTGAAATGTAAGCATAAGAATGATATAGTTTATGTGGATTGAGGCTTACATGATTTATTGTACATGTTGGGTACCTTCGAGATATTATATATTTAATGGTTTATTCACCTATGCTAGTTGAGAGCATGTTTAGGGAGATGAGGCTTATTGGATTTGATTTTTGGTGATCATATCTGTTAGTGTTCCCTATTTATGTTCAGTTTATCTAAATGCTATTATTGGAACTTGACCTAGCACCCCGTCATAGGACGCATGTTTAACTAGACTAGTAGAAAACATTCACTTTGGCTAGGTTCTTTTATGCTTTAGACATCCCACACTTTGCATCTTTTCCTAGACATAGATTTTCCTCGCCCGGATAGTAGGCCGAATGGTCAGGTTACTGTGGGACATTGTTGCACTCGTGCCTTGGGCCTGAGTGGAGTCCGGTAGCTGAGTTTAGACCTATGCTAGTGTTGTTGGGAGCCGTTTGGGTAGACGGTGGTCCCGGGCCGTCGAGTATCTTCCGGTCAGTGTTGTTGGGAACTGTTGGGGTTGACGGTGGTCCCGGGTCGTTGAGTGTCGTCCTACCAGTTTTGTTAGCCCTGTGTTGTGGGTCGATCCCGGCTGTGGAGTATCTCCAGCCTGTGTGTTTAGCGTGGCGAGTTGGGTGTTTCGTTTTGGGAGCCATTTGAGTCGACGGTGGTCCCGGCTGTGGAGTATCTCCAGCCAGTGGGTTTAGTACCATGAGTTGGTTGAGTTCGTTAGTGCCTCGAGATTCGTGAAAGCTGGTTAGCTGGGTCGTTGAGAGTGTTCCGACCGTCGTGCGAGGTATTTGAGGATCTTGAGTCATTCCGTTCTGAGAGTGAGCGTGGATTTTGACTATAGCCTGCATGAGCCACTTTGAGCTCGATAGAGATACGCGGATACCTTTTTCCTCGGTGGGGTCGCGCCTCTCGAGTGCCCCGTCCAGAGTGGGCCTGTTACTTTCGTATCGCGACTTATCGATGCAGTCCCTCTGGCAGGGCCAGTTTTGGTAGTCACGGACGCCCTACGTTAGTCCCGTCCTCTTGTGGATGTGTGGCAGTGGGTATGCGCAGGCTTGACTGGACCCTATGAGGCAGTCAGTTCGATTGGGTCGATTGAGCACCTTGGGTGCGAGTAGTTGCATATCTTTTCATCTGTATCACCCATTGAGCATTTAGATAGAGGCATGATAGCTGTAGAGTATCTCCAGCTAGTACAGTTAGTAGATTAGTTTTATTTATGCTTTTGAGAGATTATTGTAGTGAGGATACGACTTGTACTGAGAGCTTGTACACTAGTGTATTGTATTTCAGTTTTCCTCCCTGTTGAGTTCTTGGATTTTTGTATCAGAGGATATTGTATGATTCATTCTTAGGAGATGGATATTGCACCTTTATTTTCAATTGTACAGTAGTTGGATTTTAGTTTTACAGCAGTTTTCTTTATAGCTCTGATATCTGTTTAACTGCAGTACCTTTTCTTGCAGGTTGGACGCTTCGCCTATGTGAGGTTTTCGTATAGGTGGCAGATCTGTTGACGAGCCCGGGTCGCAGTTTCGACCCCGGGGCGTGACAGATTAGAGTGGTATCAGAGCCTAGGATGTAGGTCATTGTGGACTTTAGAGACCCTAGGCTTGTGGTTAGACCCTAGGATGACTTCGTGAGAGTCGTGATTTTTAGCGAGAGTCCTGATTGAGTTTTATACCTCTCCCAAGGGATGGGATGAGTGATTGGCATGTTTATTCTCCAAAGTGATTATGTTGGCTGCAGACAACATAATACTGTGGAATGGGTGACATGCCCTAGACTGTCGCTGGATTGGGTCGAGTGTTTGTTGTGTGCTGTGTTGCAGTTTTGTCGTGGTGAGCGGTGTCTCCCCGACGTTGGGTTTTGACCCGTGTGCACCAGGTTGCGTAGTGGAGCCCGAGCGGTTAGATTTGGGCCGGATACCCGGATTGAAGTCAGAGAGCTCCGAACCCAGATGACAGGATTGTCAGAGTTATATCAGCGGCGGAGTGGGCTGCTGGTTTGGGTGACACAGTTGTCGGAGCAGCGGGCAGCCCGACAGTGCTTTCCTCTTGAGACTACCCGGTTGCAGTATCCTCAGTGGCAGCGTTTCAGTGGCGCTGATAAAGCGAGTAACCTCCTCCGTGCCGACAATTAGTGCCGAGGCACCGAGGCAGGGTGGATAGCCGACAACTGATGAGCTGTGGGACATCATCGATTAGTTGAGCCAGTTTCGGCAGATGAACCACCCTGATTCATAGGTTTGAGTTTGGAGCCTTTGGAGGCAGAATCGTGGTTGGTGGTGATGGAGAGACTACATGAGAGCCTCCTTGTGTCAAAGAGTTTACGCGGTTGTTGAACTGCGCACTCCTTGTTTAGAATGACGAGGCGCGTAGGATATGTGTTTGAGAGTGGATTGCGCCAGGATACCTTTTAGCTCTTTCGGTCCCTCCGTTACAGGTTTTGGATGCCTTGATGGAGTAGGCGTTGTTCGTGGAGCGTGGCGTTGCAGTTCCTTTGGATAGAGATCTGCCGCCAGAGGCGAGTTCTGGATAGAGGCACTGGGCGTTAGGTGATGGAGGACAGATCGGCCGGTAGAGGCATTCCCGATTTCCTTCCCCAGGTTGTGGATTTCTGAGACGCCAGAGGTCGGGTGAACCCCGATGGCAGCATCAGCAGCGGCAGTAGCGTGGATGTGTTATTTGCGGAGGACCACATTCGTCACCTCAGTGTGAGCAGAGGCAGAGGTTGTGCTCCCTATGTGATTGGTATAGATATTTTCTGACAGACTGGACTTTGATGACGAGGCAGACTGAGCGACAACCATTTGCATCGAGCGGATGAGTTTGTGCTGCCTGGTAGGAGGGCGCCACGACAGTGGATCGGATTGTCGCAGGTGTGATTTCATTACAGCAGTCTGAGTTAGAGCATGGTGCATTCCTGTATGGACTAGAGGCAGAGTCGTTACCACGTGCACTAGAGGTACAGGTTCCTGTCAGTGTTGTGCATGTGGAGGAGGTTTCGCAGTCCGGTCTAGAGCATTTTGCATTCCTTCATGGACTAGAGGTAGAGTCGTTACCATGTGCACTAGAAGTACGGGTTCCTGTTGGTGCCGTGCACATGGATGAGGCTTGTGGATCATGACCAGTGCAGTTGAGACCGCGAGTTATGCCGGCAGATTTATTAGTATATGTGTCAGTTCTGTGTTTTGATCCAATGCTTGAGATTGGTTGGCACGGTACCACATGATGTTTGACTGCGGAGAGAGAGGACGATGACCTTTTGCGAGGCAGACAAGAGCAGATTTGTTTGTAGAGACTGTTAGAGCACATAGGTTACAGCGACAGTGTGAGAGGTTCCTACGGCGGCACCGGGACTCAAGGATATCTCTATCGCCGTGAGTTCTCGGGTGTGAGTCCACCTGAGTTGATGATGATACCGCCGGTCAGGGAAATTGAGATTATGATTGACGTGGTTCTGGAAACCGCGCCGATATTGAAGGCACATTGTTGGATGGCACCAGTAAAGTTGGGAGAACTGTTGGCACAGTTGATGGAGCTGATGGATAGAGAGTTGTTAGACCTAGAGTCTCGCCTTGGGGAGCACCTTCCTTACTGTAGAGGAGACAGTGGATAATTTTTGCCTGTCAATAGAGGTTGACTTACAGTGACGCCCGACAACGGCCTTGCATGTGTGCGGATACCTTGGACAGGGCAACAGTGCAGTGTTGGAGCTTGATGATTGCGCGACAGCCGTCGCTACTGGAGCGGTTGAGACGATTAGGGCTAGAGGTTGTGTCCCTAGGGGTCGCGGTTAGATTGCAGCCTTCGTTTGTGCAGCCACAGCAGGAACAACTTCAACACTTCTCATCCTTTTTCACGTCTATATGCCGAGGCTTGCGAACGGGCCGAAACTTCGAAAGGCTGCTCCAGAAATGGAGACGGTGCCGGAGCCTGTTCTTGTTTGATTAGGGTGAAGGCACTGGCATTCGAAATTTTCGGACCTTTCGCTGTTGTCGGCGGTTTTTTATAATTGAGAGTTGGAGTTGATGATGTTCCTGATGTTGGGCTTTTCCCTTTCTTGTTTGGTCGTGTGGGTGTTTTTCGGGTCACCTTGGTTGAGTTGGTACTAGGGTGTGGTTTTGGTGCGTGTTGCACTGGTTGTTCTTGTCTTTTCCCCCAGCCTTTTTGTTGGAGTCCCTGAGGTCCTTCCACGTCTCAGCTCAGGAGTGTTATGCTTCTGGATCCCTCGCCCATGATTGACTCGCTCCATTGGAGATCTGTGAGAGTTTGGAGTACGAGAGACGCCCGTTGTAAATTCTGGCTCGTGTCATGAGAGGATTGCGCAACCGGGCCATGTCGTACTGGTTGTTGTTGTTGTTGTTGTTGTTGTTGTTGTTGTTGTTGTTGTTGTTGTTGTTGTTGTTGTTGTTGTTGTTGAGGAGTAATCACGGGGAGTGAGTAACGACTTGGGAGCTGGAGACGGTGTTGCTGAGTACCTACCCTTGGTATTTTAGACTCCCTTTTGAGTTGTGTTAGTTTCGAGGACGAAACTTTCTTTTAGTAGGGGAGGATGTGATGACCCGGATCTCCGCATAGCTTTTGCTGGATGATCAGCGACTTCTGGAGGCTTATTCGGTGTGATGGAGGTGCTTGTGCGCAAATCGGACCTCAGGATTGGACCCAGCGCGAAATTTGGATTAAGAATACCTTTCTGGATGCCTTCGACAAATTTTAGAAGCGGAATTTGGCAAAACGGACATCGGATTTGGATTCAGCGCGCGAAAACGATGGAAATGAACTATTTACTTTTTTTTCGGAGCCCAGATGCCAAAACACAGATTTCGAGGCAAGTGTTACTGTTCCGGCAGCCGGGGCAGCGCCGACGGCGACGGGCAGCGGCGGAGCACGGCGGCGCGGGCGCGGGCAGCAACACGGGCGGCCGGTCCACGGGACCTGGCGTGCACCGGGACCAGCGGGCGTTCGGCGGGACACGTGGCGCGCGTTGATTGGTTGGTCAACGCACGCGGGACAGCGCGCCGGGCGTGGCGCACGGTGGACCCTCCAGGCCATGTGTCGCTCGCCCATTGGCGGGCGCAGCGACCTTGGTGGCCCGGCGCGGACCGCGGCGCGTACACCCCGCCGTGGACCGCGTCGCGACGCGGCACGCCGCGATTAGCGGGCGAGCGTGCACCGGGAGCACGGGGCGCGGAGCGGGTGACGTGGCGCGCTGAGGGAGATTCGAGCGCGCTGTGTTGGGCCGGGCCGGATTCGGGCGCCCGAATCCTGCGCCTGAATCCGAACCCTCTAGTGTGTGGACTTTGGGCTATAAATAGCCCATTTTTGCTGTTCTTTGGGCCTTTTCCCGACCTCCTCTTGGGTTGAGGCCTTAAGCAATGTTGTTCCTTACCTTGTCCTCTACATCTTGATGGATTTCTAGAATTTTTGGTGGTCGTAGAATCGGCGTTTTCTTTGACGCGGCGCACTTCGACACTCCTTCGTCTGTGGCTTCTATCGTCGCATTTCAGTGCGCGAGGCCCCTTGGATCACCCCAATGAAGTTTTGAGCCAATTTTTGTTGCAGCGCGTTCACGAGAGGTACGCCTTCGATTTTTTTGTTGATCGCTTCGCTCTGTTTTGAGTTTTTGATGGTGTTCCCGAGGTACCTTTTGACCCCTTGAACTGCTACAATGTTTGGGACAGCGGTGGAGTATTGTTGGGATTTCTCGGCCTACGGGCATCTGATCGGGGCGTATGAGGACTCGATCGGCATCTACGCTTCGAGAGGAACGCGACCATATTTTTATCGAATTTTTCTGAGGTCGTTTCAAAGGTGATATTTTAGCTTCTTCGTGACTGATTTCCCCAGATTTGCGAGTTGTGGATTGATTGACTTTCCGCGGTGTTCTATTTATATCTTGGCCTACAGGTGTTGGAACGAGGAGTATAAATACTCGATTTGCATCTACTCATCGCGAGGATCGTTGCCATAATTTTTCTGGATTTTTCTGAGGATTGTACGTAGGTGAAAGAATAGAACCTATGGGGTCACACACATAAGAGGTTATGACTGATCGGATAGTTGGATCGCGATTTTTGAATCGCCTGAGGACTTAATTATCAATATATTGATAATTGGACTAATTTATAATTGTTACAAATTAAGGATATTAAAGTACAAATGTTGCAAGAGAGGGCTTACTAATAGTTAGTAAGTTGTGAGAGGACTTAAGTGCTAATGTTGCATTAATGATTTGATTTGATCAAATTAGGATTGAGTTCAAATCGAATTAAATTAGGATTTAATCGATTGAATCGATTAGGGATAAGATAAACTTAAATCTAATTTTAATGTTTATCTTAATAATTATAAAAGGGATTATATCCTCTTTATACGTATGAGTTTTTATTAAAAAAAAAAAACCCTAGTCGTCATCTTTCCTCGTCTTCCTCTTTTCTAAATATCCACATTAAAAGAAAGACGTTCTCTGCAAGGGAGCTAGCACCCCGGTGAGAATTTCGATCAAGTCGACAACCTCGTGTGAATACCCGTTGAGGCCTGACGGGTGTGCGACTTCAAGAGAACCAAATTCCACGATCATCAAATTGCGGTGTAGATCTCCCCGCGCAAAGGTGAAGATTAGATCTTCCTCTTCCTTTTAATCTTAGATACATGAGGGATCCTGTTTTGCGTGGTTTTGAGATCAGATCTCAAGTTTTTCATATTTGTCTATTTGATTTCTTTTTCCGCTGCGTTTATTTTTGCGCAAAATCTAACAGTGGTATCAGAGCCATCCTCATGTTATTTAAGATTAAAATTATAGTTTTGGATATTTTAAATCATTTTTTGTTGATTGAATGATTGTTAAATCGTTTTACCATATTCAAAGAATTATTAAATTTTGATCAATTCAAAATTATTTTGATCCGCAGAATTAAAATAAAATAAAATAAATAAAATAAAATTTTATTTTTGTAAAATTTGATGAGATCAAATTTTGTTTTTAATATTTATATAATTTTGATAAGATCAAAATTTATTTTAAAATTTTATTATATTGATTAGATCAATTTATTTTATTGTAAAAATTGATGAGATCAAATTTTATATAGTTTTTGTTTTCACATAAGATGTGAATTATTGATGAGATTAATAGATATTTTTGCGGATTAAAATATTGATCAAAATTGTATGAATTAACTGTTTAGTTAAATCAAACGAGTGATGAGATCGTATCGTTATGGTGATTTGATCACCTATTTTTCTGGATAATTGGTAAACGGTTAATTAAAATATCCAAAATTAATTATTGTGATTGTGATGTATGAGATACATATGGGTGATGATCATGGATAGCAACCAATTTATTTTGTATGGACATGTGATGTATGATGTGTATGCGGAATCCTGTAATTTTAAATTTGTTTAAATTAAGGACTCTGTGTTATGGCTGTTTGGGTGCCTGCGAGCACGAGCCAATTTTATTTAGAGACCTGCGTGTCTCAATAGATTAAAGATAAAAGTTATTTTATTCTTTAATTGGGTTGTATTATGTATGGTTGCACGTCATTGGTTGATTGGTGGGAAGCCGTTAGCACACAACAAGCCCAGATCGAGACGAGCACTTGATGGCGGTCGAATCAAGGGTTGATGGTGATCGAATCAAGTTGTAGCTCCGGATTGGATCAAGAAGTTGAAGACGATCAAACCAATGACGTGCGTGTGCTTGTATTTTTGACCCCTTGACCCTGATTCCGGCTCAGTGGCTCGAGCACGAATCTTCTTTTTAGATCCATGATCATCACCGGTTGCATTATATTTTTATGTGCAGTTTATCTTTATTTGCATGAGATGTAAATAAATAAAATTAAATATGAGACCTAAATGCAAATCTCCTCATAAATATTAAGTCGAGCGGTCTTCCACCGTTGTAGAAGTGCGGGCATCTTTTCTGGTGTTGATTGGCACGGCTGGTTACAGTGGTCAGTTGCATTGGAAAGGCGCAACCACTCTATTAGTATAAGATGCTGCGGAGTAAAGATGGGGTTGGGCCCAATATCTGTCAGGTGAGGGACTCAATGACGGCTTTGCTTACGCGTTTGAACGGTGGGTCTGACTTAACTAAAGAATGAGGCCAATATCTGTCAGGTGAGGCCTACAGGACTTCGAGACCGAATATCGCTGCAATTTGCTTAAGAAGCATTGGACAAGAGTTGTCCACTCATTGGTTTTCGTGTCACCAATATCTGTCAGGTGAGGTGATGCGGTAAACTGGTGGGACCGTAGTACCCACTTGAAACCCTTATCGCGTTGGGTTTCCGTTTCTCTACCCGAGGAGTGTAAGAGACTCGAGGAAATAGTGGGAGGTTAACGTTTGTTTTTAAAAATATCCCTAAAATAACATTTTGAAACAAATACAAATATCTAATTTGAATCTTTACTCTCTGCAAAACAAGATATACGCTTCCAATTCTTTTTCTCGTTTTTTGAAATTAACCACTTAACCGAAACTAATTATAAAGACTGGCTAAGAAACTTAAAATAGTTTTGAGTTTTGAGAAGCTCAGCTATGTTCTCAACCAGGACCTCCTTGCGTTACGAAACTGTCCAACAGCTTATCAAAAGGCAGTCTGTTCATTATCATTGTTTGACAATGATCAAAGACCTCGAGGAGCTTGAGAAGCTCGGCATGAAAATAGATAAGGAATTGCAAGTTGATATAATTTTGCAATCTCTTCCAGATTCATATGGATAATTTATTGTAAACTACCATATGAATAAAATGGACTGCACCAATGCTGAGTTATTGAACATGTTGGTAACGACTGAGGGAACCTTGAAGAGTTCAAGGGGCTCGGTTTTTGCTATGGAGCGGGCTTCCTCTTCCAAAAGAAAGTCTAATTGGAAGAAGAAACCCGCAAAGAAACAAAAGGCTGAAAACAAGCCCAAAAGGGAAGCTCCTAAGAAGAAGGCCGCTGACAAAGGAAAATGTTTCCAATGCAATGTTGATGGCCACTGGAAAAGGAATTGTCCCGTCTATCTGGAGAGCCTAAAGAACAAGAAGAAAGACACACCTTCGGAAGGTACGTTAGACCTGCTCGTAATAGAAACTAACCTTATGGTTACCTCTACTTCCAGTTGGGTCATAGACTCTGGTTCAAGTTCTCATTTGTGTACTTCAATGCAGGGTCTAAGAGAAATTAGAGGGCTGAGAGAAGGTGAAGTTACCCTACGGGTTGGCAACGGAGCAAGAGTTGCTGCTGTGGCTACTGGCACCTATCCTCTGCGATTACCGTTAGGACATATTTTATTACTTAAAGACTGTTATTATGTGCCTGCTGCTAGCAGGAATTTGATTTCTGTTTCTTCTTTAGCACAGGACGATTATATTTTTAATTTTGATAAAGACTACTGCACAATTTATTTTAGAAATAAAATTGTTGGTCGTGGTTTTATGATAGACAGTCTTTACCATTTACATATGGATGTATCTGTAAATATTTCCGAGCAGGAAGTGAGTGCCGTTGGGTCTAAGAGACCTAGAGAAGAGATAAACCTAAAGTATATGTGGCACCTAAGGCTTGGTCATATTGGAGAGGAAAGGATTAACAGATTGGAGCAAGATGGGCTTCTAGGCCCATTGACTTCTGAGCCTTATCCAATCTGTGAATCCTATCTTCAAGGAAAAATGGGAAAAATGACCAAATTACCTTTTGTAGGACAAGGGGAAAGGGCCACTGAGATACTTGCCTTGGTACACACTGATGTGTGTGGTCCATTTGATGTGCAAGCCAGGGGTGGTTATCTCTACTTCATAACTTTTACCGATGATTATTCACGGTATGGATATGTCTATCTTATGAGACACAAATCTGAAGCTTTTGAAAAGTTCAAAGAATTCAGATGTGAAGTAGAGAAGCAAACTGGAAAATCCATCAAGGCTCTTCGATCAGATCGAGGGGGAGAATACCTTAGTGGGGAGTTCCTAAACTATCTCAAAGAAAACGGCATAGTCTCACAATGGACTCCTTCTGGAACACCTCAACTCAACGGAGTGTCAGAACGGAGAAATCAAACTTTATTAGATATGGTTCGATCCATGATGAGTTTCACTGATCTTCATTTGTTTCTTTAGGGACATGCTTTGCTTACCGCAGCCTACATACTGAATAGGATTCCCTCTAAATCCGTTCTTACCATGCCTTATGAGATGTGGCATGGTAAGAAACCAAGTCTTAGTCATATTAAGATTTGGGGATGTTCGGCCCATGTCAAGCGACTACAGGCGGACAAGTTAGAGGCTAGGTCAGAAAGGGCTCATTTTATAGGGTATCCTAAAGAATCTTTAGGTTACTATTTTTACATCCCAAAGGATCACAATATAGTTGTGAGTCGACACGCTACTTTCTTGAAAAAATAGTTTATTCAAGAAGTAGTAAGTGGGAGAAAAATTGAGCTCGAAGAGAGAGTCTCTGAAGAGCAACGAGTCCCAAAACCTACGGAACCTATTCATGCTGAGCCAGTACATGTAGCACCTAATCCACCTCGAAGATCGAGTAGGATCTCCCTTCCTACTAAAAGATACTTAGGTATTCTTACAGAGGAAGTAGAGGAAATGTTCCTCATAGGAGATAAGGAACATGGAGATGATCCTAAAACCTACAACGAGGCGATGTCTGACATCGACTCCGAGCAGTGGTTGGAAGCTATGAAGTCAGAAATTGACTCAATGTATTCCAACCAAGTCTGGACCTTGGTAGATCCACCAAAAGGTATAGTACCTATCGGGTGTAACTGGATTTACAAAAAAAAGATAGGTTCTGATGGAAAGGTAGAGACCTATAAAGCAAGGCTGATGGCGAAAGGCTATAGTCAACGCGAAGGCATTGACTATCAAGAGACCTTTTCGCCTGTGGCCATGCTTAAGTCCATTCGAACACTACTTGCCATTGCAGCATACCATGATTATGAGATCTGGCAGATGGATGTGAAAACTGCTTTCCTAAATGGATTTCTTGAGGAAGATATCTATATGGAGCAGCCTTTGGGTTTCACTTCCAGTGACGAAAGTCACAAAGTATGTAAGCTGCAAAGGTCCATATATGGGCTTAAGCAAGCATCTCGGACTTGGAATACTCGTTTTAATGACGTAATCAAATCGTTTGATTTCGTTAAGAATGAGGAGGAACCATGTGTTTATAAGAAAGTTAGTGGGAGTGCTATTACATTCCTCGTATTGTACGTGGACGACATTCTCCTAATTGGAAATGATATTCCAATGCTGACTTCGGTTAAGATATGGTTATCTAAGAAATTCTCTATGAAAGACCTAGGGGAAGCATCCTATATTTTGGGGATTAAAGTCTATAGAGATAGACCTAAGAGGATGCTAGGCCTCTCACAGAAAATGTACATAGAGCAGGTGCTGAAGAAATTCAGCATGGAAAACTCTAAGAGGGGACTTCTACCCCTTAGGCATGGAATTTATCTCTCCAAGAAAATGTGCCCCAATACATCTGAAGAGATTCAACGAATGAGCCAGATCCCTTATGCTTCAGCTATAGGGAGCCTCATGTATGCCATGCTATGTACACGACCTGATATTGCACTTGCTGTGAGTATCACAAGCAGATATCAGTCCAATCCAGGTGAGGAGCACTGGACTGCTGTGAAAAACATACTCAAGTACTTAAGAAGGACTAAAGATATATTTTTGGTCTTTGGAGGAGGAGAATTGAAAGTACAAGTATATACTGATTCAGACTTCATGTCTGATGTTGACGATAGAAAGTCTACGTCGGGATACGTGTTCTTGTGCAATGGTGGTTCGGTGTGTTGGAAGAGTTCCAAACAACCAATCATCGCTGACTCTACTATGGAAGCAGAGTATATCGCCGCATCTGAGGCTGCAAAGGAAGCCTTTTGGTTCAAGAAATTTGTTATGGAACTAAGTGTGATGCCATCAGATGCCATTCCACTTTACTGCGACAACAATAGCGCCATAGCCCTAGCTAAGGAGCCAAGGTCTCATCAAAGGTCCAAGCATATAGAACGACGGTTTCATATTATACGCGAATATCTCAAGAAGAAATTTATCGAGGTGCAGAGAGTAGACTCCACGAATAACATGGCAGACCCACTGACTAAGCAGCTGAGCCAGCAGAAGATTGAAGCCCACCTTGAGAATATGGGGCTTAGGTATATGGCTAATTGGCTTTAGTGCAAGTGGGAGATTGTTAGATGTATGCCCTAGAAGCCAACTTGGCCGATACATATATTCTTTCTCGGTTATAAATTTGTATTTGACATTTTACATTATGAATGTTATTGGGTTTTTATTTCCATTCGTGTTGTGTATGTGTCCATGAATTGTCCAAGGAATTAATAAGATGATGATACGTATTCTCAAGAGTTGAGAATTTGAGACATGTATCATTAGTGATTAATTCCTAAATGCTCCCGATCGATGGATCATCATGGGGACAGTGATTGATCCGGTGAGATTGGTGCACAGTCGCTTCCTTTTTAGGGTAGACGAGTCTCGAGTCAACAGTGTGGGGACACTGGAGCGAATGTGCAGGTGGTTGTTGGAGAACAAGGGTACCGAGCGTGATCATCACGAGAAGTCACTTGGATGTCTACTCACTCGTTAGTGACTTACTCGATGTTGCAGTAGTGTGACTGGTCCTTTGACCTGCGGTGTCTCGGCTATTCACAATGGGGTTACTGTAGTTTGACTATACATACACTTGGTCCCTAGCCATTTGGGTCCTTGCAGTGGGTGCATGTTGGCTACAGTAGGTTCGTTGTAGGAATAGGGTGTACACCTATATGGAATCTATCACCCTTAGTAGAGAAGGGAGTTAGTCCTATGTGATTTATGAGACCGAGTTTAGAAGACCTTGGCCAAGGCGTAGTAAATAACGGAAAGGGTTTCCGATAATAGAAACTCGAGTCGAATAAATTTGACATATGACAGACGGTAGGGTTTGACGAGCAATTCCATGACCTTCGTCTAGTTGGGACTCCGGATAGAAGGATTGTATCACACGTTAACTGCACCTAGAGGTTCAGTATTCCATTCTACTGGAATGCCACTACATGCTGCTAGGCGTCACTGGTGGATTGTGGGACTCACGAGAATTATCTGGATGATGATCGATAATTCTTATTGGGCTGAGTTTGAATAGTTCTAACCCACTGAAAAGAGTTTCAGTAATATTGTTGATGGTAATCACAATATATCTCACTACCAGATAGAATAGAACCTATGGGGTCACACACATAAGAGGTTATGACTGATCGGATAGTTGGATCGCGATTTTTGAATCGCCTGAGGACTTAATTATCAATATATTGATAATTGGACTAATTTGTAATTGTTACAAATTAAGGATATTAAAGTGCAAATGTTGCAAGAGAGGGCTTACTAATAGTTAGTAAGTTGTGAGAGGACTTAAGTGCTAATGTTGCATTAATGATTTGATTTGATCAAATTAGGATTGAGTTCAAATCGAATTAAATTAGGATTTAATCGATTGAACCGATTAGGGATAAGATAAACTTAAATCTAATTTTAATGTTTATCTTAATAATTATAAAAGGGATTATATCCTCTTTATACGTATGAGTTTTTATTAAAAAAAAAAAAACCCTAGCCGTCATCTTTCCTCGTCTTCCTCTTTTCTAAATATCCACATTAAAAGAAAGACGTTCTCTGCAAGGGAGCTAGCACCCCGGTGAGAATTTCGATCAAGTCGACAACCTCGTGTGGATACCCGTAGAGGCCGGACGCGTGTGCGGCTTCAAGAGAACCAAATTCCACGATCATCAAATTGCGGTGCAGATCTCCCCGCGCAAAGGTGAAGATTAGATCTTCCTCTTCCTTTTAATCTTAGATACATGAGGGATCCTGTTTTGCGTGGTTTTGAGATCAGATCTCAAGTTTGTCATATTTGTCTATTTGATTTCTTTTTCCGCTGCGTTTATTTTTGCGCAAAACCTAACACGTGGAGCGTGGCGTTGCAGTTCCTTTGGATAGAGATCTGCCGCCAGAGGCGAGTTCTGGATAGAGGCACTGGGCGCTAGGTGATGGAGGACAGATCGGCCGGTAGAGGCATTCCCGATTTCCTTCCCCAGGTTGTGGATTTCTGAGACGCCAGAGGTCGGGTGAACCCCGATGGCAGCATCAGCAGCGGCGGTAGCGTGGATGTGTTATTTGCGGAGGACCACATTCGTCACCTCAGTGTGAGCAGAGGCAGAGGTTGTGCTCCCTATGTGATTGGTATAGATATTTTCTGACAGACTGGACTTTGATGACGAGGCAGACTGAGCGACAACCATTTGCATCGAGCAGATGAGTTTGTGCTGCCTGGTAGGAGGGCGCCACGACAGTGGATCGGATTGTCGCAGGTGTGATTTCATTACAGCAGTCTGAGTTAGAGCATGGTGCATTCCTGCATGGACTAGAGGCAGAGTCGTTACCACGTGCACTAGAGGTATAGGTTCCTGTCAGTGTTGTGCATGTGGAGGAGGTTTCGCAATCCGGGCTAGAGCATTTTGCATTCCTTCATGGACTAGAGGTGGAGTCGTTACCATGTGCACTAGAGGTACGGGTTCCTGTTGGTGCCGTGCACATGGATGAGGCTTGTGGATCATGACCAGTGCAGTTGAGACCGCGAGTTATGCCGGCAGATTTATTGGTATATGTGTCAGTTTTGTGTTTTGATCCAATGCTTGAGATTGGTTGGCACGGTACCACATGATGTTTGACTGCGGAGAGAGAGGACGATGACCTTTTGCGAGGCAGACAAGAGCAGATTTGTTTGTAGAGACTGTTAGACCACATAGGTTACAGCGACAGTGTGAGAGGTTCCTACGGCGGCATCGGGACTCAAGGATATCTCTATCGCCGTGAGTTCTCGGGTGTGAGTCCACCTGAGTTGATGATGATACCGCCGGTCAGGAAAATTGAGATTATGATTGACGTGGTTCTGGAAACCGCGCCGATATTGAAGGCACATTGTTGGATGGCACCAGTAAAGTTGGGAGAACTGTTGGCACAGTTGATGGAGCTGATGGATAGAGAGTTGTTAGACCTAGAGTCTCGCCTTGGGGAGCACCTTCCTTACTGTAGAGGAGACAGTGGATAATTTTTGCCTGTCAATAGAGGTCGACTTACAGTGACGCCCGACAACGGCCTTGCATGTGTGCGGATACCTTGGACAGGACAGCAGTGCAGTGTTGGAGCTTGATGATTGCGCGACAGCCGTCGCTACTGGAGCGGTTGAGACGATTAGGGCTAGAGGTTGTGTCCCTAGGGGTCGCGGTTAGATTGCAGCCTTCGTTTGTGCAGCCACAGTAGGAACAACTTCAACACTTCTCATCCTTTTTCACGTCTATATGCCGAGGCTTGCGAACGGGCCGAAACTTCGAAAGGCTGCTCCAGAAATGGAGACTGTGCCGGAGCCTGTTCATGTTTGATTAGGGTGAAGGCACTGGCATTCAAAATTTTCGGACCTTTCGCTGTTGTCGGCGGTTTTTTATAATTGAGAGTTGGAGTTGATGATGTTCCTGATGTTGGGCTTTTCCCTTTCTTGTTTGGTCGTGTGGGTGTTTTTCGGGTCACCTTGGTTGAGTTGGTACTAGGGTGTGGTTTTGGTGCGTGTTGCACTGGTTGTTCTTGTCTTTTCCCCCAGCCTTTTTGTTGGAGTCCCTGAGGTTCTTCCACGTCTCAGCTCAGGAGTGTTATGCTTCTGGATCCCTCGCCCGTGATTGACTCGCTCCATTGGAGATCTGTGAGAGTTTGGAGTACGAGAGACGCCCGTTGTAAATTCTGGCTCGTGTCATGAGAGGATTGCGCAACCGGGCCATGCCGTACTGGTTGTTGTTTTTGTTGTTGTTGTTGTTGTTGTTGAGGAGTAATCACGGGGAGTGAGTAACGACTTGGGAGCTGGAGACGGTGTTGCTGAGTACCTACCCTTGGTATTTTAGACTCCCTTTTGAGTTGTGTTAGTTTCGAGGACGAAACTTTCTTTTAGTAGGGGAGGATGTGATGACCCGGATCTCCGCATAGCTTTTGCTGGATGATCAGCGACTTCTGGAGGCTTATTCGGTGTGATGGAGGTGCTTGTGCGCAAATCGGACCTCAGGATTGGACCCAGCACGAAATTTGGATTAAGAATACCTTTCCGGATGCCTTCGACAAATTTTAGAAGCGGAATTTGGCAAAACGGACATCGGATTTGGATTCAGCGCGCGAAAACGATGAAAATGAACTATTTACTTTTTTTTTCGGAGCCCAAATGCCAAAACACAGATTTCGAGGCAAGTGTTACTGTTCCGGCAGCCGGGGCAGCGCCGACGGCGACGGGCAGCGGCGGAGCACGGCGGCGCGGGCGTGGGCAGCAACACGGGCGGCCGGTCCACGGGACCTGGCGTGCACCGGGACCAGCGGGCGTTCGGCGGAACACGTGGCGCGCGTTGATTGGTTGGTCAACGCACGCGGGACAGCGCGCCAGGCGCGGCGCACGGTGGACCCTCCAGGCCACGTGTCGCTCGCCCGTTGGCGGGCGCAGCGACCTTGGTGGCCCGGCGCGGACCGCGGCGCGTACACCCCGCCGTGGACCGCGTCGCGACGCGGCACGCCGCGATTGGCGGGCGAGCGTGCACCGGGCGCGCGGGGCGCGGAGCGGGTGACGTGGCGCGCTGAGGGAGATTCGAGCGCGCTGTGTTGGGCCGGGCCGGATTCGGGCGCCCGAATCCTGCGCCTGAATCCGAACCCTCTAGTGTGTGGACTTTGGGCTATAAATAGCCCATTTTTGCTGTTCTTTGGGCCTTTTCCCGACCTCCTCTTGGGTTGAGGCCTTAAGCAATGTTGTTCCTTACCTTGTCCTCTACTTCTTGATGGATTTCCAGAATTTTTGGAGGTCGTAGCATCGGCGTTTCCTGTGACGCGGCGCACTTCGACACTCCTTCGTCTGTGGCTTCTATCGTCGCATTTCAGTGCGCGAGGCCCCCTGGATCACCCCGATGAAGTTTTGAGCCAATTTTTGTGGCAGCGCGTTCACAAGAGGTATGCCTTCGATTTTTTTGTTGATCACTTCGCTCCGTTTTGAGTTTTTGATGGTGTTCCTGAGGTACCTTTTGACCCCTTGAATTGCTACAATGTTTGGGACAGCGGTGGAGTATTGTTGGGATTTCTCGGCCTACGGGCATAGGATCGGGGCGTCTGAGGACTCGATCGGCATCTACGCTTCGAGAGGAACGCGACCATATTTTTATCGAATTTTACTGAGGTCGTTTCAAAGGTGATATTTTAGCTTCTTCGTGACTGATTTCCGCAGATTTGCGAGTTGTGGATTGATTGACTTTCCGCGGTGTTCTATTTATATCTTGGCCTACAGGTGTCGGAACGAGGAGTATAAATACTTGATTTGCATCTACTCGTCGCGAGGATCGCTGCCATAATTTTTCTGGATTTTTCTGAGGACTGTACGTAGGTGAAAGATCCCCTTCTCTATGCTGTTTGGGGTGTGTTTGTGGTGTTGATTGATTGTTGGCTGCGATGTTGTTTGAGCTGTGAGGACCCGAATCCCCACTTAAGAGTTTACTGATGGATTAGTGGCCTTTGGGAGTGTTTGTACACGTGTCGGGCCCAAGAAATGGATTTATGGTGTAATTTGGGAGTAAGTTTGCATCACCAGAGGGCTTTGGAAAATTTTAGAAGTGGAATTGGGCAAAACGGACTTCGGATTTGGATTCAGCACGCGAAAATGTTGAAAATGGACTATTTACTTGTGTTTTTCGGGGCCCGGACGCGAAAACACGGATTTCGAGGAGTGGGTGTACTGTTCCGGCGGCCGGAGAGGCGGCGGTGGCGGCGGCGGCGGGCGGCGGAGCGCAGCGGGCGGCTGAGGCGCAGCCGCTCGGTCCAGAGCGGAAATGTGCACCCGGGCGAGGGACACGTGGCGGCTCCCGGTTGGCCGGCGCAGTAGGCGTGGTCCACGGGAAAGGCGCGGGTGTACGGTGGACCGGAGGGTGACACGTGGCAGCGTGTGATTGGTGCGGTGTAGCGCACTCGGTCCACGGTGCAGGCTGGGGTGGCCTCGGGGATCGTGCTTGGCAGAGGCGCAGGGCGCGTTGACCGCGGTTTTCCGCACTCGGGCAGGCCACGCGTCGGCTTCCGCGGTGGGCCACGCGTCGCGGAGTGAGCGATGGTATTTGTTGTCCGCTGTTTTGGCGCTGACGTGGCACACCGGTGGAGATTCGGGCGCTGGTTGGTCGGGTCTACGCACCCGGTTTTCGGCGCCCGAAAGATTCGGGCGCCCGAAACCAAGGATATGTTCGGTATTTTTGGATTTGTTTTGAGCAGCCTATAAATAGCCCGAGCCGCAGTCACCTTGGGTTTTTTCGCGTTTCCGAGCTTTTTCTCGCCGCGGACTCTTCAGCAAAGTTGCTCCCCTTCGTGTTCTGCATCCACTGGAGGATTTTTAGGATTTTACATGGCACGCTTTTCGAGGTACCATTTTCTTCGGCGCGTCGCGAGGCTCCTTCTACGGTGTTCCCTTTTGTCGCATTTCGGTGCGCGAGCTCCCCCGGCCTACCCCGACCACCTTTTCAGGCGATTCTTGCGCCATTGGAACAGCGACAGACAGAGCTACGATCTTGGTATTTCCTGCTTCCCCTCATTTCGCGCTTTTCGAGGAGTTTTTCCAAGCTTTTTGTGACCCTTTTCCTGTGTTTGAGACTTGGACAGCGGCTCGCTTCTTTGGCGATATCTTCGCGCTCGGACATCGGATTGAGACGTACCTATACACTTTTTGCATCCACGCGTCGCGAGGATTCTCGTCGTATTTTTCTGGAATTTTTCTGAGACTTACCCGAAGGTATACCTTTCCCCCCTTTTCTGTGCAGAGTATTACAGTTGTGTTTGTTGTGGAGTTTCGCGCTCACCGCGATATCGAATTTGTAACTCGGCCTCCGGGACTCGGATTTTGACGTGCAGGTACTCGTTTCGAAGGGCTCGACGCGACGATCGCAACAGTATTTTTGTTGGATTTTTCAGAGTTCGTTCTGCAGGTGAAAATTGCACATCTTCGGGACTGTTTTCAGTTGATTGTGTATACTTGGATATTTTGGATTGAAGTGTAACTCAGGACCTTATTGTTGTACCCAGGGGTGTTTGCGAGTATTTCTGGACCCGTTGGAGTTGAGGATTAATGGAGTCAATGATTTTCGGGTACTTTCAGCTGTTGGACCTTGGACAGTTAGCATCTTCAGGTGGGTGGCCTTGTCTCGAAGATTGATGGATTGGACATTAAATCTGCTATAGTAGGACTATGCATGATAGTGAATTTCTTGTGTAGCATGCTAGAATATAGGAATTGATATTCCTAGTATTATCTGTCGATCTTGTGATCTTTTGCTTTCTACCATTTTTTAAGTTAGTGTTATCTTGGAACTTGACCTAGCACCCCCGTCATATGTTGCATATGTAACCAGACCAGTAGAAAACTCTCACTTGGGCTAGGGTTATTTATGTTCTAGACATCCATCCGCACATTGTACCTTATTCCTCGGCATAGTGTTATCCTCGCCCGGGTAGTGGGCCGAGTGGTCGGGACTTCCTTTTAGTGTGGGATGCATGTTGCACTCGTGCTTGGGAGCAGAGTGGAGTCTGGTAGATGTTGTTGGTGTTTTATCTTTGGTGGGATCCGTTTGGGTAAACCTATAAGATTGAAATGTACAACCTATAAGATTGAAATGTAAGCATAAGAATGATATAGTTCATGTGGATTGAGGCTTACATGATTTATTGTACATGTTGGATACCTTCGAGATATTATATATTTAATGGTTTATTCACCTATGCTAGTTGAGAGCATGTTTAGGGAGATGAGGCTTATTGGATTTAACTTTTGGTGATCATATCTGTTAGTGTTCCCTATTTATGTTCAGTTTATCTAAATGCCATTATTGGAACTTGACCTAGCACCCCGTCATATGATGCATGTTTAACCAAACTAGTAGAGAATCTTCACTTTGGCTAGGTTCTTTTATGCTTTAGACATCCCACACTTTGCATCTTTTCCTGGACATAGATTTTCCTCCCCCGGATAGTGGGCCGAATGGTCAGGTTACTGTGGGACATTGTTGCCTCCTCGCCCGGATAGTGGGCCGAATGGTCAAGTTACTGTGGGACATTGTTGCACTCGTGCCTTGGGACTGAGTGGAGTCTGGTAACTGAGTTTAGACCTATGCTAGTGTTGTTGGGAGCCATTTGGGTAGACGGTGGTCCCGGGCCGTCGAGTATCTTCCGGTCAGTGTTGTTGGGAACCGTTGGGGTTGACGGTGGTCCCGGGTCGTTGAATGTCGTCCGTCCAGTTTTGTTAGTCCTGAGTTGTGGGTCGATCCCGGCTGTGGAGTATCTCCAGCCTGTGTGTTTAGCGTGGCGAGTTGGGTGTTTCGTTTTGGGAGCCGTTTGAGTCGACGGTGGTCCCGGCTGTGGAGTATCTCCAGCCAGTGGGTTTAGTACCATGAGTTGGTTGAGTTCGTTAGTGCCTCGAGATTCGTGAAAGCTGGTTAGCTTAGTCGTTGAGAGTGTTCCGACCGTCGTGCGAGGTATTTGAGGATCTTGTGTCTTTCCATTCTGATAGTGAGCGTGGATTTTGATTATAGCCTGCATGAGCCACTTTGAGCTCGACAGAGATGCGCAGATACCTTTTTCCTCGGTGGGGTCGTGCCCATCGAGTGCCCTGTCCGGAGTGGGCCTGTTACTTTCGTATCACGACTTGTCGACGCAGTCCCTGTAGCTGGGCCAGTTTTGGCAGTCACGGACGCCCTACGTAAGTCCCGTTCTCTTGTGGATGTGTGGCAGTGGGTATGCGCAGGCTTGACTGGACCCTATGAGGCAGTCAGTTCGATTGGGTCGATTGAGCACCTTGGGTGCGAGTAGTTGCATATCTTTTCATATGTATCACCTATTGAGCATTTAGATAGAGGCATGATAGCTGTAGAGTATCTCCAGCTTTTCTTGTTTAGTTTTTACTGTATTGTTATCTTATGCCTCTAGTAGACTTAGTGGGCAGACCGTCGGGCTTGGTGGCGGTACCCACTGAGAACTACGTGCTGATGTAGTTCTCAGACCCGTTGGGGGTTCTCCCTCTCCTTTTTCTTTCCTCTCCTTTGTTTTGTAGAGTCATCTTTGGGAGATGCTGATTCTGCTGTTGCTGTTCGAGGCGAGGGAGTCGCAAGTTAGATCCCTACATGTCTTTGGAGAGTAGCTGTACCCACCTCGGAGATTTGTAGTACAGTTAGTAGATTAGTTTTATTTCTGCTTTTAAGAGATTATTGTAGTGAGGATATGACTTGTACTGAGAGCCTGTACACTAGTGTATTGTATTTCAGTTTTCCTCCCTGTTGAGTTCTTGGATTTTTGTATCATATGATATTGTATGATTCATTCTTGGGAGATGGATATTGTACCTTTATTTCCAGTTGTACAGTGGTTGGATTTTAGTTTTGCAGCAGTTTTCTTTATAGCTCTTATATCTGTTTAGCTGTAGTGCCTTTTCTTGTAGGTTGGATGCTTCGCCTATGTAGGGTTTTCGTATAGGTGGCGGATGTGGTGACCCAGATCTCTGCAGGGCTTCTACAGTGTGACCAGCAGCTTCTGGAGGCCTATGTGGCGTGTTGGTGGTGTTTGTGCACAATTTGGACACAAGTGATGTACTTCGGGTGTTAAATGGATCACATGGGTAACCGGAGGACCCCGTCGAATGTTTAGAAGTGGTTTCGCGTGAAACGAATATTAAAATTGGACTCAGCGTGAAAATTTGGAGTAAGAACACCTTTCCGGATGCTTGTTTTAGAAATGGAATTTGGCAAAACGGACAGCGGATTTGGATTCAGCGCGTGAAAACGATTGAAATAGACTATTTACTTGTATTTTTCGGAGCCCGGATGCCAAAACGCGGATTTTGAGGCATGTGGGGCACTGTTCCGGCCGGCGGGCAGCATCGGCGGCGGAGCGCGGCAGCGCGGCCGCGGGCAGCGCGGCGGGCAGAGGCGCGGGCCGCCCGGTCCACGGGGCGGGCGTGCACCGGGGGCTGGACGCGTGGCAGCTTAGGATTGGGCCGGTTCGTGGGGCGCGGTCCACGGGGCGCGCGGGGTGTACGGTAGACCGGAGTGGGACACGTGGCAGCTTGTGGTTGGCCGTTTCACGTGCGCCCGGTCCACGCGTGGAGCGGAGCAGGTGACCGGGGCAGGTGGAGCGGAGCAGGTGACGGGGCAGGTGACCGTACGGCGCAGCAGCGTTGACGCGCGGGCGTGCCACGCGTCAGCACGGGCGCGGGCAACGCGGCGCAGAGCGGGCGGCTGGTCCCGCTGTTGCCTGTTCGGGGGCGACGTGGCGTGCTGTGGGCATTTCGGGCGCTCGGCGAAATAGTGCGGGCGGCGCACTGTGCGCGCCCGAATCATTTCGGGCGCCCGAAACTTAGGACACATTCGGCATTATCCGAATTGTTTTGTCTGGCTATAAATATGACTTCTTTGCAGCGCGTTTCGGCCTTCTTCCCGAGCTCATCTCCATGTAAGGCCTTAAGTGAATTTGTTCTTCATTTTGTGGTGCATCTCGTGATGGATTCCCAGATTTTTTGGAGGCCTCGACATCCGCATTTTCTGCGACGCGGCGCACGGCGACGTTTCTTGGAATTTGGCTTCCACCGTCACTTTTCGGTCCGTGAGGCACCCTGGATCACCCTGATGGTATTTTGAGCTGATTTTTGTGGCAGCGCATTCAGGAGAGGTACGGCTTCGTTTTCCGTGTTGATTGCTTCGCCTTATTTTGGGTTTTTGGCATGGTTCCCGAGGTATTTTGTGACCCCTTTTTTCTGTTGTGAGATTTTGGACAGCGGAGGCTTGTCGATTTTCTATCTTGAACTATGAGCATCGAAATGAGGCGTTTAAGGTCTCGATTGATATCTACGCTTCGAGAGAAACGCACCCGTATTTTCACTGGATTTTTCTGAGGTCGTTTCGAAGATGAGAATTAGCCATCTTTGGGACTGAATTTCTACAGGCTTTTGTTCTTGAGGATGTGGACTCCCAGTGTTGTTCTAATTGTTTCTTTGCCTACAGGTGTCGGAATGAGGAGTATAAATACTCCTTTTGGGACTACTCGTCACGAGGATCACAACCGTAATTTTTTGGGGATTTTTAGAGGACTGTACACAGGTGAAAATGCCCTTCTTTGTGCTGGTTGGTAAAAACAGCATGTGCTGTTTTTGGGTGTTGTAAGGGTATTGTTTAGTGTGTTGTGGTGGTGATTGTTGGTTGCGATGTGTTTTGAGCAGTGGCTTGTGCGACCAGGTACCGAGGGTGCGGTTTCAGCGAATTTTGTTAGCGGGTGGCTTCGCACTTCACCGACTTCGGCTTTGCCTGCGGAAAGCGTTTCAGGTGAGTTGCCTTGTCCCCAGAACCGGTGGATGGTTCTCTAATTCTATATATTAGAATGGATGCATGATTAAATGTACAATTAATAGTATTGAGATGTAAGCATGGAAAGTGGCCTAGATCTTGTGGATTAATGCTTACCTAATTATTGTACATGCTATTTAATCATTGGCCTATTCATGTGGGTTTGACATTTTGTAGTAGCGGGTTTTTAGCATGCCATGTTAGCACATAGTATTTTACGAGGATTGATCATTCGAGGGGACAGGATATTATATCTATGTGCGGGTTTTACTCTGAGGAGTTATTATGGATTATGGATCATGGATTTTGGGCAGGTGTAGTCCATAGATGATTTTGGCATGAGTTTATATTTATGTGAAGCTACTATCGATTATACTTCCTTTTATCTTTCTTGAGGACAAATGCATGCTTGTATGGACATCTAGATAGGCCATCTTTTACTGCTACACTTTCATATTGGGACTTGACTTAGGAGAAACCATCTTTGCGTCTTTTCTCCTTTTTGTCAGTCATATGGTTCATGTTGCTCGGGTTCGAGCAGGGATTTGGGATAGTGTAGCTGGGATCTTGGTGTCGGGGACAGATTGTACCGGATTGTGGTAGACGGGGTTTCCGGCGACCGCGGATATTGGGCGGTTGGCCGGGTGTGGGTTGTTGCACCAGGTTGTGGTTTGTGGGGTATTGCGGCAACTGCGGACATTGGGCGGTTGACCGGAGGGTGCTTATGCATCAGATTGGGTATCAGGTTTCTTTAGTGGATGGAGTTTCCCACTTATGGTTTACTATTGCATCAGATTAGGGATCGGGTTTTCCTTTAGTGGATGGATTTTTCCCACGTTGATCAGAGTCGTGATCCAGTCCTGCTATTCTTATGATACTTGTTACTGATATACTTTACTCGTGTGGGTCGCTCCCCTCGAGTGCCACTCCGGAGTGTGCGTCAGACAGGCTTTGAGTCCTTGAGACTCCTTTTGCATCGGTGTTATGCGTAGGCTGGCATACCCGATGCGGCAGGCTCAGCAGGCAGTACCAGTTTTACTGGTCCATTGATTGGGTTTATTATAGGCAGGCACTTTTATTGTTGCACTCGTGCCTTGGGGCCGAGTGGAGTCTAGTAGCTGTGTTTAGACCAGTGCTAGTGTGGTTGGGAACCGTTTGGGGTTGACGGTGGTCCCGAGGTCGTTGTGTGTACTTTGACCATTGTGCGAGAGGTTTGGGGGTCTTGAGTCTATCCATTCTGAGAGAGAGCGTGGATTTCGACTATAGCCTGCAGGTGCCGCTACTCTGTAGTGAGTTAGTCCGATTGGACACCCTACGTTGATACACTAGGGAGGCGCAGGCTTGACTGGACCCGATGTGGCAGTCAGCTCAATTGGGTCGATTGAGCACTTCGTGTGCGGGCAATTTCATATCTTTTATCGGTCTTCCCCTTTTGAGCATTTAGACAGAGGAATGGTAGCTGTTGAGTGTCTCCAGCTTTCTTGTTTAGTTCTTACTGCATTTGTTATTTTATGCCTCTAGTGGACTTAGTGGGCAGATCGTCGGGCCTGGTGGCGGTACCCACTGAGAACTTCCTTTATGGTGTAGTTCTCACACCCGTTGGGGGTTCTCCCCCTCCCTTTCTTTTCTCTCCTTTGTTTTGCAGAGTCTTAGTGGGTGTTGCTGATTCTGCGGTTGTTGATCGAGGCGAGGGAGTCGCGAGCTAGATCCCTACCCGTCATTGGAGAGTAGCGGTACCCCTTCAGAGGAGATCTTCAGTAGATTAGTTATTTTATTTCCTCTTTTGAGAGACTGATGTAGTGTATCAGATAGGATTTTCTAGTGTGGTGATTCTGATCATGTTGATTATTACTTCCTATCTATGTTGATTAAATATTAGTATTGGACTTGACCTAGCACCCTGTCATATGTTTGCATGTGTAAACCACATTAGTAGAAAACCCTCACTTGGGCTAGGTTTATTTATGCTTTAGACATCCACACTTCGTATTATATTCCTGGACATAGTATTTTTTCTCGCCCGGGTAGTGGGCTGAGTGGTCGGAATTTATTTTAGTGTGTGATGCATGTTACACTCGTGCTTGGGGGCAGAGAGGAGTCTGGTAGATGTAGCTGGTCTTATATCTGTGGCGGGAGCCGTTGGGTAAACAGTGGTCCCGGGTTATCGTACTTCTCTGTTTTCTTTGTCGTCACTATGTTAGTGACAGGGGTATACTAGTGATAGCAGGACCTAGAACCCAGACTATTTTTGGACACACATGATTTCTATAAACTAATGTTTTTCCTTCCAAATTTCGAGGGGTCGCTGGAGTCCGTTCTTGTTTAATTTGGGTGAAGGCAATAGCCCTTCGGGGTTTGGAAAATAAAACTTATTTGAACTGATTTTATTAAAGAATTAAAATATATTAAATTGCGTTTCTCAGATTAAAATAGTTTTCAGTAATAACTGCCATCTTTTATTACAAACTTCCTCACCCGAGAGAGTTTGGGTGACCTGGGTTCTAGGGGCCGCTTCTTTTTTTTCGGGACGAAAGCTACGGGGGCTGTACCTGGAACCTGTTCTTGTTTGATAGGGTTGTAGGTGATGGTCTCCCGGAACTTTCGGACCCTAGTTGGTTTCTTCCGTATGTTTTACCAAGGGAGTTGTTTTTCCGAACTGTAAGGGGTCGAGAACTTCGAAAGGTTGAGTCTGGAGTCTGTTCTTGTTTGATTGGGATTCTAGACACCGACCTTTCGGGATTCTCGGACCCTTACTGTGTCGGTTGGTTCTTTCTCGTCTGTGAGTTGGATGTCCTGTTTTGGGAGCCGTTGGGTTGACGACGGTCCCGGCTGTTGAGTACCTCCAGCCAGTGGGTTAGTATTGTGAGTTGGACTTTGTCGATCTAATTGATCGTGGATTTTGATTATAGCCTGCATGAGCCATATTGAGCTCGACAGAGATACGCGGATACTTTCCTCAGTGGGGTCGCACCCCTCGAGTGGCGCTCCGGAGCTGGGCCTGTTACTTTGCTATCGCGACTTGTCGACGCAGTTCCTCTGGCTGGGCCAGTTTTGGCAGTCACGGACGCCCTACGTAAGTCCCGTCCTCTTGTGGATGTGTGGCAGTAGGTGGGCGCAGGTTTGACTGGACCCCATGTGGCAGTCACTCTGATTGGGTTGATTGAGTATTTGGGTTAGAGTCGATGCATCATTTTCATCTGTATCACCCTTTGAGCATTGTAGATAAAGGCATGATAGCTGTAGACTCTTTCCAGCTTATCTTTCCATTATTACAGTTTTCATGTTATCTTATGCCTCTAGTAGACTTAGTGGGCAGACCGTCGGGCTTGGTAGCGGTACCCACTGAGAACTACTGTGGGATGTAGTTCTCACACCCGCCATGATGACTTTTCCTAGGGACCCCATTTCCAGTTCCTGCTGCTCCAGTTGATGACCCTTCTGTTGCTGATCGAGGTGAGGGAGTCGCGAGCTAGTTCCCTACTCGTCCTTGGAGTATAGCTGTACCCCTTTTGGAGTTTAGTAGTATAGTCTACTGGATTATTGTTGTTAGTTACTTTTGAGGGTTTTATTTTTGAGAGACTTTTGTAGTGAGGTTCATACTTGTACTTTTGGAGTTGTATTATTTTATTTCAGTAGTCTACTTTTCAGCTCTGATATCTGTATAGCTGTAGTATAGCTAGATTATTGTTGGCGGGCCCGGGTAGCAGTTTCGACCCCGGGGCGTGACAGTATGAGTCTGGGGGGGTGTTACCTTGCTTTTCCATTAGGGTTTTCTAGTTGATTGCAGGACGGGGTTAGTGACGTTGTAGGTTTTGGTGTAGAGGCATGATAGACAGTATTGTGTATGTTTTTTTTTTTATTATGTTTTGTTACTTGCTTATTGTTGTAGCTTTTCTCTATATTGGCTTTGGTAGACCTAATGGGTAGGTCATAGTTGTCGTTGACCGTACCTATTGGGAACTACTGTTTTGTAGTTCTCATGCTCTTTTGTGGTCTACTTTTCAGGGCTTTCTGAGGTAGCTCCGGACAAAGATAAGGGAATCGCATCGTAAATAGCACATCCTTTCTACTTTTGCTATTTTAGAAATAGACTACCAGTTTTGTAGTTTGGTAGATACACTGTATTTTGGGACTGGCGAAGGTAGTGCCTTTTATTTGTATTTATATTTTAGGAGATGATCTTGTATGATTTCTTATACAGTAATAGCTGATAGTTTAGTTTTACTTATACTCTGATACATATTTAGTTGTAGATTTCTAGAGCTCCTACAGATTAGTTTTGGATGCTTCGCGTGTGTGGAGTGCGTTCTCGCACACATGGTGGGTCTGTTACCATGCTCGAAGGCTTTCGCTATGGGCTCGGGGCGTGACAAACACGATTCGACAATCAAATTGAAAATCAAATTCTATAATGAGCTGGCTTCCACCTTTTCTCGAACAATTTGATCAATGACCACATATCTAGTATGTAACAATTTGCTCAAACAATTAATGGGGCAATTTCCATCATAGAATACAATTCGGCAATTATATTGAAAATCAAATTCTATAATGAGTTGGCTTCCACTTTTCCTAGAACATATAATGAGTTGGCTTCCACCTTTCCTAGAACAATTTGATCAGCAACCACATATCAAATTTTGTAATGAGCTGCCTTTTATTTCTATTTATATTATAGGAGATGATTTTGTATGATTTTTTATACAGTGATAGATGATAGTTTAGCTTTACTTATACTCCGGGACTGTATTCTGGGAACGATTGTTTTGTAGTTCTCATGCCATCTTATGGTCTACTTTTCAGGGCCTTCCAAAATAGCTCCGGATCAAGATAAGAGGATCGTACTATAGATAACATATCCTTTATAGTTTTGATATTTTAGAAGTAGACTATCAGTTTTGTAGCTTGGTAGATACACAGTATTTTGGGACTGGCAAGGATAGTCCCTTTTATTTGTATTTATATTTTGGGAGATGATCTTGTATGACTTCTTATACAGTGATAGCTGATAGTTTAGTTTTACTTATACTGTTATGACAAAAGGGGAAAAGATCTAGTTCGTTGGGTGTGAAAATACCAAAAGAGAATCAAGAAAGAGAGAAGAAAAATAAAACACACAAAATTTACGTGGTTCGACCACTGGTCTACGTCCACGGGCGAAGACGGAGCAAAAACTTTATTACTGTCAAAGGCAAAGTACAAAAGAAATCTCTCTCTGAAAACACGAAGCACCAAATACATGTGATATGCCCCAAAAGAAAAACCAAATTAATTAGAGCTTCAAAGTGCAACATGCCCTGCTACTTAATACCTTAGCCTTTAATTAGCACATCGCTAATTATAGCTCCAGGAGAAAAAGGCTCTGCTTGCTCTCTCTGTAATGCTGCCGCGGCTGTGACAATAGGCGGCTGCTTCGTGATGACCCACACCCAAGGAACAAGAGAATAACTTGGATCTAATTGAGAACTTGATCTCCGCTAATGAAGTCGTAGCACGTAAATATAATATAGGGCTCTGAACTAGAATTTAATTAGACTCTAATTTAATTCTAGTTGAATTGGACTCCTACTAACAATCCAAATAGTTCAAAACAAATCCAAATTATATCTTATCCTAATTAGATTAGGATTTAATATTAATTTAGATAACTATAAATTTAAACCAAATTATAACATATACTCTAATACATGTTTAGTTGCATATTTCTAGATCTCTTGTAGATTAGTTTTGTACGCTTCGCGTATGTGGGGTGCGTCCTCACACATGTTGCGGGTTTGTTGCCGTGCCCGGAGGCTTCCGCTGTGGGCTCGGGATGTGACAAATACGATTTGACAATCAGATTGAAAATCAAATTCTGTAATGAACTGACTTCCACCTTTCCTCGAACAATTTGATTAGTGGCCACATATCTAGTATGTAGCAATTTGCTCAAACAATAAAGGGGGTAATTCCTATCATAGAAGACGATTCGACAATTATATTGAAAATCAAATTCTGTAATGAGCAAGATTCAACCTTTTCTAAAACAATTTGATCAGCAACCACATATCTGGTATACAGCAATTTGCTCAAACAATTAATAGGGCAATTCCAATCATAGAATACAATTCAACAATTATATTGAAAATCATAGTATGTAATGAGCTAGCTTCCACCTTTCTTAGAATAATTTGATCAGCAACCACATATCAAATTCTGTAATGAGCTATCTTTTATTTGTATTTATATTTTAGAAGATGATTTTGTATTATTTCTTATACAGTGATAGTTGATAGTTTAGTTTTGCTTATACTCTGGGACTGTACTTTGGGAACTACTGTTTTATAGTATCATGCCATCTTATGGTCTACTTTTCTGGGCTTTCCAAGACAGCTCCGGATCAAGATAAGGGGATCACACCGTAGATAACACCTCCTTTATAGTTTTGATATATTAGAAGTAGACTACTAGTTTTGTAGTTTGGTAGATAAACTGTATTTTGGGATTGGCGAGGGCAGTGCATTTTATTTGTATTTATATATTAGGAGATGATCTTGTATGATTTCTTATAAAGTGATAGTCGATAGTTTAGTTTTACTTATACTCTGATATATATTTTGTTGTAAATTTCTAGATCTTTTGTAGATTAGTTTTGGACGCTTCGCGTGTGTGGGATGCATCCTCGCACACTTGGCGAGTCTGTTACCGTGCCTGTAGGCATCCGCTTTGGGTTCGAGGCGTGACAAATACAATTCAACAATCAGATTGAAAATCAAATTATGTAATGAGCTGGCTTCCACCTTTCCTCGAACAATTTGATAAATGACCACATATCTAATATGTAGCAATTTGCTCAAACAATTAATAGGATAATTTCCATCAAAGAGTAGAATACGAATCGACAATTATATTGAAAAATAAATTCTGTAATGAGCAGGCTTCTACCTTTTCTAGAACGATTTGATCAACAACCACATATCTAGTATGCAGCTAATTGTCCCCCTTCCCATCCCCATCTCGAAAACACACACACGCACACACACCTACACCTGGACACGCTTTTTCCCCCTTTTCTAGAGATCGCATCCATATATTCGTATACGAAAACGTTATCTACCAATCTATCTCACCTATAAACCTGACAAACATATAGATTTGGCAACTCAAAGGTGGATTATCATACTCGCAGATAAAACTTATTCTTAAATTTTTATATAATATTTATTCCGGGTGAGTGGGCGGGCAGATACAAAGTTGCTCACAAGGTACCTCTTAAAAAAAAAATTTCTATGCTTATAAAGTTATAAATTATTTTTTATGTTGGGACTTTTGAGTAGCCGATCAGCCCCGCTAGACTTGATCTAGAATATTTGAAATATTTACAAAATAAATTTCGTAATTTTTCGATATCATTTGCCTAATGATCGAAAAGACTCAAAATCAATGACTGAAAATAAAAATCTCACAAAATATGATTATATGACATTAAAATTTTAAATCAAAGATATTAATCTTATTTTATATGGTATAAAATTTTTTTTATCAAAATTTCACGTGATTTGAATATTTCTATATTGTTAAACTTGCAAAAGGCTCATCACGATCTTTAAAATTATTGATTTTGTGCCTTTTTGATCATTAGGCAAATGATATCGAAAAATCATAAAATTTATTTTTTATATGTTTTAAATACTCTAAATCAAGTCTAACGGAGTCGATCGTCGATTCGAAAGCCACAATATCTAAAACGATTTATAAACACGGAAGGCTCTTTGCTTCCATAAGCGTACCAACATATATATATATATATATATATATATATATATATATATATATATATATATATATATATATATATATATATATATATATATAATTTTAAAAGATCAAAATATAATTTATTGTTTAAAACATCACAGCATATAATAGAAAATTAAAAAAATAACATTAGGAAATTAGTTTTAGGATTTTAGAAATAGTAAATCAAAAGAAATATTTATTTTTTATTTTTTTAAAATATTTTTTAAAAAATTATATATATATATATATATATATATATATATATATATATATATATATATATATATATATATATATATATATATATATATATATATATATATATGTGGGTATTCCTAGGTATCCGCGAATTATCTAAAATTTCTATAATTTAATAAATATATGCTACCCAAAATATCTATTAGATTAATAAATATCTGTTTATTTTATCAATAATTTTTGAGTAAAAAAAATTAATACCCGTAAATTTATAAATAAACTGTAGGTAATCAAGAATACAGGTTGAGATTGCCCGGTATACTCACCCGGTCATCTTTCAATCTTTATCAGCAAATGAGTAAGTGACTTTTGTATGTTTAAAAACTAAATAGGCTAAATTATTAAAAACTCACTTGCACTTTAGCGCTTATCTCAATTACTCTTTACATAAAAATTTCAATCAATTAACTTTCTAAACTTTGTCATTATCTTGATCCCACTATTTTGGATAATGATTAAATTTAGCAATAAAACTTTATAATTTACAAATAAATTATCTATAAGTAATGCAATTGAATTATATAAAGTAAATAAATTGCTCAATAAATTACCAATTTTGATAATATTTACAAAATGAGAGATCTTTTTTACCTAAATTTATTATATATTTTTGAGTTGCAAATTAGATATATGTTGAGATGTGAAATAATATGATATATCAATTTATTTTAGTAAAATTTTATGATCAAATTTATCAATATTTTAATTTTTTTGAATCTATCGAGAAGATGAAAAAGTGCAAGTGGTAAATTGACTCATTAAACCTTATGGGACCCACTAGTCTACTATGTTATTAATAGCACCAAGTTATTGATGCTACTAAACTTTTAAACCTTCAATATAGATATGTGCGATAAGAATGATGTGACCCCTAATGTTTAATGAGTAGTTAGAAAAATAGTATGATCTAAGAGCTGGAAATGATCAAAAAAATAAATCTATCAACGAAAAATTTGGTAGTACCAAATGCTTAGTGTTATTAATTGTATAGTAGTCAAACTATATATATATATATATATATATATATATATATATATATATATATATATATATATATATATATATATATATATATATATATATATATATATATAGAGTTGGGCTGGAATGCTATTGATAGCACCAGCCCAACTTTGCCACCCATTTTATACCCTTTGGATTGCGTTGAGATTTGTGAAAGCTATTTAATGAAAAAAAGAAAAAAGAAAAAGTAAAAAGAAAAAGTAAAAATTAAATAGCTTTCACAAATCTCAACGCAATCCAAAGGGTATAAAATGGGTGGCAAAGCTGGGCTGGTGCTATCAATAGCATTCCAGCCCAACTCTATATATATATATATATATATATATATATATATATATATATATATAGAGAGAGAGAGAGAGAGAGAGAGAGAGAGAGAGGAGCTAAACTGGAATATTATTAATAGTGCTAAGTCATTGGTGCTATTAAGTTTTTAACCCTTGGATTAAAAGATTTGTGATTGAGATGATAGTGGGACCCTTGGGTTTAATAGGTGGTTGAAAAAATAGTAAAATATAACGGATGAAAATGATCAAAGAGATTGATCTAAGAGTAGAAAACTTGAAAGTACCAATAACTTGGTACTATTAATATAGCTAGGCTGGAATACTATTAATAGTACCAAGTTATTGGTTCTATTAAGTTTTTAACCCTTGGATTAAAAGATATGTGGTTGAGATGATAGTGGGGCCCTTGGGTTTAATAGGTGGTTGGAAAAATAGTAAAATATAACGGATGAAAATGATCAACAGGATTGATCTAAAAGTAGAAAACTTGAAAGAACCAATAACTTGGTACCATTAATAGTATAGTATATACTATACTATTAATAGTACCAAGTTATATACTATACTATTAATAGTACCAAGTTATTGGTGCTTTCAATTTAATATATATATATATATATATATATATATATATATATATATATATATATATATATATATATATATATATATATTAGTCCGTCTACTATACTATTAATAGTACCAAATTATTAGTGTTTTCAAGTTTTCTACTCTTAGATCAACCCCTTTGATCATTTTCATCCGTTATATTTTACTATTTTTCTAACCACCTATTAAACCCAAGGACCTCACTGTCATCTCAACCACATATCTTTAATCCAAGGGTTAAAACTTAATAGCACCAATAACTTACACTATTAATAGTATTCGAGCCTAGCTCTCTCTCTCTCTCTCTCTCTCTCTCTCTCTCTCTCTATATATATATATATATATATATATATATATATAATGGCTTTTTTATTTAAACACCGGAATTTGTAAATGCACTTTGTATAGTTTATTGGTTAATTTTTTTTAGCACTCATCGATAGTCCTAGATTCTGAAAAAATATTTGTTATAAAATTAATTTTGATTCAGAGAATTAATTTTGATTAAAGTATATAGAGTGTTTGACTAAGTTTAAATAGGAAGTTATTTTTATGAAGTGAATTAGTAAAACTATAAAATTTATAAGTTAAAATTAAAATTTTGAATTTTAAAAATTTGAACTTTTGAAAATTAAAAATTATAATTTTAAATTTTAAATCTTATCTTAAATTTAAAATTTTGAATTTTGAATTTTAAAATTTGATATTTAAAATTTTAAATTTTAAATTTTAAATTTTAAAATTTTAAAATTCAAATATAAAATACGAAATTAAAATTAAAATTAAAATTTAAAATTTTAATCTAAAATAAAAATAAAAAATTAAAATTTTAGTCAAAATTAGAATTAGATTTTAAAAAACAAGTTTTAACTATTTATGAGTCTCGAAAATAAAATAAAAAAAAATATTCTCAAAGTCATATATAATCAGATTCTAAAAAAAAAAGTTATTAAACGAGCCAAAAATCACATGTTGGCCCAAAATAATTTTCAAATGTTAAACCAAACACCCACTTAATTGCATAACTTATTTTGGATTAGCACCGTATAAGAGATATGTGAGATATTGGATTTTCGTAAATGGCAAAGTTGTAGTATGGCTGATCGGTCAGCACGTTGAAGGAGTGTTAGACCGAGTTGGGATAGTTTCAGCGCAAATTGTTGCGAAAAATGAAGCCCAGAGTGAGTTTTAGAAGGTTTTTGCGAATTTCAGGCACGAATCCAAGCGGTCGAATCCATACTATTGCCGTCCGAATGGGAGAGTGGTGCAGCGAGTGGCGCGTGTCGCGAGACGGCTCGGGGTCCGAGATGACCGGCCACATGGTGGTAGCGGTATGGGTGTCGCGCATGACGCGTGATGCGACGTGCGTAAGTGACATGTGGCAGTCGGGCTATCGGCTATGTGGCAACTCTCGGTTGGTGATAGGCGCGTGGGGAAGCGGAGTGACGCGCGATGTGATGCGGGAGTTGGCACGCGACGCAACGCGGACGTTGATGCAGCTTGATGCATGGCGGTTTCGGGTTGGCTGTGGCTGCCCGAGTGGTCGCCCGTAGCACCCACTATGGCGGCCCGAATGGTTCGGGCCGCCTCTCTGCTGTTGGGGCACCCGATTGGCTGGTTCCAGGCGCCCGGAAGCCCTTTCTGGGGCTATTTAACACGCGGGATCTCTCTCTTTCTCCTCTTTTCTTCTTTTTCTCACGTTTGTGGGTTCTAGAGAGAGAAACATAGAGAGAGAGAGAGAGAAGGGGAAGGAGAGGGAGCTCATGAACGCGTTGGGAGTGTCATGGAGCGCGTGAATCAGTCCGAGGAGCCACGGGCGCGCTCGCGTGAGATTTTACAGTGCGTCGACTTTAGGATTGGTTTTGCTTATTTTATATTATTTGTTTGGATTTTTCGAGATGTTTTTTGGTTATTATAGGTTTAGCTCGTTAGTATTTTGGAATTGAGTTCTGTACTAGCGGGTGCTACTGGATTTTTCGAGGTGGAGTCGTTAGCGTGTGATGATCACCGTTGAGCGTGCAGTCTTTTTGCCGATCGTGTTCTGACAAGATTTGCGATTAAAGTGGGTTTCGAGCGTGCAGTCTTTTCGCCGATCGTGTTTGAGAGTGCAGTCTTTTCGCCAATCGTGTTCTGATAAGATTTGCGATTTAAGTGGGTTCCGAGCGTGCAGGCCGATCGTGTTCTGACAAGTTAAGTGGGTTCCATGTCGTCGAGAATGGGAGTACTGATTATGTCTGCATACTAAATGTAGGAGGTTTTACTTTTTTTTAATATTATTTATTAGATGTAGAAATATGCATGCAATGATTAGTTGATACTTTATTAGTATTTGGACGGTTTGGGTTGGAGTTAGAAAATATTATTATTTTATTTTATTATTAGGAGGCTTATGTGGATTATTTGGTTGCATGGATATCGGGGTTGTAACGACCCCGCCTATTAACAATAATAACTCGTTGGACCCAAACCACAACCTAAAATATTTAAGCTCAGTTATTATTACTAGTGCCTATTGTACCTAATATACCCAATCACAATTCTATTCTCATCCAATGTGGGATTATTGGAGTATCACAGACTCCCTCCGTTTAGGCCTGACGTCCTCGTCAGCCCAATCACGCGCACAATCCAAGATCACCAGGCGACGTGAGATTTGTCTCGTTAGCCCTGTCATATAGACCCAGGCTCAGCCGAGACACGTCATATACTTTCGACTGGTGATTGGCTCTGATACCAAATGTAACGACCCGACCCACTAGCAATAATAACTCATTGGGCCCAAACCACAGTCCAAAATGCTTAAGCCCATTTATTATTTTTAGTATACATTATCTCTAATATACCCAATTACAATTCCATTCCTATCCGATATGAGACTATTAGGGTGTCACAGGGTAGCTGTATTTATAGCATGATTGGGTTTATTTGATTATCAGGTGATCAATATTATTAACCTGGGTTGATTTTTCATTTTGTATGGTCGGTTATTAAAGATGGGTGATACCTAGGTAGTGATATTTGTGTTACGTCATACTAACATAGAGGCTGCTTTGCCTTGAAGTTTCATATGTCATGGGCAAGTGTGTGAGAGTTTGTGTGTTTGGTGCTCTATGTTCAAGATGTGCGGCACTTCTAGTGTTGGGGGCTCGTGAGTTGACTTTGGGGTTTCTGTTTTATGTTATCGGTGATCTGAGGGATCATCGTTTGATCATAAGCTGCATGCCACATCGAGCTTCAGAGGATTTACTAGTGTGGTATTAGAGATAGAGACAGATTGATGGCAGGGTGGAGGAGGTAGGTAGGTTGGCGTCTACTGTTGACGTGGCACCAGTGGACGTGTTACCCAGACAGTAGGGAGAGATTGACACTGGTCTATCTGTTGCCGAGCGCACCAACGGCCGTATAATCCGGGCAGTAGGCGGTGCACGCTTGACTAGGCTGTTGAGACAGTCAATTCAGGATTATGTCTAGTGTACCGATGAGTTATCTAGTGTTGGGTTTGCTTTGCGAGTTGGGTTGGTGAGTCATTTTTTTCTTGGGGCCTTTTTGTTGTGATCGGGTTTGGGTAGAGATATATTGGATTTTGGTGTAGAGGCATAATAGCGTACTGTAGTGTTTTGCTTTTATTTTATTTTATTTTATTTTATTATATTTTGTTATTCGCTTATTTTATAGTTATTCTATCTTGCCTCTGATAGAGACCTAGTAGGTAGACCGTGATTGTCACCGATTGTACCCCACTAGAAATTACTATTTTGTAGTTCTCACATCTGCTTGTGATCTACTTTCTAGAGCCTTCTGATCCAGCTCCGGATGAAGATAAGGGGATTGCATCGTAGATAGTATGTCCTACCCAGTATTATATTTTTTGTAGAGATAGACCATCAGTTTATAATTTTGTTTAGCTATACTGTACTCGAGAATGGCCAGACCAGAGTTCTTTACTTGTATTTATTTTTTTTAGGTAGGTATGTATGCTTTTTATACCGTGATTGATGTTAATTTAGTTTTTACTTATATTCTGATATATACTTAATTGTAAATTATAATTCTTTTGCGGTATAGGTTTGGAGGCTTTGTATGTGTGGGATACATGTGTCCTCACATTGTGGCAGATCCCTTGCATGCCCGAGAGCTTTCGTTCCGAGCGAGACAAAATAACTTTGTCTTAAATATAATTATATATAATATATATAGGGAATGTATATAACCATACAGATAATTATACACACACACTTATGTATATACAAATATACATAAAGACATACACTGCTAAATGTACAAATAGATACTACGGCTTTCTCGGTTTGACTTAGTTTTTCAATTTTTCAATCCAAAACTAAATCAAAATCTTTTATTTGCAAATTTGTTAAACTTAAACCAAACCTTTACAATCAAAACTAAACCAAACCAAACCAAAATTTTTAATTCAGTTTGGTTTTATGGTTTTTTCGCTTAATTACACGCCCACCCCCATGAGGATGAGTGGAGCGCCAATGCACCATACACCAAGCCTCTTTTACTAAACAGAATTTAGTAAAAATTAAAAAGGCTAATTGCACTTTCCATTCTCAAACTTTAATTTTCAAACTATAATTTATCATAATTCTTAAATTACGATAATGCTGATATATATATATATATATATATATATATATATATATATATATATATATATATATATATATATATATATATATATATATATATATATATATATATATATAGTATTATAATAGATAATATAATAATTACTAAAATATCATATTACTGAGACATGCATCAGCAAAATATTAGTATACTAAATTAGACTTTAATATTTAATTATTATAATTTAGAAAGCTTGAGTTAAATAATATAAAAAAAAAATTTAAAATTTGAGGGGTAAAGACCAAAAGTGTAATTAAGCCATTATTAATTTATGAGGATGATACAAATAAGATCTGTCCCAGTGTCACCTAACTTAGTTGTAATTTATTCATTTCTACCCTCCTTGCACCACAAATTAAGGATTAGACCTGGGAGCAATCACTTGCCCAATGTGCTCATGAACTACCTTAAAATATTGGACCACAGGAAAGGAAAAGAGAAACATCTCCACTCTACTTTCACAAGCAAAGCAAAGCACCATCCTAGAATGTTCTACTCACCAACTTTGCCCACATAAAATGTATGACCCACCCATCTCATTGTGTAATTGTAATTGTAATTATATAACATAACAAAAGAAGAAATAATAAACTCAAACACAACCAATCCAATTTAACCCAAACATGCATCCAATCAAATGACCATGCATCAAGTAGAGATCGACCAAAACGAAAAAGCACTATTATAGCACTGTAGAAAGGTATGCCTCAGACTAATAATAACCGATCGACTATAGTAATTAGATCATCTGATGTACGTAGTACTCATTAGCTGTAGGGGCTCATGCCGATACCAGCGTCCTTGCCGTAGGGCGGGGGGACGCCGCCACCGCCGGAGTCGTGGGACTTGGAGTACGAGACATAGTAAAACTCGGAGATAATCGCGGTGAAGAAGACGAATGCGGCGCCCGCGGCGAACACGCCCTTGCGCACTGTCTCGCACGACGGCGGGTTGTCTATGCCGAACATCGTCCGGTAGCGCGTGTGGTACGCGTTCCGCACTGCTCCGGCAAGCAGGCATGCCTCGGCAATGAGGAACGTTAACCTGAACACACACCAACAGCAATGCGTATATTCAATAATAATTTATTCTGCATAAAAATAAAAAAATTGTATAATTAAAAATTAATTATTTAATTTTAATTTTTTTTAAAAAATTAACATTTATTATGCATTTTTAAAATAATTTTAAAAAATAGATTGAATAAAAATATTCGTGTATTCAAACAAACGAAAGTATTTTCTTAGTCATCGTTTGATTGGAAATAAGATCCGAAATAAGAATTTGCTTTAGGCTTAGTTCTCTAAATATGTTTGGTTTGAATGAATATATTAATTCTCGTCTTTTTAAAACAAACTTCTGTTCCAATCTTTTATCATGAATAAACTTATTTTCACTTAAAAATAAATTTAATTAAAATAAATATAATTTTAATTATTATATTAACTAATTATTTAACTATTAAATAATTAACTAATT
Organism: Tillandsia leiboldiana; assembly: GCA_029204045.2. Lineage (NCBI taxonomy): Eukaryota > Viridiplantae > Streptophyta > Magnoliopsida > Poales > Bromeliaceae > Tillandsia > Tillandsia leiboldiana. The sequence goes on along the minus strand of CM055078.1, from coordinate 11,889,985 downwards.
AATTTATTAAATTATTGACAGTTAATTAAATTATTTAAATTAATACTTAAGATTATCTAGTAATAATTAAATAAAAAATTTAAATTATTAATTAATTAATATTTTTATTTAATAATTTAATTAACTATACGTAAAATCTAATTTTTATAAATAATCTAATTTTTTTCTAAATATAAAATTAATTTTATTTCTATTTATTTCTGAACTTATATATTTTTAAAATAAACATAAAATTAATTTTATTTCTATTTATTTCTGAACTTATATATTTTTAAAATAAACATAAAATTAATTTTATTTCTATTTATTTCTGAACTTATATATTTTTAAAATAAACAGTTGTAATTTGCAACTAAAGCAAACAACCACAATCTTATTGATTCATTCGTCTCACTGATTATTATTGTTTCTAATCAGAATGCTCGAAGCAGCTAAAAAATCCCTCTTTACGTGTTTGATAATAAGTCAACATTTTTTTTTTTCCCCCAATAAATTAATAATTTAATTTAGTTTACGGTGCTCAATGAATTTGCAGATCTCAATGAATTTGCCATTCATTTTGGTCTTGAGATCGCAAGTGTGCCTTTTGGAAATGGATGGATCACGAGGCTCATCCGGGGCAGTGTACTTTTAGTTACTTTCCAAATTATGAAGTAATTTTTCATCACATTTCATCTATTAAATAAAAATTAATTACATACAGATTCCTGTAAATATATCGAATAACAAACATATTCTTATAAAATTTAACTTTTCATATTTATTCCTTAAAAAATTCACCGTTATTCAAGTCCATCTCTGTTAGAAAAGTTGAATTAACAATAGGTTAAATACTTAACCTTAGTTAGATAAGAAAGTAATTTTTCTTTTTACTCTTTGTATATTATAATAATTTAATATATTATTTAATTAATTAAATAAAATATTAATTAATTATTTAATTAATTTAATTAATTTAATAAATAATTAGTTAATTACCGCGGCATGCAGCCACGCCGCGCGAGGCTAGCTCGGCGCCCGCGCGGGACCAGCGCGTGCAGCTGCGTGAGGCTCCCATCCGCGTCCATGTCGAAGCGAGGTGGAAGCTAGGAAGGAGATGACCGTAGAAATTTTTTAAGAGATATATTTGTAAGGGGACAAAAAAATCATTTTCTATCAAATCTGTTAAAATATAAACAGATTCCAAACGGTACTAAACCAGATAGATAGATTTGAAACATTTAAAATTTTTGAAGAAATAAATATAAAAAGTTAAATTTTATACGAAATTTATTTGCTATTCGACATATTTGCAGGAACCTGTATGCAATTAACCCATTAAATAAATAGGATGTAAAATATAGACAATAAATAAAATGTACAAGTATTTTTTTAATTCAAAACAACTGGATCAGTTACACCATCATACAAAATATATTTATTATTTCGATAAGTACGTTTTTTTAATTAAAACACTAATTTATCTGGCGCAAATTACTTTGCGTTAAGATGTGGTAATAGCATGATAATTTTGGCTCCAATTAATAGCTTTTAACTGCATAAATTTAATACAAATATATAAAATTTATATGAACTATAAATTATTTTAATTCTATTACTCAATTCTTTAAAATTTTAATTTTATTGTTTAATTTAAATTATTTAATAACTCTACTATTATAAAATTTAAACTAATTACTTATTTTAATAAACTTATAATTATATAAATTATATAAATTATTTTAATTAAATCTGTAAATGTTAATGAAGCGTTCAAATTTTGAAACTAAACTAAAATGTCGATAATTAACTTAAATCAGATAAATTAAAAAAATTAGATCGTAAAATTAATTTTTTTTAGTTTAAATAGTCAAATTAAAATAAATAATAATTGAGATAAATTATATATATATATATATATATATATATATATATATATATATATATATATATATATATATATATATATATATATGGCTAAATTACAGAAAACCCCCCTCTAATATCCCGCTTTTCCACTTTACCCCCTGTCATTTAAAAGTCGACAATCTGCCCCCTCGTAATTTCAGAAATGTTTTTAGGGGGCAACACCGTTAACGGAGGGGGTAAAATGACCATTATGCCCTCCTCTTTTCTTTTTCCTTTTTTTTTTCTTTTCTATTCCGAAGTTTTTTTTTTTTTTTTTTTTTTTTTCTTTTCTATTCCGAAGTTTTTCTTTTTTTTTTTTTTTTTTTTTTTTTAAGGAATATTTTCCAAGGGTATTTTGGGTATATGAAATTATATTTTTAAAAAAACTGACGGTCAACTGACGGCAGGGGGGTTATTGCACATTTCTGAAATTACGAGGGGGCAGATTGTCGACTTTTAAATGACAGGGGGTAAAGTGGAAAAGCGGGATATTAGAGGGGGGTTTTCTGTAATTTAGCCTATATATATATATATATATATATATATATATATATATATTTATCGACGTTCTTTTAAATTTTTAAATTGAATTTTTATATTTGATTAAATAAAAAATTTTATCAAATTTAATAAAATTTATGAATTATTCATCATCAATTAATTTAATTTTATATAATAAAAAATATTTAAAGTTAATAAATTCAGCAATTTTTTTTTATTTAACTCATTTAATTATAAAAAAATAAAAATTAAGCGAGCTCAATAAATATATATATATATATATATATATATATATATATATATATTATATATATATATATATATATATATATATAGAAATATATAAAATTTATCCGATATTTTTTTTGTTTTAATTTGAGTCAGTTAATTAACGATATTTTTAATTTTATTCTGACTGCTGATGGCCTCAAATTAAATAAATAATAAATTTAAAATTTTTAAAAAGCTAGCTAGATAATCGAATTAAAATGATAAGCTGAGAAAATTTTTACTTTAAAAAAAAAAAAAAAAATTGAAAACTAAAATGAAGAATGAGGGTAAATTTAAGTACCAGCAAAATAGGAAGAGCAAGAGGGCGCAGGCGCGCGATCCACCGGGGCGCAGAGATCGGCCGAAGCAGAAGCACTTGCTCGCGCCCATTACGACGATTTGGCTCAGCAGCAGGAAGAGAAGCGCCCCCACGCCGTACCCGGTCGCGATGTCGGAGTCGTAGACGCAGTACGAGTAGTTCTTCTCCGAGTCCGGCACCACCACCGCCTAAAAGATCACCGTCCAAACCAGATCCAGCGGTTAGGGTTCGATCAGATCTGAGGAGAAATGGGGAATTGTGGTGAGGTTACCGTGCTCCGGCGTTGCTCGGCGGCGACGGCGAGGCCGAATGCGATGAGGTCGAGGAGGAAGACGAGGACGAGGACGAGGACGGAGGCCATGGATCCGGGGCACCGCCTCTTCTAGAACCCTCTAGATCTCTCTAGATCTCGCTAGATCTCTCTCTATGAGCACACTCTGTCACTGCTGTGTCGGTAAGGGGGATGAGGAGAGAGCGAGAACGGGAATGAGGGGGGGGTAAAGGAGGCGAAATAGATCTGTACCTGTGCTGGTGAGGTTTGGAAGCTGAAGTAGACTCGTCACCAGCTAGCTGTTGAGTATATATTTTATATATTATTTATTTAATAAATACAATATTTTTATTACCCGATGTGATTAGTAAATAATTTTTATATATTTTTATATTTTAATTAAAATGTATAAATAGTTTTTTTTTATAAAACATATTATTTATAGAGCAATGCTACATATACATTTCAAATTAAGTGTATATCACACACCCCATCTAATCCAAAAGTGGAGGATTAATTTACTAGTCACTTTAAAGTGACCGATAAAATTTACCCAATCTTTAAATAGATGGGATATAAAATATACATCATACTTGAAATGTACAAATAGCATTAACTTTGTATTGGTTTTTGAACGAATACAACTATTTTGTGATTTTTGAACGAATAAAATTTACCCCATCTTTAAATTTACTGATTTTTGAACGAAAATCCTCCCCTTTATTTTGTATAAAACCAACTATTTTTTCAATCTGGTTCTATTTATATGCGAAATCGTAACATTTTCACCTAAAAGTATTAAAACATCTTTTCATCATATTAAGGCGGTAAAATATAAATATAAAACTGAATTGCAACATATCTTATAATTTTAAAAAATTTTGAGGACTAAAGTGCAATTACCCACAGTTGTTAACACGTTAAGGCTGCGTTTGGATAGGGGGATAAGGGCGGAATACCCCCCTTATCCCCCTATCCATACCCAAACGGGGATGGAGTTGATTAGAACCCGGATTCCACCCAACCCGGGATAGTGGGTATGGACGGTGGAATCCGAATTCCAGGAAATGGGTGGAATTCGGATTCCACCCAATGTGGCGCGGGGTTCGAGGAGAGCTGCTGTCTTCTTCTCCCCATCCTTGCTTTATCTCCGATCTCCTTCTTCTCCCCATACCCACTATACTCTCCGATCTCCTTCTTCTCCGATCTCCTTCCCCGATCTCCTTCTTCTCCGATCTCCTTCTCCGATCTCCTTCTCCGCGCCACGCCCCTCTGCGCACCTCTCCACGCCCCTCTGCGGCCCCTCTGCGCCCCTCTCCGCGCCCCTCTGCGCACCTCTCCGCGCCCCGCTGCGACCCCTCTGCGACCCCGCTGCGACCCCTCTGCGCCCCTCTCCGCGCCCCTCTGCGCCCCTCTGCGACCCCTCAGCGCCCCTCTCCGCGCCCCTCTACGCCCCTCTACGCCCCTCTGCGACCCCTCTCCGCGCCCCGCGGCGACCCCTCTGCGCCCCTCTGCGCCCCTCTGCGACCCCTCAGCACCCCTCTCCGCGCCCCTCTACGCCCCTCTGCGCCCCTCTCCGAGCCCCTCTGCGACCCCTCAGCGCCCCTCTCCGCGCCCCTCTACGCCCCTCTGCGCCCCTCTGCGACACCTCAGCGCCCCTCTGCGCCCCTCTCCGCGCCCCTCTGCGACCCCTCTGCGCCCCTCTGCGACACCTCAGCGCCCCTCTGCGCCCCTCTCCGCGCCCCTCTGCGACCCCTCTGCGCCCCTCTGCGACACCTCAGCGCCCCTCTCCGCGCCCCTCTACGCCCCTCTGCGGCCCTCTCCGCGCCCCTCTGCGGCCCCTCTGCGGCCCCTATCCGCACCGCGACCCTCTGCGGCACCTCACCGCGCCGCGGCCCCTCTGCGGCCCCTCTGCGACCCCTCTGCGACCCCGCTGCGACCCCTCTGCGCCCCTCTCCGCGCCCCTCTGCGACCCCTCTCCGCGCCCCGCGGCGACCCCTCTGCGCCCCTCTCCGCGCCCCTCTGCGCCCCTCTCCGCGCCCCTCTGCGACCCCTCTGCGCCCCTCTGCGACACCTCAGCGCCCCTCTCCGCGCCCCTCTACGCCCCTCTGCGCCCCTCTGCGGCCCCTCTACGCCCCTCTGCGCCCCTCTCCGCGCCCCTCTGCGGCCCCTCTGCGGCCCCTATCCGCACCGCGTCCCTCTGCGGCACCTCACCGCGCCGCGGCCCCTCTGCGGCAACCTCTCCGCTGCGTCCCCTCGCCGCGTCGCCACCCCCTCTGCGGCCCCTCTTGCTTCTTAACAGGTTGTGATTCTTTATCACAAAGGTATGCCCCCTATCAGTGCCTTATTCAGTGCTTTGATTCTTCATGTTTTAATGTTGATGGCATAATGTGTGCATGTCATTGCCATAATATGTGCTGGTTCTCATGTTATTGCCTATTTGGTAGATTTGTCTGTGAGGACTGTGTTCCAATGTTGTTGCATTTCATCGCCATAAAATATGGTTGGGCGTTGGTTGACACCTTGTTGCGAGCATATGTGATGTTTGTGTGTATGATGCCTATTCCCTGTTGGCATTTTGTATGACAAGTGTGAGTATGCAGCCTATCCCCTGTAGCTTCAGATATGGACGATGATGATGATTGCCATAGGTATTTGATGGAATGGCATGTATTTACTGCACCCCCATACCAATTGGCAATCAATTGAGTCAAAAAATATTTTATATAAATCATTTAAAAACAGGTGATAGGCATTATACACACGAACAACACATAATTGCAACATGTTGACAACCAGCACACATTATGCCAACAACCTGGCAACAGGGTTTCCACCAGCACAAATCAAACTGGGCATACAAATATTAGGGAAAAATTGTCTGTGTTGGACAATTGCGAATATTAATAAGGACGATGATGACGATTGCCACAAGTATCAGATGGACGGCCACTGGCTTATAAAGCCAATGCTACCCCATACTATGTGGCAATCAAGTGAGTCCAATACTTAATTACAATTTCCCTCTATTTCTACTTTATTTATTACTATCAATGTGCCTTCAAATACATTATATAACTCTTATTCCAGATGCGTCCCTTCAAGAAACACGGTAAGCATCAAGCAAGAAAAAGTATGGCTTTCGACCCACTTTCTAATTTCGTAGCATCTGAGGAGGGTCCTTGTGGGCAGCGTGCCCAACCTCAGACCCGAACACATAATTGGAGTGATACTATGGACACAATATTCATGTCTTTGCTCATTGAAGAGCATACACTAGGGAATTATGTGAATGGGTCGTTCACTACAGTAGCGTGGGTTCGAATCAATGCGGCATTCAATGCTAGGACCAATTTACAACTCAAGAAGGACCAATTAAAAAATCGGCTAAAAGTTTTAAAACGGACATTCACTCTGTATAACTATTTAGCCAACAAGAGTGGATGGGGTTGGGATTGTATCCACAATATCCCGACACCTGGAGATCCAACCGACTGGGATGATGTGATAGCGGTATTGACCCTATCTTGTAAATCAAAAAAATTTGTTCGACACAATTGTTTCGCGTAATATATGAATAATTGACATTATACATATCTTATTCCTATTCAACAGGGAAATCCATCATATGCAAGATGTCGAGATAGGCCATTTCCGCTATATAAGGATCTAGAATTCTTGACAGAAAAAACCACGGCCACTGGCCGATATGGATTTGCATCCAGTATGCCTGCAGCCCAAACTGTTGAGAGTTCATCCTCATCGTCCCCTGGTGAGGATGATACAAATCTTGGAATAAGAATGTCGGGTTTTAATATCTCACAAAATCCATTTGAAGCAGGTGCTTCTGCAGCCCCTCAATATGCACATACAGGGGCGACACAACCTCCGACTACCCAACTTCAACTCCTGACATCCCCAATGTCGGAGGTACTGCAAGCGGGAGCGGGCATAGCTCAGGAAGCAAACGACCACGCTCTCCACCACCTACAAACCCTCAACCCAAACCTACCGCGTCCTCTGGGGGACGCCGCCGCAAACCAGAAGCCAGTATTAGTGTATTATCTGAACTTGTTGATCTAGGCAAGCAAAAACTTGAACTGGCACGTGAAATGTATCAATATGAAAAGGACTGCAAAAGTAGTATTCCAACAATTTCCATTTGCATGAGCCGAGTCTATGCGATGCCAGGCATGACTACAGAAAAAGCACTGTATGTCGGGGATGCACTCAAAGATCTTAATAATCGTGAACTGTTTATGACAATGAACGACGATATGGCAATAGCGTGGGTTGAGCGTCAAGTGTCAATGCAATCGTCTGTATATAGGCCATTTTTTCCTGGACATTAGTTTTTGTTTTTAATGTGTATGACTTTGTTTGAATGCAGTTAGATTTACTTTTGAATCATCATGTAATATGCTCATAAGACATTTCAATTATGTTTGAATGCTGTTAGATTTACCTTTGAATCATCATGTAATATGCTCATAAGACATTTCAATTATGTTTGAATGATGTTAGATGTTCTCTTTAATCATCGACTATATAACAAGCATGCTTGAATTATTGTTATATTACAACGTCATATGTTGCGCTTGTCAATGTTCAATATATATTGTACTTACAGCATTAATGGGTGATACGAGTCATCGTCATGTGTTTTCCTCCAAAATCAATACCATAATAAGGGAGCTTTTAGATGATGATGACGACTATTGGGATGAGGTATTAGCGATGTTGGTGGAGCAAGGTTACTTTACATCTACCCAAACTGTCGATAAGCAACCGTGTCGAACCCGCCCATTCACAGGGCACCAGGTGATATGTGATATATTGAATGGCCATCCTGACCGTGGGTACGACCAGTTTCGGAATGCGAACAACGACTTTCATCGCACTTCGCGATGAGCTAGTCCAAAAGGGATTGTTACAAAACACACGCAATTTGACAATTGAGGAACAGTTGGGAATTTTTATGTTTTGTGTTGGACATGGGGTGGCTAATAGGGTAATGGCTGAAACATTTCAACATTCGGGTGAAACTATAAGTCGACATTTCAACAATGTGCTTCGGGCAATTGTGACGTTGAAAGACGATTACATAACATTTCCGGCGAATAATGTGCCGGTGCATGCCCGGATTAGAGATAATGTCAATTTTCACCCATTCAAGGTATGTATGCTTTTAGATTTTTTAGTTCACTTATTTATATGTCACCAGTGTTCATTATAATAATTGCCTGCATGTTGTTTCATGTTTATTGCCAGAATGCAATTGGTGCAATAGATGGGTCACATCTTCCGGTGGTTGTCAGCAAGAGCAAGCAACCGAGATTCCGGAATCGCAAAGGATTTACTTCGCAAAACATGATGGCTGCAGTATCCTTTGACCACGACTTTCTATTTGTCTGCACTGGTTGGGAGGGATCTGCATCTGACATGAGAGTACTCCGATGGGCATGCGAAACTGGAGGATTCACTGTGCCTGAAGGTATATTGTACACATCAATTTTTATTTTGCAAATTTTTATTGATGGGGAATATAGATTTTAACATTGTAAATGTTGTGTAAAATTTATAGGCAAATATTATTTGGTAGATTCTGGCTATGCAAATACACACAGATTTCTTGCACCATATCGGGGGGAGCGTTACCATATTAGCCAATTTGAGGGAAGCACACGAGGTCGCACTCATCGAAGTCCGCGCGACCTATATAACCATCGACATGCACAGTTGAGAAATGTGGTGGAGAAAACATTCGGTATTTTAAAAAAACGGTTCAAGATCTTGACTGTTGCAACACCCTTTCCATATAAAGTCCAATGCCAGATTGCGATGGCATGTTGTGTTTTACATAATTTTATTCGACGACACTCTGGTGCGGATGCCATATTTAACGATGTGATGGAGGAAGAAACAAATGTAGAATTAGATGTCGAGGAAACGGTTCATAGTGTTGGTACTACAGAGTCACAAAGAGGCGACGCGGTGCGCACAATTATAACAGACGAGTTATGGAATAATCGCAGTTAGTTATATATTTGATTGCAATGTAAGAAATGTGTAATATATTTGATTGTATGATTACAATGTGTTTGTAAATTTATGTATGAATTCTTGTATGTAAAGGACTTTTCTGATGTGTATTGAACTGAATTATGCGGCATTCAATGGGATTGTAAATGACTTATTATTTTCTGATCTTTATTCATAATGGACTGAATTTTATGTGATTTAATCTGCTAAATATTATGTTTGTCCAATAATTGGGGGAATTTTTATTACTGTAACGTCATTATTTCACACATTTGTTTGATTCGTTATTTACTTGATATCTGGTCATGACATTCTGTTTTACTGTTATTTAACATCCAGATAGTTATTATTACTGCTTGAATTTTTTTCAATTTTTTACTCACTATTTCACCATTTATGAGTAATTTTAAAGAAGATTCTTTTAATACTGACTATTTCTGTAAAATTATTATTTAAATTTTTATTTTAAAGTTTCTATCCTTGTCAGTTTTTTTTATTTGCCCTCAAGTTAAAAATAAAATAGATAGTTTAAATATTTTTAATTTTTGAATTTAATGTGAGATAATTTAAAAGATGTTAAGAGCAAATATATTTTTAAATAATAAAAATAAAAAATATATAAAAAATATATTTAAAATAAAAAATATATAAATAGTATTGAGAGATAAATAGGATATTATCCCACATAGTACTCTATTAATAAGACCCACTTCAAAATGAAACTTTTTTAACATAAGCCCCTCTCTCTCTCTCTCTCTCTACATTTCGACTTTTCGAGTGCTCTCGCGAACTCTTTTTTTTTTTTTTAATTTTTTTTTTTTTGGGTTCGTGGGAGAGGGGTTTGGAAATGGCGAAATGCGAGGAATTGGCTCAAATTTTGAGCCCATTTTTCCACCATCTACAGAGAATGGAGACCATTTTTCCACCATTTTTCCACAATCAAACATTTTAAATATTTTAATATGTAATTTTTTATAATTTTTTAGTATTTTTTTTTATTTATTATAGATTTTAAAATATTTTTTACAAATTTAAATAATATTTTAAATTTATTATTAGGTTGATTAATATAATAAAATATTTTATTTATATAATATATCATAAAGGGCAAAATAGTCAATACACAAATTTATCACTTATCAATTCTTCTTATTCCTCTATACTCAACCAAACACAATTTTTACCAATTCTTCCTATTCTCCTTATTCCTATATAATTTACCAAACACAATTTACTTTAATTCCGGTATAACTCATAAAACGAACCAAACGCAAATTTACACCAATTCCTGCTAATACCAGAATCTGTACCTATCCCCGGTATAACAAATTTTTTCTAATCCCCGATCCAAACGCTACCTAAGGGATTAGATTCCTCCTTATTTCCACCATTTTATGCGAACCGGGTGCCTCGGCACCTGATGACCCCACCATTAGCATTTAAACAAATTATATATTAGAATAGATGTTATTAAATTTAAATTTTAAAAAATTATAATATTATTAGATCAGACCATGAATCCTAATTTGATTCGATTGCTTCACTTTCTATTTAAATTAATTTTCTAAATTTAATTTGGTTTGAAAATTATAACATTTGAAATAGAAAATGATAAGTTAGCTTTGAACTAGATTTTACGCCATGTATTTACTTAGCAATTCCACATGTGAATTTTGTGTAGTTGTGATTTTCACTATATATTTCGAACACTACAATAAAATTATGGTATAGTGACATTTTTAAGTATTTTTAAAATCTAGAAAAAATATCGTTAGTAAAAATACCGACACTTATAATGAGTGCCGTTATATGTGCAGTCGCTAGGGTGTATAGCGACATATTATTATGGGGCAATTTCCTACATACCCCTAAAAATTTTCATGTTTTCAGATTTACCCCTCTTAGAAGGCTAATATTAAAACTACCCTTCCTACGTTCCAACTTCTTTCCAAAATACCCCTGAAGTTAAACTATGTTAGTGTACCGTTTGGAACTGCCGTTATCTGTGTGTAATTACTATTTTGCCCTTTCAAATATACCCTAAATCCTAAAACCTTAAACCCCTAAACCCTAAAACCCTAAACCCTAAACCCTAAACCCTAAAATCCTAAACCCTAAACCCTAAAACCCTAAAAAACTCTAAACCCTAAACCCTAAAACCCTAAACCCTAAACCCTAGAATCCTAAAAAATTCTAAACCCTAAACTCTAAAACCCTAAAAAATCCTAAACCCTAAACCCGGGCAAAATAGGTATATCTGATAGTTTTCAACTCCGATTATTATTTAACTCTAGTTTAACCCTAGTTAATTTAACAAAAGGAAACGGTAGGGGTATTTTTAATAACGGTGGAACGTATGAAGCATATATTGGAAACAAAAAAATAAGAGGGGTAAATCAGATATTTCTTCATATTTCAGGGGTACAAAGGCAATTATCCCTATTATTATAATGTGTTCTAAAAATATATCACTATAATTTAATTTTGGATATAGATTAAATACAGATAGGACATTTATACAAAAATATTATAAAGATATGTCCTATGACCTAATTTTGTTATAGTGAAATTTTTTTAAATAGGCTCAAGATATAAATTTAAATTGAATCGAAGAATTCAAACTAATGACAGGTTGTTTGGATATTAAGTTAAATAATATAAAATAATCATTGCTCTCTAATATTTTAAGCTATTATAGAATTATATCTATAATATTTATATTCCATAGGGTTAACAAGAAATGGATTAGGGTTTGTTGGATAGTGTATAAAATATAGCATAACTAAATTATACTACACTTATAAAAAAATTTATCTTAGGAGAGGTTTGGGAGCACAAAAGGGCACTAACTCTTTGTAATGTAGTTAAACAATACCCTAAAATACATAGTAAAATTTTAAAATACAGAGTAAAATGATAATTCATTCGAATCTAAAGAAAAATTTTTCTCCCTTCTTCAACTCCACCCTTCACAACAAATTTAAAATTTTAATATAATATTTTAAATTTTAAATTTTAAACGTAGATTTTAAATTTAAATTTCAAACTTAAAATTTCATTCTTTAAATTTTAAAATTTTAAAATTTTAAAATTTAAACATTAAGTTTTAAACTCTAAATTTCAAATTTTAGATTTAGATTTAAGAATTCAGATTTCAAATCCTAAAATTTAAATTATAAATTTCAAAATTTTAAATTTTAAATTTTAAATTTAAAATATAGATTTTAAATTTAAATTTCAAATTTTACTTATAAATTTTGAAATTTTAAATTTTAAAATTTTAAATTCAAATATAAAATATAAAATATGAAATTTTAAATTTAAATTTTAGATTTTAGATTTAGATTTTAGATTTCAGATTTCAAATTTTAAATTTTAAAATTCTAATTTTAATATTTAATTTTTAATTTTCAAATTTAAAATTTTAATTTTTAAATTTCAAATTTCAAATTTCAATTCTCAATTCTCAATTCTCAATTCTTTTTTTTTTGATTTTTTTTAATTTTAAATTTTGAATTTTAAATTTTAAATTTATATTTTCAATTTTTAAAGATCCTATAGACTTATACAAATAGTTTAAAAATAAAGTTGTACAATTTTTTATAGTTACATGATTTTTTATTCCTTTTAGATCAAAACCACATAATATAAACTCCATAAAAAAAATTTTATTATGCATCCAACCATGGCCTTATTGGTAAGAATATGGTTGCATCCATATGAACTTCTGCAAATGATGAAGTTTTGGTGGAAACTAGTTTGGAGGATTATTTATATGGCTTTGGTAAAGTTTCATATTTGTTGGAGTGCTTTCGGTGCTCGGCACAAAAACTATATTAGAAAATATTAGACTATAATTAGTTACTCAGGAAACAGTCAAGATGTGACTGTGGACAAGCCCAAGTTGAGTTCCAATAGTGTCGGAACAATTAAAAGAGAGTTGGAACCATGGGAGTAAAATTGAAAATTTTCTAACGAAACAAAACAGAGCCATAAAGGGCTTAGGTCCTAACCTTGCTTGGAAGGACCGAACCTTGCTTGGGGGACCGGAAGGGGAAGTCCGGACCTTCCCCGCGAACCCTGAGAGGTTGGGGTTCGAGGACAGGACTGTAGGAAGTGAACCAGTTCGTCAGCGCGTTGTCACGCCCCGAGGTCGAAACTGCTACCCGGGCCCGCCAACAGATCCGCCGCCCATACGGGAAGCCCCATATAGACGAAACGACTAACATGCAAAAGATAATACTAACCACTATACAGATATCAGAGTGGAAAAGTAAATAACAGAAATAAAATAACTACAACTCCAAATAGTACAAGTCAGGTCCTCACAGATACAAAAGTCTCTCCAAAATACATCTCTCAAGTAAAGTAAATACAATATACATCCAAAACCACTAACTGTACTAAAACATCACCAGGAAGGGGCACATCTACTCTCTGCACTGGAAACGGGTAGGGATCTAACTCGTGACTCCCTTATCTTGGTCAGATGCAGCAGCAACTGGTGTAGCAGGAACCGGAGAAGAAGTCCCTAGAAAAAGGTCACCAACAGCGGGTGTGAGAACTTCAACCAACAGTAGTTCTCAGTGGGTACCGCCACCAAGCCCGACGGTCTGCCCACTAAGTCTACTAGAGGCACAAGGTAACAAATATAGTACTATAAAAGAAGGCTGGAAATAACTCTACAACTACTATGCCTCTATCTAAATGCTCAAGGGGTGATACATATGAAATATGATGCATCTACTATCACTCGATAAAACAATCACCCAATCTACACTGACTGCCACATAGGGTCCAGTCAAACTTGCGCCCACCTACTGACATTACATCTACGGAGGACTGGACTTACGTAGGGCGTCCGTGACTGCCCAAAAAGGGCCCGGCCAGAAGGACAGCGTCGACAAGTCGCGATAGCAAAGTAACAAGTCTAACTCCGGAGCGGCACTCGAGGGGCGCGACCCCACCGAGAAAAGTATCCGCCCATCTCTATCGAGCTCAATATGGCCCATGCAGGCTATGATCCAAATCCACGTTCAACAAGATCGACAGTATCCAAATCACATCTCTAACTCACTGGCTAGAAATACTCGACAGCCGGGACCCACCGTCGACTCAGACGACTCCCAAGACTAGCACTGATCTAACTACAGCTATCAGACTCCACTCGGCCCCCATACACGAGTGTAACATGCATCCCACAACATCCCGACTACTCGGCCCACTACCCGGGCGAGGAACACTCTAAGTCCAGGAAAAATGAATAAATGTGTGGGAGTGTCTAAAACATAAATAAACTAGCCCAAGTTTGGATTTTCTACTAGTCTGATTGAAACATGCAACATATGACAGGGTGCTAGGTCATAGTTCCAATAATAGCATTAAACTTAACTGAATATAAATTGGGAACATTAACCAACATGATCTCAATATCAACAAAAAGGAAATATCATCTCTCACCAACATGCTTTCTATCACATCTCACAAACATGCAGGCTCACTAACATATAGAATTAGAGAATCGTCCACCGGTTTTGGAGACGAAGCAACCCACCTGAAAGCACGCATCGATCCGAAGTCCAAATAAGACAACACTGAACGGTAATAGTCCTCAGGTTCCCACGATCCCAACAAGCCCAAAAACACTGGAAAACTCCTCCCGGCCGCTGAGATATAGACCAAACATCGCGGTAAGCAAAAATCCCCAAAATTCCAACTCTGAGGAAAATCAGTCCAGAAGAAGTCAAAATATCACCTTTGAGATGATCTCCAAAAATTCCAATAAAAATATGGCTGCGATCCACGCGAAGCGTAGATGTTGATCGAGTCCTCAAGGGCTGAAATCCGATAATTGAGCACCGAGATAAAAATCAAACAAGCTCCATTGTCCAGAAAAACCATCAGCAAGAAAGGAGTTCAAGGATGCTCCAAAAACCATAATAAAAACCAAAAACTAAGAGGAGAGGTAAATATAGAAATTGAATATCTACCTCTCATGGAAACGATGCCACAAAAATCGGCCAAAAACACCCTTGGGTCAGCCCAGGGGAGCTTGCAGATGAAATGTCGACGGAAAAGCTCGGTATCGAAGGCACGTCGAAGCTCACGATGTCGAGGAGGAAGCTGATGAAACGTCTTCCAAAAAATCTTTGGGATCCCAAATATTGAAGAAGACTCGAAGACGAAGTTCCCTGTCGAAGAAGGGCTCAAGAAAGCTCAGGAAAAGTCCTCAAATGGAGGCAGGAGTGAGCTATTTATAGCCGAAATCCAAAAAAATAGATTTTCGGATTCGGGACCATCTTTCAAGCGCCCGAAAGCTACAGGCGCGCCCGAAAGACACCTGACGGCCATCCAGGCTGCCACCACGCAGCGCCCGAATTTGTGGGATCGCGCCATGTGTCCCTGCGGGGTCTACGCAGTGGTACATGGGGTGCGGTCCGCGCCGGGGCTGCGGGGTCAATGCGGTTGCCAATAGGCGGGCGCCACGTGGCCTGGCGCGGTCCACGGTGCGTCGCGCCCGGTGCGATTTGCACCATGACATCCGCTCCGCCGCCCGACCAATCGGGGCCCGCCACGTGTCCCAGCCGCGCTGCCCGCTGGTCCCGGTGCACGCCAAGTGGGCCGTGGACCGGCACACCCGGAAATTCGGCCCGTTAGGCCCATTTTGTTCGAAAATAGCCGATTTTCAACGTTTTCGCGCGCTGAGTCCGTTTTTGGCATCCGTTTGACACACAACGGGCTTGATACACCAATAATAGGTGTTTTCTCACCGCCGACCACCCAGTCAAGTCGCACGGGAAAAGCGGGACACCACACACGTGGTCCCTGGGGGGAGCCTTCAGGGACCGGTTCATAATCCCGCAGATCAGTCCGTTCGCGACAGAAATTCCCAATAAGGATATTTCTATAATTTTTAGATAGGGCTTTTAAAAGGGGGACTTTTTTCCCTATTTCCTCTGTGCACCCACCCCACCACCCACATGAGAGAGAGAGTGGAAGAGCTCTCTCTCTCCCTCACGCTTCTTCATATCTCTCTTTAAACTCATCGCCATGGTGGAGTTCAAGTTCCGGAGTCATGTGGGGGCACTAGATGGAGACTTTAGCGCACGTGGAAGCTCGATGAGCTTCACGGCCACGGTAAGGGTTTTGTGTTTCGAGTTCGAATTTTGGTAAATCCTTTAAAATTAAGATTCTAGTGTTCCATAGAGACTTCTACGCCTATTTAATCAAAGATTCTCTATAAATTTCGGAGTAATTTTGATAAAAGAGGAATTTAGGGCACATTTAGGGTTTTTGGGATTTTTGGAGTTTTGATCTAAGGTGGTCGTGTCTTTCTCTAATTGAAAGTAAGAGAAGAGCTCCATGCAACTTTAATTTGAAAGGTGATAGGCGTCGGCGACCGATTTCGAGAAACGACCGGAATCAAGCGTTTCGACTGTACGTGCTCTGTGGGTGCGCGATTTGCCACGAAAGTCTGGTTGTAAATGTCTACAAACAATTGCGAGTGTAACGAGGTGGGTTGTGCTCTACCGAAAAGATAAGATCACCTCTCACGTATGGAGAGTAATTTAATACTATTTTACTTTATGCATCTAATGGTAGGTTAATTGATAAAATAAGTAGGTGTAAGTCTTATGTTATTTAGGATAAATTAATTACCAGTGGACATAAAATATAGGTATGGAAAAATATATAAGGATATATATATATATATATATATATATATATATGTATGCCTAGATAGAGATAGGTATGCAGACTTATGTTGCGGGCCAGTAAAGTTAGGTTGACATTCTCTAGTGGTTCAGAGAACTCAACATCGAACTAGTAAATATAGTGCTAAGTGAATATAGGTTGAAAACATAGTGGTAGCTAGGCCATTTGGATAAATTGTATATAGAATCTACAATCGTGTGAACTTAGGTGGGAAAGATATAAGACCTAGTGTTGTTGAACGTAGGTTTTGGAATAAAGGTAATGGTGGACCTAGAAAGATAGGTAAAATAGGGTTAACAATTGATCTATGTAACCTTGTAAGGAATAATTCTGGAATCCTCAACTGTTGTCTATGGGTGTGTGTGGGGATCCCCTCCTATTGGATGACAGGACCCGGTATCGGACATTCCTATCCATTGGGTACCCTATCACTGGCGTGTGTGGGAGATCCCCGCCTAGCGTAGGGTGTGTATCCGAGGAGTGTGTAGGCAGTCCGGCCCCCTCTATCGGATATAGGGTGGCCATAGGTGTGTGTGGTGTACCCCTCTTGTCGGTATGGATTGTGGCTAGAATGCGTGTGGAGATCCCCGCCTGAAGCAGAGATGGTAGCGGTATTCCACTGAGTATTGACTCAAGACTGAATTTGGTAATATGGCTAATGTAAGGATACCTAAGGTGGAATAGAAATGAATAGTGAAATAGAAGTAAATGGTAGTTTCTATTGTATAGATTTCATTATCGTATTCGCATGAGACATAGCATATGATTATGTTGCATATAGTATAGATCTGTATTCCTACAGATTATTACTTTATGCTCGTTTTGCCTCATTTCAACCTGGTGTATCGAACTTCTCGTTTGTGGAGCCGTACCCACTGAGAACTATTTTATAGTTCTCATCCCCATTTTTTACAGGTCCTTTCTTGAACGGCGCAGCAATACGAGATAAGAGCGTAGCTCAGTAGATAGTGTCCTACCCTATGAGACCCATATAGAAGTACCTTTGTCGGTGTAGCTAAGGGTAATTAAAAGAGAACAAAAATGTAATAATATTTTGAATTGTAAACGAAAAAAATATATAATGTATTGTATGTATGCGACGAATGTGTGTAATAAAGTAGTTATTTTATATTTTCAATACTTTTCTTTCGCAAATCCTTGTATAAATTTGGTTACAGGTAGGAACATCTCGAATTGTTCTGATTGTGACATCTTTGGCGGAGAGAAAAACCTCTAACTGTTCGACGGGTCTGGGCACGCACTCTTAAGGTATTTAGAATGCGGGACGGGGCGTGACATTAGTACTCACTCTAATATTAGATTTTGAGAATTCGCAACCCGTTCTGATACCAACTACTGTTGATCGGGTACTTGCTCCGGTACCTGTAAAGCCTCACACTTCTCAGGAGGTCATCCATCCTCTTGGGTCTAGCCACTACCCAAAATGCTATAGCTAGGTTAAGAGGTTTAGTCATATTATATCTTATATAGGACAATTTCAAATCTTAGGGTGTCACATTTTTCTCCCCTTTAAAGTCTTGATGTTCTTGTCAAGCTCAAACACACTCACAAGTACCACGTGATGTGAAACTCGTCTCGCTAGCCTTAGCAGACCTTGTGGAAAGCTGGACTCCACCCACAAATGTCATTATCCAGGATTAGACTTAGCAGACCTTGTGGGGAGCTGCACTCCACCCACAACGGTCGTTAGTCCGGAAGCCACGCTCTACCCGCTATATAACCCTGGCTTAGCTGAGACTTATCTCATACTTCCAATTGGTGATTGACTCTGATACCAACTATGATGCCCCACACTTCTCAAGGGTCACCCATCCTAGAACTACTCTAGTCCTAGCACGGTTAACCCTCTTAACTTTTTGGGCCGGCTGGTGATTGGCTCTAATATCAACTGTAATGCCCAACACTTTCCATAGGTCACCCATGTGATGACCCGGATCCTTGCAGGGCTTCTACAGTGTCACTAGCAGCTTCTGGAGGCCTATGGGGCATCTCGGCGGTGTTCGTGCGCCAATTTGGACACAAGTGCTGAACTCGGGGCTTCTAATGGATCACGTGGGTAACCGGGAGACCCCGTCGGATGTTTAGTGGTGTTTCCGCGCAATTTGAATATCAAATTTGGACTCGGCGCGAAATTCGGATCAAAAATACCTTTCCGGGAGCCTCCAGCAAATTATAGGAGTGGAATTTGGCAAAATGGACACCGTTTTTGGAATCAGCGCGCGAAAACGGTCAAGATGGGCTATTTACTTGCTATTTTTGGAGGTTGCTACAGTACTTATACTGTTCCGGCGATCGCCGGCGGCGTCCGGCGGCGGCGGGTAGCGCCGGCGGGCGGCGGCGCAGCCTCGGGCAGGCGGCACAGCGGCGGCGCGCGGCGCGGGCAGGCCGCGGGCAGGCGCGCAGGGGCGCGAGCAGGCGCGCGGTCCACGGCGGCGGGCGTGCACCAGGGCGGTGCCACGTGGCGGCTTGTGGTTGGGTGGTTCAGGAGGCGCGATTCACGAAATTTCTTCGGGTGAACGGTGGACCGAAGGGTGACACGTGGCATGGTGTGATTGGTCGGATCTGTGCACCCGGTCCACAGAACAGGGTTGGTTGCCTCGGGCCGCGTGCGCACGCGCGCGCCCTGCCGCGCTGACGCCGCGCACTGTGCGCTGTTGACTTTGGAGGGGACACGTGGCGGCGTTGAGTGGCCTTCTACGGCTGTCCCGTGATATGGGGACACAGATGGTATTAGTTGAATTGTTTTTTTGGTTTTGCTCCTTATAAGTTTAGGGGAGGTTTTATTTCGGGGTTTTGAACCTCATTTAGCCATTTTCTCACAGAGGAGTAAGAAGAAGATTTGTTCCCCTCGAAGAGAAGCTTTCACCTGAGGATCCTCGGATTTTTCGGCGGCACAGATTTCGAGATATCTATTTCCCGGCGCGGCGCGACGTTTCCTTTCCGGTGTCCTCCTTCGTCGCAGCAGCAGTGTGATGACTCCCCTGGCCTACCCCGAGCTCCTATTTCTGTGATTTTTGTGCCGTTGGCTTCACGACAGGTAGGGCTTCATCTGTCGTTTTGATCGTGCATCCTTATTTTGAATCTTTGGCTCGGATCCCGAGGTAACAAGGGTTACCCTTTTTCTGTGAGGGATTTTGGGACAACAGCTGATTGGGGAGGCTATATCTTCGCGCACGAGCGTCTGACGGAAACGAGCTTATACAACTTTTTCATCTACTGATCGCAAGGAACGCGCTCGTATTTTTCTTGGAATTTTTTGAGATTTATTTCGAGGTGAAATCTCTGTTTTTCTCTGTGAACATTGTTCAGTTTTTAGCACAGATTTTTGTATGAGTGTACCCTCTTGCCGAATTTATAACTTGACTTACCGAACTCAGATTTGGGCGTGCAAGCTACCGTTGCGAAGCTATCGACGCGAGGATCGCCATAATATTTTTCTGGGAATTTTCTGGGCACTTTCTGCAGGTGAAAATTTAGCAGTTTTGGGACAGATATTGTTTGTGATTATAAGAGCATTAATTGGGAGCCTAAGTGTATTTAGTGGATTTTGTATTGTACCAGGAGTGTTACGGGTGTGCTGAACTTGTTGGAGCAAGGGTTTGGAGTTTCTGGTATTTTCAGCTGTACGGATCTGGACAGTTCGCACTTCAGGTGGGTGGTTGTTGCATGCCTCTACATCTGGCTTACTCACTAAGTTTATTAGAAAACCCCACTATTGAATATATTGATTGAATATCGTGCATGTTTGACGGTTATAATTGTGAGCCTATCATTTGAGATTAATTATGTGGATATATCATAGGTGGAATCGTATTGGGATAATGTTATTGGAGGGACATGATTGCGGGGGTATATTTATTAGTGATAATTAACATGCTAGATTGGCACCTAGATTTTATGAAAGTGGATTAAAGGAATTAATTGTTGGGACATAATGACTTATCCCTGTGCGGGTTTCACTTTGGGATTTATGATGGATCAGGGATTATTTACATGTGTAGTTGACTGATGATTTTAGCATGATGGGTATATTTATGTGGGTATTATTAATTGTTACACCTGTAAAACTGTTATTGGACATTTTCTCTCTTTCACCTTGCATGAGGACTTTTGCATGCTTACTTGGACATCTAGATAGGCCACTATTTTATTGCTACACTATCATATTGGGATTTGACTTAGGAGAAACCATGATTGCTTTCTTTCTCCTTCTTATTTAGACTTTTGAGTCATGTTGCTCGGGTTCGAGCAGGGGTTTGGGATAGTGTAGCCGGGACCTGAGGGTCAAAGATAGGGTGCACTTGATGTTGGATTGTGGGATATTGCGGCAACCGCAGACAGTAGGCGGTTGACCGGACCTTGATTATTTTACCCAATTGCGGGTTGTGGGTTATTGCGGTGACCGCGGACTTTGGGCGGTTGATCGGATGTTTACTATTGCATCAGATTGGGTATCAGTTTTCTCTAGTGGATGGTGTTTCCCACTTATTGAGTGCTATTGCTTCAGATCGGGGTTTTATTAGTGGATGGAGTTTCCCATTTTGATCATAGTCTTGATCCAGTCCTGCTATATTGAGATACTTGACATTGATACTTGTGATATTGGTTACAGAGATGCTTGATACAGAGATACTTTACTCGTGTGGGTCGCTCCCCTCGAGTGCCACTCCGGAGTAGGCTTTACACCGTGCCGAGCGCCGGGCACCATGGTTAGTTCTGAGTTCTTGAGTTCGACAGCAAAGCAGGCAGTACCAGTGTTTACTGGTGGCACTAGATTGGGTCTATTTAGCCAGATATTGTTTCCTGATGCATTCATACCGTCATTTCCTTCGGTATTGTATTTAGAGGCATATTTGTTGTGGTTTCCCTTTATTCAGCAGTTCCGTTCATAGCTTTACCACTTACCTCTTTTCTTGCCTCTGGTAGACTTAGTGGGTACGCCGGAGCTTGAGGCTTTACCCACAGGGGGAGGCTACTGGTTTACTAGTGGTTCTCACCCCCACTGTTGTTTTCCTTTCTTTTTCTCCCCCCCTGTTTTGCAGAGTCCTCATCGGGAGTTGCTGATCTTCGGTCGTTGTTCGAGGCGAGGGAGTCACGAGCTAGATCGTTACCACCCGAGGAGTGTAGCTGTATTCCCTGGTTGGAGATTCCTGGTAGCTGATGGCTGGTTTTTTTTTACTGTTTTATATGATTAGAGAGATCTTTTGTATTTGGAGAGACTGATGTTGAGGCTGACGTACTATAAATTTAGTTTATCTCATTTTATAGTTGAGAGATGTTGTACTAAGGACATTGTATGATGATTATCTGTTTTTGTGGAGATGGATATTGTACTGTATTTCATGTTGTATAGTGATTGGATTTTATTTTACAGCATTTTATTTCAGCTCTGATATTTGTGTGGCTATAGTACTATCTTTTGCAGGTTAGACGCTTCGCCTATGCGGGTTTTAGCATAGGTGGCGGATCTGTTGGCGAGCCCGGGTCGCAGTTTCGACCTCGGGGCGTGACAGATTAGGTGGTATCAGAGCTTAGGGATAGGTCAGTGGGGACTGTAGAAACCCTAGGCTTATGGTTGGACCCTAGGATGACTTCGTTAGAGTCGTGATTTTAGCGGGAGTCCTGATTGAGTTTTATACCTCTCCCGAGTGATGGGATGGGTGATTGGCATGTTTATTCTCCTAAGCAATTATGTTGGCTGCAGACAACATAATGCTGCGGAATGGTTGACATGCTCTAGACTCTCGCCGGATTGGGTCGACTTTTGTTTTGTGTTGTGGTGCAGTTGGTCGTGGTGAGCGGTGTCTCCCCGACGCGTTGTGCGGATTGGTGTGCACTCGTCGCAGCAGTGGAGCTCGAGCGGATTGTTTTGGGGCCGGATACCCAGATTGAGGTTAGAGAGCTTCAGGCCCCGATGGCAGGATTGTCTGAGGTATATCAAGCGGCAGAGTG
>CM055078.1:11841461-11866906 GCA_029204045.2 Tillandsia leiboldiana | reverse complement strand
CGGCGGCGGCGCAGCCTCGGGCAGGCGGCACAGCGGCGGCGCGCGGCGCGGGCAGGCCGCGGGCAGGCGCGCAGGGGCGCGAGCAGGCGCGCGGTCCACGGCGGCGGGCGTGCACCAGGGCGGTGCCACGTGGCGGCTTGTGGTTGGGTGGTTCAGGAGGCGCGATTCACGAAATTTCTTCGGGTGAACGGTGGACCGAAGGGTGACACGTGGCATGGTGTGATTGGTCGGATCTGTGCACCCGGTCCACAGAACAGGGTTGGTTGCCTCGGGCCGCGTGCGCACGCGCGCGCCCTGCCGCGCTGACGCCGCGCACTGTGCGCTGTTGACTTTGGAGGGGACACGTGGCGGCGTTGAGTGGCCTTCTACGGCTGTCCCGTGATATGGGGACACAGATGGTATTAGTTGAATTGTTTTTTGGTTTTGCTCCTTATAAGTTTAGGGGAGGTTTTATTTCGGGGTTTTGAACCTCATTTAGCCATTTTCTCACAGAGGAGTAAGAAGAAGATTTGTTCCCCTCGAAGAGAAGCTTTCACCTGAGGATCCTCGGATTTTTCGGCGGCACAGATTTCGAGATATCTATTTCCCGGCGCGGCGCGACGTTTCCTTTCCGGTGTCCTCCTTCGTCGCAGCAGCAGTGTGATGACTCCCCTGGCCTACCCCGAGCTCCTATTTCTGTGATTTTTGTGCCGTTGGCTTCACGACAGGTAGGGCTTCATCTGTCGTTTTGATCGTGCATCCTTATTTTGAATCTTTGGCTCGGATCCCGAGGTAACAAGGGTTACCCTTTTTCTGTGAGGGATTTTGGGACAACAGCTGATTGGGGAGGCTATATCTTCGCGCACGAGCGTCTGACGGAAACGAGCTTATACAACTTTTTCATCTACTGATCGCAAGGAACGCGCTCGTATTTTTCTTGGAATTTTTGAGATTTATTTCGAGGTGAAATCTCTGTTTTTCTCTGTGAACATTGTTCAGTTTTTAGCACAGATTTTTGTATGAGTGTACCCTCTTGCCGAATTTATAACTTGACTTACCGAACTCAGATTTGGGCGTGCAAGCTACCGTTGCGAAGCTATCGACGCGAGGATCGCCATAATATTTTTCTGGGAATTTCTGGGCACTTTCTGCAGGTGAAAATTTAGCAGTTTTGGGACAGATATTGTTTGTGATTATAAGAGCATTAATTGGGAGCCTAAGTGTATTTAGTGGATTTTGTATTGTACCAGGAGTGTTACGGGTGTGCTGAACTTGTTGGAGCAAGGGTTTGGAGTTTCTGGTATTTTCAGCTGTACGGATCTGGACAGTTCGCACTTCAGGTGGGTGGTTGTTGCATGCCTCTACATCTGGCTTACTCACTAAGTTTATTAGAAAACCCCACTATTGAATATATTGATTGAATATCGTGCATGTTTGACGGTTATAATTGTGAGCCTATCATTTGAGATTAATTATGTGGATATATCATAGGTGGAATCGTATTGGGATAATGTTATTGGAGGGACATGATTGCGGGGGTATATTTATTAGTGATAATTAACATGCTAGATTGGCACCTAGATTTTATGAAAGTGGATTAAAGGAATTAATTGTTGGGACATAATGACTTATCCCTGTGCGGGTTTCACTTTGGGATTTATGATGGATCAGGGATTATTTACATGTGTAGTTGACTGATGATTTTAGCATGATGGGTATATTTATGTGGGTATTATTAATTGTTACACCTGTAAAACTGTTATTGGACATTTTCTCTCTTTCACCTTGCATGAGGACTTTTGCATGCTTACTTGGACATCTAGATAGGCCACTATTTTATTGCTACACTATCATATTGGGATTTGACTTAGGAGAAACCATGATTGCTTTCTTTCTCCTTCTTATTTAGACTTTTGAGTCATGTTGCTCGGGTTCGAGCAGGGGTTTGGGATAGTGTAGCCGGGACCTGAGGGTCAAAGATAGGGTGCACTTGATGTTGGATTGTGGGATATTGCGGCAACCGCAGACAGTAGGCGGTTGACCGGACCTTGATTATTTTACCCAATTGCGGGTTGTGGGTTATTGCGGTGACCGCGGACTTTGGGCGGTTGATCGGATGTTTACTATTGCATCAGATTGGGTATCAGTTTTCTCTAGTGGATGGTGTTTCCCACTTATTGAGTGCTATTGCTTCAGATCGGGGTTTTATTAGTGGATGGAGTTTCCCATTTTGATCATAGTCTTGATCCAGTCCTGCTATATTGAGATACTTGACATTGATACTTGTGATATTGGTTACAGAGATGCTTGATACAGAGATACTTTACTCGTGTGGGTCGCTCCCCTCGAGTGCCACTCCGGAGTAGGCTTTACACCGTGCCGAGCGCCGGGCACCATGGTTAGTTCTGAGTTCTTGAGTTCGACAGCAAAGCAGGCAGTACCAGTGTTTACTGGTGGCACTAGATTGGGTCTATTTAGCCAGATATTGTTTCCTGATGCATTCATACCGTCATTTCCTTCGGTATTGTATTTAGAGGCATATTTGTTGTGGTTTCCCTTTATTCAGCAGTTCCGTTCATAGCTTTACCACTTACCTCTTTTCTTGCCTCTGGTAGACTTAGTGGGTACGCCGGAGCTTGAGGCTTTACCCACAGGGGGAGGCTACTGGTTTACTAGTGGTTCTCACCCCCACTGTTGTTTTCCTTTCTTTTTCTCCCCCCCTGTTTTGCAGAGTCCTCATCGGGAGTTGCTGATCTTCGGTCGTTGTTCGAGGCGAGGGAGTCACGAGCTAGATCGTTACCACCCGAGGAGTGTAGCTGTATTCCCTGGTTGGAGATTCCTGGTAGCTGATGGCTGGTTTTTTTTACTGTTTTATATGATTAGAGAGATCTTTTGTATTTGGAGAGACTGATGTTGAGGCTGACGTACTATAAATTTAGTTTATCTCATTTTATAGTTGAGAGATGTTGTACTAAGGACATTGTATGATGATTATCTGTTTTTGTGGAGATGGATATTGTACTGTATTTCATGTTGTATAGTGATTGGATTTTATTTTACAGCATTTTATTTCAGCTCTGATATTTGTGTGGCTATAGTACTATCTTTTGCAGGTTAGACGCTTCGCCTATGCGGGTTTTAGCATAGGTGGCGGATCTGTTGGCGAGCCCGGGTCGCAGTTTCGACCTCGGGGCGTGACAGATTAGGTGGTATCAGAGCTTAGGGATAGGTCAGTGGGGACTGTAGAAACCCTAGGCTTATGGTTGGACCCTAGGATGACTTCGTTAGAGTCGTGATTTTAGCGGGAGTCCTGATTGAGTTTTATACCTCTCCCGAGTGATGGGATGGGTGATTGGCATGTTTATTCTCCTAAGCAATTATGTTGGCTGCAGACAACATAATGCTGCGGAATGGTTGACATGCTCTAGACTCTCGCCGGATTGGGTCGACTTTTGTTTTGTGTTGTGGTGCAGTTGGTCGTGGTGAGCGGTGTCTCCCCGACGCGTTGTGCGGATTGGTGTGCACTCGTCGCAGCAGTGGAGCTCGAGCGGATTGTTTTGGGGCCGGATACCCAGATTGAGGTTAGAGAGCTTCAGGCCCCGATGGCAGGATTGTCTGAGGTATATCAGCGGCAGAGTGAGCCGCTGGTCTGGGTGACACAGTTGTCGGAGCAGTGGGCAGCCCGACAGTGCTTTTCTTCTGTGGCCACCTGGTTGTTGTATTCTCGGCGGTAGTGATTTCTGAGACGCTGATGGAGCGAGTGGCCCCCTCCGTGCCAATGTGAGTGCCGAGGCACCGAGGTGGGGTGGATAGCTGACAGTTGATGAGTTGTGGGACATCATTGATCGATAGAACCAGTTTTGGCAGATGAACCACCCCGATTCATGGATTTGAGTTGGAGCCTTGGGAGGCAAAATCGTGGTTGGTGGCGATGGAGTGATCAAGTGAGGGTCTCCCTGTGCTAGAGAGTTGAGGCAGATGTTGAACTGCGCGCTACAAGTTTCGAGGGACGAGGCGCATAGGATATGTGTGACTGGGAGTGGATTGCGCCAGGATACCCTTTTTGTTTATCTGATCCCTCTGTTTGGATTTTGGATTTTGGATTTTGGATGCCACGATGGTGTAGGCATTGTGTATGGAGCGTACTGTTGCAGTTCCTTTGGATAGGAATCTACCGCCAGAGGTGAGTTCTGGATAGAGGCGCCTGGCGCTAAGGGTTGGGGGACAGATCGGCTGGCAGAGGCACTTTCGTGTTCCTTTCCTGAATGGTGGACATCCTTGTGGACGGATTTTGTAGAGCTTACCCAAAGGAAGGTTACCCTTTGTGATTATTAACCTGCATGTTTGGGGTACAATAGATGTGCTTGAGGGGTGAGCTGAGTAAGGAGGATTGAATGAGGAATTGCATGAATTAGTTGTGTTGTCATATGACGATTGCAATAATGGATTTTCTGAGATGTCAGAGGTCAGGTGGACCCCGGTGGCAGTATCAGCATCGTTATCAGAGTGGCGCAGCGGTAGCGTGGATTTGTTGTCTGCGAAGGGCTTTATTCCTTGCCTCAGTGTGAGCAAAGGCGGAGAATTGTACTCCTTTTTGTGGATAGCCTTGACTTTCAGGCAGATTAAGTGACGACCACCTACATTGAGCGGTTGAGACTGTGCTGCCTGGGTGGAGGGCACCAAGGCAGTGGATCGGGTCGTCGCAGGTGTGATTTCATCACAGCAGTCGAAGTTAGAGCAGGTTGTATTCTTGCATGGACTAGAGGTAGATTTGTTACCACATGCACTAGAGGTACAGGTTCCTGTTGGGGGGTGCATGTGGGGGAGGCTTGTGGATCATGTCCAGTGCAGTTGAGACCTCGAGTGGTATCGGTAGACTTAGTGGTATTTGTACCTGGTCAGTGTTTGACCCAGTGCGCGGGATTGGTTGGCACAGCGCCACATGGTGTATGACTGCGGAGAGAGAAGGTTATGATCTTCTGCAAGCAGACCTTAGAGACTTTTTTGAGACAGTCAAAGCACACAGATTTCAGCGACAATGCGAGAGGTGCCTACGGCGACACCGGGACGCAAGGATATTCCTGTTATCGAGAGATCCCGGGTGTGATCCCACCTGAGCTGATGATGATGCCGCCGATTAGGGAGATTGAGATTGCGGTTGACGTGGTTCTGGAAACCACGCCAACTCCGTTAGCACCTCATTGGATATCACCTGTAGAGCTGAGAGAGCAGATGGCACACTTACAGGATCTGATGGATCGAGGGTCTGTTCGACCTAGTGCCACGTCGTTGACACACGACAGTGAGGGTCCTTGTGTGGTATGACCGCAGGCAAGTTTGGATAGTATTTAGGACCTTTTGATGGAGTTATACTCCGGCAGTTGTCGCTATTGATGCATGTATCTTTTGGGATCATACGGCTGAGTATTTCGCCAAGATGGTGTGCGGGACCCGGTAGGGGCAGTATGAATGCAGTGAGGACAATGGAATGACTAAGGTCCTGTCGTCTTAGGATTTGAGGAATTGTGTGTTCCAGCTGCACTTGGAAGAATTATTGGAGGTATTCTTCTGAGATATTTTGAGTTTACCCCATCTCTGTATGGTTTAGAGCTGGTGGAGCACTTGTAGATGGTGTAACAAGGTATGTGAGGAAGAAGCTGTATGCCAAGTTGTTGTGGTGCAAGTTTTAGCTTCGGGAGCATATCTTCGTGGATCACTTAGTCTAGCCATAAGAGGCGATGGTGGAAATCCGGCCAAAATGGATGCTATGCGAGAATGGCTGAGACCGGCAGTTATTTGTTGTGGTGAGGAGCTTGTGAGCCGGATAGTGCGAGCAGAGCTTGACGAATTGGTGATGAGATTGATACCAGCCCTGATTTCAGCATCGCCAGTGTTGGGAGATGGATTTGTGATATACAGTGATGCCTCCCATAGTAGCTATGAAGTTACAGTTGGATTTATGGCAAGCATCCAATATCACCCTGATAGGGCCACTGTGGTGGCGGATACCCGGAGCAGGAGAGCTATATGGGGTTGAGTTTGTTGACTCCGCAGCTGGCGCTGTGTGGACTGTCGAGGCAAACGTGACGTATGGTGGTGTCACTGAGGACTCTTTGGATGATAGACCGCGGCTGAATGGTTCGCTCGGATGGTCAAGATTTGGGAGCGACCGGGTGAGGACCTCCCTCCTGGTTAGGGCTCCTTTCCTTTCGGAGTTGCCTAGCATGTCACTGGTTTGGAAGTTGAGGACACAACTCCCGAAATTTGATGAAGTGATCATCTGGAGCAGGTACCCTTTTTCGAGCCTGAAGGACTGGATTTACTAGCTGCAAGGGTACTGGATCTTCTCGAGGATTGATTTGTGATCTGGTTCTTCCAACTGCTTATAGTTGTGTGCTGATGCCGAGAGTTGGGGAGGTGTTTCTACACCCTGATGGTTTTTGGATTAGAGATCAGAGTTTACGTGATCAGTGGGAGGACTTATATTGGATACCTCGGGAGTACAGAGGTATTCGGATCGAGCTTGTGTGCCGATGGACTTGTGGTTGGATTATCTGAGGCCCTGGGAGGAGCGGAGGCTTGTACCGATGCAGATTACTTAGTAGCCCGAGCAGTTAGCCCAGCTGTACTTGGTTGAGTTGGTACGGTTTTTCTGGAGTGCCCGCCTTTATTTTGTTCTAGTTAGAGACCCGAGGACCGCATCGCGTCTCTGGAGAAGGTATTTGGCAGCCTTGGGAGCTTGAGTGGTGGATGATTGGATATTTACCCCCCTTTATTTGGTTGAGATTCCGTGTTGAGGAACGACTTTAGTTTCGAGGACGAAACTTTCTTTTAGTGGGGGAGGATGTGATGACCCGGATCCTTGCAGGGCTTCTACAGTGTCACCAGCAGCTTCTGGAGGCCTATGGGGCATCTCGGCGGTGTTCGTGCGCCAATTTGGACACAAGTGCTGAACTCGGGGCTTCTAATGGATCACGTGGGTAACCGGGAGACCCCGTCGGATGTTTAGTGGTGTTTCCGCGCAATTTGGATATCAAATTTGGACTCGGCGCGAAATTCGGATCAAAAATACCTTTCCGGGAGCCTCCGGCAAATTATAGGAGTGGAATTTGGCAAAATGGACACTGTTTTTGGAATCAGCGCGCGAAAACGGTCAAAATGGGCTATTTACTTGCTATTTTTGGAGGTTGCTACAGTACTTATACTGTTCCGGCGATCGCCGGCGGCGTCCGGCGGCGGCGAGCAGCGCCGGCGGGCGGCGGCGCAGCCTCGGGCAGGCGGCACAGCGGCGGCGCGCGGCGCGGGCAAGCCGCGGGCAGGCGCGCAGGGGCGCGGGCAGGCGCGCGGTCCACGGCGGCGGGCGTGCACCAGGGCGGTGCCACGTGGCGGCTTGTGGTTGAGTGGTTCAGGAGGCGCGGTTCACGGAATTTCTTCGGGTGAATGGTGGACCGAAGGGTGACACGTGGCATGGTGTGATTGGTCGGATCTGTGCACCTGGTCCACGGAACAGGGTTTGTTGCCTCGGGCCGCGTGCGCACGCGCGCGCCCTGCCGCGCTGACGCCGCGCACTGTGCGCTGTTGACTTTGGAGGGGACACGTGACGGCGTTGAGTGGCCTTCTACGGCTGTCCCGTGATATGGGGACACAGATGGTATTAGTTGAATTGTTTTTTTGGTTTTGCTCCTTATAAGTTCAGGGGAGGTTTTATTTCAGGGTTTTGAACCTCATTTAGCCATTTTCTCACAGAGGAATAAGAAGAAGATTTGTTCCCCTCGAAGAGAAGCTTTCACCTGAGGATCCTCGGATTTTTCGGCGGCACGGATTTTGAGATATCTATTTCCCGGCTCGGCGCGACGTTTCCTTTCCGGTGTCCTCCTTCGTCGCAGCAGCAGTGTGATGACTCCCCTGGCCTACCCCGAGCTCCTTTTTCTGTGATTTTTGCGCCGTTGGCTTTACGACAGGTAGGGCTTCATCTGTCGTTTTGATCACGCTCCTTATTTTGACTCTTTGGCTCGGATCCCGAGGTAACAAGGGTTACCCTTTTTTGTGAGGGATTTTGGGACAGCAGCAGATTGGGGAGGCTATATCTTCGCGCACGAGTGTCTGACGGAAACGAGCTTATACAACTTTTTCATCTACTGATCGCAAGGAACGCGCTCGTATTTTTCTTGGAATTTTCTGAGATTTATTTCGAGGTGAAATCTCTGTTTTTCTCTGTGAACAGTGTTCAGTTTTTAGCACAGATTTTTGTATGAGTGTACCCTCTTGCCGAATTTATAACTTGACTTACCGAACTCAGATTTGGGCGTGCAAGCTACCGTTGCGAAGCTATCGACGCGAGGATCGCCGTGATATTTTTCTGGGAATTTTCTGGGCACTTTCTGCAGGTGAAAATTTAGCAGTTTTGGGACAGATATTGTTTGTGATTATAAGAGCATTAATTGGGAGCCTAAGTGTATTTAGTGGATTTTGTATTGTACCAGGAGTGTTACGGGTGTGCTGAACTTGTTGGAGCAAGGGTTTGGAGTTTCTGGTATTTTCAGCTGTACGGATCCGGACAGTTCGCACTTCAGGTGGGTGGTTGTTGCATGCCTCTACATCTGGCTTACTCACTAAGTTTATTAGAAAACCCCACTATTGAATATATTGATTGAATATCGTGTATGTTTGACGGTTATAATTGTGAGCCTATCATTTGAGATTAATTATGTGGATATATCATAGGTGGAATCGTATTGGGATAATGTTACTGGAGGGACATGATTGCGGGGGCATATTTATTAGTGATAATTAACATGCTAGATTAGCACCTAGATTTTATGAAAGTGGATTAAAGGAATTAATTGTTGGGACATAATGACTTATACATGTGCGGGTTTCACTTTGGGATTTATGATGGATCAGGGATTATTTACATGTGTAGTTGACTGATGATTTTAGCATGATGGGTATATTTATGTGGGTATTATTAATTGTTACACCTGTAAAACTGTTATTGGACATTTTCTCTCTTTCACCTTGCATGAGGACTTTTGGATGCTTACTTGGACATCTAGATAGGCCACTATTTTATTGCTACACTATCATATTGGGATTTGACTTAGGAGAAACCATGATTGCTTTCTTTCTTCTTCTTATTTAGACTTTTGAGTCATGTTGCTCGGGTTCGAGCAGGGGTTTGGGATAGTGTAGCCGGGACCTGAGGGTCAAAGATAGGGTGCACTTGATGTTGGATTGTGGGATATTGCGGCAACCGCGGACAGTAGGCGGTTGACCGGACCTTGATTATTTTACCCAATTGCGGGTTGTGGGTTATTGCGGTGACCGCGGACTTTGGGCGGTTGATCGGATGTTTACTATTGCATCAGATTGGGTATCAGTTTTCTTTAGTGGATGGTGTTTCCCACTTATTGAGTGCTATTGCTTCAGATCGGAGTTTTATTAGTGGATGGAGTTTTCCACTTTGATCATAGTCTTGATCCAGTCCTGCTATATTGAGATACTTGACAGAGATACTTGTGATATTGGTTACAGAGATGCTTGATACAGAGATACTTTACTCGTGTGGGTCGCTCCCCTCGAGTGCCACTCCGGAGTAGGCTTTACACCGTGCCGAGCGCCGGGCACCATGGTTAGTTCTGAGTTCTTGAGTTCGACAGCAAAGCAGGCAGTACCAGTTTTTACTGGTGGCACTAGATTGGGTCTATTTAGCCAGATATTGTTTCCTGATGCATTCATACCGTCATTTCCTTCGGTATTGTATTTAGAGGCATACTTGTTGTGGTTTCCCTTTATTCAGCAGTTCCGTTCATAGCTTTACCACTTACCTCTTTTCTTGCCTCTGGTAGACTTAGTGGGTACGCCGGAGCTTGAGGCTTTACCCACAGGGGGAGGCTACTGGTTTACTAGTGGTTCTCACCCCACTGTTGTTTCCCTTTCTTTTTCTCCCCCCCTGTTTTGCAGAGTCCTCATCGGGAGTTGCTGATCTTCGGTCGTTGTTCGAGGCGAGGGAGTCACGAGCTAGATCGTTACCACCCGAGGAGTGTAGCTGTATTCCCTGGTTGGAGATTCCTGGTAGCTGATGGCTGGTTTTTTTTACTATTTTATATGATTAGAGAGATCTTTTGTATTTGGAGAGACTGATGTTGAGGCTGACGTACTATAAATTTAGTTTATCTCCTTTTATAGTTGAGAGATGCTGTACTGAGGACATTGTATGATGATTATCTGTATTTGAGGAGATGGATATTGTACTGTATTTCATGTTGTATAGTGATTGGATTTTATTTTACAGTATTTTATTTCAGCTCTGATATTTGTGTGCCTATAGTACTATCTTTTGCAGGTTAGACGCTTCGCCTATGCGGGTTTTAGCATAGGTGGCGGATCTGTTGGCGAGCCCGGGTCGCAGTTTCGACCCCGGGGCGTGACAACCCATCCTAGAATTACTCTAGTCCTATCCTAGCACGCTTAACCCTTTTAACCTCTTGGGCCTAGTCACCATCCAAAATGTTACAGTCGGGTTAAGAGATTTAGCCCTATTATATCTTATATATAGGACTTTCAAATCTTGGGGTGTCACAGTGCCGGTTGCTGGGATTCTGCAACGAAAGCGTCGAATTGAATTTTTACAATAGACCCGGCTATAGCATTAAATAAAAGAATAATTTAAAAAAAGACCTAGTTCAATAAAAGCTAATAATCACAAAAAGAGAAAAAATAAAAGCAAAAAATATACAGATAAAATAAAATTTATTAAATAAAAAAAGAATTACACCTGACTCAGTAGCTCCAACCTGAGCCCTCTTTCTAAATCTCTCTCCCTTCTCTTGTCTTCTATAAACCCAAAAGACCTCTCTCACATACACCTAGTGCATAGAATATATATATATATATATATATATATATATATATATATATATATATATATATATATATATATATATATATATATATATATATATATATATATATCCTTTCTCTCGTCTTCGATAAATCTAGAAAACCTCTCTCACATAAACCTAGTGCATGGAATATCCTCTCTCTCTTCTTAAGTCATGAGGACATAAGCCTCCGCTGTACTACTACACAAGAGCTCTCTACATTGGCTGTACTAGCGTAATGTGTTCTATATATATAGAACCCACAAAACGTATCAAAATATAATATAATTAGGAATCCTACTCTAATTAATATTTAAGTTCAAATTAATTTATTTTCAATAGATTTAAATATTGGATACAGAGCTACATACTTAAATTTTAGGTTAAATATAGGGGTGAAAGTGGTTTTGTCTGGTTTTGTCACACCCCTGAGACCGCCAATCTGGTCGGTTCGGGCATGGGCACGGGCACAAACCCATCGAACGGATAGAATTTTTTCTATCCATCCAAGGTGTCACAACCGGTACAATTCAACGAATTCCAATCAGGAACATAATTTATACACAGATTGCACAAAGGATAGTGCAGTAAACATAAAGCAACTAAGTTGTTACAAGCATTCGTTACATAAACATTACGTACATTTACAAGTTTTCTTTTCCTTTCATTTTACAACCCAAAATAAACTTTGTATTTTCTTTATTTCTTGTCTCTACCTTTTCTATACATATCGTCCAAGGGTACCTCTATGAGAACACCAAAACAAGGGGACCTCTATTTAGGAAGCTATACCTTTCTCTCTCTGTCGCCACTGCCGATACGGATGGATCTGAAAAACGTGGGGTGAGAATTATAAAAATAGTTTTCAGTAGGTACAACCACCAATGGGCAAAACTCGACTCACTAGGTCCAAATAAGACAATATAAGCATTAACAAATAGAATAAGCTGTTATTGACTAAGTATAAAAATCTATAATATGCATAAATAAATACTATACTATGCCTCTCTACATATGCAATAATGAAATTTATCATATGAATCCATACTATACATAACAACTAGACACACACAAGTAATAAAGGTCATATCTCAAGGTAGACTATGTATAAATTCAATTTAAGTTATTCGAATGCAACCATATATCCAATCAACTAGAGAACTCCCACAGGGTATAGTCCCAGTCTGCGATGAGCCTCATGGGTCATGTCCAGCATCCATCACCCCTTTAGGATCTCAACCTATGTCAAATGACACTAGGTTCACAATCATATTCTCAAACTTACTTTAAGGTTCTCCTTATCTTTATTATATTACTAAGGGTTCCTATATTTTACCCTATTTGTCAACCTTTCTAGATTTTACTGTCACATGAATCCAAATAGTTATCCTACCACTTTATTATCCAAACTATGTCCCATAGTACTATATTTCCTAGTCCGATGTTGAGTTCTCTAAACTCCTACAGAATACCAACCTAATTTTAGTCCACAACATAGGTATGTGTGTGTGTGTGTGTGTGTGTGTGTGTGTGTGTGTGTGTGTGTGTGTGTGTGTGTGTGTGTGTGTGTTTGTGTGTGTGTGTGTGTGTGTGTGTGTGTATATATATATATATATATATATATATATATATATATATATATATATATATATATATATATATATATATATATATATATATATATATATATATATATAGAGAGAGAGAGAGAGAGAGAGAGAGAGAGAGAGAGAGAGAGAGAGAGAGAGAGAGCAGAGCTTATATACTTTCAAAAGCATAAGCCAAATTATACTTGTGAATTTTTTACCATTGGATTTGTATTGAGATTTGTGCAATTGTACTTTCTCTTTCTCTCTTTTTAGTTGACTTTACAATAACACAAATCTCAATAAAAAATTAATAGTAAAAAATTCACAAGTATAGTTGGGCTTGTGCTTTTGAAAGTATATAAGCTCTACTAAAATCATTTACGTAGTGTATGATCCACACCTACGGGTTATACCTAATTAGCCTATCATTTTATGCATCAATATAGTTTTATAAAATTATACTCTAAACATGAAAGGCGATCTAGTCGCTTCGGCTCAGCACAACCCCCCTCGGGACGCCTCCGATTGCTTGTAGACACTTGCAATCAAGCTCCCAACGTTGATTCGGTGCGTTTTACGCCTAACAAACCCAAACTTTTTCGAATCGGCTCGTTTCCTCAAATTAATCGCAGAGGCCACGCCGTTTTCAAATTAAAGTTATTGGGCATGTTTTTCTAATCTTCAATTAGAAATTTATAAGGTCAATTTTGTTCCAAATCTCCTAGGTACAAAAATTCCGACTCTATACCTATATTTTCATTTTTCTCAAGAACACCAAAATCCACAGTATTCTTTTGATTAATTTAGGTTAGAAACAACTAGGGATTACTAGAATCTCAATTTAAAAAGATTTAACAAAAATTCTAGCTCTAAAATTGAAACCCTCACCTCAGCTCGCGAGCTCCCCAAGCCGTAAAGTGCGCTAGAGCTCGGTCCACCACTCCTTCGAGGCTCCCGAGGATGATTTCCATCTTCAGCGGCGTTTATAGAAAGAGAAAATGAGAAATGGTTGAGGGAAAGGGAAAGAGCTCCTCTCTCTTTCTCTGTGTGTGTGTGGTGTGGTATGGATGTATAGAGGAAAAAAATGAGAGAGAGCCCTAGCCCCCACCACCTAAAATTACCATTTTGCTATTTTGTTAGGCATTCTAAGAGTCGGTGGACTGGTATTCCCATCACGGGCCGGTCCACAAACGTCAAGTTTCAGAATTTTCGCAGTCATAGACCGGACCTTGCTTCCACGGACCGGTCCCCGAACGAACCAGACCTTGCTTCCATGGATTAGTCCCAAGTACAGTGAACAATGTTTTCCTGTATTTTTTTTCTTCTTATTTTCGCCCAGAAATTTTGATTTTGATTTTGTTTTTTCTCCTAATCAAATCCAACACAATCGAAACTCCTCCTACACTTATTAAATATTTTCAAAATCTTCTCATATTGAAAAATTATGATTTTTTTCCATCGAAATAATTAGACTTCAAAATACAACAATTCCTCCAAAACTCTCGTTTTCGCTTCATAGAGCTCTAATTCTCTTCTAATTATTTCGGAATCTTTGGAACTCAATTTAGACATGACCACAATCACCTCTTGACTATATACTTTGCCCAATTTAGTCAAGATCTAATATAAAATCTACGAATTTTACATGCTTGAACCTTCCGAGTCTGTTTCTGAGGCAAGTTTACACCGAATGCACTCAGATTCACTCGAAACTTCGCCTGAGCCAGAGGGATAGTGTCACGCCCCGGAGTCGAAACTGCGACCCGGGCTCGCTAACAGATCCACCGCCCATACGGGAAGCCCCGCATAGACGAAGCGTCTAACCTGCAAAAGATAAAATTATAATTATATAAATATCAGAGCTAAAAAGTAAACTACTGAAATAAGATAAAACATCTCTAAATAGTACAAGTCTGAACCTCACAATACATAAGTCTCTCAAAAATAAAACTCTCAAAAGTAACTATCTACTATAATCCAGCAGACTGTACTACAAAGCTCCAAAAAGGGTACCACTATACTCCAAGGAAGGGTAGGGAACTAGCTCGCAACTCTCTCGCCTCGATCAGTAACAGAAGGATCAGCAACACCCGCAGAAGTCTCTACAAAATAAATGAGAGGAAAGAGGAAGGGGAGGAACATCCGCAGAAGGATCAGCTACCTCGAAAAAATCTGTCACCACAGCGGGTGTGAGAACTACACCGTCACGTAGTTCTCAGTGGGTACCGCCACCAAGCCCGACGGTCTGCCCACTAAGTCTACTAGAGGCATAAAGTAACAGATGCAGTACTATAAGGGAAAGGCTGGAAATAACTCTACAGCTACCATATCTCTGTCTAAATGCTCAAAGGGTGATACAGATGAAACATGATGCATCGACTCTAACCTAATATACTCAATCAACCAAATCACAGTGACTACCACATAGGGTCCAGTCAAACCTGCGCCCACCTACTGCCATTACATCCGCGAGGGACTGGACTTACGTAGGGCATACGTGACTGCCTAAAAAAGGTCCAGCCAGAGGGACTGCGTCGACAAGTCGCGATAGTAAAGTAACAGGCTCTACTCCGGAGTGGCACTCGAGGGACGCGACCCCACAGAGAAAAGTATCTGCGCATCTCTGTCGAGCGCAATATGGCTCATGCTAGCTATAATCCAAATCCACGATCAACAAGATCGACAGTACTCAAATCACATCTCTAACTCACTGGCTGAAAATACTCGACAGCCGGGGCCGCCGTCAACCCAACGGCTCCCCAAATAGGACATCAACCCAACATGCAAACTCACTGACAGGGTATACTCCATAGCCGACAACAATGAAGGGTCCAAAAACCCCGAAAGGCTAGAACTTACAATCCTAATCAAACAAGAACGAGCTCTAGGCATAGCCTCTCGTTGTTCTCGACCCAAAGAAAAAGACAGCCCTTAGAATCCAGATCACTCGAACCCTCTCGGGTAAGAAAGTTTACAGAAAAATGTGATATTTATTACTAAAAACCATTTTCACTCGAACCCACGCGGGGTGAGGATTAAAAGTAGTTCCCTTTTGTAAAACCATCTTGATTTAAGGAAATCTATTTTAATGAATTTTAGCTATTTTAGGAAAATTAGTTAGAAAACAAGTTTTATTCCCAAACCCCGAAGGGCTAATGCCTTCGCACAATGAGACAAGAACAGACTCCGGCGATCCTTCGACATTTGGAAGAAAAATATTGGTTTACTGAAATCATGTGTGTCCAAAAAGATTCTGGATTCAAGGTTCTGCTATCACTGGTACACTACTGCCACGAACACAGTGGCAACAAACAAATCGAAGAACTCGACAATCGGGGACTACCGTTTACCCAAACGGCTCCCGCCACTGGTACAAGACTAGCTACATCTACCAGACTCCACTCGGCCCCCGAGCACGAGTGTAACATGCATTCTACACTAAGAGAAATCCCGACCACTCAGCCCACTACCCGGGCGAGGAAAACATTATGTCCAGGGATAGAATGTAAAGTGTGGATGTCTAAAGCATAAGTAAACCTAGCCCAAGTGAGAGTTTTCTACTAGTCTGGTTGAACATATATCATATGACAGGGTGCTAGGTAAAGTTTCAATAATAACATTTGTTAATACAACTAGAAAGCATTAGTCGACATGAACTCAGTAACAACACAAGAAAGTATCATCTCTCACTCTAACATGCTTCCTAACTCTCTCGCAATCATGCATACAATTCTATTCAATAGAATTAGAGAACCGTCAACCGGTTTTGGAGACGAAGCAACCCACTTGAAAGTGTGCATCGATCCAATGTCCAAAGGGGACTGAAACTGAACGGGGATAATCCTCAGATTTCCACGATTCCA
Organism: Tillandsia leiboldiana; assembly: GCA_029204045.2. Lineage (NCBI taxonomy): Eukaryota > Viridiplantae > Streptophyta > Magnoliopsida > Poales > Bromeliaceae > Tillandsia > Tillandsia leiboldiana. The sequence goes on along the minus strand of CM055078.1, from coordinate 11,850,592 downwards.
ACGAGCCCAAAAACACCAGAAAACTCCTCCTGGGCACAAAGATACAGTCCAAACATCGCTGTAAGCAAAAATCCCCACGATCACAAATCTGCAGAAAGGTCAGTCAGAAAGAATCCAAAATATCACCAGTGAGATGATCTCTAAAAATTCTAATAAAAATATGGCTGCGATCCTCGCAAAGCGTAGATGTCGATCAAGTCCTCATAGGTTGAAATCCGATAACCGAGTGTGGAGATAGAAATTCGACAAGCTCCGCTATCCATGAAATTCACCAGCAAGAAAGGGGTTCAAAGATGTTCAAGAAACCCCAATAAAAACCCAAAACTGAGAGGAACGAAAAACACAAAAAACGAAGATTTACCTCTCGTGAAACCGATGCCACAGAAATCGACCAAAAACTCCCTCCCGTCAGCCCAGGGGAGCTCGCGGAAGAAGCGTGGACGAAAAAACTCGGTATCAAAGGCGCGTCGAAGCTCACGATGTCGAGAAGAACGCAGATAGTGTTGGACCCCCGAACGCCATGCAGCATTCTTCCGATGGATCCACTGTTAGAACACCTGGTGTTGGTGTATCTGGCCCATGGTGCATCAATGGGATGCCACAGATGGACCCTGTAAGGTTTTATTAGTTGTGTTGGCTTTCGGCTGGGTTTGCCGAAATTCTGAGAAAGAATTAGGCCAAACAGACGACGGAAATGGATTCAGCACGGAAAAAACGCTTGGAAATGGCTTTTTGTTTGCCAAATTCTCAGTCCGGATGGCCAAAAACGGACTCCCGGAAGTTTTACAGCTTTTCTGGTGCATGGGGGAGCCGTGGACCGGCGGGGGTGCCACGTGGCAGGCCTGGATTGGCCGGCGCACGCGGCCGGGTCCACGGAGTGCAAGGGTTTGGACCGGGGTGTACCGCAGGGCGCGTGGACCGGGGGCGCGCCACGTGGCAGCGCCTGATTGGGCGGCTCAGGTGCGCTCGGTCCACGGGTGTGTGCGGGGAGGCGTGGACCGGGGGCGCGCCACGTGGCAGCACCCGGTTGGCGGGCGCACGAGCGCGCGGTCCACGCAGCGCGCGGGGCAGGTGATGGGGGCAGGCGCCGTACCGCGGGCAGGTGGCCGTACGCGGGGCAGGCGCGGGCGACGTGGGCGGTGCCACATGGCGCCCGGTGATTCGCGGGCGCCACCTACCGCGTTGACGCGGGCAGGGACACGTGGCGCTCTCCACGTTGGCTTGCACGGCTGCAGCGTGTTCCGGGGACACGTGGCGGGCGCTGGGGCGGGTCGGACGAAGCGCGGATCCTGTCCGACGGCGTGTAGCGGGCCGGGCCGCACTGTGCGCGCCCGAAAAACCGTGGGCCGGGCCGCACTGTGCGCGCCCGAAAGGTTCCGGGCGCCCGAAACTTGGGACAAAATGGGAATTTTCCCATTTGTTCCTCCTGCACTATAAATACCTGCCCGAGCCCTCTTCTTTGGCTTTTTTCTCTCAACCTGCGCATCATCTGCCCGAGCCACCTTTAGGAGATTTGTTCACCTCTTAATCCTTGATCTTCCTGCCAACTTCTAGGATTTTAGGAGCACGCATCCCGAGGTTCCCCATTTTACGGCGCGGCGCAACGTTGCATTCCTGTGTTCTTCTTCGGCGCAGCAGTAGTGTTTTAGCTCCCCTGGGCTACCCCGAGGTCCTTTTTCAGCGATTCTTGCGCCGATAGGCTCCTAAGAGGTAGGGCTTCATCTTTTGTATTGATCGCGCTCTCCCATTCCGAGTTTTTGGCACGGATACCGAGGTGCCTTGTGACCCCCTTTTTCTGTCTGGTTTTAGGGACAACATTGGAGTGTTTTAGCCATATCTTTGCGTACGAGCGTCGGATTGAGGCGTGCTTATACAAGTTTTTCATCTATGGATCACAAGGAACAAGCTCGTATTTTTCTTGGATTTTTCCAGAGTTTCTTTTGGAGGTGAAAATCCCGTTTTTCCTGTATTCAGTGCTACAGTTTTGTGCATTACACTTTTTAGTATACTGCCTTGCCGAATTTGTATCTTGACCTTCGGAACTCGGATTTGGGCGTGCAAGGTACCGTTTCGAAGATATCGACGCGAGGATCGCTGTGATATTTTTCTGGGAATTTTCTAGGCATTATCAGCAGGTGAAATTTAAGCATCTTTGGGACTGAAATTGTATGTGGTTGGAAGAGCAGTTTTGGGAACTTATGTGTAACTGTAGCCTTTTATTGTACCCAGGAGGGATTGTGGACTGTGCTGAACCTGTTGGACTTAGAGCTGTTATTTTTCTGGTTTTCTCAGCTGTACGACTCCGGACAGTTAGCGTTTTCAGGTGGGTGGCTTGCTTTCAAGATCTATGGACTGTGCTCTAATTCTATTGATATAGAATCATGCATGATAGTGATTGGATTTGGGTAGCATGCTAGAGTGTAGGAATTGTTGTTCCTTGTTTTATCTGTCGATCTTGTGATCTCTTGCTTCCTACTATCATGTTAATATTTGTTATCTTGGAACCTGACCTAGCACCCCCGTCATATGTTGCATGTATAACCAGACCAGTAGAAAACCCTCACTTGGGCTAGGGTTATTTATGTTTAGACATCCACACTTTATGTTTCATTCCTGGACTTAGTGTTATCCTCGCCCGGGTAGTGGGCCGAGCGGTCGGGACTTCTTTTAGTGTGGGATGCATTTGCACTCGTGCTTGGGAGCCGAGTGGCGTCTGGTAGATATTGTGTTTCGCTTGTCTGTACCGGGAACCGTTTGGGATAAACGGTGGACCCGGAAGATCTTGTTTTTCCCTGTTTGGGTTGTCGCCACTGTGTTAGTGGCAGTAGTTTACTAGTGTCAGCCGGACCTAGAACCCAGAACCCTTTTCGACATACACATGATTTTAGTCTACCAATATTTTCTTCCAAGCATCGAAGGGCCGCTGGAGTCTGTTCTTGTGTGATTGGACAAAGGCATCAGCCCTTCGGGGCTTGGGTAAAACACTTATTTTTCCAACTGTTTTTCCAAAGAGAACTAAAATCATTAAATATGGATTTCTTCTAGATCAAATGATTTTCAATAACAAATGTCACCTTTTTCTTATAAATCTCCCCACTCGAAAGGATTCGAGTGATCTGGGTTCTAGGGGCCGTTCCTTTGTCGGGACGAAAGCCACGGGGGGCCGAGCCTGGGACCTATTCTTGTTTGATAGGGTTGTAGGTGTAGGTCTCCCGGGACTTTCGGGCCCTGTTGGTGCTTTCTGCGTGTCGTACCGAGGTTTTGCTTTTCCGAACTATAAGGGGATCGGGAACTTCGATAGGCGGAGCCTAGAGTCTGTTCTTGTTTGATAGGGTTCTTAGCACCGGTCTATCGGGTTTCCGAACCCTTATGGTGTCGGTCTTTCCTATGAGTTTAGTGTTCTGTTGTGGGAGCCGTCTGGTGGACGGTGGCCCCAGCTGTGTGGTTTTCCAGCCTGTGGTTGAGAGTTGGTGTTGTTGGTCGATCTTGTTGATCGTGGTTTGGACTATAGCCTGCATGAGCCATATTTGAGCTCGACAGAGATACGCGGATACTTTCCTCGGTGGGGTCGCTCCCTTCGAGAGCCACTCCGGAGTTGGGCCTGTTACTTGCTATTGCGACTTGTCGACGCCGTCCCTCTGACGGGGCCAGTTAGTGGCAATCACGGACACCCTACGGTAGACCCGTCCTGTTGAGGATGTGCGGCAGTAGGTGGGCGCAGGTTTGACTGGACCCTTTGAGGCAGTCAGTTTAGATTTGGTGAGTTTACTGTGTGTGTTAGTAGATGCATCATGTTTCATCTGTTCCTTTTCTTGAGCATCTTGATAGAGGCATAGTAGCTGTAGAGTTACTTTTCCAGCCCTTTCATTTCAGTTTTATATTGTTACTTTATGTCTCTAGTAGACTTGGTGGGCAGACCGTCGGGCTTGTTGGCGGCACCCACTGAGAACTCTTTGGGACGTAGTTCTCACACCCGTCGTGGTGTCTTTTCCCACAGGGACTCCTACTCCTGTTCCTGCTGCCCCTGTTGCTGCTTCTTCTGATCGAGGTAAGGGAGTCGCGAGATAGTTCCCTACCAGTCATCGTCCAGGGAGTAGATGTACCCTTATTACTTTTGAGAGTTCATGTTGAGAGAACTTTGTAGTGAGGTATAGAGTTGTATTTATTTTACTGCTCGAGAGATTTATGTACTTTTGGTGAGGACTTATGTTGTATATAGTTTTTATTTCTAGCAGTTACTTTCAGCTCTGATATCTGTATAGTATAGATGCTCTTTTGCAGGTTAGTCGCTTCGTCTATACGGGGCTTCTCGTATGGGCGGCGGATCTGTTGGCGAGCCCGGGTCGCAGTTTCGACGCCGGGGCGTGACAGATTAGGTGGTATCAGAGCCTAGGTTGTAGGTCATGTGGACTTAGAAACCCTAGGCTTGTGGTTGGACATTAGGATGACTACGTGAGAGTCGTGACTGTTAGCGAGAGTCCTGATTGAGTTTTATGCCTCTCCCAAGGGATGGGATGAGTGATTGGCATGTTTATTCTCCTAAGCGATTATGTTGGCTGCAGACAACATAATGCTAGGGAATGGATGACATGTCCTAGACTTTCGCTGGATTGGGTCGAGTGTTGTTTGGTACGGTCCTGATGATTGCTTGTGTGTTGCAGGTAGGCACGATGCCTCCCCGACGCAGGGTACAGACGCGTTCTCAGCCTTTCCCCTCCGATGTGCCCGAGCAGGAGGACTCGGGGCAGGACAGCAGAGGGAGGTTCTGGAGCTCCGTGCCCAGGTGGCACAGTTGTCTGAGGCGGTGCGGCGCCAGGAGGGGACATCTCAGCGCCAGGAGGAGGCTTCTCGGCGCCAGGAGGAGGCCTTCGGTCGGATGATGCATCTTTTAGAGCAGAGGACGCAGCCAGTGGTAGCACCCCCTGAGTGTTCGCCTGTGCCTTCTTTGCCAGCTGTGGCGCCCCCTGTGGTTCCGTCAGCGCCGGCTATTCCTGTCGAACCGGTTTCTAGCATACCACCTTTAGGGTCGACGGGACCTTTGTCTTCGGCTGAGCAGAGTGCGGTGGTGGATCTGCTGATGAGGTTCCGCCGGTTTGATCCACCCCGTTTTTCTGGTATGAGTGCTGAGCCGTGGGAGGCAGAGTCTTGGATCACGGCCATGGAGCGTCATTTTGAGAGTTTGTTCGTTGAGGATCGATTTCGGGTCTTTTTGGCTACACACTACTTGGAGGGCAACGCCGAGGCTTGGTGGCGGCGTGTGCGGCCTGCTGGTCCGCCTGGGACGCAGATTCTTCCCTGGGCGGAGTTCCGCAGACTTCTTTTAGGGGCCTTCTTTCCTGAGAGTGTTCGCCAGAGATTGGAGGAGCAGCTGAGAAATCTCCGCCAGGGAGATCGGCCCGTGAATGCATACATAGCCGAATTCAATCAGCTGTTGGCTAGTATGCCTCACGTGGCCAGGGACGAGTCCCACCGGATCTACATGTTCGAGCGGGGGCTGCGCCGGGATATTTATCAGCTTGTTCGCTCCTGCAGATTACAGAGTTTGGAGGCATCGATGGAGCAGGCGTTATATGTTGAGTCTGGAGAGGCAGTGATGTCAGAGGTGGCTCTAGCCCCCGTAGTGATTCCTGGGGCGAAGCGCCCAGCACCGGATGATGAGGGTCAGACGAGCCGGCAGGGACCTCCGACACCTCCACGATCTCATCCTGAGGGTCGTGGGTTTCGTAGGTGCCGGAGATCTGGTGAGCCCCAGCAGCAGCATCAGCAGTATCGGCATCAGCGACAGGAGCGGTGTGTCATCTGTGGCGGGCCTCATCCACCGTCGCAGTGTGATCAGAGACAGGGGCGGTGTTTCCTCTGTGGAGAGTTGGGACATTTCCGCGCAGCTTGCCCCCAGGCCATTTTGTCAGTGCGGCCGATTGCGACAGCACCCCCCTTGCCCATCCATGCAGCGGGAACCCCTCCGGCACACCAGCAGACAGAGTGGGCCACGACGTCGGGACAGTCGGGACGACGATCTGCGGCACCCAGTGGACGGGTTTATGCAGCCCTGTTGGAGGACACCCCGGCAGCGGATCATGCCGCGACAGGTATGATTTTATTTCAGTTAGCTGAGTTGAGCATTTCATTACCGCTGCATTCTTCTGCATGATTAGTTGAGTATCTGCATCAGCATCTTTGCATGGGTATGGGTTAGGAATTTCTGCTACATGTTTTAGCGATTGGATTCTTCCCTGTATCCTATGAATAGAGGAGATTCGCGGTGTATGATCAGTGCAGTTGAGACTTGGGACTTCGCCGGCTGATGTGGCGATTCAAGGACAGCACCAGGACTTGGATTGAGCACACATGTTGGACTGTTGGTGCGGTGCAGTGCTACGACTGATAATGGAATGAGAGCAGTTATCCTTCTGCGAGTTGGACTGGAGGAGTTCGTTTCTCGGATTGTCGGTGTATCCTTCCAGCAGCAGCAGCCTCAGCGGCTTTGGACAGACGCCACCTCGGGAGCAGTTGTGATGTTAGGACTAGAGGTTGTGTCCTTAGGAGTCTCGGTTAGTGACAGCTTTCTTTTGTGGCCACAGCAGGAACGGCACCAACACTTCTCTCAGTTTTCTCGCCTTTGTACTGAAATTTATGAACAGGACGAAAACTTCGAAAGATTGCTTCAGAAATGGAGACAGTGCCCGAACCTGTTCTTGCTTGATTGGGGCGAAGGCACTGATTTTTCAAAATTTTCGGACTTTTCACTAATTTCAGCTGTTTTCTAAATCGAGGGTTGGAGTTGATGACTTTCCTGCTAATGGAGCCGTATCTTTCTTGTTAGTTGGTGTTGCGTTCTTGGTTGTTTTGATTGTTTTAGTTTTATTGTTGTGGCGTGTTTTTGTTTCGGGGACGAAACTTCCTTTTAGTGGGGGAGGATGTAGGACCCCCGAACCCCATGCAGCATTCTTTCCGATGGATCCACTGTTAGAACACCTGGTGTTGGTGTATCTGGCCCATGGTGCATCAATGGGATGCCACAGATGGACCCTGTAAGGTTTTATTAGCTGTGTTGGCTTTCGGCTGGGTTTTTCCGAAATTCTAAGAAAGAATTAGGCCAAACAGACGGCGGAAATGGATTCAGCATGGAAAAAAAACGCTTGGAAATGGCTTTTTGTTTGCCAAATTCTGAGTCCGGATCGGCCAAAAAACGGACTCCCGGAAGTTTTACAGCTTTTTCTGGTGCATGGGGGAGCCCGTGGACCGGCGGGGTGTGCCACGTGGCAGGCCTGGATTGGCCGGCGCACTGGCGGGCGCGTCCACGGAGTGCAAAGGGTTTGGACGGGGTGCACCGCGGGGGCGCGTGGACCGGGGGCGCGCACGCTTGGCAGCGCCTGATTGGGCGGCTCAGGTGCGCTCGGTTCCGCGGGTGCGTGCGGGGGAGGCGTGGACGGGGGCGCGCCACGTGGCAGCACCGGTTGGCCGGGCGATCACGGAGCGCGCGGTCACGCAGCGCGCGGGGCGGTGACGGGGGCAGGCGCCGTACCGCGGGCAGGTGGCCGTACGCGGGGCAGGCGCGGGCGACGTGGGCGGTGCCACGTGGTTCGCGGGCGCCACCTACCTCGTTGACGCGGGCAGGGACACGTGGCGCTCTCCGCGGTGGCTTGCACGGCTGCAGCGTGTTCGGGACACGTGGCGGGCGCTGGGGCGGGTCGGACGAAGCGCGGATCTTGTCCGACGGCGTGTAGCGGGCCGGGCCGCACTGTGCGCGCCCGAAAAACCGTGGGCCGGGCCGCCCTGTGCGCGCCCGAAAGGTTCCGGGCGCCCGAAACTTGGGACAAAATGGGAATTTCCCATTTGTTCCTCCTGCACTATAAATACCTGCCCGAGCCCTCTTCTTTGGCTTTTTTCTCTCAACCTGCGCATCATCTGCCCGAGCCACCTTTAGGAGATTTGTTCACCTCTTAATCCTTGATCTTCCTGCCAAGTTCTAGGATTTTTAGGAGTACGCATCCCGAGGTTCCCCATTTTACGGCGCGGCGCAACGTTTGCATTCCTGTGTTCTTCTTCGGCGCAGCAGTAGTGGTTTTAGCTCCCCCTGGTCTACCCGAGGTCCTTTTTCAGCGATTCTTGCGCGACAGACTCCTAAGAGGTAGGGCTCATCTTTCGTATTGATCGTGCTCTCCCATTCCGAGTTTTTGGCATGGATACCGAGGTGCCTTGTGACCCCCTTTTTCTGTCTGGTTTTAGGGACAGCATTGGAGTGTTTTAGCCATATCTTTGCGTACGAGCGTCGGATTGAGGCGTGCTTATACAAGTTTTTCATCTATGGATCACAAGGAACAAGCTTGTATTTTTCTTGGATTTTTCCAGACTTCTTTTGGAGGTGAAAATCCCGTTTTTCCTGTATTCAGTGCTACAGTTTTTGGGCAGTAATCTTTTGAGTATACTGCCTTGCCGAATTTGTATCTTGACCTTCGGAACTCGGATTTGGCGTGCAAGGTACCGTTTCGAAGATATCGACGCGAGGATCGCTGTGATATTTTGCTGGGAATTTTCTAGCATTATCAGCAGGTGAAATTTAAGCATCTTTGGGACTGAAATTGTGTGTGGTGGAAGAGCAGTTTTGGGAACTTATGTGTAACTGTAGCCTTTTATTGTACCCAGGAGGGATTGTGGACTGTGCTGAACCTGTTGGACTTAGAGCTGTTATTTTCCTGGTTTTCTCAGCTGTACGACCGGACAGTTAGCGTTTTCAGGTGGGTGGCTTGCTTTCAAGATCTATGGACTGTGCTCAATTCTATTGATATAGAATCATGCATGATAGTGATTGGATTTGGTATCATGCTAGAGTGTAGGAATTGTGTTCCTATTTTATCTGTCGATCTTGTGATCTCTTGCTTCCTACTATCATGTTCATATTTGTTATCTTGGAACCTGACCTAGCACCCCCGTCATATGTTGCTGTATAACCAGACCAGTAGAAAACCCTCACTTGGGCTAGGGTTATTTATGTTTAGACATACACACTTTATGTTTCATTCCTCGACTTAGTGTTATCCTCGCCCGGTAGTGGGCCGAGCGGTCGGGACTCTTTTAGTGTGGGATGCATTTGCACTCGTGCTGGGAGCGAGTGGGGGTCTGGTAGATAT
>CM055078.1:11674436-11841361 GCA_029204045.2 Tillandsia leiboldiana | reverse complement strand
TGGAAGAAAAATATGGGTTTCTGAAATCATGTGTGTCCAAAAAGATTCTGGATTCCAGGTTCTGCTTCAATGGTACATATGCCACGAACACAGTGGCAACAAACAAATCGAAGAGAACTCGACAATCGGGGACTACCGGTTTACCCAAAGGCTCCCGCCACTGGTACTAAGACTAGCTACATCTACCAGACTCCACTCGGCCCCAGAGCCACGGTGTAACATGCATTCTACACTAAGAGAAATCCCGACACTCAGCCCAACTACCCGGGCGAGGAAAAAACATTATGTCCAGGGATAGAATGTAAAGTGTGGAGTTAAAGCATAGTAAACCTAGCCCAAGTGAGAGTTTTCTACTAGTCTGGTTGAACATATATCATATGACAGGGTGCGAGGTAAAGTTTCATATAAAACATTGTAATACAACTAGAAAGATTAGTCGACATGAACTCAGTAACAACACAAGAAAGTATCATCTCTCACTCAACAGCTTCCTAACTCTCTCGCAATCATGCATACAATTCTATTCAATAGAATTAGAGAACCGTCAACCGGTTTGGAGACGAAGCAAACCACTTGAAAGTGTGCATCGATCCAATGTCCAAAGGGGACTGAAACTGAACGGGGATAATCCTCAGATTTCCACGATTCCAACGAGCCCAAAACACCAGAAAACTCCTCCTGGGCACAAAGATACAGTCCAAACATCGCTGTAAGCAAAAATCCCCACGATCACAAATCTGCAGAAAGGTCAGTCAGAGAAGAAGAATCCAAAATATCACCAGTGAGATGATCTCTAAAAATTCTAATAAAAATATGGCTGCGATCCTCGCAAAGCGTAGATGTCGATCAAGTCCTCATAGGTTGAAATCCGATAACCGAGTGTGGAGATAGAAATTCGACAAGCTCCGCTATCCATGAAATTCACCAGCAAGAAAGGGGTTCAAAGATGTTCAAGAAACCCCAATAAAAACCCAAAACTGAGAGGAACGAAAACACAAAAAACGAAGATTTACCTCTCGTGAAACCGATGCCACAGAAATCGACCAAAAACTCCCTCCCGTCAAGCCCAGGGGAGCTCGCGGAAGAAGCGTGGACGAAAAAACTCGGTATCAAAGGCGCGTCGAAGCTCACGATGTCGAGAAGAACGCAGATAGTGTTGGACCCCGAACGCCATGCAGCATTCTTCCGATGGATCCACTGTTAGAACACCTGGTGTTGGTGTATCTGGCCCATGGTGCATCAATGGGATGCACAGATGGACCCTGTAAGGTTTTATTAGTTGTGTTGGCTTTCGGCTGGGTTTGCCGAAATTCTGAGAAAGAATTAGGCCAAACAGACGACGGAAATGGATTCAGCACGGAAAAACGCTTGGAAATGGCTTTTTGTTTGCCAAATTCTCAGTCCGGATGGCCAAAAACGGACTCCCGGAAGTTTTACAGCTTTTCTGGTGCATGGGGGAGCCGTGGACCGGCGGGGGTGCCACGTGGCAGGCCTGGATTGGCCGGCGCACGCGGCCGGGTCCACGGAGTGCAAGGGTTTGGACCGGGGTGGTACCGCAGGGCGCGTGGACCGGGGGCGCGCCACGTGGCAGCGCCTGATTGGGCGGCTCAGGTGCGCTCGGTCCAAGGGTGTGTGCGGGGAGGCGTGGACCGGGGGCGCGCCACGTGGCAGCACCCGGTTGGCGGGCGCACGAGCGCGCGGTCCACGCAGCGCGCGGGGCAGGTGATGGGGGCAGGCGCCGTACCGCGGGCAGGTGGCCGTACGCGGGGCAGGCGCGGGCGACGTGGGCGGTGCCACCTGGCGCCCGGTGATTCGCGGCGCCACCTACCGCGTTGACGCGGGCAGGGACACGTGGCGCTCTCCACGTGGCTTGCACGGCTGCAGCGTGTTCCGGGGACACGTGGCGGGCGCTGGGGCGGGTCGGACGAAGCGCGGATCCTGTCCGACGGCGTGTAGCGGGCCGGGCCGCACTGTGCGCGCCCGAAAAACCGTGGGCCGGGCCGCACTGTGCGAGCCCGAAAGGTTCCGGGCGCCCGAAACTTGGGACAAAATGGGAATTTTCCCATTTGTTCCTCCTGCACTATAAATACCTGCCCGAGCCCTCTTCTTTGGCTTTTTTCTCTCAACCTGCGCATCATCTGCCCGAGCCACCTTTAGGAGATTTGTTCACCTCTTAATCCTTGATCTTCCTGCCAACTTCTAGGATTTTAGGAGCACGCATCCCGAGGTTCCCCATTTTTACGGCGCGGCGCAACGTTGCATTCCTGTGTTCTTCTTCGGCGCAGCAGTAGTGTTTTAGCTCCCCTGGGCTACCCCGAGGTCCTTTTTCAGCGATTTCTTGCGCCGATAGGCTCCTAAGAGGTAGGGCTTCATCTTTTGTATTGATCGCGCTCTCCCATTCCGAGTTTTTGGCACGGATACCGAGGTGCCTTGTGACCCCCTTTTTCTGTCTGGTTTTAGGGACAACATTGGAGTGTTTTAGCCATATCTTTGCGTACGAGCGTCGGATTGAGGCGTGCTTATACAAGTTTTTCATCTATGGATCACAAGGAACAAGCTCGTATTTTCTTGGATTTTTCCAGAGTTTCTTTTGGAGGTGAAAATCCCGTTTTTCCTGTATTCAGTGCTACAGTTTGTGCATTACACTTTTTAGTATACTGCCTTGCCGAATTTGTATCTTGACCTTCGGAACTCGGATTTGGGCGTGCAAGGTACCGTTTCGAAGATATCGACGCGAGGATCGCTGTGATATTTTTCTGGGAATTTTCTAGGCATTATCAGCAGGTGAAATTTAAGCATCTTTGGGACTGAAATTGTATGTGGTTGGAAGAGCAGTTTTGGGAACTTATGTGTAACTGTAGCCTTTTATTGTACCCAGGAGGGATTGTGGACTGTGCTGAACCTGTTGGACTTAGAGCTGTTATTTTTCTGGTTTTCTCAGCTGTACGACTCCGGACAGTTAGCGTTTTCAGGTGGGTGGCTTGCTTTCAAGATCTATGGACTGTGCTCTAATTCTATTGATATAGAATCATGCATGATAGTGATTGGATTTGGGTAGCATGCTAGAGTGTAGGAATTGTTGTTCCTTGTTTTATCTGTCGATCTTGTGATCTCTTGCTTCCTACTATCATGTTAATATTGTTATCTTGGAACCTGACCTAGCACCCCCGTCATATGTGCATGTATAACCAGACCAGTAGAAAACCCTCACTTGGGCTAGGGTTATTTATGTTTAGACATCCACACTTTATGTTTCATTCCTGGACTTAGTGTTATCCTCGCCCGGGTAGTGGGCCGAGCGGTCGGGACTTCTTTTAGTGTGGGATGCATTTGCACTCGTGCTTGGGAGCCGAGTGGCGTCTGGTAGATATTGTGTTTCGCTTGTCTGTACCGGGAACCGTTTGGGATAAACGGTGGACCCGGAAGATCTTGTTTTTCCCTGTTTGGGTTGTCGCCACTGTGTTAGTGGCAGTAGTTTACTAGTGTCAGCCGGACCTAGAACCCAGAACCCTTTTCGACATACACATGATTTTAGTCTACCAATATTTTCTTCCAAGCATCGAAGGGCCGCTGGAGTCTGTTCTTGTGTGATTGGACAAAGGCATCAGCCCTTCGGGGCTTGGGTAAAACACTTATTTTTCCAACTGTTTTTCCAAAGAGAACTAAAATCATTAAATATGGATTTCTTCTAGATCAAATGATTTCAATAACAAATGTCACCTTTTTCTTATAAATCTCCCCACTCGAAAGGATTCGAGTGATCTGGGTTCTAGGGGCCGTTCCTTTGTCGGGACGAAAGCCACGGGGGGCCGAGCCTGGGACCTATTCTTGTTTGATAGGGTGTAGGTGTAGGTCTCCGGGACTTTCGGGCCCTGTTGGTGCTTTCTGCGTGTCGTACGAGGTTTTGCTTTTCCGAACTATAAGGGGATCGGGAACTTCGATAGGCGGAGCCTAGAGTCTGTTCTTGTTTGATAGGGTTCTTAGCACCGGTCTATCGGGTTTCCGAACCCCTTATGGTGTCGGTCTTTCCTATGAGTTTAGTGTTCTGTTGTGGGAGCCGTCTGGTGGACGGTTGGCCCCAGCTGTGTGGTTTTCCAGCCTGTGGTTGAGAGTTGGTGTTGTTGGTCGATCTTGTTGATCGTGGTTTGGACTATAGCCTGCATGAGCCATATTTGAGCTCGACAGAGATACGCGGATACTTTCCTCGGTGGGGTCGCTCCCTTCGAGAGCCACTCCGGAGTTGGGCCTGTTACTTGCTATTGCGACTTGTCGACGCCGTCCCTCTGACGGGGCCAGTTAGTGGCAATCACGGACACCCTACGGTAGACCCGTCCTGTTGAGGATGTGCGGCAGTAGGTGGGCGCAGGTTTGACTGGACCCTTTGAGGCAGTCAGTTTAGATTTGGTGAGTTTACTGTGTGTGTTAGTAGATGCATCATGTTTCATCTGTTCCTTTTCTTGAGCATCTTGATAGAGGCATAGTAGCTGTAGAGTTACTTTTCCAGCCCTTTCATTTCAGTTTTATATTGTTACTTTATGTCTCTAGTAGACTTGGTGGGCAGACCGTCGGGCTTGTTGGCGGCACCCACTGAGAACTCTTTGGGACGTAGTTCTCACACCCGTCGTGGTGTCTTTTCCCACAGGGACTCCTACTCCTGTTCCTGCTGCCCCTGTTGCTGCTTCTTCTGATCGAGGTAAGGGAGTCGCGAGATAGTTCCCTACCAGTCATCGTCCAGGGAGTAGATGTACCCTTATTACTTTTGAGAGTTCATGTTGAGAGAACTTTGTAGTGAGGTATAGAGTTGTATTTATTTTACTGCTCGAGAGATTTATGTACTTTTGGTGAGGACTTATGTTGTATATAGTTTTTATTTCTAGCAGTTACTTTCAGCTCTGATATCTGTATAGTATAGATGCTCTTTTGCAGGTTAGTCGCTTCGTCTATACGGGGCTTCTCGTATGGGCGGCGGATCTGTTGGCGAGCCCGGGTCGCAGTTTCGACGCCGGGGCGTGACAGATTAGGTGGTATCAGAGCCTAGGTTGTAGGTCATGTGGACTTAGAAACCTAGGCTTGTGGTTGGACATTAGGATGACTACGTGAGAGTCGTGACTGTTAGCGAGAGTCCTGATTGAGTTTTATGCCTCTCCCAAGGGATGGGATGAGTGATTGGCATGTTTATTCTCCTAAGCGATTATGTTGGCTGCAGACAACATAATGCTAGGGAATGGATGACATGTCCTAGACTTTCGCTGGATTGGGTCGAGTGTTGTTTGGTACGGTCCTGATGATTGCTTGTGTGTTGCAGGTAGGCACGATGCCTCCCCGACGCAGGGTACAGACGCGTTCTCAGCCTTTCCCCTCCGATGTGCCCGAGCAGGAGGACTCGGGGCAGGACAGCAGAGGGAGGTTCTGGAGCTCCGTGCCCAGGTGGCACAGTTGTCTGAGGCGGTGCGGCGCCAGGAGGGGACATCTCAGCGCCAGGAGGAGGCTTCTCGGCGCCAGGAGGAGGCCTTCGGTCGGATGATGCATCTTTTAGAGCAGAGGACGCAGCCAGTGGTAGCACCCCCTGAGTGTTCGCCTGTGCCTTCTTTGCCAGCTGTGGCGCCCCCTGTGGTTCCGTCAGCGCCGGCTATTCCTGTCGAACCGGTTTCTAGCATACCACCTTTAGGGTCGACGGGACCTTTGTCTTCGGCTGAGCAGAGTGCGGTGGTGGATCTGCTGATGAGGTTCCGCCGGTTTGATCCACCCCGTTTTTCTGGTATGAGTGCTGAGCCGTGGGAGGCAGAGTCTTGGATCACGGCCATGGAGCGTCATTTTGAGAGTTTGTTCGTTGAGGATCGATTTCGGGTCTTTTTGGCTACACACTACTTGGAGGGCAACGCCGAGGCTTGGTGGCGGCGTGTGCGGCCTGCTGGTCCGCCTGGGACGCAGATTCTTCCCTGGGCGGAGTTCCGCAGACTTCTTTTAGGGGCCTTCTTTCCTGAGAGTGTTCGCCAGAGATTGGAGGAGCAGCTGAGAAATCTCCGCCAGGGAGATCGGCCCGTGAATGCATACATAGCCGAATTCAATCAGCTGTTGGCTAGTATGCCTCACGTGGCCAGGGACGAGTCCCACCGGATCTACATGTTCGAGCGGGGGCTGCGCCGGGATATTTATCAGCTTGTTCGCTCCTGCAGATTACAGAGTTTGGAGGCATCGATGGAGCAGGCGTTATATGTTGAGTCTGGAGAGGCAGTGATGTCAGAGGTGGCTCTAGCCCCCGTAGTGATTCCTGGGGCGAAGCGCCCAGCACCGGATGATGAGGGTCAGACGAGCCGGCAGGGACCTCCGACACCTCCACGATCTCATCCTGAGGGTCGTGGGTTTCGTAGGTGCCGGAGATCTGGTGAGCCCCAGCAGCAGCATCAGCAGTATCGGCATCAGCGACAGGAGCGGTGTGTCATCTGTGGCGGGCCTCATCCACCGTCGCAGTGTGATCAGAGACAGGGGCGGTGTTTCCTCTGTGGAGAGTTGGGACATTTCCGCGCAGCTTGCCCCCAGGCCATTTTGTCAGTGCGGCCGATTGCGACAGCACCCCCCTTGCCCATCCATGCAGCGGGAACCCCTCCGGCACACCAGCAGACAGAGTGGGCCACGACGTCGGGACAGTCGGGACGACGATCTGCGGCACCCAGTGGACGGGTTTATGCAGCCCTGTTGGAGGACACCCCGGCAGCGGATCATGCCGCGACAGGTATGATTTTATTTCAGTTAGCTGAGTTGAGCATTTCATTACCGCTGCATTCTTCTGCATGATTAGTTGAGTATCTGCATCAGCATCTTTGCATGGGTATGGGTTAGGAATTTCTGCTACATGTTTTAGCGATTGGATTCTTCCCTGTATCCTATGAATAGAGGAGATTCGCGGTGTATGATCAGTGCAGTTGAGACTTGGGACTTCGCCGGCTGATGTGGCGATTCAAGGACAGCACCAGGACTTGGATTGAGCACACATGTTGGACTGTTGGTGCGGTGCAGTGCTACGACTGATAATGGAATGAGAGCAGTTATCCTTCTGCGAGTTGGACTGGAGGAGTTCGTTTTCTCGGATTGTCGGTGTATCCTTCCAGCAGCAGCAGCCTCAGCGGCTTTGGACAGACGCCACCTCGGGAGCAGTTGTGATGTTAGGACTAGAGGTTGTGTCCTTAGGAGTCTCGGTTAGTGACAGCTTTCTTTTGTGGCCACAGCAGGAACGGCACCAACACTTCTCTCAGTTTTCTCGCCTTTGTACTGAAATTTATGAACAGGACGAAAACTTCGAAAGATTGCTTCAGAAATGGAGACAGTGCCCGAACCTGTTCTTGCTTGATTGGGGCGAAGGCACTGATTTTTCAAAATTTTCGGACTTTTCACTAATTTCAGCTGTTTTCTAAATCGAGGGTTGGAGTTGATGACTTTCCTGCTAATGGAGCCGTATCTTTCTTGTTAGTTGGTGTTGCGTTCTTGGTTGTTTTGATTGTTTTAGTTTTATTGTTGTGGCGTGTTTTTGTTTCGGGGACGAAACTTCCTTTTAGTGGGGGAGGATGTAGGACCCCCGAACCCCATGCAGCATTCTTCCGATGGATCCACTGTTAGAACACCTGGTGTTGGTGTATCTGGCCCATGGTGCATCAATGGGATGCCACAGATGGACCCTGTAAGGTTTATTAGCTGTGTTGGCTTTCGGCTGGGTTTTCCGAAATTCTAAGAAAGAATTAGGCCAAACAGACGGCGGAAATGGATTCAGCATGGAAAAAACGCTTGGAAATGGCTTTTTGTTTGCCAAATTCTGAGTCCGGATGGCCAAAAACGGACTCCCGGAAGTTTTACAGCTTTTCTGGTGCATGGGGGAGCCGTGGACCGGCGGGGGTGCCACGTGGCAGGCCTGGATTGGCCGGCGCACGCGGCCGGGTCCACGGAGTGCAAGGGTTTGGACCGGGGTGCACCGCGGGGCGCGTGGACCGGGGGCGCGCCACGTGGCAGCGCCTGATTGGGCGGCTCAGGTGCGCTCGGTCCGCGGGTGCGTGCGGGGAGGCGTGGACCGGGGGCGCGCCACGTGGCAGCACCCGGTTGGCGGGCGCACGAGCGCGCGGTCCACGCAGCGCGCGGGGCAGGTGACGGGGGCAGGCGCCGTACCGCGGGCAGGTGGCCGTACGCGGGGCAGGCGCGGGCGACGTGGGCGGTGCCACGTGGTTCGCGGGCGCCACCTACCTCGTTGACGCGGGCAGGGACACGTGGCGCTCTCCGCGGTGGCTTGCACGGCTGCAGCGTGTTCCGGGGACACGTGGCGGGCGCTGGGGCGGGTCGGACGAAGCGCGGATCTTGTCCGACGGCGTGTAGCGGGCCGGGCCGCACTGTGCGCGCCCGAAAAACCGTGGGCCGGGCCGCACTGTGCGCGCCCGAAAGGTTCCGGGCGCCCGAAACTTGGGACAAAATGGGAATTTTCCCATTTGTTCCTCCTGCACTATAAATACCTGCCCGAGCCCTCTTCTTTGGCTTTTTTCTCTCAACCTGCGCATCATCTGCCCGAGCCACCTTTAGGAGATTTGTTCACCTCTTAATCCTTGATCTTCCTGCCAAGTTCTAGGATTTTAGGAGTACGCATCCCGAGGTTCCCCATTTTACGGCGCGGCGCAACGTTGCATTCCTGTGTTCTTCTTCGGCGCAGCAGTAGTGTTTTAGCTCCCCTGGTCTACCCCGAGGTCCTTTTTCAGCGATTCTTGCGCCGACAGACTCCTAAGAGGTAGGGCTTCATCTTTCGTATTGATCGTGCTCTCCCATTCCGAGTTTTTGGCATGGATACCGAGGTGCCTTGTGACCCCCTTTTTCTGTCTGGTTTTAGGGACAGCATTGGAGTGTTTTAGCCATATCTTTGCGTACGAGCGTCGGATTGAGGCGTGCTTATACAAGTTTTTCATCTATGGATCACAAGGAACAAGCTTGTATTTTTCTTGGATTTTTCCAGACTTTCTTTTGGAGGTGAAAATCCCGTTTTTCCTGTATTCAGTGCTACAGTTTTGTGCAGTAATCTTTTGAGTATACTGCCTTGCCGAATTTGTATCTTGACCTTCGGAACTCGGATTTGGGCGTGCAAGGTACCGTTTCGAAGATATCGACGCGAGGATCGCTGTGATATTTTGCTGGGAATTTTCTAGGCATTATCAGCAGGTGAAATTTAAGCATCTTTGGGACTGAAATTGTGTGTGGTTGGAAGAGCAGTTTTGGGAACTTATGTGTAACTGTAGCCTTTTATTGTACCCAGGAGGGATTGTGGACTGTGCTGAACCTGTTGGACTTAGAGCTGTTATTTTCCTGGTTTTCTCAGCTGTACGACTCCGGACAGTTAGCGTTTTCAGGTGGGTGGCTTGCTGTCAAGATCTATGGACTGTGCTCTAATTCTATTGATATAGAATCATGCATGATAGTGATTGGATTTGGGTAGCATGCTAGAGTGTAGGAATTGTTGTTCCTTATTTTATCTGTCGATCTTGTGATCTCTTGCTTCCTACTATCATGTTAATATTTGTTATCTTGGAACCTGACCTAGCACCCCCGTCATATGTTGCATGTATAACCAGACCAGTAGAAAACCCTCACTTGGGCTAGGGTTATTTATGTTTAGACATCCACACTTTATGTTTCATTCCTCGACTTAGTGTTATCCTCGCCCGGGTAGTGGGCCGAGCGGTCGGGACTTCTTTTAGTGTGGGATGCATTTGCACTCGTGCTTGGGAGCCGAGTGGGGTCTGGTAGATATTGTGTTTCGCTTGTCTGTACCGGGAACCGTTTGGGATAAACGGTGGACCCGGAAGATCTTGTTTTTCCCTGTTTGGGTTGTCGCCACTGTGTTAGTGGCAGTAGTTTACTAGTGTCAGCCGGACCTAGAACCCAGAACCCTTTTCGACATACACATGATTTTAGTCTACCAATATTTTCTTCCATGCATCGAAGGGCCGCTAGAGTCTGTTCTTGTGTGATTGGACAAAGGCATCAGCCCTTCGGGGCTTGGGTAAAACACTTATTTTTCCAACTATTTTTCCAAAGAGAACTAAAATCATTAAATATAGATTTCTTCTAGATCAAATGATTTTCAATAACAAATGTCACATTTTTCTTGTAAATCTCCCCACTCGAAAGGATTCGAGTGATCTGGGTTCTAGGGGCCGTTCCTTTGTCGGGACAAAAGCCACGGGGGGCCGAGCCTGGGACCTGTTCTTGTTTGATAGGGTTGTAGGTGTAGGTCTCCCGGGACTTTCGGGCCCTATTGGTGCTTTCTGCGTGTCGTACCGAGGTTTTGCTTTCCCGAACTATAAGGGGATCGGGAACTTCGATAGGCGGAGCCTAGAGTCTGTTCTTGTTTGATAGGGTTCTTTGCACCGGTCTATCGGGTTTCCGAACCCTTATGGTGTCGGTCTTTCCTATGAGTTTAGTGTTCTGTTGTGGGAGCCGTCTGGTGGACGGTGGCCCCAGCTGTGTGGTTTTCCAGCCTGTGGTTGAGAGTTGGTGTTGTTGGTCGATCTTGTTGATCGTGGTTTGGACTATAGCCTGCATGAGCCATATTTGAGCTCGACAGAGATACGCGGATACTTTCCTCGGTGGGGTCGCTCCCCTCGAGAGCCACTCCGGAGTTGGGCCTGTTACTTGCTATCGCGACTTGTCGACGCCGTCCCTCTGACGGGGCCAGTTAGTGGCAGTCACGGACACCCTACGGTAGACCCGTCCTGTTGAGGATGTGCGGCAGTAGGTGGGCGCAGGTTTGACTGGACCCTTTGAGGCAGTCAGTTTAGATTTGGTGAGTTTACTGTGTGTGTTAGTAGATGCATCATGTTTCATCTATTCCTTTTCTTGAGCATCTAGATAGAGGCATAGTAGCTGTAGAGTTACTTTTCCAGCCCTTTCATTTCAGTTTTATATTGTTACTTTATGCCTCTAGTAGACTTGGTGGGCAGACCGTCGGGCTTGTTGGCGGCACCCACTGAGAACTACTTGGGACGTAGTTCTCACACCCGTCGTGGTGTCTTTTCCCACAGGGACTCCTACTCCTGTTCCTGCTGCCCCTATTGCTGCTTCTTCTGATCGAGGTAAGGGAGTCGCGAGATAGTTCCCTACCAGTCATCGTCCAGGGAGTAGATGTACCCTTATTACTTTTGAGAGTTCATGTTGAGAGAACTTTGTAGTGAGGTATAGAGTTATATTTATTTTACTGCTCGAGAGATTTATGTACTTTTGGTGAGGACTTATGTTGTATATAGTTTTTATTTCTAGCAGTTACTTTCAGCTCTGATATCTGTATAGTATAGATGCTCTTTTGCAGGTTAGTCGCTTCGTCTATACGGGGCTTCTCGTATGGGCGGCGGATCTGTTGGCGAGCCCGGGTCGCAGTTTCGATGCCGGGGCGTGACAGATAGCACGACTCCCAAAAATCTTCGGGATCCCAAAAGTTGAAGAAAACCCGATGAAGAAACTCCCTGCCGAAGATGGGCTCAAGAAGGCAATGGAAAAGCCCTCAAAAAGAAGCCCAAATGGGCTATTTATAGCCCAAGCCTAACCAAAGGGGGATCCGAATTCGGGCGCAAGATTCGGGCGCCTGAATCTGGCTCGGCCCGACAATGCGCGCGCCCGAAATCCCCCGGGCACTCCACGTGGCCCGCTCTGCGCCCTGCGCACGCGCGCCCGCCAATCGCGGCGCGCCGCGTGGCAGCGCGGTCCACGGCGGAAACCGTGGTCCGCGGTTCACGGCGGGGCAGCCGGGTCGCTGCGCCCGCTAATGAGCGGGCGACACATGGCCTGGCGGGGTCCACGGTACGCCGTGCCCGACGCGCTTTCACGCGTGCGTTGACCGCCCAATCCGCGCGCGCCACGTGTCACACTGCTCCGTTGGCTGGTCCCGGTGCACGTCGAGTCCCATGGACCGGCCTGCCCACCGCCGCGCACGTGCCTGCCCGCGCCCACGCCACCGCACTCCGCCGCCTGCCCGTCATCGCCGGTGCTGCCCTGGCCTGCCGGAACAGTAATTCTTGCCTCGAAATCCTTGTTTTGGCATTCAGGCTTCGAAAAATACAAGTAAATAGTTCATTTTTATTGTTTTCGCGCGCTGAGTCCAAATCCGATATCCGTTTTGCCAAAATCCGCTTCTAAAATTTGTCGAAGGCATCCAGATAAGCAATCTTAATCCAAATTTCGCGCTGGGTCCAATCCCGAGATCCGATTTGCGCGCAACTATCTCCAACACACATCATAGGCCTCTAGAAGCCACAATTCACTCCGCAAGACCTTCGCGGAGATCCGGGTCATCACAGATAGCTCTCTGAACTGTGTTCCACCAGAACTCCATAATTTTGTAGAAGTTTGATTTGCTACAGGTTTGGATAGACTCCGCTTGAATCCGACATCAGGCTTAATAGGATGCAAATATGGATGTCAAAATGTAGTATTCGACACATACTCATATCTGAATTTAAATTTAAAATAAATAAATAAATAAAATATAGATGTGAATATAATTTATTAAAAAATTCAATTGTATTTGACCATTTTCAACCCTAAAAGATAAGAGAGATGTTAATATTGTAGGGGAATATCGTGGTTTTCTATTGTATTTTTTATTTTTTTCATTTTGAATTTTATGTTCAAATTACTTTTATAATAATTAAAATTTTAAATTATATTGAATAAAATATAGATAGACAAAATTTGAACACAAGTGTGAATCCTTAATTGCATTGTGTTTTCTGTTCACACTAATTTTAATTCATATTTATGTATGCATATTAGTATATATTATCATCTGAATAATATTCTAATACAAATCTGACTCATACATGAATCTGAATTCGTTTTAAGCGGATATAATAATAAAAATTTAGTATCTGATATATATATCCGAATCTGAATTCATATCCGAAGGAAATTGTAAATGATCCTCAACGAGACACGTGACACTTTAATCCTTAAATTTTAATTAGCTATAATTTTTGGCTTAAACTTTGAGACATGTGATATTTTAATTCTCAAACTTTTTAAGTTATAATAATATCGTAACCGATAATACAACAATAATTAAGATGGTCCATCGATCATTTTAACATTAGTAATTTATCAATATTTATTAAAAGAATATTCGATTGTGAAACTTAATTGCAAAAATTCAAAAAGTTTCGAAAATTAAAGTATCACATACTTTATAGTTTGAATTAAAAATTATAATTAATTAAAGTTTGAAAACTGAAATATGCTAGGTGCATCAAAGATCACATAGAATTTATTGATGGAATTTATATGGCATAAAATAAATTAAATACATACCAATATCCAGGATCATAAATAAAATCGTAAAATAACTTACAGAGCGCCATCGAAATGAATTCTTGATTAAACAGCGGAAGCAAGAAATTCGGTTACAATACTAAACCGTACCGACCGAACTAGGTAATCTGGTTTCTCCTCCTTTCTCAGGCACTCTTCCGTATGGTGTGAATTTGATGAATAATCTTACCAGAATGCACATGAGTAGGTGGCAGGACCAGTACCCCTTTATATAGATTCCAGATCGACTTCCCATCAAAGTCTGATTAGGATTCTATTTAATTTAAATAGATGGGAAAGGGATAAGATATACCATATCAAGTAATTCTATATCTTTTAGGATTGACCTTATCTATAGTAAATCCAAATTTAAATATAATTAATTAGGCCACATATATGGAAATCCTAACAATCTCCCACTTGGCTTATATTAATTATATTTCATGAACGGATTTCTATATTCCAAACTTTATTGCGCATTATTGGAAACTTTATGGTCAAATACCTTAGAACTCACTTGATCCTTAACTCAAACTAAAAGACTACAATGATAGGAACTATGGCGGTCCACCTCTCTATATTAAAATTTTCCTTCCATAATTACAATATCATCCTCATCTCCTAGCCAAGCACTTTATATGGCACAACTTTATGAATGAACTAAAACTTTATGTCCATTCGTTAACAGACAAAGCTTTATGTCTATTAAACGGTCCAATACAGCTGCATTAAAACTGTAACTTTATTGAAAAAAGATAAAAATAATGTCAGAATCTTATACATCAAAAGAACTCATTAGACCCATGCTACAAACATGATCTTTATATGACCCAGGTGCTAGCCCCTTGGTCATTGGGTCTGCAACCATACACTTGGTACTGATGTATTCAATTCTAACAGATCCTTCATTTATCTTTTCTCTCACAACAAGATACTTGGTGTCCAAGTGTTTACACCCCGTCGTAATCTTGTTGTTATTGGCAAAGGAAACTGCAGCTGAACTATCACAGAAAATCTTTATTGGACGGGCAATGGAGTCCACAATCTTTAAGTCTGTGATAAAATTCCTAAGCCAAATATCCTGTGATGTGGTCTCATAACATGCAATGTACTCTGTTCAATTTCTAATTGGTTCTTGGGACACTGAAAAGCATTAAGCTTATGCCCTTTCTGAACGGGAGCAACACTCGGTTTACAATTATGCATTTCAAAATTTTCCAAAACTTTCTTTATGTAGGCCTTTTGAGATAGACCGAGTAAACCTTTATGTCTATCTCTTTTAATTTCAAAATTTTGGAAAAGAAATTCTTTAGTGTCATGCAATAGTCCGAGATCATTACTGGCAAGCAAAATATCATCAACATAAAGGACTAAGAAAATTATTTTACTCCCACTAACCTTCAGATATATACATTGATCAACAATGTTTTCTTTAAAACCAAAGGTTAAAACGGTTTGTTTAAACTTCAAGTACCATTGTCGGGAGGCCTGTTTTAGTCCATATATTGATTTCTTTAATTTGCATACCAAGTGCTCCTTTTCCTTTTGCGAGAATCCTTCAGGTTGACTCATATATACCTCTTCATGAAGATCTCCATTTAAAAAAGCAGTTTTTACATCCATCTGGTATAGCTCCAGATCGTAATGAGCAACCAGAGCCATAATCACACGGAAAGATTCCTTTCTCGATACCGGAGAGAAAGTCTCTTTATAATCAATGCCTTCTTTCTGAGTAAACCCTTTTGCCACAAGACGGGCCTTGTATTTCTCTATGTTACCTTTGGAGTCCCATTTGATTTTATAAACCCACTTGCATCCTACAGGTTTAACTCCTAAAGGTAACTCAACAAGATCCCATACCTTATTGTGGTTCATGGATTCAATCTCATCTTTCATGGCATTGTACCATTCTGTTGCATTACTGCTATTTATGGCTTCGGAAAAACTAAGAGGATCATCAAAGTTCTGACCATTCTCATAAAGATAGACAATATAATCGCTAACCATAGCCGGTCTTCTCTGTCTTGAGGATCTTCTTAAATCTATCTGATCATCCACTTGTAAATCTTGATGTGGATTATCAATGATAGGTTCACCTTCACTTTGTGGTTCTAAAATAACTTGTTGTTCTACTGGAACTGGAACCATCAAATTATTAGGAACAATAATGGGTATATTCTGTACAGAATCTAAATGCTCTTGAATTTCATCAAATTCAATGAATCGAGGTTCAGAGCTCCCACTAACTGTTTCATCCTCAATAAACCGTGCTGTTTTAGTTTCTGCAATCTTTATAGGAAGTGATGGACAGTAAAACTTATACCCTTTGGACCTTTCTGAATAACCAATAAAATATCCTGAAATGGTTCGAGGATCCAATTTCTTTATTTGTGGGTCATACAATTTGGCCTCAGCTTGACAACCCCATGTATGAAAATGTCTTAAACTGGGTTTCCTACCTGTCCAAAGCTCAAAAGGAGTTTTAGTGACAGCCTTAGTAGGGACCCGATTAAGAATATATATGGCAGTTTTGAGCGCCTCACCCCACAATGATATCGGAAGGGTAGAATTACTGATCATACTCCTGAGCATATCAATTAATGTGTGATTCCTTCTTTCAGCAACACCATTCTGCTCAGGTGTGCCTGGCATGGTGTACTGTGGAACAATCCCACACTGCTCTAGAAACCTAGCGAAAGGCCCAGGAATTTGGCCTTTATCTGTCTGTCTACCAAAATATTCACCACCCCTATCTGATCTGACCACTTTTATCTTTCTCTCGAGTTGATTCTCTACTTCAGCCTTATATGCCTTAAAGGCATCTAATGCTTCAGATTTCTCTTTAAGCAAGTAAAGATAGCCATATCGAGAGTAGTCATCAGTAAATGTGATAAAATATTTATGGCCAGTAAACGTAAGAGGGAGAGGTCCGCATATATCCGTATGAATCAGCTCTAATGTTCCATCACACCTTTTGGCACCTTTAGAGGAGGTTTTGGTCTGCTTTTCCTTTATGCAGTCCACACACGTTCCAAAATCAGAGAAGTCAAGATCATCCAAAATTCCTTCTCTAATTAACCTTTGGATTCTCTGTTTCGATATGTGTCCCAACCTCCTATGCCATAACATGGATGACTTTTCATTATTAATGCCACGTTTTGATCCAATATTTCCGTGCATTGTAAGAAGGATTTCATTATACGAATGATCTAAAGATACTTTATATAGATTATTTTTCAAAACACCAGAGCCAACTATCTCAGATTTGTAGGATAACGAAAAAACTTTATTATCAAAATTGAAACTATATCCCAAACCAACAAGTTTCTAAATAGAAATTAAATTCTTTGAAAAATTTGGAACATAAAAAGTATCACTTAGATCCAAAACATAACCACCAGAAAGAACTAATCTAAATGTTCCTACAAATTTAACTTTAGTTGGATTTCCTTTAGCAGTATAGATAGTGGCTTCATCTTTATTGGGTTTTCTGCGGTTTAGAAATCCATGCACGGAATTCGCCACATGGCATGTGGCACCAGAGTCAATCCACCAAGTATTAGATGGAACAGAAACTAAATGCAACTCATGCATCAAAACTAGAAACTTACATTTCTTCTGGAGCCATTTCTGATACTTTAGACAGTCTTTCTTTATATGACCATTTTTCTTGCAAAAGAAGAACTTGGGAGTCCAATTACTTGATTGGCTTTGTGAACCAGACATGACTTCCAAGTTCTTCTTTTTCGAGCCATTCTTGCCTTTACCATTCTTAGTACGCTTTATTTGTCCTTTGTGAGAAACAAAGTCAACTGTATTTTGTTTTTCTTGTATCAATCTGCCTTCCTCTTGTACACACATAGTCAACAATTCATTAATTGACCATTTATCCTTATGTGTGTTATAAGAGATCTGAAATGGTCCATATTCAGATGGTAAGGAGTTCAAAATAAAGTGCACTAAGAATGAATCAGAGATGGTTACTTCAAGTGCAGTGAGCTGCGCTGCAATATCTCGCATTTCCATAATGTGCTCGCGAATCGAGCCATTTCCGGAGTACTTTATGGAAGACAGTTTATTCATTAGGGTACTTGCCAAAGCTTTACTGGAGCTTACAAACTGTTGCTCCACAGCATTTAAGAAATCGCGGGCTGTCTTACATTCAGGAATAGAGTTCCGAATGTTTTTACCGACACGCGCCTTCATCAACATCAAACTAAGTCGATTAGAGCGCTCCCACTTTTCCAAAGATGCTGTTTGGATTGGCGTACTTTGATCTGTAAGAGGAAGAGGTTTTTCCTCTCTCAGAGCCAAATCGAGATCCATACACCCTAATGTAAGCATAATCTGTTCTTTCCACTCCGAGTAATTAGAACCATTAAGCATAGGAACAGAATCACCAATAGGAACAAAGGATGAAGTCATAGCTAAAAAATGCATGTCTTCATTAATAAGAAACCACATCATAATATTCCACACCAAAATTAGAAAAATATAATTTATATGACATCACAACACCTCCTTTGGGAGCAGAATTATGAGCATAAATATTTTTCTTTCTTTCTTTATGCATATACTTTATATGACATCATAACCCTTCCTTTGGGAGCAGAGTTACGAGCATAAATATGCAATTTCTTTCTTTCTTTATGCATATACTTTATATGACATCATAACCCCTCCTTTGGGAGCAGAGTTACGAGCATAAATATGTAATTTCTTTATCAGAAATTAATTTAGACTTTCTGTAGATCGTGATAATTTCAAGTTTTCCATATGAAAAAATTATCAGCTTTGGCCAGGCAAATTTCTTCAAATGAGTTACAAGAAAATTACCATCCTACACCACCCATATACCTTTATGTCTAGAATCATACTAAACAAAAATAATAGGGTGCAATTTTTACGTGCACTTCTTTAAAGCGATTAATTCACTATTTCTTCTGAACGAGACCGCTTTGGCTTGCACCCGAACAGTTGAAACAATAAATTAATTTGACTTAGTGCCGTATAATTAACATGAAAATTATCCAAAAGAACGCTACTTTAAAGTAAATTAATTTATTATTCTTTAGTTAGGGCCGCTTTGGCTTGCACCTAATTAATCGAAATAATAAATTAATTTAACTTAGCGTCTAGATTTAAATAATCTTACAACAATTATGATTATTTAATTTTCATGTTATGTCTGATCAAAATAACACTTTATGATATACATAAGTATGGATGCAATAATTTAAAATATAACATTGCAATCATAAAATTTATGTATATCCTTATATCACCATAAATATCGGATAAATGAATTTATGATAAATTAATATTGTATGCAAAATTTAAAACCTTATGTGAACGGATTCTTTATGTTCACAATACTTTATTAACTCATGAATCGAAATAAGATGAATTAATAAACATAATAATTAAAAGTAATCTTTTATTAATTCGAAATAAATAAATAAGTTTTAATAACAGATTAAAGTCCAATAAAAGAAGGATAGCCATAATCGTAAGAATTATATTGCCTCGGATCCAAAAGAGGCACAAACCAGAAATTATTTTTCTTCAATTAATTGGATTTCATCCAAAACAACCAATAGAGTCCCAAAATTACGACAAACTAAAATGATACAGTGGTGTCGTACTGTAAGGTCACACATAAACAAAACCGAGTGGCCTTATAACGTCTTTTCAAAATTGGGAAACTAAGAAATAACGATATCCAAATTAAAAAAAAAGAAAAACAAAGCACATCAACAACAATAAGATGGCCTTTAACAAATCATACGACGTGGCAATATTTTAAGAAAATCTTGACTATATATAATTAGATTCAAAGTCTAAAATCCGTTTAAAAAAAAAAAAAAAAAAACTCATCATTATTCAATTCAATTTAATAAAGCATACAATATTAAATTTATCTAACTGGCTCTGATACCAATTGATGGAATTTATATGGCATAAAATAAATTAAATACATACCAATATCCAGGATCATAAATAAAATCGTAAAATAACTTACAGAGCGCCATCGAAATGAATTCTTGATTAAACAGCGGAAGCAAGAAATTCGGTTGCAATACTAAACCGTACCGACCGAACTAGGTAATCTGGTTTCTCCTCCTTTCTCAGGCACTCTTCTGTATGGTGTGAATTTGATGAATAATCTTACCAGAATGCACATGAGTAGGTGGCAGGACCAGTACCCCTTTATATAGATTCCAGATCGACTTCCCATCAAAGTCTGATTAGGATTCTATTTAATTTAAATAGATGGGAAAGGAATAAGATATACCATATCAAGTAATTCTATATTTTTTAGGATTGACCTTATCTATAGTAAATCCAAATTTAAATATAATTAATTAGGCCACATATATGGAAATCCTAACATTTATGCCTAGCTAATTAATCCTATTGAGTTATATAAGACGATAAAAATTAAATCATTGGCAATATAAAGAATGTTAAATTGAAATAATATTAAGAAATATTTTTTTATTAGTTTACACAAATTAATTAGAAGAAATTGGATATTATTATTTTTAGATAAATTAAATACCTTGTAAAACGAATAATTTTTTATAACGATCCGGCCCACTAGCAATAATAACTCGTTGGGTCCAAACCAATGCCCAAAATGCTTAAGTCCAGTTATTATTACTAGTAACCATGTCTCATATAAACCTAATCATAATTCCATCCATATTGGGGTCATTAGGGGCGTCACAGACTCCTCCCGTTTGGGCCTGACGTCGTCGTCAGCCAAACACACACACAGTAGCCCAAGCTCACCAGGTGATATGAGACTGTCTCGCTAGCTCTGTCATCTAGACTCAGGCTCAGTCGAGACTCGCCGCACACTTCCGACTGATTATTGGCTCTGATACCAAATGTAACCACCCGACCCACTAGCAATAATAACTCGTTGAGCTCAAAGCATAGCCCAAAATACTTAAGCCTAATTATTTTATCAATATTAATGTCTCATATAAATTTAATTATAATTTCATCCATATCCGATGTGAGGTCATTAGAGACATCACATTTCTCATCTCACAACTAGGCATTATTTTCTCGTTTCAATGGAAAATAGGTAGGATATATATATTGAAATTAATGGTGACAATTTAAACGTCCCAATCACCCTTAGATTGGTTGGTGGAGAGATTAAAAGAGAAGCAACAAAGAGAGCACAACCAAGCCATGCATTAATGTACGTACTACAATTCACTGCAATTTGGTTCATCTATATATATTCTTTGTACCTCGTGTGTGTGTGTGTGTGTGTCTATATATATATATATATATATATATATATATATATATATATATATATATATATATATATATATATATATATATATATATATATATATATATATATATATAATTAAAGGCTTAATTATGCTCTACTATATATACTCTATTATAGTTAAGTGTTATTTTGATTTGCTATATTATATTATTTTTTTAAAAAAAAAAATAGTTATATTATTATATTTTATTAATTTCTATACTATATTCTAAATTTATTTTTATTTTTCTATCGTATATTATTTTTTTTATAGATATTACTATATTATTATTATTTTCTGGCCAATTAGATATTATTGTTTATAAATTTATTTTTTTAGACAAAATTTAATAATTTTATTAAAAAATACTAGTTAAATAGAAAAAATATAAAATAAATCTCCGTGATATCTCATTATAAATTTCTATCAAATTATATTTTTATTATTTTTATTATTTTTAATATTAAAATGAGTTGAATAAATGCTACGATACTTTTAGCTAGCAATTTTTAACCGCTTTAATATAAAACTATAGGTAGTGTAGGGATTGAAAAAAATATACATACAGTTGAGTGGTGTTTTTAGAAAAAAAAAAAGTATAATATAGAAAAAGAAAAAAAAAGTGTACTATAGCATAATTAAGCCTGAATTAAATGCAATTAATCGAAAAGTAGTAGTTGTTATCAAATTGGTTTTCTCCAAAAATAACAATTAAAAATATTTGATTATCTAATTTGGGGATAAACAAATTTTTATGACACAATACTGTTGGAATAGAAAAGCTACATTCACCATAGAGCCCCGTTAACTCAACACGGGAATGGCTGAATTACACTTCTGATCCTCAAACTTTGGGCAGTGTAATATTTTGGTCCGTAAATTTTAATTTATTAAATTTTTTATTTGAATTTTGTAAATTAAAAAAATCAAGTATTGTCTGAATTACTCAATTTGGCTGTAATTTTTGGCTGAATTACTTAATTTATTTGACTAAATATTTAGTATCATTAAGGTAGAAGTAATGTAATATTTTAATTCTTATTTTTTACCAATCACAACACTCATTATAATATATTACTTCCATATTTGGACAGATTAATATTTAGTCTACTAAATTAGTTATATGACTTTATTGTAACAA
This sequence comes from Tillandsia leiboldiana, assembly GCA_029204045.2. NCBI lineage: Eukaryota > Viridiplantae > Streptophyta > Magnoliopsida > Poales > Bromeliaceae > Tillandsia > Tillandsia leiboldiana. The sequence goes on along the minus strand of CM055078.1, from coordinate 11,819,599 downwards.
TCTAGAAAGTTTGGGTAGGAAATTATGCCTAATTAACATTTAGGTACCAAAGTATCCCACACCTCATTGTTTGAGGACCGAAAGTGTAATTTTGCACATCAGAGTTGATTATTATTAGTATTATTATTTTATGAGAGAAAAATAGCAAGTTATTCGTTTTGTTTATTTTTTTAAAAAAAATTCAGCCAGAAATGTAAAGCAATTCGATTTTAAATTTAAAATTTGGAATACTAACTATTTAGCTCTTACCAAATCCGTACTCTTCTAAGTATAGCTGGTGAGTTGATTAATTATTGATAGGGTAATTGGTTGGCAGTGCAACAAGAGAGTGCAAAAAGATGTCTTTAAGGCTGCGTTTGGTTCGGGTATAAAAAAAATTTGATTATATCGGGAATAGGTATAAGTTATGATATTAACAGAAATTAATCTTAATTTATATTTGGGTGGGTATAAGAGTTATACCGGGTATAAAAAAAATTGTGTTTGGTAAATTAAAAAGTAATAAGAAGAATAAAGAGAAATAAAATTTCAATTTATGATTAAAATTTTACTGATATGATTTTAAATATTTAATTTAAAATATTTATTAAAAAAATTATTAAAATTTATATTTTACTTATATATAAAAAAAATTATTAAAAAAATTTAACATATAATTTATTAAAATTATATGATAAATTTATTAAAAATTAAAGTTAAAAATTTTAAAAGCTATAAAATTTAAAATTTAAAATTTAAAATTTAAAAATTTATAAATGTTAAAAATTTTAATTTTGATTGTGTTAAAAAATTACAAAAGTAGAAGCAAAAATTTTATTTTTAAAATTAGTATAAATTTTAAAAAAAAATTATTAAAAAATTTGCATAAATTTAAAAATTTTAAAATTAATAAATTTTTTAAAAAATTTTGAAAGAATTATATTTTTAGATTTATTAAAAAATAAGTTAAAAATTTTAAAATTTATAAAATAAAAAATAAATTTTAAATTTTATAAATTTATTAAATATCTTATCATTAAAAAAAAAAAAAAAAAAAAAAAAAAAAAAAAAAAAAAAGGAGTTGTTCCACCTGGGGGTGGGAATAGGCTATTCCCACCCCTAACGGGTTATCCAAGGATAACCCGTTAGGGGTGGGAACAGCTGTTCTCACCCCTATTAATTTTCGTTTGGGGATAAGGTGGGGGATAACCCCCTTATCCCCCTTATCTCCGTTGTCAAACGGGACGTAAGGCTGTGTTTGGAAATGGGATAATTTCATCTTGAATTAATTATTTTATCCCCATAATACCATTATATTTTAGGATAGAAAGAAATAAAATGAATATTGTGTTTGGTAATATTAACCAAATATTGTTTGGTAAGTTTTTTGGAATTCGAGAAGAATAATAGAAAAAGTAGTTTTTTGTAATCCAAAATACCAAATTTACCGTTATATATGAGTGCATTTTACATTATTGTATAATCAATATACAATGATGTAAAACATAAATAAAAACTGCATTTTTTAACATTTATAATCTATATACAACTATGCTTTAAATATTAATTTTAAATATTTTGAATTTTAAATTTCAAATTTAAAAAAATCTAATTTGAAAATCAAATTTTCACATTAAAATTTTATAATTTAATTTAAAATTAAAAATGTAAATTTTAAATATTAAAAATTTAAATTTTAAATATTAAAAATTTAAATTTATTATTTTAAATTTTAAATTTGAAATTTAAAATTTAAATTTTTTAAATTTCAAATTAAAATTTTTAATTTTAAATTTAAATTTTTAAATTTTTAAATTTTTAAATTTTTAAATTTTTAAATTTTTAAATTTTTAAATTTTTAAATTTTTAAATTTTTAAATTTTTACATTTTTAAATTTTTAAATTTTTAAATTTTAAGTAAAAATTTTAATTTGAAATTTTAAAAATTTAAATTTTATATTTTATATTTTATATTTTAAATTTAAAATTTAAAATATAAAATTTAAATTTTTAAAATTTCAAATTAAAATTTTTAATTTAAATTTTAAATTTTAAAATTTTAAAATTTTAAAATTTTAAAATTTTAAATTTTAAAATTTAAATTAAAAATTTTAATTTGAAATTTTAAAATTTTAAATTTTATATTTTAAATGTTAAATTTTAAATTTTAAATTTTAAAATTTTAAATGTTAAATTTTAAATTTTAAATTTTAAATCTAAATTCTAAATTTTAAGTTTGAAATTTTAAATTTTAAATTTTAATTTTTTAAAAATTTTCAAACAGGCCCTAAGTACGGCACGTCCAATAAATATTATAGATTACAGTATAAGTACAAGCAAAATTTTAATAATATACACATACACAATATGTAATTAATACTGTGTAATATACATAATATTTGCATAACATTGTCTTTGCCAAACAGGCCCCAAGTACTGCTATTAATATACATAATATTTTACAAATTGGAAATTAATGCAATTTGCATAGCATGTAAAATTAATATTACAGCTAACTCAAATTTATCATATGCTTGACATAGACAAACACTGCCAATTCTACATCAATACACATGTAAAACAACTTAGTATTATAGCCATATCACATAAAGAGTGTTTAGTTGCAACATTCAAGAGTACATACATTGCGGATTAGGGAAACTGTAATACAACGAAGTAATCTACAATATTCTATCACCGGACATTACAAAGAAAGGCATAAAATTCATACTACATAACTTGAAAATAAAGGTTTAAACCAAGCAGTCATTCCAACTTTTAGCATTACAAAGAAAAGAAGTAAAAAACTACTGATTGCTCCATAATTGCTCCGTAATTCTTGTGCGAAGATTGTCGCCGCGTCGCGACTCATCAGCGCCAACGAGACGAGTGTGATCCTCTTCTTGCTCCTCCAGGGGATTAGGTTCCATTTTCATGTTGAAATATATATATCGCTTCCTTGGTGCCTCTTTATAAAGTTGTGGATGATACAACAAGCTAGAGCTATGCGACATTGCACCTTGTAGGGGAAGGGAGTTGCTTGGTGAAGCACTTTGAATCGCTTCTTTAAAATGCCGAAGGACTTCTCAACAGCATTGCGAAGTTGAGCATGTCTATGATTGTACAGATCTCGCGGTCCTCGATGTCTGCGCGCCCTTGCATTGCCGTCAAATTGGCTCAAGTGGTATCGTTCTCCTCTAAAGGGTGCGAGGAACCGATCCGTATTGGCATAAACTGAATCCATCAAATAATATTTTCCTATACAAGAACAAGTTATACTTATTTAAATTAAGCAAAATATAAAATCAAACATTTTAGAATTAACAGTACCTTCTGGAACCATTAAACCCCCGCTCTCGCAACACCAACGTAGCACTCTTATATCAGATGCAGAACCCTCCCATCTAGTGCATACAAATAAAAATTGGTGATCAAATGAACATACGGCCACCATATTTTGGGATGTGAACCCTTTTCGACAACGATATCATGGTTGCTTGCTCTTCCTCACCACCACTGGTATATGCGTCCCATCTAAAGCCCCAATTGCATTCTACAATTTGTAAAAAGATTAAGAAAAAAGGTTAGAAATATTGATCATTTTGTAAATATTGCATACTGAGTTCGGGACTCACTTTGAAAGGATGGAATAATGGGTTATCTCTAATTTTTGGGTGCATTCCAGTGTTACTACTCGGCACCTGTATATAGTCATGCCTAAGCTCGACCACACCACGTAGCACATTATTGAAATACCTACTTATAGTCTCCCCCGAGTGTTGAAATGTTTCAGCTAACACTCGATTTGTTACCCCATGTCCCACCCCAAATAAAAATATACCGAGTTGTTCATCAGCCGTAAGATGTCGAGTGCCCTGTATCAACCCTCTCCCGACCAATTCATCTCGAAGTCTTATGAAAGTAGTGTTAGACATTCGAAAATGTTGATACCCTCGGTCGGGATGTCCACTCAATATATCCATAATAATTTGGTGCCCGCTATATGGTCTAGTACGACAAGGTCTCTTATTCAAAGTATTTTGAAATGCTAAGGAGGCATCGTCGATCAGATTTGTTTGCACTTCTTCCCAATAATCTTCCTCCTCATCTAGAAAGGTCATAAGGTTGGCCACGTTTGGAGATGAAAATACATGCTGATTGATTAAACCACTCATTACTGCATATACAATGAAAATATCAAAGTTGATTCACAGATAAGGTAATTTCAACTAGGAAAAGAGAAGTAAATTGTGACGCCCCAATAATCCCACATCGGATGTGGATGGAATTGTGATTGAGTTTATATGAGACATGGACACTAGTAATAATAACTGGGCTTAAATATTTTGGGCTGTGGTTTGGGCCCAACGAGTTATTATTGCTAGTGGGCCGGGTCGTTACATTTGGTATCAGAGCCAACAACCAGCCGGAAGTGTGTTACGAGTCTCGGCTGAGTCTGAGTCTAGATGACAGGACTAGCGAAACCAGTCTCACATCGCCTGGTGATCTTGGGCTGCTGTGTGTGTTTGGGCTGACGAGGACGTCAGGTCTAAACGGGGGGAGTCTGTGACGCCCCAATAATCCCACATCGGATATGGATGGAATTGTGATTGAGTTTATATGAGACACGGACACTAGTAATAATAACTGGGCTTAAGCATTTTGGGCTGTGGTTTGGGCCCAACGAGTTATTATTGCTAGTGGGTAGGGTCGTTACATTTGGTATCGGAGCCAATAACTAGCCGGAAGTGTGCGGCGAGTCTCGGCTGAGCCTGGATCTAGATGACAGGGCTAGTGAGACAAGTCTCACATCGCCTGGTGATCTTAGGCTGTTGTGTGTCTGTTTGGGGTGACGAGGATGTCAGGCCTAAACGGGGGGAGTCTGTGACGCCCCCAATAGTCCCACATCGGATGTGGATGGAATTGTGATTTGATTTATATGAGACATGAACACTAGTAATAATAACTGGGCTTAAGCATTTTGGGCTGTGGTTTGGGCCCAACGAGTTATTATTGCTAGTGGACCGGGTCGTTATATAAATGGATCAAGTTAACAAACTAGGAAATGCTGCCAGCAGAAAGTATTTATAATGAATGCAATTCAAACACATCAGAGCAAGCAGTAAGCATTTTTAAATACATGATAAAGAGAAGAAATGGTGGAGGGCATATGTTGGCTCAGGATTAAAAGAGTTAATGCTGAAATGGTGGCTGCAGTAGTCGATCCACTGCCTCCCTACCATTAACATTTGCAACCCTTTTAAGCATCATAGCCTATCATGGACAGGAGGCAAACTGCATCATAGCATTGTGGTAAGCATCATAGCCAATATGCAATAAAGGGTCAATCGAGCAAAGGCAAAAAGTAGCATATAGTGACAGATTATTGCAAGATATTGGATGCAGTTAAAAAAAATTCATAGCAAGTGTATATGCTGCCATCAATTTCACAAGACTAGTAAAGCACATCCATTTACATATACTTGAAGAAAAAAAGATACAAACTGTATATAGATGGGCATAGTGGGTGTATTTTCAACCAGACAACACATTTGAATATGAGTTCAGAGAAAGAAAAAGAAGTTAAAGAGAAAAAGGGTATACTGCCATCAATTCCATTGAATTATGCCACACTACCAATTTATAAATACTTGATATAAGGAAGAAATGGTGGATGTAATATGTTGGCTCAGGATTAAAAGAGTTAATGCTGAAATGGTGGCTGCAGTAGTCGATCCACTGCCTCCCTACCATTAACATTTGCAACCCTTTTAAGCATCAAAGCCTATCCTGGACAGGAGGCAAACTGCATCATAGCATTGTAGTAAGCATCATAGCCAATATACAATAGAGGGTCAATCGAGCAAAGGCAAAAAGTAGCATATAGTGCCAGATTATTGCAAGATATTGGATGCAGTTAAAAAAATTTCATAGCAAGTGTATATGCTGCCATCAATTTCACAAGACTAGTAAAGTACATCCATTTACATATACTTGAAGAAAAAAAGATACAAACTGTATATAGATGGGCATAGTGGGTGTATTTTCAACCAGACAACACATTTGAATATGAGTTCAGAGAAAGAAGAAGTTAAAGAGAAAAAGGGTATACTGCCATCAATTCCATTGAATTATGCCACACTACCAATTTATAAATACTTGATATAAAGAAGAAATGGTGGATGTAATATGTTGGCTCAGGATTAAAAGAGTTAATGCTGAAATGGTGGCTGCAGTAGTTAATCCACTGCCTCTCTACCATTAACATTTGCAACCCTTTTAAGCATCATAGCCTATACTTCACAAGAGGTAAGTAACACCCAATTCACAACCAGCCACCACATTTCCCTTTGAGTTCAGAGAGGAAAAAAAAAGGCCCACCTTTGAACTAATTACATATTCAATTAGTACCATAATTTTCATGTTCAACTCCACATTCTCAAACACATATGGCAAGTAACATTTGCAACCCTTTTAAGCATCACAGCAAGGGTATACTGCACAGGAGGTAAACAGCATGACAACTATGTATTAGGTACAAGCCAATATGCAATAGAAGATCCATCAAGCAAAGGCAAAAGGTCTGATATAGTGTCAGGTTAGTGCAAGATATTGGATGGTGTTAAATAACTGCATAGCAAGTGTATATGCTGCCATAAATTCCACTAGAATAGTAAACTGCATCCAATTATAGCTAATTGAAGCAAGAAGATACAAAGTATGTACAGATGGGCATAGTGGGTGTATTTGCTAGACTTTTATTAAGCATCATCGCCTATACTGCAGAGGAGGTAAGCATCACAGCAATGTATTAAGTATCACCCAATTTGCAATAGATGGTCCATCGAGCAAAGGCAAAAATACAATATCCTTCCAGAATATTGCAAGGTAATGAATGCAGATAAATAAACTTCAAAGCAAGTCTCAAAGACAGCAAATCTGCAAGACAATAAATAGTGAAAAGAATAAACCTTGATTCAAAACTAGAAGGCCCAGAAGACAGCAACTCTCAAAGACAGCAACATATCTTGGCTGATTTTCTTTTAGACCCAGAAGAGCACACAGGGGGACCATGCATCACACTAGGATAAACAATTACCAGCCAATAGATTGAAATAAAATTGGGACAGGTCTGAATCATTACAATTTACTACATCTTATATATTGATAAACTATTTTGCGGAGGAGGATGTTGAAACTATTAACACAACAATCAAGATCACACACCAGTTTCCATCTTTTTTCAAGACCACTAATGTGTGCGTAGCAGTTCCATCCAGCACTCACAAAAACTGCCCCCACCCCCGACCCCACCAACACAACCCAATATGAGAATGGAATATTTGAGAATTTCAGAATAATAATTACATAAACCAAGCAGCACATAGGTTTTTGTTTAAAAACAAGACTAATGTAACTAGCATTAGTCTTGTTTAAAAACAAGACTAATTACATAAAGGGTTAAACCAAGCAGCATATAGGTTTTTGTTTAAAAACAAGACTAATGTAACAAGCATTAATATATGATGAAGTTATGAAGATGCAATTGGCTGAATTTGCAAGACATGTATGTTTGCAAAAAGCCAACGGTAAAGTAGTTCAAGTACAACACAAAATATACCACAGCATATATCGTAAGGCGTTGCTAACCATACGGAAAAGCCAAAAAAGGATATAGTTTGTACGCAACACCAACAAAACCTGATTGTAGAGCTGAAATAGACTTAATTAGTTAGGAGGGAAGGAGGGTGCATCGGGCCTTAGTACAGTGGACATCCTTTGCATCACCATTTGTCGGTCAATCCACATATATAGAATATCACCACTCAAAGTCATAAAGATCGATCTATTTCGCTCGTCCTTCAAAGCTCCGCATGCGGATAGGATTGCTTCGAGAGACAAATTTGGGAGGTCATATAATCTTACCATACACTCCTCTATGGAGTGAACCTTTGGACGCGCGTCGAGCTCACGCTGCAACATCTTCTCCGCAATGTTCAATCTTTTTTTCCTTAGTTCCACCAGCTCTTGGATTGCATCAGCATTTGACTCAATTCGTCCCTTGCGGTTTGAAGTCGGAGTTGTTTTGCGTGAGGGAGGTGATGATCGACGTCTCTTGGCAGATGAAGTATGGCCTGAAGCATTGCTAGCATTTGGATTTCCGCTCTTCGCTGGTGTTGGAGTAGGGGAACAAGAAGTTGCGTCATTGACACCATCATTCAATGGCGACATAGGCACGGGCACATATGGAGCAACACACGATTGCCGACGCTGGAGGGGCCAGCCAAGGATTGCTTGATTTGTTGTAAATTAGCGATTGTAGTAGGAGAAGAGGAGGATGTGCTGCGCACATCCTCACCGTGCATCCCTGTTGTGAAACCATGTCTACCCGTGGCAGTGGTCATTTTGGAGAGGAATTCAATATCTTTATAAGCAGGAAGCGGTTTGTCCCTACATTGTGCATATGATTGATTTTCCTATAAAGAAACTATATTGATTAGGTCTTTGACTGACATAGTAGTATATTCAAAATATAAATGGTAAATAAAATTACATACCGCTATCACCGCTTCCTAATCACTCGAATCACCGGCGGTTGGAATGTTACGATCATAATCCCACCCCCAACCACTCTTGTTAGCCAAAGTTTGGTACATTACAAACTGTCACTTCAACACCTTCAATAGATTTTGAAGATGGCTTTTGAGGAACTTCAATTTTGTACGTTCATTGAAGTCGTGAACTATTCTATTCCAACCAAGCGGAGTGAAACTCCCATTCACGAAATTTCCAAGCACATGTTCCTCCGTCATCAAGTTAAGCATTGCCGAATCCATTACCTCTGTCCAGTTTCCAGATCTTACTCTGCTTTTGGAGGATTCTTGACCATAGCTTTCAATACTTTGGCTATCAGTTGATGTGATATCAATGACATTATGATATTTTCTAACAAACCGAGTGGCTGATTTGCTTTGATGGGCCATCTGAAGGATACAACATATACCAGTAAGATATTATTAAGTGGGAATGTTGCAAGTATAGATTATAGTTTTTGAAGTTGCCTCAGGGATAAAAGGTTCAATAGGATTCAAGGTGGATGCAAATCTAAGTAAAGTTTGCCACCCAACCTTGAAATTTTACACTCTTATCCATGCATCATCGCCTAAATTGTCTCTTTAAAGGCATCCGAAAAGTATACACATACAAGGCTCAGGGATAAAAGGTTCAATAGGATTCAAGGTGGCTGCAAATCTAAGTAAAGTTTGCCACCCAACCTTGAAATTTTACACTCTTATCCATGCATCATCGCCTAAATTGTCTTTTTAAAGGCATCCGAAAATTAAACACATGCAAGGCTCAGGAATAAAAGGTTCAATAGGATTCAAGGTGGCCGCAAATCTAAGTAAAGGTTGCCACTCAACCTTGAAATTTTAATCTCTTATCCGTGCATCATCGCCTAAATTTCCTGATTCAAGCCAACCGGCAACTAAACAGATGTAAGGCAACATGAAACTAAATTGATGGCAGCATATCCTTTTTCATGCTTTACTCTTTATGGAATTTGGTATTATCAACACATACATGGCTCAGCATGTATGAATCCACTACCTGAGTTGAACTGCTATCATCGCTAATAACCCTCATATTAAATCGGCAATAAAGATGCAACCAATTTGTTGAACTTGTCTGCTGGCAACAACATAAACATAGCTTATAATAGAAAGGCTCACCTTTGAATGTTCAAACAGTGCACGGACAGTATGCACTATAGAGATCGGCGTACAGTAAGGATAAATGGATCTTCTCCTCCAAATATATGCAGATAAAGGTTTGGAACTATCACACAGACTACAATTTATAGAAAAGTAAGAAGTATTACCTCTGTTAGATAGTAGGGGATAAGAGTGTAAAATATGTGGTGAGTTGACAAGTCGAAACAAATGCAAGATCTCAAAGAAAATATTATTGCCGAGATAGATCGAGTCTAATTAATGCCAAATCTTTGCAGAGAACCAAGATCTGCCTTGTATTGATGGTTGAGAGAGGCAACTTCAACTACAACCAGAGCATTAAACTTGGTGTTTGCAAAGAGTAGGTTGAAATCCCTCTCGAGTTAGTTTAGAAGAAAAAGTACATTTTGATGCGAGATGACAACTCGAAGCAACTCCTCTATCAGCACAAAAGATAGCTTTCTGGATGGGGTGCAGAAATCACCGCGATCTTGCCAATCTTCGGTGACAAGAGGACATTGCTTGAGATCAAGACACTTCAATAAATGTTGACCTTCAGCTTCAGCAGCGGTAGATGGCCACTCCGGGCGTTGGTAAACAACGGAGTTAATATGAAAGAGAAAAAATCGGAGAGCTCAGAGAGAGAAAGAGATCTGGTAGGAGAGGATCAGCTAGATTAAAGAGATGAGAGGAGTAAAGAGGGTTTGAGGGATGAAGACGGTGGCTTCTCACAGCAACGGGGCGAGGGTAGGCGGGATGGGGTGAAGGTGTAAATGGAGGCGGGATTAACGAGACATTTGGGAAAAGAGATCTGGTAGGAGAGGATCAGCTAGTTTAAAGAGATGAGAGGTGTAAAGAGGGTTTGAGGGCTGAAGACGATGGCTTCTCACAGCAATCTTGCGAGGGTAGGCGGGATGGGGTGAAGGTGTAAATGGATGCGGGATTAACGAGGCATTTAGGGAAAGGAGAAAACAAAGAAGTTTAAAAGAGGGTTTGAGGGCAGAAGACGATGGCTTCTCACAGCAATCTTGCGAGGGTAGGCGGGATGGGGTGAAGGTGTAAATGGATGCGGGATTAACGAGGCATTTGGGGAAAGGAGAAAACAAAGAAGTTTAAATTTTAATTTGCCCTTGGGCACAGTGATAACCTAATTCTAAGGGTGAATCAGAATTAATTTAACGGGTTATTCTCTTAAAAAGAGGAATAACCCGGTTTGATCGGAATTAATTTTTTAAACTAATTCGGATTATGTTTGGAGGGATTAGCAGTATAATTTGTATTAATAACTATTAATTCTTTTTCCAAACACAGCCAAGAGTCCAACGAAATTCAAACTTAGAACAAATTATTCTTATCTCATCTAAATTTATATAAAATAATTAAATCTCAAGTTACCAAAGGCTATGTTTTAATATTTTATAAATTTAGCATAATATATAAAATAAAATTTTTTAAATATTATTTAATATAAAATTATTATTATTATTATTTATATTAGACTCTTTATCACCTTATATAATATAATATAATTAATTTAAGATGAGCAATGCTACATGTACACCCCGAAGGGGTGTACATCATACACCTCCACCATTTAATGGTGGCGATATTTTTTACGGGTCACATTAAGTGATCCATCATCACACCCCCACCCTTAGATGGGTGGGATATATGATGTACACCCCGAAAGGAGTGTACACATAGCATTTTCCATTTAAGATATATTCTATATATTATAACCACCTCACAGAAAAATTATTTTAGTAGGAGATCCAATCCAATATCAGCAAGCACTCTAAATTCATTCACTAAAATCTTGCCTACTGTCAAGGTATTTTCAACCAATCAATTTTTTAAAAAAATTGATTCATTCTAATATATTTAAAAAATATATATTATTTTTATTATATATTTTTTAAAATATATATTTTATTATATTTTTTAAAAAAATATATATAATTAATTGTATATAGCATTGCCCAATTACTATATTGTAGACTACTTTTTCGTTGAGTGGACTACTAAACTATGGCATAGGTTATAGCAGCCAGGAATGGTGTGGCCCTATCCCTATGACAAGTCACAATTAGCAATCCGAAGATAAGGTAAGGATATTCTTATATATATATATATATAAGGAAAAATCTCTTCAAAACCATTCTCTCTCCACTCTCAACCATGCCCTTGTGTGACTACTCTCATCTGCTTTGAGGGTGATCTTATCCTCAGCAGTGCTCCAAATTAAACCCCTCCCCAACCAATCCTACCTAGTGTCAAATATCTCTACTTTATATATATATATATATATATATATATATATATATATATATATATGCAGTGTAAACATATAACTCAAAATTGGCTTCTTCACTTGTGCTTAGTTGCATGCACCACTCTTCACTTGAGAGAGAGAGAGAGAGAGAGATAGAGATGTGTGCTCTAGCCCGTTTCTCTCTGTACCGTACGCGTTGTTGCCATTGCCTCAGGTGTCATCCGCGCGACTACATTCTCCTGGTAGCTAATCATCGATAGATCTCTCTTACTGCTTCAAGCGTTTTTTCTTGCAAATTAAGTAATATATATGTAGATCTAGGAACAAACCTACAAGTGTCATGATATAGGTTTTGTCTAGTGCTTGATAGCGGTGTACGTTCAATACATAGAGTACGTACGTGGTACATGTATGCCGATCGTGTTCTTCATACATGCTTACTATTTGCACCTACAAATTAAATTGTAGGTTCAACACTTGCTAGAGAAATGCTTGACATTATACATGGATCGCGAGGACTGCATTAGAGCGTTAGCAAAGCACGCGCGCATTCATCCGGTCGTGACCATCGCAGGTACGAATTCTACGCGCGTGCTAGCTCTTTAATTTCTTGTTCCACTTCTATAAAACCATGCATGTTAAGACTCTAGCGCGTACTTTAGCAAATTAATTTAATATCATATGAAAGATGCATGCATTCCATGATGAATGAAATCAGGCAATTGCATTGGATGTTAAGTATATGCTTCCAAAAACAAGACTTTTTTTAAATAGATGGATCAACTCTTTCGCAACCCTGCGGATCTATTCTTTTTTCTTATTCGAGAACTAGCCCTTAACTTGTCTCTATGATTTCATGTCGAGAATCCTTTGTAGATGAAGAGATGTCAAAGATATTGCGCTTAATTATTACGTACTTTTCAAACAAATCCTCACCCTGCAGCTATATAATAAGGTTTGCAGATGAAATTGAAAACTAGCTAGCTGCCTTAATGTGCATGTCTCGGCCATTAATTATTGCAGTGTGGGATGGACTACTGAAAGAAAATCCAGCATTCTTTATCCCGTATTTTGAAACACTACGCCGCAGAAGATGGAGGAGAGCACCGCCCCATTCAATGATCACGGCAAACAGTCGAACCTGGAGACACACATTGCGGCATTAAAAGCATTGAACATTTGCTGATGAGTACTAGAACATATATAAAGAATTAATGATCACCTATATATATACTGACAACCGGTGTACGTACGCAGATGTTAGATATTACTTTATACAAATCTCAAAGCAATGCTGATCAGTGCTGCCAGACGGCTATAAGATCGAATACTCTTCCTACTAAAAAATTTTCTTTATTTTCTACTTGAAGTAATCTAAGACAATCTTAATTAGTATGGCTAGCTGATGATCAATCTCGCAAGCTATAGTTTGTGAACTTCTTTTAATTAGGTAGAAGAGTCCATTTATGCTGCTATCCAAAGTAGATAAATAGTGATTGCTATATATCCAAGTTTTAGCTCTTGAATTATTTACTATTAGACCTGCTTCCACTAAATTCAAGATATCAAAGGACAACAAACTAGATAGTAAACATTATTTCTATACATAGGGGTGAGCACTATTTGCTGGTTAAAATCGTATTATCATTGAAGATTCAATTTGGCTGGTTTTTCGAATTTAAACGGTTTGGTTTGATCTAAAATTTTAATTTTCCGTGTTCAGTTGAGGTGTCTAGCTTGAAATCCGACCGAATTAATCGATTAAACGGGCCAAAATATTTTTCTAGACTGAAAATTGAACTACATGTTTTCTTTTAAAATATTTTAAAAAATAAAGTAAAATTTTTTATATAGTCTAATAAAATTTTTACTATTATTTCCTCTTAATTTTTAAATATAAATTAAATTTGAATATAAATGGTTTGAATTCTTTAAATCAACAAATCTAAATTGTTGGCAAAAATAGCCCAAATCGACTAAACCGATCAAACCAACTGTACTGAACCAAAAAGTATTGATTTTATTGGTTTACAGTTTGGAGTAATAATTTGGTTGGTTCGGTTTAGAAAATTGTAAAATTTAAAAAATCGGTTCAGTCCACCGTTCTACAAAAAATCAATCACACCGGCCGAATGCTCTATGCTCTCCCCTACCTATACTATCAGTAGCATTCTAGCTTTACTCATAGATTGAAATACATAGCTCGGTTTATAACTTGTTTTCAATAATTAATTTGTTTTCCCAAGGTTGATCATATATGTTGAAAATGCAAATTCGGACCTGTGATTGAAAATTTAAGGGCAAAATCAATTGATAGTCCCTGGATTTGTTTTTTTTTAACAAATTATAATTTAATTGGAACCCATTTGTCCACTTAATATAGAGATTACGTGTCACGCCCCATGATCGAAATTGCGACCCGGGCCCGTCAATAGATTCGCCGTCTATACGGAAAGCCCCGTATGGACGAAGCGTCTAACCTGCAAAAGATAATAATACAGCTATACAGATATCAGAGCTAAAAAGTGTACTACTGAAATAAGATAATATATCTCCAAATAGTACAAGTCTGAACCTCACAATACATAATAAGATACTATATCTCCAAATAGTACAAGTCTGAACCTCACAATACATAAGTCTCTCAAAAATAAAACTCTCAAAAGTAACTATCTACTATAATCCAGCAGACTGTACTACAAAGCTCCAAAAAGGGGTACCACTATACTCCAAGGACAGGTAGGGAACTAGCTCGCGACTCCCTCACCTCGAACTGCTGTCTCCGCTCGAACAGAAACCAGAACAGCTACCTCGGAAAAATCTGTCACCACAGCGGGTGTGAGAACTACACCGTCACGTAGTTCTTAGTGGGTACCGCCACCAAGCCCGACGGTCTGTCCACTAAGTCTACTAGAGGCATAAGATAACATGAAAACTGAAATAATGTAAAGATAAGCTGGAAAGAAATCTACAGCTATCATGCATCTATCTACAATGTTCAAAGGGTGATACAGATGAAAATGATGCATCGACTCTAACCCAATATACTCAATCAACCTAATCACAGTGACTGCCACATGGGGTCCAGTCAAACCTGCGCCCATCTACTGTCATTACATCCACGGAGGACTGGACTTACGTAGGGCGTCCGTGACTGCCAAAACTGGCCCAGCTAGAAGGATTGCGTCGACAAGTCGCGATAGCAAAGTAATAGGCCCAGTTTCGGAGCGGCACTCAAGGGGCGCGACCCCACCGAGGAAAGTATCCGCGCATCTCTGTCGAGCTCAATATGGCTCATGTAGGCTATAATCCAAATCCACGATCAACAAAATCGACAATAACCAACATCACGTCTCTAACTCACGGGCTGGAAATACTCGACAGCCAGGACCGCCGTCAACCCAACGGCTCCCCAAATAGGACATCAACTCAACATGCAAACTCACTAGCTGGGTATACTCCACAGCCGACAACAATGAAGGGTCCGAAAACCCCGAAAGACTAGAACCTACAACCCAAATCAAACAAGAACAGGCTTTAGGCATAGCCTCTCGTTGTTCTCGACCCAAAGAAAAAGACAGCCCTTAGAATCCAGATCACTCGAACTCTCTCGGGTGAAGAAATTTACAGAAAAGGTGATATTTATTACCGAAAACCATTTTCACTCGAACCCACGCGGGGTGAAGACTAAAAGTAGTTCCTTTTTGTAAAACCATCTTGATTTAAGAAAACCCATTTTAATGAATTTTAGCTAATTTAGGAAAATCAGTTAGAAAATAAGTTTTATTCCCAAACCCCGAAGGGCTAATGCCTTCGCCCAATCAGACAAGAACAGACTCCGGCGACCCTTTGACATTTGGAAGAAAAATATTGGTTTACTGAAATCATGTATGTCCAAAAAGATTCTGGATTCAAAGTCCTGCTATCACTGGTACACCACTGCCACGAACACAATGGCGACAAATAAATCGAAGAACTCGACAACCCGGGACCACCATTTACCCAAACGGCTCCCGCCACTGGTACAAGACTAGCTACATCTGCCAGACTCCACTCGGCCCCCAAGCACGAGTGTAACATGCATCCTACACTAAGAGAAATCCCGACCACTCGGCCCACTACCCGGGAGAGAAAACACTATGTCCAGGGATAGAATGTAAAGTGTGGATGTCTAAAGCATAAATGAACCTAGCCCAAGTGGTGGTTTTCTACTAGTCTGGTTGAACATATATCATATGATAGGGTGCTAGGTCAAGTTTCATTAATAACAATTATTAACACAAATAGGAAGCATTAACCGACATGATCTCAATAACAAAAGGAAAATATCATCTCTTTCCCTAACATGCTTCCTAACACATCTCACAATCATGCATGCTTGCTATTTCATAGAATTAGAGAACCGTCCACCGATTTTGGAGACGAAGCAACCCACCTGAAAGCACGTGTCAATCCAAAGTCCAATCTGAACGTGGATAATCCTCAAGTTCCCACGATTCCAACAAGCCCAAAAACACTTGAAAATTCCTCCCGGACACAAAGATACAGTCCAAACACAGCGATAAGCAAAAATTCCAAAAGTTACAATTCTGCGGCAAAATCAGTCAGAAAGAAGCTGAACTATCACCTGCGAGATGAGCTCCACAAAATCTAATTAAAATACGGCTGTGATACTCGCGAAGCTTAGATGTCGATCGAGTCCTCACAGGCCGAAATCCGATAACCGAGCGTGTAGATAAAAATCGAACAAGCTCCGCTGTCCAGGAAATCCAGCAGCAAGAAAGGGGCTAAAAGATGCTCCGAATACCCCAATAAAACCCCAAAACTGAGAGGAGGGGTAAACATGGAAAACGAAGATCTACCTCTCGCGGAACCGATGCCGCAGAAATCTGCCAAAAACTCCCTCCCGTCAGCCCAGGGGAGCTCGCGGAAGAAGCGTCGACGAAAAAGCTCGGTATCGAAGGCGCGCTGAAGCTCGCGATGTCGAGGAGAACGCAGATGGAACGCCTTCCAAAAATTCCTTGGGATGCCAAAAGTCGAAGAAGACTCGAAAGTGGAACTCCTTGCCAAAGAGGGGCTGAGAAAACCCGGAAGAAAAGCCTAAAACCGAAGCCCAAATGGGCTATTTATAGCCCAAACCAATACCATTGGGGATCCGAATTCGGGCGCAGGATTCGGGCGCCCGAATCTGGCCCGGCCCGTTACTGTGCGTGCCCGAAATCCCCTCGGCGCCCCACGTGGCCCACTCTACGCCCCGCGTGTCCCGCGCACGCGCGCCCGCCAATCGCAGCGTGCCGCATGGCGGCGTGGTCCACGGCGGGGTGCACGCGCCGCGGTCCGCGCCGGGCCACCCGGGTCCGTGTGCCCGCCAACGGACGCCCGCCACGCGTCCTGTGCGGTCCACCGTGCGCCGCGCCCGGCGCGATTGGCGCCTCGACTCCCACGCCGCCGCATGGCCAATGGGAGCCCGCCACGTGGCATCCTCCACGTTGGCTGCGCCCGGTGCACGCCAAGTCCCGTGGACCGGCCGGCCCATGCCGCTGCCCGCGCCTGCCCGCGCCGCTGCCCACAACCGCGCCGCCGTGCTCCGCCGCCTGCCCGTCGCCGCGGGCGTTCCCCCGGCCGCCGAAACAGTACCACCTGCCTCGAAATCCATGTTTCGGCATCCGGGTTCCAAAAAATATAAGTAAATAGTCCATTTTCATCGTTTTCGCGCGCTGAGTCCAAATCCGATGTCCGTTTTGCCAAATTCCACTTCTAAAATTTGTCGAAGGTATCCGGACAGGTATTCTTAATCCAAATTTCACGCTGGGTCCAAATTTGAGGTCTGATTTGCACGCTACCATCTCCAACACACATCATAGGCCTCCAGAAGCCACAATTCACTCCGTTAGACCTTCGCAGAGATCTGGGTCATCACATTATGATCAGTTGGCTTATCTAATTTCTTGTAATATCATCATGCATATAAACCTTCTAACATGTATTAGAGATTTGATCAAAAAATGCGATACAATATTAATTGTAGAATAAAGAAATTAGACTAATTCAGGAACATGTAAATTATCTAATTTGGTGTGCAAACTATCACTTGGCCAATTTTTTTTTGTTTATCAGAAAATGTTCAAGTGAAAGTTTCTGCTATTAATTTTGGTCAAGTAGAATTCTAACAATTCGATCCAATCCGCGGGCATGTCAAACTCGGGTTAGGATGGTTGATTTAGAAGTACTAATATCCTATCCGATCTGAGTCCCAATTCAGGAGTAGATATGAGTTGAAATTTCACAAACATACTCAGTTTTGAATATCACATTTGAAAATTTTAATTTCGAATTCAATTCCTGTAATACCTGAGAAATTTAATTTCGAATTCAATTCCTGCAATACTTGAGAAATTTAAATTTAGAATTTAAATTTGAATTTGAATTTCTAGAGTTTCTATATTCGAAAAAAAAATCAGATTTCGGGGGTATTTGTGAAGAAGTGCACAATGTAATCTAACAAGATCCGAACTCAATGAAGTAAAATCGCCACTTGATTGGTCTCATCGAGCTAAACGAGGTGGTGTCATCCGTTTTTATTTTCAGCGAGTTGAAACATCATAAAACGTGCAACAGAATGGTGTTCACTGATGAAATGACTAATGCGACCTAACGAGACCTAATTGTGACAAAACAAAATCACTACTTGATAGGTCTCGTCGAGCTAAACGTCGTGGCGACGTCCGATTTTATGATCAGCGAGCTGAAAGCCTCAAAAAGCATGAAAAATAGTGATTTTATAGTGTAATTTAGCAAAATGTCTAGTATTTTATGCATCAAAATACGTGAAACTTCTGGTGGAGGGGCATCTCTGCATAACTCATCTTCAACCAAGGACCTATGCAAAAATATTCGAGTTATAGGGACTTTTTAGCATTTTTTTTCCATCCTCTATATAAGGTTTTCTAGGGTTTCCTTTGGAAACCCTAGCCGCGCAAGAGATCTAACCCGAAACCCTCCTCACGCCTCTTCCTCTTCTCTGCTATCCTCCCCATGCACTGTAGCCACCGGCTGCCGCCATAGTTTACCAGAAAAGCCATCCCCTCCCTGTTATTAACTTGTTCGGTTTTGGAGGAAGCTCGAGCCACCATCTACCATTAAATTGTACCTGAACCTTCCCACTATCACCAACAGCCTCTGGAGGTCCTCCTCGTGCCGCGCCACCGCCGGAGAACCGTCTGCAAGCTGCCGGGAAGGCCCTTACAATCGAAAACCCTAGATCGGGTCAAGCTTTGTCCAGTCGAGCCGACACCAGTTTTCTTCGTGACGGAAGTGTTGGGTGTGTCTCTGTGGAGCCCCTAGACCCTCCTCGTCATTTCCCGAGCACCCTTGACCAAGTGGATCGCCGGAACTCCAAAGCCCCACTCTCTCGGGTTGCACCAAGCTGCACAACCTCAACCTCCGGCTATCGCCGCTCCCTGCCGCTGCCAGGACACTTGGCTGACTTTGCCACATCGAAACCAATCCGTTGGTGCCCTCGATTGAGTCCCTAGGTCACTAGAGCAAATGCTTGGCCGAGCCAAGCTATGAGGTGGCCGCAAACTTCACATCCGATCACCATTGCTCCTGGCTGCCAGCACTGTGCCGGGCTGACCCCCTGGCACCATCTTCGACCATCTCCTACTCTTGCATGTGCCTGAACTTTCCTCGAAACCGAGCCTTGCAAAAAAAAAAACTGCCTTAGCTCGAGCTCTAAGGAGTTTGATTTTAGCCACCTTGCTCCGGCAAACTTTCTAGCGGCCCCTCGACTCAAGCAAGGTGAGCCCTCGACTTCCCTGACCCTCCTGACCCTGATGCTGATCTCAAATTTGGTTGAAGTTGGCCATTTGGGTGTAAGTTGCAATGTGTAGATTTGCGAGCACGGGTCTCGGCGCGTTGAGGCCCATATGCTAGAACCCTCGGATCGATCTGAAAGTCTTTGGATTAAAATAACGAGCCAAAACTCCAATTATTTAAGTGTTTTACACAATTTCTGGATTGGCTAGGGGTCTAGATGCAATTTTGATCACCTGGGCTGCCTCGAGCAGCATGCACGTAACCTTTGAACTTTTCGTTCAAGGTCAGAAAGCTTTCGCTAAGCGAAAATCGGATTACGAGTCGTAAATCGACGAAATCGCCGTTTTACTATCATTTCGGTGCAAAACGCGTGATCCGAGCAAAGTTAGATGATCATTTGTGATGGCCAAGTGTATTTGGTTGTTCCCGATGTTGTCCTGGCAGGTCCAACGACTTTCGTTTCGCGTCGGTGACTTCCGGAGCCAAAGTCGGCATTTTCGGAAGTGATTTTCGGTAATTATGGTACCGTTTGAGTTTAGGGTTGCATAGAGTTGATTATTGTTGCCCGGACACCTTAAACGAAGCGTTTCGGGGCAGTAGGTGAAGGTTCATGCAATTCGGTGGCCTATAGGCACTGTTCGGACCATTGTCGGTCGATCGGCGGATTACCGAAAATTTCAACGAATCCTGGGACTTAGCTTAAGTCGGTTGGTTAACCATTTTGTACAGTGTGAGTCGGTGGGTTGGGTATGAGTGAGTCAGTTACTGACATATGGCTGTGTTTTAGGCCTGAGCAGTCAGGAGCCTGCGTGCGAGCTGAGCTGTGGATTTCAAGACCGCCTGAACTAAGGTGAGTACTCTGCTTCGGGCATTGGCATAGTGTAACCTGATTGGGTATCGTAGTCGATCAAACCATTGGTTATCTTGTTAGCCCTTTATTTATTTTACACTTCAGTATTTTGGTTTATCTCCGCTCCATACATTGGTCATATTATGATATCGTGATAGTGGACATCACTAGCTGTTGATTTACATTCTCCTGCTACTGATTATTATACTTGCTATTATTTCTAGTTGATTTTGCATGATAGAGTAGGAGTTTACAAATGATTATGTATGGCATTTCCTAGCACTGAGATCGACTGATGATTTCGCATGGCATTTCCTAACATTGAGATTGCCTTGTGATCCCGTTTGGGAGTTTCCGACTACTTGCCGTATTTTCGGTCTTTAGACCGTGAGCATTGAGTATCCACATTTGTGATCGTCATGCACCTACTATACGCTTTGCGTACACCGACGGTTTGGCCACCGTTAGGGTGTTCTTTATTGGTTGAGTGGTTTGTTTGACTCGTGAGCTCCTTTAGCTGTACTTTTGGGTATGGGGATTGTTGTCAGTTTAGCTAGGTGTTGTGTTATGGCATCAGCCTGAGGTCCTAGTAACCAATAGTGGTACCAGATTGGGTTGGTTGTTTATCGTCACTTTCATTGTATTCTTGCTTACGGTTATATCCTGCATATACCCGGTATTCAGTCTTGTTTTCATATCAGTTTATACTTTTTCTTTCATACCCCCGGTGCACGCCTCGCCCCGTGGACCGCGCGGTCCGCGCCTCTGCCCGCACCGCTGCCCGCCGCCGTGCCGCCGCGCTCCGCCGCTGCCCGCCACCGCCGGCGCTGCCCCGATGGCCGGAACAGTACCACACTGCCTCGAAATTCGTGCACGGGCATCCGGACTTCGAAAAATGTAAATAAATAGTCCATTTTCATCGTTTTCGCGCGCTAAGTCCAAATCCGATGTCTGTTTTGCCAAATTCCACTTCTAAAATTTATCGAAGGCATCCGGACAGGTAAACTTAATCCAAATTTCGTGCTGGGTCCAACCTTGAGGCCCGATTTGCGCACAAACACCTCCATCACACCGAATAAGGCTCCAGAAGTCGCTGATCACACTGCAAAAGCTCTGCAGAGATCCGGGTCATCACATCCTCCCCCACTAAAAGAAAGTTTCGTCCTCGAAACTAACACAACTCAAAAGGAAGTCTCAAATACCAAGGGTAGCTACTCATCATCACCGTCTCCAGCTCCCAAGTCGCCACTCACTCCCCGTGATTACTCCTCAACAACACCAACAACCAGTACGGCATGGCCCGGTGGCGCAATCCTCTCATCTCACGAGCCAGAATTTGCAACGGGCGTCCCTCGTACTCCAATCACTCACAGATCTCAAAGGAAACGAGTCCATCACGGGCGAGGGATCCACAAGCCTAACACTCCTGAGCTGAGCCGTGAAAAAACCTCGGGGACTCCAACCAAAGCTAGGGGAAAGGGGAAAATAACCAGTGCAACAGGCACCAACACCACACTTAAGTGTCAACCCAACCAGGGCGACCCGAAACACACCCACACGATCATCCAAAGAGGAAAGAAGCCCTAACCAACTGGGGTCCTCGCTCAGTCACTCTCGGATCCTGACCATCTGCATGGACTGCTCCACCGCAGTCTACCATCAAAAGGGACCCTCAGAGATACAATCTCATGCCACTATTGGTCACTCAATATGCTATCCTAACCCCAACGGACCCACGGTAACTCCATAGCCACTATGGAAGGCATCACCAAAACTCAAAGGTCCATCTCCCATCTCTGGCAAAGCTAAAATCGAAGCTGGTATCAGTCTAATCATCCATTCGTTAAGCTCTGCTGGCACTGCCCAGTCCAAGAAGCTCCTCGTCTCAACAATAAATGTCGATCTCGGACAATCCTCGAATAGAATCCCCTTTGGCCGGATTTCCACCGCCGCTACTACGACCAGAATAATGTGGCCCAAGAAGGTAAGCTTCCGAAGCTAAAAGTTGCACCTCAACAACTCGGCATACAGCTTCTCCCACACAGGCGTTGTAGCACTATCCACAAGTACTCCATATGCTCCAAGTCACTCTGGGAGTAAATCCAAATACCCCAGGAGAATACCGCTACCAATCCGTCCAAGTACAGCTGGAACACCCAACTCCTCAAATCCTAAAGGCGGCAGGGCATTAGTCAATCCAATTGGCCTCACTATGAGCTCATAATGCCTCTACCGTGTCCTGAACGCCGTCTTGGCAAAATCCTCGGCTGTATGATTCCAATAAATACATGCCTCATAGAAGAACAACTGCCGGAGCAAAACTCAATCAAACGGTCCTAAATAAAAC
Source organism: Tillandsia leiboldiana (assembly GCA_029204045.2). Lineage (NCBI taxonomy): Eukaryota > Viridiplantae > Streptophyta > Magnoliopsida > Poales > Bromeliaceae > Tillandsia > Tillandsia leiboldiana. The sequence continues at coordinate 11,796,602 of CM055078.1, read as the reverse complement.
CCGGACCTGCTTGCGCTCAAACCACAGTAGAACCCTCACCGTAGTGCATCCACGACATGGCATCACCACCGTATATCAACGGCGTGGCACTAGGTCCAACAGATCCCTCGATCCATCAGATCCTGCGACTGCGCCATCAGCTCTCTCAGCTCTACTGGCAATATCCAATGAAGTGTTGTCGAGGTTGGCGCGGTTCCCAGAACCATATCCATCGCAATCTCGATGTCCATAACCGGCGGCATAATCGTCAACTCAGGTGGAATCACACCCGGGATCTCACGGGTAACAGGGATAGCCTTGAGTCCCGATGCCGCCGCAGGCACCACTGTCGCTGCAACCTGTGCGCTCTAATTGTCTCAACAAACAAGTCTCTCATTTCTGCCTCGCATGCGCAGAAGGTTATAATCCTCTCTCTCCGCAGTTAAACATCCTGGGGCACTGTGCTAACCAATTTCAAGCACAGGGACAAAACACTGAACTGCCACAAATACCAATGAGTCTGCCGGTACAACTCGCGGCCTCAACTGCGCTGGACATGATCCACAAGCCTCCTCCTCGTGCACCACACCAATAGGAAATTGTACCTCTAGTGCACGTGGCAACAACTCTGCCTCTAGTCCATGCAGGATTACAAAATGCTCTAACTCCGACTGCTGTGATGAAATCACACCTGCGACAACTCGATCCACTACCGTGGCGCCCTCCAACCGGGCGGCACAGACTCATCCGCTCGATGCAAGTGGTCGTCGCTCAGTCTGCCTGAAAATATCAAGATTAACCACATAGGGAGCACGACCTTTGCCTCTGCTCACTCTGAGGCGATGAATGCGGCCCTCAGCAGATAACATATCCATGCTACCGCTGCTGCTAATATCGATGTTGAAGATGCCATCGGGGTCCACCCGATCCCTGGCGTCTCAAAAATCCACTCCCCTGGGAAAGAAAAACGGGAATGCCTCTGCCGGCCGATCTGTCCTCCAACACTCGGTGTAGGTTTTTATAGGATCCACAAGGATCTAAATAGGTACTATCAAACAACTAGAGGGGGGAGTGAATAGGTGTAATACTTAAAAACTCAATCTCAGTGCAAAATAAAAACCAATGCGGAAAATAAAAATAGCACACCGAGATATACGTGGAAACTCCAATCCAGGAGAAAAACCACGGGACCAACACGCAATAACAATCCACTAAGAATAGAAGAATAACAAGGTGATTACCGACTCCACGGACTCAAACCCCTCCTTCAGCTTCTTCGGACCTTGCGCTGACCGGTTGGATATCCACGCAATAACAATCCCTAAGAAAAGAAGAATAACAAGGTGATTACCGTCTCCACGGATTTAACCCCTCCTTCAATTTCTTGGACCTCGCGCTCCACCGATTTTGCACGTCCATTGCACACGTTCGAATCCACGAACGCCACTCGAATCCACGAGCACACATTTCGAATCCACGAAACGCCTTTAGCACACCGAATCCACAATGCCACGTCGAATCCACGACGCAAACTCAGTCGATAAGAATATTGACTTCGATGGTGATCCTTTGCTTAGATTATCAATGAAGAACCATGGAAGAAATCTCTAAGCAAAGATTAGATCAATTCGACAAAAGATATGTTCTTGAAAGAACCATCGAATTGACCTAAAAGAGGCTATTAAGAAGAACAATGAAAACCTAGCCTCTAGGGTTGCTCACAAGAGTTTTATAAATTGATCGGTAGAGAACCCACGTTTTTGAGAAACCCTAAATGTTTATTTATAGTTTAGAAACCTTTGGAAAGAGATAAGAATCAAAAACATACCTTATCTGGAAATTTTCAGGACGGCGATCCGGATCGGATTTACTGCGATCCGGATCGTCGTAACGAGATTGACGATTCCAGAAAACCAAGGGTTCGGGATCCGGATTGCAAGGCCCGATCCGGATCGTTCATACAAATCAGAAAACTTAACATTCGGGATCCGGATCGGAAATTGCATGGATCCGGATCGAAGTCTTGTATGAAGCAACAACCTTCGGGATCCGGATCGTTGGCTCTGATCCGGATCCTGAACAAGTCCGAACACCAGTTTTTGATTATTATGCAATTAAAAGTTTATCCAAGTGTTTCTACACTATAAGAAAGTATTCGGATCACCACAAATATTTAGTTAAACATACCTGATCCTCTTGAATACTTTCTTCTTGAGATTGATGTAACTGATCCACAATTCTTCAACTTCAATCTTCAAGATTCAAGACACTGAGTGTCAACTTGAGCTCTTGTTGAATCTTCTCTAAGTCTTTGATTGCTGATTGACAATTTGATCCCTTTAAGACTCCGACTCAACTTACTGACTTGACTCACGAAATATGCCAATACCAAAATGCCGTAACAATCTCCCACTTTGGCAATTTCGTGACAAAACCCAAAAATACATAAAAGCGCTCAAGTCACTCATCTTAAACCAAAAAATCGAAACTCAATGTCATCACCAAAACATTGATTTTCTTTGCGTGAAAGATCCAATAAATACAAAATTACATTTGAACCAAACAGTCCTAGAACATACTCTATGACTTAGGACTTGGAGTCTTAAAGTGATGTAATTCCTGCAAAACAAAACTCCAAACAAAATCAAACGTTAGTCGTTAGAAATTACAATCCTACATTTGATCCGTCTTCCTTTTGGTTCTTTTGTTTTTCTGCTCTTTCAATTTTTTCTGTCTCCCCCTATCTTGAGCATCTCTAACATGTTTTCCATGTTCTCCATGTTCTTGAGCATCTATGTTCTCCCCCTTTGTGATACGATCATCATTTTCCGTTCTCCCCCATTTTTCATTTTCGTTTCGTTTAACCTCTCTTGATGATCTCATCTCCGTCATTTCTCTTCTCCCCCTTTTTGTCACAAATTGTCAAACAGTGAATATACTAGACAAAAGGAAATCACTAACAATATTAGTTCATAGAGAAAGAGAGATAAAAGCTCAGTTCTGGTATATAACAAAAATGGAGATTCCGTACCTGTACCAGAAAGCAAAAATCAAATAATTTCTTGAAACAAATCCAGATTTTAGAATCTTTTCAAATACCGATTTGTATTCCATCAAGAAATCAATTTAAGTGCTTTAAACAGTGAATTCACACAGATGTCATTTAATCCAATTAATTTCACAAAATTAAAAAGATTTACTCCAAAATCATGAAAAATAAAGGTAAAACATTATAAACCGTTTTTTATGTTATATTCATCAAACACAAGTCATCAAAAATAATCTTGAGATCCAAAGTCTATCAAGATGTAACGGATGTACAAAGATGACTTACAGAGATTTCCAAATGACATCAATTTGATTTCTTACCCTTTCAAATTTGAGATAAGCACTAAAATACCTAAGGGTGGCTCTTTGAGCATCTTTCAACTATTCCACCTTATACCAACCAGGAGATTGTTCAAAATATAAGAGTTTTGCATATAAATCTCCAAATGCTTCAACTAAAGATTTTCTCATAAAATACTATCAAGCATCCATAACATGTGGTAGCTTCACACACAAACCGGACGACCGGGGTGGCAGCTCTTTCCAGCATGTGGTGGTAGTTTTCACACTCCTTTCGGATGTAACTCTTTCCACATCTTTCATAATTCAATTATTTACCCTTGTAAGAAGGCAATCTCTTACGTGAAAGAATTAAATCCCAAATTTTAGTCAATCGGTTGTCTCATGTTTATCACAAAGAACTCACACAACCGAGATAGATTAAGCATCTGAAGATCACACATGATTTCTAAAATTTGATGCTTATAATATCAAAAACTCCTATAATGAAGTATCTTCAAGATTATGATTATGAAGTAAAGTTGATAATCCATATAAAATTAATTTGGAGTGAATGAAAGTGAAAACCCCTTTTTTTTTTTTTTTTTTTTTTTTATTCAATGCACTTGTTCGTTAAAAACCTTTTGTTTAAAAATAAAACATAAAAACGAAGAGCATTGAAAACATGTAATGCAAAGATCAAGAACAATATGAAAGAAAAACCGATCAAAGCATTACATACAGTCATAAGCTAATTAGAACTTAAGACAAGGAAAGATATCACCTTTCCGAATCCAAAATCGCTGGATTTTGGGTTGTCTTGATTCGTTGTGGCCGGGGGTTGTCCGCTTTGACTGTTGGTCCACCTTAGGTCTTTGCCTCGCAGTGATCCACTTGAATGATTGATGTTGTGGCTCGGACCTTTGGTGGGTTGAGTGAACTCCTTTGACTTGATGTGTCTTTTGATTCCGTTGAGTTCGCTCCGTAGATGAAGTTGCCGAAGGACTCTTCTTTCTCTTTTTCGGGCAATTCTTCACCAAATGTCCTTCAAGTCCACATAGGTGACAAGTTCTTCCTTTCAATTTCATTGTGGAACTTGAAGCATTCACAGTTTGGTTCTTTTTGAATCCCAAACCAACCTTGCTTGTTTGACCTAATCCGGACATACATTCAAGTTTCTTGGAACCGGTTGAAATCCTTTGTATGTCGGATTTAAGTTGATGAACTTGCTTGGTCAATGCTTGATTGGTGACATGTATTTCCTCAAACTGCTTTTCAAGAAAATCAATCTTGTTAATATGGGAATTAACGACCGTTTCCGATTGATTTATCTTTTCTTGGAGGATTTTATTATTATCCAATAAAAGCTCTCGTTCCTCCTCGAGATCATGAAGTTTGATCTTTAAAGCATGATTCTCGTCTTGATCTTCAAGTCGTTGCTTTCTCAACTTCTTGATATGTTTGGCCATCTTCTTAGATTCCGCAAGAAGTTGTTGATATGCCTCAACGAGTTCTTCCTCGTCCGACTCCCCCTCACTTGATGACTCTCCGCCGGTTGTTGATGTTTCATACAAAATCAAAGGAGTAGAGTTAGTGACTAATGATGATAAACAATTATTAGAAGAGGGAAAATGAGAGGCATGAGAAGCAACGATTTTTTCCTCTTTACTTGAGGTTGATTCATTAGAAGTAGAATCGTCCCAAGTTTTCGCTTGCAAAGCCTTCTTTTTATATGATTTCTTAGAAGGACAATCCATTGAAAAATGGCCGTAGCCTTTGCATCGATAGCATTGGATTTCCCCTTCGAAATCATCTTTTTCTTTTTCTTTAGAAGGTTTTGCAAAGCTTTTGAGTTTAGAGGATTTAGAACCCAATGATCCTTTAGAAGATTTCGTGGATGAAGATCCATCGGTTCGATTCTTCCAAAATTTCCGACGAAATTTCTTTACGATCCGCGCCAATTGTTCTTCAAAATCGGCAAAAGAGATTTCATCGTCGGAACTTGATTCGCTATCTTCTTCCTTTGTTGATTTGAATGCAATACCTGTAAGCTTAGAAGAAGACTTGGAAGAAACTTGATTAGTAGGAAAAGTCATTTCATAAGTTTGCAAAGCACCTACTAATTCCTCTACACTCATCTCATCCGGATGACTAACGGTTTCAATGGCGGTAACCTTTGCCCTAAACCGTTCCGGAAGAGTCCGAAGTATCTTTCTTACAATTTTCGACTCCGGGATATTTTCTCCTAAATTAGCACATGTATTTATAACATCTTGAAGTCTAGTGTAATAATCTGTAAACAATTCATGCTCATCCATATGAATAGAGTCAAATTGACTTGTAAGCATCTGGAGCTTTTGAATTTTTACAAGATTAGTACCCTCATGTGTAATTTTGAGAATATCCCAAATTTCCTTCGCGGATTCACACGCGGAAATTCGTGTGAACTCAGTCGAGGAAAGAGAATTAAATAAAGCGTTCATACCTTTCCCATTGTAAGAAGATCTTTCAAATTCCTCTTTGGACCATCTAGAGCGAGGTTTTGGGGTAGTAGAATTTCCTACTTCCTCAACAGGATGCACCCAACCGTATTCCACGGATTGCCAAACCCGCTCATCAATTGCGATGAGAAAAGCTCTCATCCGCACTTTCCAATAAGCATAATTAGTCCCATCAAAAAGAGGAGGTCTATAAATATTACCACTTTCACCCATCATGATAGATAAACCTAAAACCCGCTCTGATACCAATTGTAGGTTTTTATAGGATCCACAAGGATCTAAATAGGTACTATCAAACAACTAGAGGGGGGGGTGAATAGGTGTAATACTTAAAAACTCAATCTCAGTGCAAAATAAAAACCAATGCGGAAAATAAAAATAGCACACCGAGATATACGTGGAAACTCCAATCCAGGAGAAAAACCACGGGACCAACACGCAATAACAATCCACTAAGAATAGAAGAATAACAAGGTGATTACCGACTCCACGGACTCAAACCCCTCCTTCAGCTTCTTCGGACCTTGCGCTGACCGATTGGATATCCACGCAATAACAATCCCTAAGAAAAGAAGAATAACAAGGTGATTACCGTCTCCACGGATTTAACCCCTCCTTCAATTTCTTGGACCTCGCGCTCCACCGATTTTGCACGTCCACTGCACACGTTCGAATCCACGAACGCCACTCGAATCCACGAGCACACGTTTCGAATCCACGAAACGCCTTTAGCACACCGAATCCACGATGCCACGTCGAATCCACGACGCAAACTCAGTCGATAAGAATATTGACTTCGATGGTGATCCTTTGCTTAGATTATCAATGAAGAACCATGGAAGAAATCTCTAAGCAAAGATTAGATCAATTCGACAAAAGATATGTTCTTGAAAGAACCATCGAATTGACCTAAAAGAGGCTATTAAGAAGAACAATGAAAACCTAGCCTCTAGGGTTGCTCACAAGAGTTTTATAAATTGATCGGTAGAGAACCCACGTTTTTGAGAAACCCTAAATGTTTATTTATAGTTTAGAAACCTTTGGAAAGAGATAAGAATCAAAAACATACCTTATCTGGAAATTTTCAGGACGGCGATCCGGATCGAATTTACTGCGATCCGGATCGTCGTAACGAGATTGACGATTCCAGAAAACCAAGGGTTCGGGATCCGGATTGCAAGGCCCGATCCGGATCGTTCATACAAATCAGAAAACTTAACATTCGGGATCCGGATCGGAAATTGCATGGATCCGGATCGAAGTCTTGTATGAAGCAACAACCTTCGGGATCCGGATCGTTGGCTCTGATCCGGATCCTGAACAAGTCCGAACACCAGTTTTTGATTATTATGCAATTAAAAGTTTATCCAAGTGTTTCTACACTATAAGAAAGTATTCGGATCACCACAAATATTTAGTTAAACATACCTGATCCTCTTGAATACTTTCTTCTTGAGATTGATGTAACTGATCCACAATTCTTCAACTTCAATCTTCAAGATTCAAGACACTGAGTGTCAACTTGAGCTCTTGTTGAATCTTCTCTAAGTCTTTGATTGCTGATTGACAATTTGATCCCTTTAAGACTCCGACTCAACTTACTGACTTGACTCACGAAATATGCCAATACCAAAATGCCGTAACACTCGGCGCCAAGCGCTTCTATCTAGACTTCGCCTCTGGCGGTAGATCCCTATCCAAGGAACTGCGGCGCCACGCTCCAAACACAACGCCTACTCCATCGAGACATCCAAAATTTGTAACGGAGGGATCAAATAAACTGAAAGGTATCCTGGTGCAACTCACTCCCAGATACACAAATCTTATGCGCCTCGTCCCTCTAACAAAGAGCACACAGTTCAACAACTGTGTAAACTCTCGGCATAAGGGGGCTCTCAAACAGTCTCTCCATCACCACCAACTACGATTCCGCCTCCAAAGGCTCCAAGTTCAATCCTACGAATAGGGGTGGTTCATCTACCAAAACTGGCTCAATAGATCGATCATGACCCACAACTCATTTGCTGTCAGCTATCCACCCCACCTCGGTGCCTCGGCACTAAACATTGGCACGGAGGGGGCTACTCGCTCAATCGGCGCCACAGAAATCATTACCACTGAGGATACTGCACCCGGGTGGTCTCGGGAGGAAAGCACTGTCGGGCTGCCCGTTGCTCCGACAACTGTGTCACATAAACCAGCTGCTCAATTCGCCGCTATTAAGACTCTGACAATCCTGTCATCTGGGTTCGGAGCTCTCTAACCTCAATCTGGGTGTCCGGCCTAAATCCAACCGCTCATGCTCAACTGCTGCGACAGGATGCACACGGGTCAAAACCCAACGTCGGGGAGACACCGCTCACCACGACAAAACCTCAAATCAGCACACAACAAACACTCAACCCAATCCAGCGAAAGTCTAGAGCATGTCACCCATTCCACATCGTTATGTTGTCTGCAGCCAACATAATCACTTAGAAGAATAAACATGCCAATCACTTATCCCGTCCCTTGGGAGAGGTATAAAACTCAATCAGGACTCTCTCTACAAGTCACGACTCTCACGAATTCATCCAAGGGTCGAACCATAAGCCTAGGGTTTCTAAGTCCACCATGACCTACAACCTAGGCTCTAATACCACTCTAATCTGTCACGCCCCGGGGTCGAAACTGCAACCCGGGCTCGCCAACAGATCCGCCGCCTATGCAAAACCCCGCACAGGCGAAGCGTCCTACCTGCAAGAAAGGGGCTACAGCTAAACATATATTAGAGCTATAAAATAAAAGTGCTGTAAAACTAAAACCAACCATCTGTACAACTGGAATAATGATACAATATCTATCTCCCATAAATGATAATCATACAATATCCTCAAATACAATAATCTCTCAAAAGCGAAAAAATAAATAATCTACTGACTATACTTAGAATCTCCAATGTATGGGTACTGCTACTCTCCACAGACGGGTAGGGATCTAGCTCGCGACTCCCTTGCCTCACACAACAACCGCAAAATTAGCAACACCCGCTAAGACTCTGCAAAACAAAGAGAGAAAAGAAAGAGGAGGGGGGGAGGGGAACCCTCAATGGGTGTGAGAACTACACCAAAATGGAGTTCTCAGTGCGTACCACGGCCAAGTCCGACGATCTGCCCACGAAGTCTACTAGAGGCATAAGATAACAATGCAGTAAAACTGAACAAAAAAGCTAGAGGTACTTAACAGCTACCAAGCCTCTATCTACATGCTCAAAAGGAGAAAACCAATGAAAGGTATGCAACCACTCGCACATGAAGTGCACAATCGACCCAATCGAACTGACTGCCACATCTGGTCCAGTCAAGCCTGTGCCTCCCTAGTGTATCAATGTAGGGTGTCCAACTGGACTAATTCATTATCGAATAGTGGCACATGCAGGCTATAGTCGAAATCCACGCTCTCTCTCTCAAAACGGAAAGACTCAAGATCCTCAACATCTCGCACAATGGTCGAAGTACTCTCAACGACACGGGATCACCGTCAATCCAAACGGCTCCCAACAACACTAGCACTGGTCTAATCACAGCTACTAGACTCCACTTGGCCCACAGGCACGTGTGCAACAATAAAAGTACCTGCCTGAATAAACCCAATCAAATGAACCGGTATAAAATCCGGTACTGCCTGCTCTATCATCAATCTCACGAACTCAGTATCTCAAGAACTCAGTAGCGGAATCTGCACACATGGCTCGAATCCGTGGGATCGGCACACATGGCTCGCATCCCAAAATAAGTATTAGACCGGCACACATGGCTCGGTCATTGGCCTACCTCCGGAGTGGCACTCGAGGGGAGCGACCCACACGGGTAAAGTATCACTGTCACAGGTATCATAAGCATCATAATATAGCAGAACTAGATCACGACTCTGATCAAAGTGGAAAAACCCATCCACTAAAGGGAAACCCGATCCCCAAACTGATACAAGGGTAAACAATAAGTGGAAAACTCCATCCACTAAAGGAAAACCCGATACCCAAACCGATACAAGGGTAAACAATAAGTGGGAAACTCCATCCACTAAAGGGAAACCCGATACCCAATCTGAGGCACAAGGACATATCCAGTCAACCGCCCAATATCCGCGATCACCGCAACACCCATAACCCACAATCAAGTCCAACCTGCCCCAGACTCGAAGTCTCAACTACACTATCCCAAACCCCTGCTCAACTCGAGCAACAAAAATCGCCTGACTAGAGAATAAGGAGAAAAGAAGCAAACATGGTTTCTCCTAAGTCAAGTTCCAACATGATAGTGTAGCGATAAAAGATGATCTATCTAGATGTCCATACAAGCATGCATTTGTCCTCAAGGAAGATACAAAATAATAACAAATAGCAGCTCCACATAAGTATAAGCACATGCCAGAATCACTAATGAACTACACCTATCCAATATCCATGATCTATAATCCATAATAACTCATCAGAGTAATATCCGCATATATATGCCAAAAAGTAATCGAGCATGAACTCTATCTCATCTAGTATAATATGAACGTAACCATCAAGAATGCTAGATCTCAAATCCTCTAAAGCATATACAATAATCAAGTAAGCATTAATCCACATGATCTAGGCCACTTTCCACGCTTACATCTCAATTCTATTAGTTGTACCTTAATCATGGATGCTATAAGTCACAGAGGGTAACAATCCCTTAGGTAAGCTTTTTCCTAATCACCAACATGGATATCCAAATCATGTAAGTCCTCATAATATAACATGAATATTAATCTTGCAATTCTCTTAGACAATCAACATTACTAAGCTTACCTCTCAATCACAAACAATGCACCCTAAACATGCATGCATTCTATCAGATAGAATTAGAGAACCGTCCACCGGTTCTGGGGACAAGGCAACCCACCTGAAACGCTTTTCGCAGGCAAAGCCGAAGTCGGTGAAATGCGAGTCACACGCTATCAAAATCCACCGAAATTGCACCCTCAGTACTCGGTCGCACAAGCCTCTGCTCAAAACGACAACACAGCCCACAATTAGATAATACCACAACACACTCTTGTTGTTTCTCCAAAACAGCACAAAGAAAGGCCTTTTTCACCTGCCTTCTGCCCTCAAAAAAATCCGAAAAAATTACGGCTGCGATCCTCGCGATGAGTAGATACAAATCGAGTATTTACACTCCTCGTTCTGACACCTGTAGGCCAAGATACAAATGAAACACTGCGGCAAGTCAAACTATCAAACCATAGGTGAAAGATAGCCTACACAAGCTAGGCCTAACACAAGGCCCCATATAGATTCAGCTTAAGGGTTGGTTTTTGAGAGATTGATTGATGGACCTAAGCTAAACAACCAACTAAGATTGAACCTAAACCAAAGCCTATAGACTGAATTAGGAAAATTTTGCAGGAAACCAGTCCGAAAGAAGCTTAAATATCACCTTCGAAGAATCCTCCAAAAATTCCGATAAAAATACGAGTGCGTTCCTCTCAAAGCGTAAATATCGATCGAGTCCTTAAACGCCTCATTCTGATGCTTGTTGACCGAGAAAATCCAACAATACTCCACCGCTGTCCCAAAACTCACAGTAGTACAAGGGGTCAAAGTTTGCCTCGGGAACCATGCCAAAAACTCAAAATGAGATGAAGTAATCATTACAAAAATCTAAGGCGTACCTCTCATGAATGCGCTGTCGTAAAAATCTGCTCAAAAGTCCATCGGGGTAGTCCAGGGGGTCTCTCGGACTAAAAAGCGACGGTAGAAGCCAAAATCAAAGAAGCGTCGCAGTGCGCCGCGTCGCAGAAAACGTCGATGTTCCGGCCTTCAAAAATTCCGGGAATCCGTCAAGAGATGCACCACAAGATGATAAACAAGTTTGCTAAAGGCCTCACTGGGCGAGGAGCTCGGGAAGAAAGCCCAAACGCGCAGCAAAGGAGGCTTTTATAGCCAAAACTGAACAAATCAGAAAATTCCATCTATGTCCCCGGTTTCGGGCGCCCTAAACATTTCGGGCTGCTACAGTCCTCCAAAACGTACCCCGAACCATCAGCGCCCGAATCAACCAGGTTGCGACACGTGGCCCCGAACAGCAAACAGCGAGCCTGGCCATCCCGCTCGCGACACGTGGCCGAGCCCCCGCGCTCGCGTCAGCGCCTCGGTCGGCGCGCCCACGTGAGTGCACCTGCGCTGTCGGCGACCACGCCGCGCACGCAGCCCGAGACACCTGCTCCGCTCCTCGCGTGGGCCGAGCGCACATGCACCGGCCAACCAGCGACCGCCACATGGCCCCGCCCCAGTCCATGCACCCTCCGCGCGACCCCATGGACCGCGCCTGCTGCGCCGGCCAACTGGAAGCCGCCACGCATCCAACCCCGGTGCACGTGTAACGACCCGGCCCACTAGCAATAATAACTCGTTGGGCCTATACCACAGCCCAAAATGCTTAAGCCCAGTTATTATTACTAGTGTCCAAGTCTCATATAAACCCAATCACAAATCCATCCACATCCGATGTGGGACTATTGGGGGCGTCACAGACTCCCCCCGTTTAGGCCTGACGTCCTCGTCAGCCCAAACACACACACACAAGCCCAAGATCACCAGGCGATGTGAGACTCGTCTCGCTAGTCCTGTCATCTAGACCCAGACTCAGCCGAGACTCGCCGCACACTTCCGGCTGGTTATTGGCTCTGATACCAAATGTAACGACCCGGCCCACTAGCAATAATAACTCGTTGGGCCTATACCACAGCCCAAAATGCTTAAGCCCAGTTATTATTACTAGTGTCCAAGTCTCATATAAACCCAATCACAAATCCATCCACATCCGATGTGGGACTATTGGGGGCGTCACAGCACGCCTCGCCCCGTGGACCGCACGGTCCCCGCCTCTGCCCACGCCGCTGCTCGCCGCCGTGCCGCCGCTGCCCGCCACCGCCGGCGCTGCCCCGACGGCCGGAACAGTATCACATTGCCTCGAAATCCGTGCACGGGCATCCGGGCTCCGAAAAATGCAAGTAAATAGTCCATTTTCATCGTTTTCGCACGCTGAGTCCAAATCCGATATCCGTTTTGCCAAATTCTACTTCTAGAATTTGTCGAAAGCATCCGGACAGGTAAACTTAATCCAAATTTCGTGCTGGGTCCAACCTTGAGGCCCGATTTGCGCACAAACACCTCCATCACATCGAATAAGGCTCCAAAAGTCGCTGATCACACTGCAAATGCTCTGCGGAGATCCGGGGTCATCACAGTGGAGCATTCATAGCCATTAGAGAGCTAGGGACTTGGATCTGTTGATCCAGCAGCAACTAGGCTGCACTTGAGTGAGCCCTAGAGTCCCTGAGATGTTTTGAGCATGATGCTCAAGTTGCTTGGCTGTTTGCACAAGCAGAAATTAAAGTTTTAGCAATTAGAGGCTTTTGTGAGTCTGTGGTTGGGTATGCGTGAGTTGTTCCCTGATCAGCATTTGTGATTTAGGTTGGCACAGTCTGACTCTAGTCTTCGAGCATTCTGTTGGAGTCAATCGTTCGCCTGCAGACAGGTGGGTTTATCTTCGGTCCGGGCTTTATCATCTCGGCCCTCTGGGGTATCATAATTGGTCGGACCCTTGTTCTTGTGGTAGCCAGATCTTATACTTGAGCCTTCTTTTTTTGATTGATCATTATCTGTTTGACTTTATATATCATCAGTTCATATATTGCCATGCCTGATTTATCCTTAGCTAGCTATCAGTTATTCATTATGATTTATAGTATTATCCTGGACTTTTGCCATGCCTGATTGGTCACTAGCTAGCATTCGTATATTATCATGCTTAACAGTCTATCTTGATTATTCTTGGACATATGCCATGTGTGATTGGACATTCATTCTATCTTGCATTTATTATTGCATGTGTTGAGATTAGTTTAGCTTTCAGTTATTGCATCCCTGTAGGGATTTTCGGCTTGTTGCCGATTACCCGGTCTGTGGACCGTGAGCTTGAGCATTCGCATGATGATCGCCCGCACTGCTGTACTTCACGAACATCAGAGGGGTCGCGCCCCGTGTGTATGTTCTTTACCCGTAAAGTGGTATGGTGATGGACCCGTGACCCCCAGGTTAGTGCCCAAGGGTGCCGGAGTGTAGACTCCCAGGTTAGTGCCCGAGGGTGCCGGGGTATGTCAGCCTGGTTGGTGCCAGGTTCGGCGTTTTCTCTGAGGTCTTGTTGACTAATATGGTGGCTTTGATTGGGTATTTGGTTATTCTACCATTGATGCATTGTTTACCTGCTTAGTAATTGTACTATGCTGATTACCCAGTTTCTTGATTCAGTCCCTATACTAGCATGCTCTTGTTTTAGTATTCAGTACTTGATATGCTCTGCACTGTATTCTTGATTATTCGGCGTTTTTCCCTGAGGTCTATTTGACCAAAATGGTGGCTTAAATTGGGTATTTGCTTGTTCTACCGTTGATGCATAAATTGCCTGCTTATTATGTCCTTCATCATACTCTATGATTACTTAGTTCCTGTTCCTGTTATAAATATCATCTTATGATTGCTCAGTAATTATTAAGCCTGCTTTTAAATACAGTACCATGATATATATCTGCCTTACCTATATTGACTCTTACTATCCGCTACTTATTGTATGCCAGTAGGTACAATTTGCTATTTCTTGGCTCGTCGTGCCCACTGGGATACATATACAGTGTATCTCACACCCCCTGGGTGACTATTTTTCAGGTCGGTCGGGTGCTGGGATGTCGGGACGTGTTGGTAAGATTATCGAGATAGCTTTGACCCGTGGACAGCCGCTGTAATTTTATCAATTGTAAATCATGTAATTTAATTGTAAAGTTATTGTAATAAGTTGTTGTAAATATTTAATCATCTTTAGAAGTTCGTAGTTTAGACTACTCTGATATTGACTGCAAGCGCTGAGCCGTGCATGTATAGAAAAGGCTCAATCCAATGGGGATTGGTAATTTTCTATACATGTGGCGATCTGTCGTGCTCTGGCTGGTTTTAAACTCTGATTGAAAAAAAAAAAAAATTAGACTCTGTTTTTCGAACTCGGGGCGTGACAAAAATTTTTGCCACTCAAGGAAGTGACACGTGGCACATACCTCAACTAAAAACATCAGCTGACAGAAGAACGAGTCAACAAAGAGGGACCCGTGTCTTGACTAAGACCGATCTCAGTCACGTGAGAGAGCGACACGCGACATACGGCTAAAAGCATCAACCGATAATAGAAGCGGTTAACAAGAGGATTATCGTCTCAGGACCATCTTCGGCCGAAGACAAACATCAGATCGCCTCAGTCGAGTGACGAAAGAGCCGAAGTCAGGGCCAACTCTAGGTTGCCCGAAGCCGCAAAAAGAAAGACTCTGAAAGGAAGGAATGCGAGATGTGAACGCGAATCTCGTAACAGGTTATGGAACGGCAAGCGACGCCCAACATTAGAAAGTACCTGGGATCACGCTTCGGTACGTCGATTGGGATGAATCTGGACAGAAAAACGACTACTATCCTATTAAGGAGAATCGACTCAAAAGGAAATAGTTGAGAAATTTACGACGATTTTCCTTAGATCATGCCGATTACTAAAATCAGCGGCTATACACTTGGTTAGTAGATGCGTAAATAAACGAATCAACGAAATAAAAGGGGTTCTGCAACCTCGCAAGTCAGGACCACCATCTTTTTTTTTCATATCTTTCAATATCTGCATTTACTGCTTTTCTAGATAATTTTATCGCATTTTTTAGGAATAGATTAACTTGTAATTGACTACCTATTATTCTTGTAACCCCACTTCAATCAATACAAATTTCTAATCGGCTTCTTAACCATGTCAAATATCTATATCTACACCCTAGTTCGGCTACTCTAGGTCGAACTCTCTTTTTCTCTACCTCCATATCCCGATTCGGCAGATCCAAGGCGGACAGTCGTGAGAGTTTAAGTGAGAAAAATTCGGCCGAACGGATTTCTCCTCAGCCCGATCGCTTGATCCATTAGCACGCGGCGCATCACATCCAGAGGGTCAACCACCTATGGGGCCGATCAATGACCAATGGTCAGTGCTATATTTTCGACCCCAACAATAATATACTAATATATTTTTATTTCAAGCTCTGAAGAATATCCGGTAAGAATTAAATTATAGATTGCATGATATGAAAAAATTTCAAACGATCAATTTTGAACTCGAGCTCGCACCGATAGAAATTAGACCTGGTCGTGATCGACTTGAATTAATTTCAAATTGGGATTCAGCCTAAATTTAAATTTAAAATTGATTTCAAGTGGAGATCGAGCTGAATCCCAGTGTTGGAGTGCACGGCACGGATAACATATCCCCCATGAAAGTATCTCCCTCCGTTGCTTCTTGTAAACGCAATATGTCGGTCAGTTGCTTCTTGCAAACGCAGTGTGAGCCTCGAGACTCCTCTCCTTCCTTATCCCTCTCTCTCTCTCTCTCTGTCTGCATTCACCCTCGTCCCAGGATTACTAGCGCCTCTCGTTCTCCCTCCTTCCTTCCCCACCTTATCTACTTCTCTCACCACTTACATTAAAATATTATTTCCCTCTATTTAATTTCAATTAAAAAAAAAAAAAAAAAACAACTATTTATTTATAAGATAAAAAGGTTGAAATAATAAAAACGCGCTTTTCTTATTTTTTTTCCCTCCCTCCTCCGCCCAATTCCAACTACCCATCCATCGCCAATCCCCAATAACGCTAATAAAAAATAGCGAAAACGGATCAAGAATAATAGAAAAATTCCTTAAAAAATCATATTAAATTCATCGGAATGAGAATGCCTACGACGGCGACCACCACCGCCGCGCCCGCCGCGACGGCGCTTGTCTCCTCCTCTACTCTCCTCTGCCGCTACCCTCCTCTTCGGCGCCCTTCGATCCCTCCCTTCCCCCGCGTCGCCGCTTCTCGAAGCCGCGTCGCCGCTTCTCGAAGGCGCGTCGCGTGCCAGGTCGCCGTCACCAGCGACGTCTCGTCGTCGGAGTCGGAGGCGGCGGCGGCGGAGGAGGCTGCGGCGGCTGCGAAGATCGGGCGGAGGATCCGCGTGAAGGCGCCGCTCAGGGTGTACCACGTGGCGAAGGCGCCGGATCTGGATCTGGGCGGGATGGAGGGGACGATCAAGCAGTACGTCGGCGTGTGGAAGGGGAAGTGCATCAGCGCCAATCTCCCCTTCAAGGTCGAGTTCCTGATCCGAATCGACGGCCAGGATAGGCCCGTCAAGTTCTTCGCCCACCTCCGGGAGGACGAGTTCGAGTACGTGCCCTCCTCCGATGGCCCTAATTGAGATCGCCCTTTTCGGGGTCTGTATCGGTGAGATCGGGGAACAAACCCTAACTCCTCCTCCTCCTCTTCGTCTGCATATTCATATCCTGTTTTTCTTTACATAATAAATGGTGGCTGTACTTGTATATTATTTGATAGGCTCTCCTTTGTTTTTCTTTTCATGTTATTTTTTGTGAATTTTAGGCTCTGTGGTTAATCATAAATAGGTGCGATACAATCGTAAAGAAATTGTTGGGGTAGATGATCAAGTCCGTAACCTCATTGGAATTCCCTGATCTTAAATTTGGAGAGTTTATTGCTTGAAATTGAAGTATAAAGCCGAGTATTAAGCACTTCGGAAGTTCAGTGGTTTCTTGACTTCTTGGAGTATTTGGAATCGTGACTTGACCAATGTTATTTCGAGCTGTATAAAACACGAATTGTATAGGTATTTGGTGAGTATATGAGTAATTTTGGGTTTCTTGATTCTTTGGAGCATCGGAATCATGATTTTGCAAATTATGCTTCAAGGTTTATAAAGCACAAACTGTTTGAGTACTTGGCCCAGTATGTAAATACTTTAGGTTTTATTGACTTTTTTGGAGTATCTGGAATCATGAGTTTGCAAATATACTTCGAGATATATAACACACAAATGGTATAAGTATTTGCTCAACTATGTAAGTGCTTCCTGTTGTCCTTTTGGTATGCTGGAATATCTGGAATCATGATTTTGCAGATGATATTTTTGAGCTTTATGAATCCACTCTCTTTATAAGACACTAAGAGTCTAAAACATGATTCTATGTAAAGGGCAGTTCATAATCATCTGAAAATTGGATGTGTTTTACTCAACTCTAGTCAAAACAACTCCGTCTGAATTTCACATTCACAGTGTAAGTTAGTGATCAGCTAGACCTTTACTTTGTGCTCTCTAGTATTTTAAGAAATTTATCTTCCAGTGGACTGAAAGGCCTTGATATATTAGCTCTGAATTATTAGCGGAAGCATTAGTAGAGTTTACATAGTGTATGCTCTACTATGTGTTTATATAACATGGCTGCTAAAATCATTTATAGAAAGATACATGCCATATGCTAATATGTTATGCAACTAAGGACGGACTTGCCATGACGATAATAGTGAGATGGATAAAAGAGGTTGTTGGAAGAAATAAAATTAGAAATTGCTGTTTCTGACACAAGTTAGGATAGCATCTGTAGTGGATAAGTTGCATTCAAATCGATTTAGATGGTTTGGACATCTCCAACAGAGACCACATTTCTAACATCTTGCTGTAACTTCATTCAAGTAGATGGTACTTTGAAGGGGAGGGAAAACTCATATTGATGCAGGAGAGCAGTATGGAGAAAAATACATTATACCATTGTGTTTAAGAACAAATTTTCTAAAATTTAAAACTGATATGATTAATAGGCTAGCTAGCATAGCCGATCCCAAATTTTTATTAAGAACTTCTCAGTATGTTAGCAATAGTTACATGGAGGTGATGTCATAGCAGCTTATTGTTATTCAAGAATTTAAGAGCTGAGGAAATATAAAGAAGCTTCTATTAGTTTATGGTTGTATTTCAGAGCCAGCCAAATTGCTTTCCATGGACTTTTGAATTAATCCGCTTAGTTCATGCCATATGCTTTAGTTCTAATTCCTAACTGTGGGAGTTTCTCAATTTTCAATTTTCAGTTATTACAGAATTTCCTTTTTGGCATATGGATTCAGTGATTTGTTAAATGGAAATAATGTAAGGAAAGAATTTAAGTTTGAGTCCCATTCAGAGTACAGATCTACTTATATTTACCTAGTTCTTTGATCATTTATTGAAATAGTATACTTTTCAGCTGAACTGCATGTAACGAATTTCTTTATGAGTATAAAAAAGGGGAGTTCTTTTTTCAATGCTAATGTTCTTGATACCTTGTTTTCTCCTTGTTTAGTGTACTCACTACATTATTATTCTTTGGGCCATATTTGCTAGTACATTCTAGATTGTGCAATTATATGATCTGTCAATACAGTGTTATGTGTAGTTATAATGATAACAAAGGATCTCTGTTTTGTGTTTTCAAGGGCCTCTTTGCCGATCATTCGACCTGCTAATTATTAAGCAAAGCTTCTAGTATAGTTCTTTTTATTATGTTGATTTATCAATTTAACTATTTTCTTGTAAATATTGTACCTTTGCCTTTTATTTTAATATGGTAGTCATGCACATCCTACTAATGTAATTTAGGTACTATTGTGTGAATCAAATATCTGTTATTAGTTTTTCTGGTCATTATTGGCCAGTAAATCCACAATTTCATGCTGCAAGAGTGATCTGTACACACCATTCCTTCTCAGTTCTCTCTTTGAAATAAAGAAATGGTCTCATCTTTTATTTATCTAATTCATGACCTTCGGGCAGCTTAAAATTTCATGGCTTCTTATTATCTTATAACTATAATCCTGTAGACTATATTTATGAGTTGTATCTTTTGTTTTTCAGATGCGTATACTTTTTTCATAATTGGCCACCGTTTTTCCTCCGAAGAACTCTATTCCACCACCTTGTTAGTAGTTCTCAACAATTTATTTGTATTGGAATAAATTCTTATATATGGAATAGATTTTTTTAAGCTATGTAGAAAGCCCTTATCACCCTCATCATGTGAATTAGGCTAAAGCCCATATTTCTTATAGGAAAATGTTAATTTCATCTCCAACTCGTAGTTGACATGGCCAAATTGCAGCTCTAGCCCCATACTCATCACAGAAAAATTGTCAATGTGTTTTCAGATTCAAATCCACAAGATAAAATTATGTACAAACTCAAACTTGTTTGGAAATTATAGAATATGCTTTCCACAGAAGTCTTTGTTCTGTTTAAAACTTAGAGAAGATAAATTTGCTTGTCATAGAATTTTTATGTACTTTACAGTTTATTGCTCATGACTCTTCTTTTTCTGTTCAGTTTGTTACATCTTAAGATTTTAGTTGTGTTTGGCATTGTTTATGTTTTTCTTTGTTTCCCGTAAAGTTTTATGCAATTGAAGGTGCCTAGGGATGACTTCTCTATTTTTATAGTTGTTGGTTTGTGTACAAACTATATTTTTTTTTGTAAATGAAGAAGCAAATACATCTTTTTGGTTTTGTCATACAAAACTCATAGGGATGGCTTCTCTATTTTTTGTAATTGTTGATTTGTGTGCAAACTAATTTTTTTCCTGTAAAACTGAAGAAGCAAGTACTTTTTTTTTTGTCATACAAAACCCATAAACGTAGATCCTGCAAACAATCTGAAATAGCAAGATTAAGGCTTTCCCAATCGACTGCATTGAGATTGAGTAAGAATAATAATTCACAAATCTAAACATAAAAATGCCAGCGCTTTGCTAGTTATTTATTCTTGTTAATACTATGTTGTACTGACTTAAAAGTAAGTACAGGTCACAATTGTTTTCTTTTTGAATGATGTGTTGCTTTACCCCTAAATCACTGGATTGCATATTCCTTACGACATATGTTTAGTTGTTGTTGACCTGATAGAATGTGAAAGCCTATGTACCCAACAGGGTTAAAATTTTCATTCCGTGTGATGCAGAATCAGATGTGGATAGGATTTAATTTGTTTAAATTTTAATTTTTTTTTAATTTTCGAAATTATTTAGTTTGTTAATTTATTTTTGGTCATTTTTAATGATTTTTAAGATTTATCATGTGGAATAAATGTTTAAAAATTAGGGATATAATTTAGATTTTTTTTTAGATATGTTCGATTAGAAAATATCTCTAATATTGTGGGATTTGTTTTATATTAGAATTATAGATTGACGGCTATAAAATAAAGCCAATGCCATGTAATTTGTGGGAGGAGAATTATGATGAATTAGTTTGGTGTTTATAATTTGATTGCGGTCGTGGTACTTTCTTCTTCCCTTTCTTTGTTGTGTGTACGGGTAAAGAAGGTTCTATCTTCTCATTCTTTTCTCTTTTCTCATCTTATTTGTTCTATTTTCTCTCTCTTTTCTCATCTTTTCTCCTTTCTTCTATTTCTCTTTTGGATTTTTATTTTATTATTATTTTTTTAATTTCAAAAATTGATTGAAAATTTATTATTATTTTTTAAAACAAAAGTTCTAAAAAAATTTTATAATTTTGATTTAAAAATATTTTGGGCTCATCACTAGCAAGATAGATTAAGGTTTTTCTAATTTGTCTTGCATCAGTTTTGGTATTAGAGCAAAACTAATTTTCAAAATTAATTTTCAAATTATCGGCAAATGCATAACTTAATTCAATGCTTGAAAATTTTGAGTTTTCTATCAACACTTGTTTTGAAAAGTTAGAAACATATTTACAATCTTTTCAAGCCGCAAATAATCAACAATTCGCTGAAATCAAACAACTCCTTCAAAACCTTACTCATTCTAAACCTCCACCACCCACAAACTCTTTTTTAACATCCGCAACTTCTGCCCCACCCTTACCTCATGTTATACCTCAATCTATTCAAAATATCTCGTCGCAAGTTCAAACTATTACATCTCATACCGAAGCTACAGAAAATCAAAGAGGTATCAAGTTTCATGTTGAGGAGTTTCATGGCAACATGGATCCTGAAGTATTTTTAGACTAGGTTTACAATTTGGAGGCATATTTTCGTTGGTACCTTCCTACGGAAGATGAAAAAATTATGATTGTAGAGTCAAAACTTCGTGGTACATCACGTATCTGGTGGACAAGAGAGCAACAACATCCTTATTTGGCTATTCGTATGTGGGAGGATATGAAAAGAGCCATGACACGTCAATTTGTACCAATTGACTATAAACAATGCGTTCAATACTAGTTTATTCGGTTAACTTAGGCATGACAATCTAGGAGTACACTTTGCGCTTCTACTACCTAGCAACTTGATCAGAATTTTCAGGGAGTGAGGATTTGCTGATTACCATGTATCGACGGGGCCTTCATTCCAACATTGCTGAAAAGTTAGCATCCAGTCGATTCCTCTCCCTTGCTGACGTAGTTTAAGTTGCACACCAGATTGTGGAAGAGCAAAATGCACGTGTTTCCATCGACGTGGCCTAACTTTATACGCAATTCTGAGTCACGGTTCAAGCGTCACTACACAGCGTCCGACAAGATGAAGCAACCAGCATCAACTCCTTAGGCATTCTCTAAGGCATTGACTTCCGAGGCATCAAAGAAAAAAGAAGACAAGTCTTTCAAGTGCGACAAGATTGGGCATTATGCTCACCGATGTCCACAACGTGACTTAGCAATGGCTCAAACACATGACGATAATTTTGAAAAATTATGCGTTGTACCATATGACGATGATGATAATATTGAAGTGCACGAGCCCGAATATGATGAAGAGCCTTGAACATTGCGGAGTTATTAGGCCTATACTCTCAACTTACATAACGAAAGACGATAAAGAGTGGAAACGCTATACCATCTTTCAAACCTGAGTTCTTTGTAACAAACAAGTTTGTTCAATAATTATAGACTCGGGAAGTTGCGCCAACATTATTTCTGAAGAAGCCGTTGACAAATTGAAACTGAAGACCACACCTCATCTTGGCCTTACAAATTAGCATGGGGAATAACCAAAATTTGAAAGTCACTCGACAATGCCTAGTTGTATATTCAATTGGTAAGTTAATTCAACAAGTATTGTGTGATGTTTTACCTATGAAAGTCGCGCATATACTACTTGGAAGACTATGGATGTATGATCACAAAGTGAAGCACGATGGGTATGAAAATACTTATTCATTCGACTGTGCTGGATCAAAATTTAAATTCATGCCTTGTAAATTAACTAATATTGTGAAGTTGAAGAAGATGAGTAAAAGCTTGCTTCTACGTCGGTTTGATTTCGCAATGGGTGATGGGATTCTTGGACCATATCCAAAATATCTTCGTGCTTCAATATATATCACGAGGACGAGATCCTACGCAGCGGAAGCGAATGATGCAGAATAGGATGTAGATAGGATTGATTCGTTTAAATTTTAATTTTTTTTTTCTAATTTTCAGAATTATTTAGTTTGTTAATTTATTTTGGTCATTTTTAATAATTTTCAAGATTTATCATATAGAATAAATTCTTAAAAATTAGGAATATGATTTAGAATTTTTTTTAGATATGTTCGGATTAGAAAAGATCTCTAAAATCGTAGGATTTCTTTTATTTTAGGATTATAGATTGACGGTTATAAATAAATCCAATGCCATGTAATTTGTGAGAGGAGAATTATGATGAATTAGTTTGGTATTTATAATTTGACTGCGGTCTTAGTATTCTCTTCTTTTCTTTTCTTGTCGTGTGCGCGGGTAAAGAAGGATCTATCTTCTGTTTCTTTTCTCTGTTCTCATCTTGTTTGTTCTATCTTCTCTCTCTCTCTTCAGCTTTTCTCCTTTCTTCTGTTTGTCTTTTAGATTTTTATTTTATTATTATTTTTTTAATTTCGAAAATTGATTAAAAATTTATTATTATTATTTAAAACAAAAGTTCAAAAAAAAATTTATAATTTTGATTTTAAAATATTTTAGACTCTCACTAGCAAGATAGATTATGATTTTTTTTCTTAATTTGTCCTGCATCACCTTGAAACCTATATAATCATTCAGCATAGCCATTTCTAGCTTTCTTTGGCATTCTAAGGTTATTGCAGAACATTCAATCCTTAACTTTGGTAAGCTTGAGAAATTGATGCTTGTAGCAACTAGCAAGTTGATGATTGTAATTAAAATGGCCACTTCTTGACTACTTGAAGATCATGAGGGTTAGACAATTTAGTTGAGATTTGAAGGTTTAGTTTGATATTTTAGATAGCTATATTTTTTTTTCAGTTAGGCAGTGGTTTTTCCTTTCCATTTGTAGTTCTTTGTCATTGAGTGGAATGCATAACCTACATGTTGCGGGAAGAAACAAGCGAATGCGCATTCTTACAAAGATGATTACTCTTTTATAAGATGTCGGGATTTTATTACTTTGGCTTGATTTATTTTTTTTCCCCCTCCTTTTCTTTTTGCCCTTTTGTGGTACTTAGGGCTGAAATGTGCCTAATTAGAAGTGCCTGTAAAAGATGCAGCAGATTTTGAGTTGCAGAAGTGAGTTTCGGTTAATCAAGTTTAGAAACGCTACTTGTAACGACCCGGTCCACTAGCAATAATAACTCGTTGGGTCCAAACCACAGTTTAAAATGCTTAAGCCCAGTTGTTATTATTAACGTGTATGATCTCATATATCTAATAAGAATTTTTTTCCCATCCGATGTGGGATTATTGAGGTGTTACAAACTCTCTCCGTTTAGATCCTAACATTCTCGTCGGGTCCAAACTAGATCACAAACAAACAGATCAGAATTACCAGACGATGTGAGATTCTAGAGATTCTAGAGGTGACTCCTGCGGATTCAAAAGGTTGCTCCCACCAGATCAGAATTATCAGACGATGTGAGATTCTAGAGATTCTAGAGGTGAATCCTGCGGATTCAAGAGGTTGCTCCCACCAAATCCATGGTGTAGCACTTTGCTCCGCATAGCACTTAGCTCTCACATTTTCGGCTGGTATTCGTCTCTGATACCATTTGTGACGATCCGGCCCACTAGCAATAATACTCGTTAGGTCCAAATCACAGTCCAAAATGCTTAAGCCTAGTTATTATTACTAGCGTGTATGGTCTCATATATCAAATCAGAACTCTTTTTCCATCCGATGTGGGACTATTGGGATGTTACACTACCTATGGGGGTATTAGACGTTTATACACAGCTAATAGGGGGGTTGCATGATTTGTAGTTTTGGGCATTATTAATGTGCCAATTTGCATCACCCGAGTAATTTATTTGTTGTGATAACTCAGCTATAATAGTATGTTACTTTTCTGTATGTCACTTGTGATTATTATAGTGGTGATATAGGTCTTTTAACGCGTTTTTTAGTCACCTTATCTTTCCGATTTCTGCGTTTTGTGCCTTGCATCTTTTGAAACTATATATTGTTTTAGGGCTCAACCACCATAGGCTTTGATTTATATCATCAGGTAAATATTTCCTCAATCATGCTTGAAATCAATTTGTACATTGACCCTTTATGAAAGCAGCTTTAAGTCAATTGCAGATTGTAGTTCGTGGATCTATTCAACCTAGTTTGAACTTAAGCACCATGGCATGTTTTATGTCCTTTTGATTAGGTGAAAAGTTGTTATAGTTTGTCTCTGCAATGTAGTCATGCACTATTTTACAAAAATCAGATAATATTTGCTCGGAAAAAGTACATCCTTACATCCTTGATAAATTGTACTGAGTACTCTTGGATCATTTATGTTGTGTTACAGTCCCATGGATAATTTTTTCTTTTTTAACTTAATCTAATAACCGGATTTAATTTATTAGCGCAAGATGATTCTTCAGTTGCAGTTGTGATTAGCTGCTTCTGTTGATGATTAATGGGTTGTTATGCTTCGTAAAACAGGTGGTCTTTTGTTTTCTCTTTTCATATCATAGATCATGAAATTTCCTGCATCTTGAATGAAATAAAAATTAGAGGATATTTGAAATTGCATCAGATTGTCAGGAGAATAGTGACTTTTCCTTCTATCAGTTATTACCGCTAGCAGCTACAGTAGAAGTTTTTTAATTTTTAAGTTTTTTTGTTCTCCTAATATTTTATGAAAATTGACTCAGAAGGGGAAGGCTAAATCTCTAATGTCATATTTAACAATTAAAGCAAGAAGGTGTCTTCTATTCCTAATTTTCGTATTTCAATTTTAATTTTGTGAAAATAGAAGATTAAGTTTGGATGTTACAATAAAATATCATATGATAATTTATTAGATATGAAAATTATTGTGTGGTTTGAAGCTAGGAGGTATTGACATTCGTGATTTAGTAGAATATTGTATTCTCGTTCTGAGGTGGTTTATTTTATTCTAATTTTTTTTTATAAAAAATATTGAAGATGATATTATTTTAAATATTTGACCACACTTCTCATCTACCAAATATTATATTTTTTAAAATAAATTAAAGAAATATGCCAAATGTGATGTTTGGATGTATAAATATTTCATTCGGTATATTATATTTTTGTAATTTACTTGAGAAGCTTGCAGTAGATAAAAAGTTAAATTAAATGTTAAGAATTGAATATAATACTTAATCTTTTAAGTTATTTTTTTTCGAATAAGATAATTTCCTAAATAAATTATGAATATTAAAATCTTTGGTTAAATAAATATTAAAATAATTTCTTACAATTATACTAAAAAAATTTCATATCTAAGATAACTTATTTCAACTTTTAAGTTCTTTTTGTGTTTTTGTTAAGAAAAAATCTAAAAGTATATCTCAAGCTACAGCCTTACCGGCAAAGTAGTGTGGCGGTGCGCCACAACTTAAAGCTCACCTCAAAGTATTTTGGGTTTTCCTATTCTACACTCCATGCTTTGTATACCTTCTAGATCATGTGAATATTTAGCTCACACAACAATCGTGATCGGCATTATTTCAGGTGTTTCAGAGAACCATCAAATGGAAATCGGACGGCCATCAAAAATCATAAATTCTCCTCTCACAACTTATATTTCTGTACCTCCGGCAAAATAAATGCTCAAAATCTAGTTACAATATCCAATTAATCGGAGGATCTCCGTGAATAATAAGACCCCATATCATATCAAATCCAACAAAAAGAAAGAAAGAAAAAAAATTTCAATTCAGTCCCTTCACGTGGTCGACGAAGAGGCAGGGCAAAAAGAAAAAGAAAAAAAAACCAGAGAAAAAGCCAAAGATTCCCTCTCATCCCACATGGACCCAACGGTCGATTTGTTGCCTCAAAAAAAATACATACACAATTTTAATGTTTTTTTGTTTTTTACCTTAAAATATTAATGAAAATTAAAAGCCTGTTGCCACGGATGAGAGAGGATGGTGATAAGTGGTAGAACCCTCCCGAGATAGCCGTTGGAGGAGATTCAAACGCCCAAATTTAAAATTTTAGGGATAGGAAATGGCAGAGTTAAAAGACAAGCGCTCTTTTATAACGGACGCCTCCCCAACGGCTCTATATTCCCTGCACCACACACGAATGTCCCGCCCACTTCATCTAATTTGAATGGGTAAAATGTAGGTTTAATCCCTCTACTATCATGAATTTGACATCTGGATCCCTGTGCATATCTATTTTAATAGTTTTTTTAAAAAAAAATTACACGCTTTGATTTTTAAACTTTAACATATACATGTGGCACTTAAATAAGCTATAAAATATGTGCCTCAAAAAAATTTAAAAATAAATAAATATAAATTTCTTCAAAGTATTTTAGAAAATGAAAGTAATAAAAAAAAAATTTGGAACCTAAAATATCGAGTCAAAATTAGAGGACCTAACGCTACAACATTACGATAGTCCAGGGACCATCCATAAATCTTGCCCAACCAATTTGAAATCCGCTACTAGTTACACAAAAAAATTCTTCTCTTCGATTATTTTTCGAACAGTAGTTGGTGGTCCAAAAACCCTCTCTCTCTGTTACTCGGTTCTCGAACCCTCCAAAAAAGATTTTTTATTTTTTATTTTTTATTTTTTTTGGTTTTTATATATAAATACTATATATCACCAAAATCCATATCTTTTGGTCCTTTATACCTTCCCCCTCTCCCCAAATCTCTCACTCCCTTTTTCTTGTGGATTTGAAAAACCCAGAAAAAAAAAAATGGGCCTTTGTTTTAGCAAGAAGAAGAGAACTCCCCCTCCGCCTGTTTCGCCTTCTTCTAATTCCAGTGCTGTTGAGAAGAAGACAGGCGAGAAGAAGAAGAAGAAGCAGCAGCAGCAGCAGCAGCAGCAGCAGGATATAGAACCCACCACAATACCATCATCTAAATCACTTTCAGGAAAAGCCGCAGCCACAGTTGCTGCGGCGGCGGCGGCGGCGACCGAGAAGAAGCCACCGGTGTTCGTGATCATGCAGAACGCGGCCAAGAACTCCGCCGGAGAGAAAGAGAAGAAGGACCGACGGGAAATTGAGAGCAACGGAGGCGGAGGCATTATTTCGGCGACAGCTGCAGTCGACGAAGCGCGGCCGGTCCCCGTCCGGACTTCGAGCTGCACGAAAGAGGAAGTCGACGCGATCTTGATCCAGTGCGGCCGCCTCAGCCGCAGCTCCTCCGGGAAAGCACCGTCGAGCGATACCACCGGCGGCGGCGGCGGACACAGAAGATTTTCGGGGTCGAAACGGAGCTTCGACTTCGACCACGAGAAGAAATTGGGGGAGGAGGAATTGGAGACGGGGGAGGAGGAGAAGCAGCTTTCGCGGCCCTCCCCGCGGCGCCGAACCCCCGGGAGGGACCGCTCGGGCAGCCGGGAGAGAGCTACGGGGGGCAGCGGCGGCAGCAGAAGAGTGAGCCGATCTCCGTCCCGTAGATCGGACGGCCCGGCTTCGTCGTCTGCGTCGGCAGGGGAGAGAACGAAGCAGCCTCCTCTGCAGCAGCAGCAGCCGGCGAAGATGGTGTCCGTCCCCGCGAGGGAGAAGGAAGGCGGCGTGAAAAGGTCCTCTCCCGTGAAGCCGAAGAGATGCGCTTCTCCGCGGTCGCAGTCTCCGGCGAATTCTGCTAGAATAGGAAATGAGAATGCGGGGCTCAACCGCGCGCCGCAGCCGGGGCAGCCTCAGTCGCTGAGCCGCAGCTCGTCGCGCAAGGCGGAGAATTCGCCGTATCGGAGGAATCCCATGACCGAGATTGATGACAACTCCCTTAGAGGAGCAAACCAGATTGGTGGTGCAAACAACTACAAGGTATCCAAATCCCCCAAAAAGGTGGATGATGGAGTGAGGAAGCTCAATCAAACTCAGTCCCAGGTAACATACACATATTATTACTCTTAAATTAATTGCTTCCATTTTTTATGCCTAAAAGAAAATTCTCTGATCTGGGTCGTCGTAGAAATCGAGCGAAAACAATGTTGCGCCGCGCAAATCAGGGATAGTCGAAGAAGCATTAGAGGCGAAGGAATCGTCCAACTCGACGCCGAACGTAATCTTCGAGACCCTCAACCCGAGAGCCGTGACGCAGAGCAGATCGTCGAGACGATCCTCGCGGGACTTGGATCAGAATCTCGGCTACACTTCTTTGCTGCTCGAAGATATACAGAATTATTATCACCACCAGCACAACAGCACCGCCTTCTCCCTCCCCGCTTGCTTGTCCAAGGCCTGCTCGATCCTCGAAGCCGTGGCCGACCTCAACTCGTCATCGGCAGAGAACGACAATGGCTCGCTCAACGGTAGGTTCGGAAAGAGGGGTTCGGTGCCGACGGAGCCGATTCTCGAGTCGGAGATCCAAGTGAAGGATGACTTGATGGAGCCGACCCTTCACAAGTATGTGTCGGTGAGGGACTTGGGAGGAGGAGGAGTAGGAGGAGGGGAGATGGAGCCGCAAGAATCCGCGGGGAGCAACAGCTTCTTGGGGCAGCCGTGGGCGGCTTCTTCGTGGGAGCCCAACTCAGTTGATTCTACCGATCAGTACTCGGCTTCGCAATCGATTAACGGGGAGGAGGAGGTGGAGCAAGAGAACGGAGTAAACGCCGGCGGTAGGAGATCGAGGGGAGGGTCGAATGGCAGTAACATCGTCGTCGCGGTTAACACCAGCAGAAAGAAAAGAGAGATTGGTGGTGATCAGCAGCAGCAGCGGCGACTTTATCGCGGGGGAAGCAGTGTTAGTGCGAGGTCCGGCACGAGAGCTCTTTCGGTTCCTGTTACTGCTGCTGCTGCTCAAAGCTCATCATAGCAGCTGAATATAATCTTTGGATCTTCTAGCATTTGGCATGCATGTTGTTTTTGGTTCCACAGCAACAAAGTTTGTTATTTACAAAAGACTCTCTCTGGTTTTCTTTTTCTTTTTCTTTTTATTTTATTTTATTTTATTTTGGTTTTTCTTTTTTCTTTTTTTTTTTCACTATACATTGTTCAGATGTAGTCATGGTAATGGCAGTGGCAATGTATACATTTCTCTATTTTCTTCATCTGATGTTTGATGTTCTGCACTAGGAAAACAGCATTTTTACTAAATAGTGTTCTTTCTTGGCTTTTAGTACAGCTTACATATCTATAGTCTCTTTTTGATGATGTTCAATCTCTACAAAAACGAGACACACACTATAGATGTTCCGGAAACGCTACTTTTGTAGATACACATGTGAAAACTGATTTTTTTTTTTTTTTTTTTTTTTTTTTTTTTTTTTTTTTTTGTGTCGAGAGAGAAAAAGATAGCATGATATTCGTTTCGTTTATTTTGAAATAAACTTAGCTAAAAATATAAAACAACTAGAAACAAAACAAACTTAGCTGAGCAACTAGACTTCGAACTCGGGATCTTGGATATCAACCATCAAATTTTTTACCATTTGCGCTAAGGACGGTCAGTCAATCTTATACCTTGTGTTTTCAAAAGTCAAATTTATCACTTCAAAACTTTTTTGATAAAAGAAATAAAACTTTAAATAAATGTAATGACGCTGACTTTTTATTATTTTCGAAATGACGTCTTTCGGAATTAAGCTTGTTTTTTGTGGGTTTTTTTTTGTTTTTGTTCGCTTGGTTTTTGGGTTGCGGTTGCCGTATTGCGGTAGAGCTCGTTAAACGGAGAGCGACGATGCGATCGGATCTGAAATCCGACTTACGGATATTCCGGAATGAGAGTTTCATTGTTAGCGGGTCCGAAAAGGTAAGTTCGGAAGTTTTCGGAACCCGTTAGGTGTTGTCGGTGCATCGGGATCCGTACTAGCGGTTACGAGACGTTTCGGAGGATCGACACGCTTATCGAGGAAGGCAGTGGTAAAAATCTCTTTTGTAAATATCGGATTTTTGAGATTTTCGTACGTACAATGTAAATAAATAAATAATAAATATTAATAAAAGATATTAATATCCCTTTTACCGTATAACCCTAATTTTGGAAAAAAGATCGCCTCTTCTTCATGCTCCCTCGCCGTGCGTGCCGAAGACCGAGACCGGAAACGTCACCAATACCGAGGAGCGGATCCAGAAACACCACCGTCTGCGAAGATCAGGATCGCGTTGTCTTCTCCATCAGAACAGGGTTGGTTAGTTTTTAGTCTTCGTTTTGTGGATCTCGTCTTTCCGTTATCGGTAAATTAGTTTGTGTTTTGGGTTTCGTTCTTGATTGACATTCGTCGATGTTTTCGGATGATTTCGTTCATGATTGACGTTCGTTGATGTATTCGGTTGGCTTCGTTCTTGGGTTTTGTTCGAGGAGGTTTTTGATTGAGTTTTTGGGGTTTTCGGCGGAATTTCTTAAGGTTAATCGACGGTGGCTCCGCCGCCGCTCGATGCCCTAGCCGAGCCGCTACTACCGCCACCGCCGCGCGCGACCACGGCAGGCCGCGCGCCGCCTAGGTGCTGCGCCGCACGCAGCCAGGCGCGCCGCCGAGGCGCTGCGCCGCACGCAGACAGGCGCGCTGCCGCCCGCGCGCAGCCTGGAGCGCTGCCGCCCGCGCGCCGCTCTTGCGCTGTTAGCGCACGCCGCACAGGGGCCGCGCCCTGCCAGGCCGCCGCCGCTGGATGCCCTAGCCGCCACTACTGCTTGCGCCCGTGCGCACTACTGCGCGCTGCTTGCGCGTGCCCGCGCGGGGCTGGGCCCGCGCGGGGATGCCGCTATGACCGCACGGGCCAAGCCGCTGCCATCAACAGCTTGGCTTGTCGATTTTTGGGGCTTGACGGTTTTTGGTTTGACGGTGTTACTTGGTGTTTTAGTCGACGGCTTTGCATGACGGTTTTATTTAGCTTATTCATTGACGGTTTTTAGCTTGACGGTGCAGTCCGCTTGACGGTGCAGTCCGCTTGTCGGTGCAGTCCGCTTGACGGTGCAGTCCGCTTGACGGTGCAGTCCGCTTGTCGGTGCAGTTCGCTTGACGGTGCAGTCCGCTTCACGCAGCTGTTTTCGTTTGTCGTCGGTTGATTCTCCGCTTGGTTGTTTTTCGTCACGGACTTCGTCAAGGCAACGGTTGGAGCCGGGTTTCCAACAATTGCTTCGTCGACATTCGGATCGCGTCGGAGGTACGGTTTTCAACCGGAGGGATTTTTGGACACGGAGTTTTTCGTCGATCTATTGTTTTGGGTTTTGCCGGGCACCGTTTTTATGTCCGGTCTTTTATTTCACCACCGGGATTTTATCTGTTATTTTCGGTACACCGGTAGAATCCTCTTTTTCGGTAAATTCGGATTTTTGCACGGTTTTCCTATCTTTTGACGTTAGGGGTGTTGCTAGAATGTTTGTACCTTCCGGGTGACCGGTTGTCGCGGTATGAGGTCCGGTGGACTGCTTGTTCTTATTTGAACAATGGTAAAAATTGTTCGGGGAATTGCTTTGATCAGGTTTTGATCGGTGCGACAATCGGGACACCGGAGGCAGCTTCTGTTTTGGGATAGAAGGGATTTCTAGTACAATAGTCGGGACCACTGAATTTGCCAGTTTGGGGTAATGTGTTGATTTGTGTTTTTGGATATTTTATTAGGCCCGCGGGTGGTGTTGAATGCTTAGGAGGGTCGCGGGCGCGGTCGTTTATCTCTGTTTCAGGTGGGTGCACTCTTAGAACCCCTTTGTTGCATAATTCATTATTGTTATGTTGCATCATATTAAGGGATATTGTGAGTGATCGTGGCGGCTTAAGTCGGAAGGTGGGTTCGGTAAGGTAAAATCTGGTACTATTGGTGGATTCTGGGTAGGTCCGGGGGGATTTACAGGAGCTCGTAGAGGAGCCTCGTACTCAGGATGACTTACGGGTAGAGATTGATCCCCCGACTTGCAGTCGGGAACTCTGGTGAACTGGTAATATCTGACCTTACACTTTATTGGTTTCCTTTATGACATATTATGATACATCACTTGGGCGACTTTCGTCGCGACACATGGATTTGGACCTGAATAATGTTATGAGTTGATGACTAACCCCATGTTATGCATGTGTATCGGTGTTTATACTTTTTGGAGCAACGAGTGTCGCAGGTATTTATGACACTCGTTTTATTATGGTTACTATGCTCTAGCGGTTTGGCCACCGTATCGGTGTACTTTTCCGGAAAGGTGGTCTGAGGACCCGTGAACCCCACGAGGTGACGTTAGTGGGGGCCCCTTGCGGTTATTTGCGGTGCTGCACTTATGCAGTGGGGGGTTTTAATGCACCAAAGGTGAGAGCGGGGCGATTTTCTTTTGCCTGAGGTCCACGAACCGACATGGCAAGGTGCTCAGTTCAGTTTCTCGGGAATTATATGATTGATTGCAGGATGGGATTATGGATGCTCTGGTTTTACAGTTTGATTTATTATCTGCACCTTTTAGCATCGTACTTGTAGTTGTGTTTTATCTCTACTCTTCATGTCACTGACTCCCACTGTGTGACAGGTTTAGTCGGGTCTGGGGATCAGGACGATGGTGAGGATTCTTTTTGGTGAGGTGTGAGATTACCTCGGTCAGGTTCCTTTTCCTTCTTTCGTTTTTAGTTGGTTATTTCCTTTATGGTCGAATGCTATGCATGTGGACGTGTATATTGTGGGTGGTGTGGATGTTGAGACCGTCTTACACTTTGTAGAGTTATGTTTTCAGGTTGTGGTTTTATGGACGCGTCGTGTAGACGCGGGTTTTCACACTTAAAAAGGAATTACGAAAATAGCTTTAGAAAATTAAGTGTCGCGTGGGCACTGTTTTTAAAACCTGTGGATTTATCCTTTCAAACCTATTGATGCGCCGGGTGTGCGCCGTTTAATGGAATGAGATGTTAATGTTTTCAAATTCATACTTTGGTGATTATAACTTTTAAGGCATGGTGGTTTATATTTTTATTCAGGCTATGTGTTGTACATAGGGACGCCGTGCATATACAAGGGAGATCTTGTATATGTGGCGGGTCTGTGCACGTGCCACGCGGGAGCCTGTTTCAAAAAAAAAAAAAAAAAAACTTTAGGGCTGCTTTCCGCTTTTAAATTGCTCCTGGGGCATGACATAAATTGTTTCAATCCTTAAATGGATGGAATATAAGACACTTATTTCGATTTCTAATATATATAACTAGCATTTCTCAAACCCTCAAAATCAAAACAAAAAAAATAAAAACGTACAAAATTTATCTGAACTATAGATCATTTTGAATAATCAAATTTTCAACATTTTAAATTTTACTATTCAATTTTCAATTTGTTTGATTTGAGTAGGTTAGCGGTATTTTAACTTCAAAATTTGATTGTTTTGTTTATTTTAGTTACTATATTTTATATAATTTTTGTAACTATAAATTTACTCAAATAATTAATTTAAATTTTAAATTCGAAATGTCATTGTCAGACTCATTAAATAAATTAAAAGATTGGATAGTAAAACTATTATTTTAAAGGGTTATTTTAAAGGGCTCCCTATAAACATATCGAATAGCAGATATATTCCTATAAAGTTTAACTTTTCATATTTATTCCTTCAAAAGTCCAACGTTATTCATATATATCCCTACCGTCTATCTCTGTTAGAAAAATCTAGTTAATCATAGATTAAATACTTAATCTTGGTTAGTTAGAAAGGTAAATTTACCTTTTTACCCTTCCAAATATTTCTGTATTATTTTTTAGAGGGATATTTTTAAAATGGCAAAACTGTCATTTCACATATAATCTGTTAAAAAATAAACAGTGAACTAACGATAATAAACCGGAGGGATATATATGAATAACGTTGGACTTTCGAAGGGATAAATATGAAAAGTTGAACTTTGTAGGAATATATTTGCTATTCGATATGTTTACAGAGAACCGTATGTAATTAACCCTATTTTAAAAGTTTAGATAGTCCATTCAAAATGATCAATAGTACACGTAAATTCTATACATTTTTATCAAAAATAAACTCAGAAGTGAAGATTGATGTTGTAGAATAATATAATTGTTCTATGCATTTTTACCAAAATAAATGACAAGAGAGTCTAAAGCATCAGTGTAATAACCAAGGATTTTAAGTTTCAAATTTGAATAAAGTTTAAATTTTTAAAATTTTTATAATTAAAAATTTTGAAATTCGAGAGTATTCATGAAGGAACGACTAATGTAACCTAACGAGACCCAAACACGACGAAACGAATCACTACCTGATCGGTCTCCTCGAGCTGACTAACGTGGCAACATCCGTTTTCGAATTCGGCAAGCCAAAACCATAGAGATGCGTGAAAAACATGATTTTTACTGTGTATGTTCATAAAAAGGGCTATATTTTATGCGTCAAATTATGCGAAACTCCACGTGGAGGGGCCACTCAGTATATTTCACCTCCATGCAGGGACCCAGGTGAAAATTTAAAAGATAAGAGGACTTTATAGCATCTTTTCCACCTTTTTATAAGGGACCCTTGGGATTCCCCTAGCTGCACCAGACCCTCCCGCCCCCACAGCACTATATGCTAC
Organism: Tillandsia leiboldiana; assembly: GCA_029204045.2. Taxonomy (NCBI): domain Eukaryota; kingdom Viridiplantae; phylum Streptophyta; class Magnoliopsida; order Poales; family Bromeliaceae; genus Tillandsia; species Tillandsia leiboldiana. Next base: position 11,761,018 of record CM055078.1, on the reverse strand, counting down.
CCTCCCTCTTCCCTATGCCTTCTTCGAGCCTTGCCACCGCTGGTCGCCGCCTGCCCATGCCGAAAAAGAGAGGAAGATCGCCCTTCTTCTTGGATCTTGGGTTGGAATGAGAAGGAAGCACCAAAACCTTATCACCTTGCTCCATGTCACACCTCGAGGTCGAAACTGCGACCCGGGCCCGCCAACAGATCCGCCGCCCATACAGAAAGCCCCGTATAGACGAAGTGTCTAACCTGCAAAAGATAATACTACAGCTATACATATATCAGAGCTGAAAAGTAAAATACTGAAATAAGAAAATACATCTCCAAATAGTACAAGTCTGAACCTCACAATACATAAGTCTCTCAAAAATAAAACTCTCAAAAGTAACTAACTACTAAAATCCAGCAGACTGTACTACAAGCGCCAAAAAAAGTACCACTATACTCCAAGGACGGGTAGGGAACTAGCTCTCAACTCCCTTACCTCGATCAGCTGGTGCAGCAACATGAGTAGGAACAGGGGTAGATGCCTCTGGAAAATCTGTCACCAACAGAGGGTGTGAGAACTACACCGTCACGTAGTTCTCAGTGGGTACCGTCACCAAGACCAACGGTCTACCCACTAAGTCTACTAGAGGCATAAGATAACAGAAAAACTGTAATAATGTAAAGATAAGCTGGAAAGAAATCTACAACTATCATGCCTCTATCTACAATGCTTAATGGGTGATACAGATGAAAATGATGCATCGACTCTAACCCACAATACTCAATCAACCCAATCACAATAACTGCCACATAGGGTTCAGTCAAACCTGCGCCCACCTACTGCCATTACATCCACGGAGGATTGGACTTACGTAGGGCGTCTGTGACTGCCAAAACTGGCCCAGCCAGAAGGACTGCGTCGACAAGTCGCGATAGCAAAGTAACAGGCCCAGCTCCGGAGCAACACTCGAGGGGTGCAACCCCACCGAGAAAAGTATCCGCGCATCTCTGTCGAGCTTAATATGGCTCATGCAGGCTATAATCCAAATCAATGATCAACAAGATCAACAGGCCCCAAATCACATCTCTAACTCACTAGCTGGAAATGCTCCACAGCCGACAACAATGAAGGGTTCGGAAATCCCGAAAGACTAGAACCTACAACCCAAATCAAACAAGAACAGGCGCTAGGCATAGCCTCTCGTTGTTCTCGACCGAAAGAAAAATGTAGCCCTTAGAACCCAGATCACTCGAACCCTCCGGGGTGAGAGAGTTTACAGAAAAATGTGATATTTATTACTGAAACCATTTTCACTCGAACCCTCCTCGGGGTGAGAACTAAAAGTAGTTCTTTTTCTTTTTATAAAACCATATTGATTTAAGAAAATTCATTTTAATAATTTTTAGCTCTTTTTAGAAAAAAAAAATCAGTTAGAAAATAAGTTTTATTCCCAAACCCCGAAGGGCTAATGCCTTTGCCTAATCAGATAAGAATAGACTCCGGCGACCCTTCGATGTCTGGAAGAAAAATATTGATTGACTAAAATCATGTGTGTCCAAAAAGATTCTGGGTTCCAGGTCCTGCTATCACTAGTACACTACTGCCACGAACACGGCGGCGACAAATAAATCGAAGAACTCGAAAACCCGAGACCACCATTGACCCAAACGGCTCCCGCCACAGGTACAAGACTAGCTACATCTACCAGACTCCACTCTGCCCCTAAGCACGAGTGTAACATGCATCCCACACTAAGAGAAATCCCGACCACTCGGCCAACTACCCGGGTGAGGAAATCACTATGTCCAGGGATAGAGTATAACGTGTGGATGTCTAAAGTATAAATAAACCTAGCCCAAGTTGGAGTTTTCTACTAGTCTGGTTGAAACATGCAACATATGAAAGGGTGCTAGGTCAAAGTTCCAATCATAGTGTTTACTTCAACTGAAACATAAATAGGGAACACTATCAGACATGATCTCAATATCAACCAAAATAAACATCATCTCTTTTCCTAACATGCTTCCTAACACATCTCACAATCATGCATGCTTGCTATTCCATAGAATTAGAGAACCGTCCACCGGTTTTGGAGACGAAGCAATCCACCTGAAAAATGCGCGTCGATCCAAGGTCCAACTGAACGTGGATAATTCTCAGGCTCCCACGATTCCAACAAGTCCAAGAACACCCAATCTGCGAACCACTGCAAAAAGTATCGCATTTAGCATCAACGGTATCAGCTTCAAAAACAGCACAGAAAATGAGGGATTTCACCTCTGCACGGTCCTTAGAAAAATCCAGAAAAATCACTATTGCGTTCCTCGCGAAGTTTAGATACGAATCGAGTACTTATACGTCTCATTCCGACACTCGTAGGCCGAGAAAATCCATAAATACTCCGCCGCTGTCCAAAAATTGTCGCAGAAAAAGGGGGTTTAAAGAAGCTCCAGAAAACCCAGAAAAAACTCGAAACTGGCGGAAGTAGTAAATACAAGAAGTGTAGCCCTACCTGTCGTGAAGACGATGCAGCAAAAATCACTCAAAAATTCCCTTAGAGTAGCCCAGGGGAGCCCACGGACCAAAATGAGACGGAAAAGAACACCGGAAGAAGAACGTCGTAGTGCGCCGAATCGCAGAAATCGTTGATGACGAGATCTCCAAAAATCATCAAATCTCTGTGGGAGATGGAGAACAGGTGGAAGGATCCACGACCAAAAGGGGCTCAACTCAAAGTCGACAAAAAAAATGAAAAGATAGGGAGAGAGAGCTATTTATAGAGGCTAAAGAGGGGGGAGGGGAAATCACCCCTTTGGGGTGCGTTTTCGGGCGCCCGAAACATTCAGGCCCCGAAAAATGCACCCGGCCTCCTCTCCGCGCAGCGCCCGGATAAGCCCGGGCGCGACGCGTGTCCTGAACACGGGACAGCGGCGCCCGGCCGATCGGGCGCTGACGCGTGGCCCGACAGCGGGGCGAGGCGGGCCGGTGGCGCCCAATGGCGGGGCGCCACGTGTCGCCCCCCTGCGTGGGCGCCATACCGCCCGCACCTGCCCCGACCTGCCACGACCTGCCCATCCAATCAGCGTGCGCCACGTGTCCCTCCTCGGTGCTCGCTGCGCCCAGCGCATGCGCCAGGTCCATGGACCGCGCACCCGCAGCGCCGCGTGGACCGAGCCGCGTGAGCCAACCAATCCGGAGCTGCCACGTGGCTCCGCCCTGGTCCACGGCTCCCCGCGCGTGCTCCCATGGACCACGCGCGTGAGCCGGCCAATCCGGAGCTGCCACGTGGCTCCGCCCTGGTCCACGGCTCCCCCCATGCACCAAAACGTAAAGAAAACTTCCGGAGATTCGTTTTTGGGCATTCGGACTCCGAAAAGTACAAGTAAATAGCCGATTTTGACATTTTTTCACGCTAAATCCAAATCCAATTTCGGATTAGCCTGAAACCCTTTCTAAAATTCGGCGAAAGCAGCCGAAAGTCAGGCTTGATCCAGAAACCTCACAGAGTCCGTCCAACGCGTCCATTTGACGCGTTGCGGGTCCGACACACCAATAATAGGTGTTCCACAATATGGATCATGGGAAATAGCTGCACAAGGATCTGGGCCACTACATCCTCCCCCACTAAAAAAAGAGTTTCATCCCCAAAACTAAAACGCTCCACAACCACAAAACCAAATCGTCCAAAACTACTCGAAGTACGCCAACACAACCAAACAAGAAAGGTAAAGGCCCCACCAGCAGGAACGTCATCAACTCCAACTCTCTATTTGGAAAGCAGACGAAAATAACGAAATGTCCGAAAATTCCGAAAGGCCGGTGCCTTCGCCCAAATCAAACAAGAACAGGTTCGAGCACTGTCTCCATTTCTGGAGTAGCCTTTCGAAGTTTTCATCCCGTTCGTAAGTTTTAGCATAAAGGCGAGAAAAAGGGAGAGAAGTGTTGAAGCCGTTTTTGCTGTGGCTACAAAAATGAAAGCTAAGATCTAACCGTGACCCGTAGGGACACAACCTCTAGTCCTAATCGTCACATACGCTCAAGTGGTGGCGTCTATCCATTGTCGCTGAAGCCATCGCTGCAGGAAGGGTACTTCGGCAACCTGTAAAAATAAACTCCTCCTATCCAACTCGCGGAAGGGTCACTGTTCTCATTCCACAATCAGTCGTTGGATGATATCGCGCCAACCAGTCCATTCCGTATGCTCGGTCAGAGTCTTGGAGCTGCCACCAAACCGTCACGCCTGCCGGTATAATCCCAAGTCTCAACTGTACTGACTGTGCTCCACAACCCTCCTCTACTCACAGGATACGATCGAGAATCTAACCACTAATACATGTAGCAATAATTCTTATCTCTTATCCGTGCAGAGATGCAAATGCTCTACTAACATATATAGGAAATGCGGCAGTACTAAAATGCTCGAGCTCAACTAGCTATAAGTAAAATCATACCTGCGACGACACAATCCGCTGTCGGGGTGTCCTCCACCCGGGTTGCGTAAACCCGCCCACTGGGCGCTGAAGGTCGTCGCTCCGTCTGTCTCGACGTCGTAGCCCAATCTGTCTGGCGGTGTACCGGAGGGGCGTCCGCTTCTTGAACAGGCAAGGAGGGTGCTGTAGCGATAGGTCGCACTCACAAAATGGCTCGGGGGCAAACTACTCGGAAATGTCCTAACTCTCCACATAGGAAGCACCGTCCCTGTCTCTGGCCACACTGTGACGGTGGATGGGACCCGCCACAGATAACGCACCACTCCTGTCGGTGATGCCAATACTGTTGCTGCCGGGGGTACTGCTGCTGAGACTACTGTCGCTGCTGATACTGCTGATACTGCTGATACTGCGGCTCTGCGGGGGTCCACCAGATCTCTGGCGCCTCTGAAACCCACGATCCTCAGGGTAAAATCGTGGAGGTCTTGGCGGCTCCTGCTTACTCGTCTGTCCCCCGTCCTCAGGCACTGGGCGCTTCACGCCCGAACTCCTACCTAGGGCCGTGTCCTGCTCAGTCATTACCTCATTCTCTCGTTCCACATAAAGGGCCTACTCCATCGAGGCATCCAGAGTCTGCAATCTGCACGAACGGACGACCTGATAAATATCCCGGCGCAAACCTCGCTCAAACATATAGATCCGATGTGCCTCATCCCTGGCCGCGTGTGGTACACTGGCCAACAACCGGTTGAAATCCTCAATATACACCAGCACAGTACGGTCTCCCTGTCGGAGATTCTTCAACTCCTCCTCCAGCCTCTGTCTTGTGGGTTATGAATAATATGGATCTGAATATGAAAAAAACCACCTAGAGGGGGGGTGAATATGTGAAAACAATAAACACACCAAATCGTTGCGTAAAAAATAACCCAATGCGGAAAATAAATAAAGTACGCAAGATTTACGTGAAAAACTCCGTCACAGGAGTAAAAAACCACGGGACCGATAACACGAGAAAATCCACTAAGATTAAACACGTACAAGGTGATTTACCGTAACCCTACGACTCAACCTTTTCCATACGCTCCTAGTTGATCTTCTCCGCTCGCTCCGAACGCTCCTCGAATCCACGATTTGCGTCCCAACGCCGAATCCACGACGTTCAACGTCGAATCCACGACGTCCAACCGAATCCACGGTCTTCACCAATGCGGCACGTCTCGATCACACGAACGCGCTTCGCTCCGAATCCACGAGAGCGGTAGCACCTTGAATCCACAAGGCCACGCGAAATCGTTGTTTTGTTTGGTGATGATAATCCGAATACTTAGATCAAAGATAGATACAGAAATACCATCTAAGTATTCTTCAATTTGATTCTACAAGAAATAGGAGTTTGGAAACCCTAGAATCAAATTGAACAATATATATGAAGAAACATGAATTTAATCGTGTTTTCCCTTCTTCTCTATATTTGTGGATTTTTCTATAATCTTTCGATTATCTTCCTTTTTCGATTTTGGATCACCCTAAAAGATGAATGTAGGATGTATTTATAGGTTAGAAACCTTTGAAAAGAGATAAGCATCAAAAACTGACTTAACAGAATTTTTTCCGCACGGCGGTCCGGACTAGATTATGTAACGACCCGACCCACTAGCAATAATAACTCGTTGGGCCCAAACCACAACCCAAAATGCTTAAGCCTAGTTATTATTACTAGTGTCCATGCCTCATATAAACCTAATCACAATTCCATCCACATACGATGTGGGACTATTAGAGGCGTCACAGACTCCCCCCGTTTAGGCCTGACGTCCTCGTCAGCCCAAACACACGCACAGCAGCCCAAGATCACCAGACGATGTGATGTAACGATCCGACTCACTAGCAATAATAACTCGTTGGGCCCAAATCACAACCCAAAATGCTTAAGCCCAGTTATTATTACTAGTGTCCATGTCTCATATAAACCCAATCATAATTCCATCCACATCCGATGTGGGACTATTAGAGGCGTCACATATATATATATATATATATATATATATAATATATATATATATATATATATATATATATATATATATATATATATATATATATATATAAAATTGAGCTTCTATATTTTTAAAAGTACAAGTCATTGGTGTTTATAGGTTTTTAGCTCTTGGATGATAAGATGTGTGGTTAGGATGATAATAGGCTCCTTAGATTAAGTGAGTGATTGGTAGAATAAAATGATCTAAAAGATAAAATTAGCCAAATGGGTAAATCTAACGGTAGAAAACTTACAAGCACCAATTTCTTAGTGCTTGTACAAGCATAGTAGCCGGACTATATATATATATATATATATATATATATATATATATATATATATATTAGAGCTTATATGCTTTTAAAAGTATAAGCCCATCCATACTTATGAATTTTTTACCATTAGATTTGTATTGGGATTTGTGTTTTTACAAAGTCAACTAAAGAGAGAGAAAGATAAAATAAAAAAGCACAAATTCCAATACAAATCCAATGATAAAAAATTCACAAACATCGATGGGCTTGTGCTTTTAAAAGCATATAAGCTCTACTCTTTCTCTCTCTCACTCTCTCTCTCTCTCTCTCTCTCTCTCTCTCTCTCTCTATATATATATATATATATATATATATATATATATATATATATATATATATATATATATATATATATATATATATATATATATATATAGTCCGGCTAGAATATTATCGATAGCACCAATTAAGCAATTTGTGCTATCAAGTTTCCAATCTTTGGATGAAAGGACGTGCTGTTAGGATTATAGTGGTTCTCTAAGATTTTTACTATACAACTAACCACCCACTAAACCGTAGGAGACCACTATCATTCTAACCGCACATTTCTTAATTCAATGACTAAAAAATTGGTAGCACCAATAACTTAGTGCTATAGTATTCCAGCCTAGTTATATATATATATATATATATATATATATATATATATATATATATATATATATATATATATATATATAGCGGAGCTTATATACTTTGAAAAGCACAAGTTCAACTATACTTGTAATTTTTTTATCATTAGATTTGCATGGAGATATATATTTTTATATTTTCTTTCTCTTTCTCTCTTTTAAGTTCACTTTATAATAGCACAAATCTCAATACAAATTTAATAATAAAAAATTTATAAATATAATTGGGCTTATATTTTTGAAAGTATGTAAGCTCTACTCTCTCTCTCTCTCTCTCTCTCTCTCTCTCTCTCTATATATATATATATATATATATATATATATATATATATATATATATATATATAAACTCATTAATTGAGAGTACAGGAATGGCCACGTGGCGTGCCCTCCGTGTGCCCCCCTCTTCCGCTTCTCGACTGTTTCCCATTTCTCAGATTCGATGGTGGGATCCTAAGGGCCGCCCTCCTCTTGGTTAGGCTGTGCCCTTTGCGGTTCTCTAGGGGTCGCGCTCCTCTTTCTGTTTCTCATCCTCTCCATCGTACGTCTGCCCTAGGAGGATCCCGTGGTGATCCGTGTGTTCCTAAACGACTTGGCGGTTTGGATCGCCGTCTGTGCCGTGCCCCTTGCGCTCCTCTGCGGGCCATTCGCTTTTGGGATCCCTGCGTGTTGGTAGGGTTTGTTCTCTTTCTCTCTTTTCCTCTCTTACCGCCTCCCAGCCTCTCTGTGCCGCCGTCATTCTTGACGATCCGACGCGGATCCATGGGTTTGGATTTCATCCCGTGGTGGGATCTGCTTCTCCCTACTCCATGCCTTGCCAGTTCCTGTGTGTGGCTATTCCCTTTCTCTAAGGGTCGCTCTGTATCTCCCCTTGATCTGTCGGTTCCAAGTCGATCGAATGGTTGTTCTTCTTTTGCCTCCCATTCTTGCAGGTTCGTGTCCTTTCCTGTTTGTTAAGGCTGCTTAGTTGTTGGTAATGATGGCATGCTATTAATAATATGGGGCTATAACCCTAACTCTATACAGATTTCTGCAAATTATTACCTATGGATTTTAGTAACGGCAATATCCATTGCAGATTGTCTATAGATTTTATTGGGATATTATAGAAATTTATTTAAAATAAAATTTTTTCAGTTTTTTTTTTCCTACTACAGATTAAGTACTCTCATAGTAATTTTTAAAATAAAGTTTTCTTTACATAATATTTGCTCTCTTATTTTTTACCCTACATATATCTTTTCTAGATTTTTAGATTCTCAACAATAATTTCCTAGATTGTTCACAATGATTAGTACACCCCCAATCTTCTTCATTTATTTAAGAATTTAAATGTCTATATATATATAAGTAAAAGTAGCTTACTGTTTACCCATGAACGCCATCATCATCATCCTCATACTCTTTACTCTTGCATACTAAGGTATATTCTCATTTTCAGTTTCTCCACCCATTAATTGTTTTCTTATTTTTACAAATGTACTTACCTTTTTACTGTTGCCTATGCCATAATTTGATAGGTCTCTCTAAATTACTGTTTTTCTTACTTGCTTCCAAGGTACGATACTCTACTGCATTTCTCTTTTATATGGGTTCAGTTGGTTGCCTTCTCGGTACACAGTGTCTGATTGGTTCACGGCAGTGTTTGCATCGGTTTTGTTGTTTTCTGTAGCCTTTTCTCCATGCTGTTTTTCCTGCTTTCTTCGTTTTATTTCCTGTTTTTTTTTCCTTACCATGTTGCTTTACTTTTGGGATTTTTGTACTAATTGCTTCTTTGTTGTGTTAAGTAATCTGTTTGGTTTGTTTGTCGGCGTTAGCTTCGGGTTGGGTAGCCGTATAGAAGGAAGCTGAATTTCCTGCCATACTGTGGTCTGGACGGTCCGAACATGGACAACCACCCGTCGTCGTGTATCTCGAATGTTGTAACTACTACGCCGTCACCTTTCTGTCTTTTGCCCATTTCCGTTTTTTTTTTCCTTTTTTTCCTTCTTCTTTTCCTCCCGTGAATATTAGCTTACTTTTGGTTTATAGAGTTTGGTTTTTGTTTTTTATGCATTGCTGTTTGGTGGGAGGCTCACTGTTCTGCGGTTCTCCCGCTTACTGTTTTCGTTGTTTCAGCGGCGGCACAACCTTACCAGGGTTTCGGCTACGAACCTGCTTCCCCTTTTTTTTCTTATTTTGTGTTTACTATTAACGACTTTTCCGTTGCTCCTATTTTCCCTCACTGTTTTACTCTTTTTATTTGTATTTCCTTCAGTTTATCGCCTTATGTGCATTTTTTTTTTTTCCCTCTTTCTTGGTGTCCTCTTTCTTTTCCTTCTTCTTTTCTGTGTGTCGGTGGCAGTGATGACGTGCATGGCGGGTCGCGATCTTCTTGGGGGGCGGTTTGATACTTTACCGGCCCGTCATCTGGCGCTCTTTTTGGTTTGTGCTGTTTTTTAAAATTTTATGTGATTTCCTCTTTGATTAGTGGATGCGTATGTCGTTTTTACTGTGCCTCGGCTGTCCCACATGGTTTCTCTATTTCTTGCGGCTTCGGATTTTTTTTTCTTTCTGTTTCTACAGTTTCGCCTGCTGTTTGGATGGCCCGTCCACGGGCAACCACATGTCTGGTCTTTCTGTGCATCTTTGTTTTCCTCCAGCTTTGTTCTGTATGGTTTTTCTATTCTTTTCTGTTTCTGACAGTTTTTTTAATAGTCTTCATAGTTTGGTCTGGTGTTTGGATGGCCCGTCCACAGGCAACCACACGAATGGCCTTTCTGTGTATCTTTGTTTCCTCTGGTTTTGTCCCACGGTGTTTCTTTCCCTCCTGTAATGTTGCTTGCAGCGTCCTCTTGATGTTTTTAATAAATTTTTGTTCAGAAAATAATACTTTATAATCAGGTCAGGGCAACTTCCCAGCGACTTATCTGAAACCCAACATGCTAAGAGGCTCCGACTCACGTACAGTCTAAACTACATTAATATCATTACATGCTTATATTTCATTGCAAAAAATATTAATTTTGTTCAATTATGTAAATTAATTTGTAGGTTTGATGAAGTTGCCTCTACCGATGATGCCAAGAAATGACAAATTACTATCCGTGCTTCTCGCTGTTTTCTTTTACTACGTATATGTTTTATACAAATTTTGTCTGAGATATGATTGTCTACTTAAATAGTTCCAACTTTCTATAAACTTTGTTAAATGAAATATTACTATAGTATGACTTAAGACTCTCTTACTGTCTACTTAATACTATTTATTTTCTATATTTTTGTTTGTTACCCGCAGCGAAGCGCGGGTACTCCACTAGTATATATATATAACCGTAGGTTTTGGCCTACAAAAGTCTCAAGGCCCAAATCCCGTCTCGCGTTAAAACTTATAAAAATTTGAATAGCCGCGGGAGCTTATTCCATTCACTCATTATACAACTACTTATTCCTTCCATTCCCCACTGAGCCTCCTCTCGACCGAGAGGAAGCCAAGTTAAAGAGGATGAAGTTCAAAGCGTTCCTCACCCAGGACGGTGTCCACCTCCTCGACAAGCGTACGCAAACTCTCTCTCTCTCTCTCTCTCTCTCCCGACACACGCATTTCACCAAACACCTCATCTGCATGGCCTTAAATATGCTATCTAGGGTTTCTCCCTGCTCTGGACAAGGTGGGCCGGATCTGCCACGTGTACCTCACCCCCGACCACGCCATGTTCCTCCACAACCTCCTCGGCTGCGGCGGCGGGGGCGGCGGGGTCGAGTGCGTGGCCCAGTTCAACAAGGACCTCCTCTTCCGCGACTACCGCATCGCGAGCGCCAACGCCGATCGGATCGCCTTCGCCGTCGACGTCCCGCTCCTCCACCGCGCCCTCCGCAGCGCCCTCACCATCCACGCCCAATCCCTCGCCACCGCCGCCGCGGTCGACATACAGATCAAGCTCGTCAAGAAGCTCCCCGCGGGGTCGCGCTCCCCGTCGCCGTTCCTCACTTTCGAGACCAAGGGCGCCCGCTCCGCCGTCGTGCAGGACGTTCCCATCTCGAAGCCAATCTCCCGCTCCGACGTCGCCGAGCTCCAGGCCTCGCTCGATGCCGCACAGGATCTCCCTCAGGTGGTCCTCTCAACCCCTAATCCTCTTATTTCTACCCAAATTTGTGCCATCTTGTTTGAAAAATGGTTTTTTTCTTAGTGTAATTTTGTTCTAATGGCACCTTTTTTTTTTCCCCTTAATTCCTAGTCTAGCATGAGAAATGTGATAAAGTATGCTAAATCGGTTCACTTGCAATTTCAACATAATTGGATAATCTCTACTTTAGCTAGTGATCTACAATTGCATTTCATTTAGTTGTATTTTGCAAGGGAATTCCTCGATACATCTACAATTTTGAATTGTTATTCCTTTATGTTTCTATTTGCAGACTCTGGTTCAAGTGCCTGATCTGTCCCAGCTGCAGAGCCTGGTGGACCGGCTCAAGAACGTTGGCGACCTCCTCACGGTCTCCATCACTCAGTACGGCGACCTCCATTTACAGGTCTCCACCTCCCTCATCACCGTCGGGTCGGAGTTCAGGAAGCTCAGAGTCCTCGGTGCGCATGGTATAACTCACCAACTATTCGACACTGATCCCTTTCACTGAAAAGCAGCCATCTTTTTGATAAGTTTGTTTCTCTCAGTTGATCCACCGGTCGGAGACCAGAACTTGAGTGCCCGGACGCGCACAGAGATGGCGATTCAGAGGGGTGAGGCGCTCTCTGTGGTTCGTGAATCTCTCTCTCAAAGCTTTATTAGTTCTTTTCTTGTCATTGCTAGCTGCTGATGTTCATCTGGTTAGTCATGGAATCCTGAATGAGTTAAGGGCTGAAAGCCAAATGTTGTAATGGTAAAAGAAACATAAATACATCAAGATTTCCTATAAAGTTCAGTGATCAATAACAAGAATAATTCGAGGGACTAATTTGCATGGTGGAAGGTTTGAGAAACTGATAATATGAATTGTAGGACTAATGTAAAACAAAAACATGCACTTAGAAAACGAGAATTGAGAAGCAATGAAGTTTTTCATCTGTACTAACTTGCAAAGCACTTGAACTATCACGATAATTTAGCGATTAATTAATAGCTCCTTTGTGTGTTTTTTCGCCGTTCACACATTAGGTGAAATCTTTAGTTGGCTAAAATTCATGAATCACTTGTAACTTTTTTAAAAAAATTTGGTAGTATTACAGCTGATGCTATGAATCTAGTGATGGGGTTTTTTCATCTTCCTTTGCCTAAAGCAGCAAGCGAGCATGAAGCACTTGGCAAAGAGTTTGCAGTGTCATTTGGCCAAGCCAGATTGCGCCTTCTATGGTGTGTTCTCCTGATGCTCCCCCCGCTTTCATCTCAATTCTCAATTACCATGTTTGATTATAAGTATAGTTAACTAATCCTATGCTGAAAATATTTTGTAATTGTTGGTGTTGTACAGGTATTGCTCCACATGGTGCTTGCTTAACAGTGATATTCCAGTTCTTCATTCCCGGGACGCGCCTCACTGATAAATCCATCAGCTTCTACTGTAGGCTCCCCGTCCTCGACCCGGGCTCCAGTTAGATAACTTTAGTTATTCAACTCCTACAAATAGTGTTTTCCTTAAATCACAGTTTTTTTGGTCTTTCTGTACATAGCATAAGTTGAGCTGTGAAGATTTCAGTTAATATAGTTGTGGCTCAGCCTTGTTCATGATTCTCTGGACTTTCAAGTTCATGATAGAGATTCCACAATTTTCTCAAACCAAAGTGAAAATTATAAAGCACATCAGCACATTCTTAAAGAGGAATTGAGGCCCTAAACTTTATGCCACTTGAAAAGCAGTTATCAAGATGATCCAAAAAATGCACTCTCATCTATTAACAGAACAAAAATTAAGAATATAAAATGCCAAGGCAAAATTCTTGCACTTGTAACATCAAAATTCCCTAAATGATACATTTAGAACAGGAGAACAAGCTATTCTTGGCTCTGCACCTAGACCCAGTATTGTCATACATCGATCCGAAGCTTTGACCTTCCTTAACTCCTGTCGCCCGGTAAGTTTGTTCGGTAAAAGTGCAGCTGCATCGGAAGATGAGGTGGCGGAGGTGGTGAAAGAGACTGAGAAGGAAAATGCAACTGTGGCGGCATTGGTGCTTGAACTCCCTTGCCTTTGCTCTGCTCAGTAAAACCTCCTTGGATCTCCCTCCTTACCTGAAAACCTCCAGTTCAGTGAGGAACTTTCTGGAACCGAACTGCAGTAATCTGGTGCAGAAAATGGCAATCCTCCCTGGAAAGGCATGCTTGGCATGCCCCTTGGCCAGGGAAACCCTAATTCTAAGGGTTGGTTGGCGTTCACAGTTACTGCAAAGTTTGGTGGCTGATGAGGAGGCAAAGATAGATGGCTGCTAAATGGTGCCTGGAGCGGCGGTAGTGGCTGTGGCAGCCCACTGTGATTGTCAATTCTTGGAGGTTGTAAATGCCCTTGGGGCAGATTAGTTTGAGATGTTGGTGGGTTCCACAGTATCTTAGGGTTTTGGTGTGGTTGATCACCAGATTGGTGGCTGCGAATTCTGTCTTTGCGATCCATGACAAGGGAATTTGAACTGAGAGAAAAGCCGGACCTTAAAGGAGCACGTGCAGTGGAAGATTCTGAAACTAAGTTTTGCTTTTGAATATCAGTTGATGAGGGTTGAGGAATATTGAAAGCATCGGGCTCATTGCCCCGTTCTTTATTTATGTTGGTTTGGCCAAGATCGGAGTGTGTTTTGTGGACATGGGTCTCAAATTCTGTTCTGTCGAGAAAGGATTTGAGACAATGAGGAGTGGCACAAATGAACATCCCCTCCATCATCTTAATGCTTTGGATCTTCTGAATACGCTCGTCGCAACTGAAGAGAAGTAAGAAGAGTCAAATAGCTAGAGCAAGAAACCAAGAATTTAAAATACGTTAAAGACATTAATTATAAAAAGAAAAAGAAAAAAAAAAAAAAAAAAGGCAAGAAACTTTTGCTGATGTATATTAAAAACTCTAAGCAACACTTCAATTAGCACTTTCATACAGTTCACTCAGCTTGACCTCTTGACCAATGCACAGTGTTAAGATATGCGATCGAGTTCTCTTTACATAAATTTGTTACTCTCAAGACTTAAATGCCCATCCTACTATCAAACTCAATCTGTTTTTGAGGTAACCTACTACCACAACCTCGGTAACTGTACCAAGTTTTGATGTTCAATTAACATTCTATATAGAATAAAATATGATAAGCTGGCAATTAACCCAAAGTGTTTCAAGATAAATAAACAGCCTTGAACAAGGATGGCCAATAAGAGATCCAGAACTCATTGAGAATCCTTTTACAAGCAATAATGAGAAACTCATATATCTTGAAAAGGATTGCTGTGCAAGTAACAATATAGCTATAACAACAACAACAACAAAACATACAATAGAAGCTACAAAGACGGAATATAATATTTTATGGTTGAGTGTTTAGGTATGTCCCGATTATTTGATCAAATTTTTACAAGTTCAACTATGGCGTGCGGCAAAGGTAATATATATATAGAACATAAGCGAGATAGAGTTTAATAAAAGGCAAATATATTGAAATGAAAGAGATAAAGAAAAAGAAACACATAGAACTCGTTGAAAAGCTCCTAAAATCAGCACTCAGACATTTTAAGTTAACAAGCATACAAGTAATCACATCAGGAAAGAAACAATTATACCAAGTATTAATGTCATATAATTCCAATAAAATATTACAAGGATTTATCATGTAATAAAGTATCTGATGAGAAGTGTTAGGTAGGTGATCGCCTACACTCCAGCGTTAAATTGCTTACTATGCGATAGGAATATTACCTACGTAATTTATACGAGCCCAATTAATAGCATGTTAAACACTCTGAGGGACGTCGGATGCATGAATATCTCTTTCAGTATAAATCTATCGAGAGTATAAAAAAGTAGGAAAAAATATAGCTTACAGATAGCAGCTATAATCACTCCTTGCACAGGCCAAACAGAAAGCATGCTCGCAAGGAATCTGCGATGAACAAAAAACAATCAGAGGCATGATAACATACATGAATAACTAGATCAAACAGGGTAAATATATATAAAAATTACAGCACAGTTTCAACATACTGAATGGCAACATACGATCGCGCATCCAAATGAATCAGAAGCCACACAAGATCCAAAGCGAAGGCATAGAAGCTGCTTTTACTTGGTTGCTTGTGAAATAAATCGTATTTTATAAGGAAAAAAGAAGCTAAACTAGTTTGATTTATTCAACAACTTTGATTTTGCGAAATGGGATCAACAATTTCTATTCAACATTTTTACTCTATCATGCATCTGAATTTAAACAAACAAACAATGGAGAAATTATTGCATGCAACCTAAACAGCAGCAGATCTGTATGTACATAATTTAAAAACCATGATTCTTAACAATCTTTTTTTAATACGCCAAACTGTGGATTCGCTAGCAGCGTTGATTTCTGCGATCGTACGATGCATACGAGTGATGGTCGATCTCATGCAAAGGTTTATTATTAGATTGAGAAGAATTCAAAGAACTGCAAAGGGGGGGGGGGGAGGGAGGCTGTTTTGGCATTACGAGGCGGCCGTAGATGGCGATGGGGAAGTCGCAGCGGGCGCAGATGTGGACGCGCTCGCCGAGAAGGCGGCGGGAGCGGCGGCCGACGGGCCTTTCGCCGGCGCCGGCGCCGGCGAGGGCCCCGATGCTCTTCGCGACGGGGATGTCGGCCAGGACGAGGTGATCCGGACACGCCACCGTCACCGCCGCCTCCTCCGCCGCCGCCGCCGCCGCCGGAGCCTTCGCCGCGCCGCCGCAAGGATCGACGGAGGATTTAGGGTTTAGTCGAATTTGGAGCATCCTCTCTCTCTCTCTCTCTCTCTCTCTCTCTCTCGCTCTCTCTCTGGTAATTCTGAGGAATCGACTTTTTTTTTTTTCTTTTTTTTTCTTTTTTTTTTTTTGTGTCGAAGAGTAAATAGGTTTTCGAATTTCTGAGGTGTTAATATAAAATAAAATTTGAATCAAATCTATTAAATTATTATTATAATTAAAATTTTAAAAATTAATTTAATTAATTAAATATTAATATCTTGTTACTATAAAATTAATATAAATTTTTTAAGTGATGATAATAATTAAGATGCTGTATTATTTTTGTATAATAAAAAATTAATATCTAATAAAATAAATTAAATTATAAAAATTTAATAATAATTACTTATAAAATTTAAATAAAAAAATTATAATAAACTAATGTTTGAAGCAATGGTCATGTTTGAGGTGTGAAGTGATGGCGGATGGATGAACATTTTGTCTACACTGCGGATGTTTAGTTGGATCAAATTATAATTAAGATTTAAGAGTATTGTATCTATATATTTTAAATAAATATTTTGTTTTATTTTAAAAAATTCAAGTATTAAAATTATGTTTAGTGCTAACTATCTAACATGAAGTTGTTTGCACAGTCCTTTTATATGGATTGAATTTGTTCTACTTAGTAATCATCATTTAATATGTGAGTTATTTAGTGTGGTTGCTTTGAATTTCATGCACCATGCTAATAGGCACTATTTTATTTTATTTTATTTTATTTTATTGTTGTTGTTGTTGTTGTTGTTGTTGTTGAGAACTGAATGAATCGTTCGGCATGAGTTATGAAGACAGGTATACGAAAATAAAAAAAAAAATTAAACGATCAAAAAAATAAAAGCAAGATAGAAGACTCCAGAATTTACATGATTCGGTAATTTATTTATGTCTACGAAAGAAACCATCTCTATGATTTGGGCGAAGTTCTAAACTCATTCGAGTGTTTTCGGCACGAGTTCGATGCAAAAATGAGTGTTGGAGAAAATACCATATTAGATTTTGGCATAAAATAGTTAAGGAACAGTCAAAGTTGAGTTTTGATCTTTCTATCTCTAGAAAAGAAAAATTCCTTGTGGAAGGAGCTCTAAAGTTGGATTTTGATCTCCTCCAAAGCAAAGAAATGGAGGGGTTCAAAGAGGAAGCTCTAGGAGAAAGAAGAGCTTCTTCTCTCCGCGTTTTAGTAAGAAATAAAGAGATGGGTTTTTAGAATTTTGAGATTTTGAGAGTTTTTTAATTTTAAAAGAGATAGTGGAGATTTCTTATGATTTCTAAACCATTTTTGTGGGCATTCTTGAAGATCCAAGAGATCGAGTACCCCTTTTTGCAAGAGGTTAATTAGATGTGGGGGATTCTACTGAAAAGGATGATCTAATACTTGTTCTTTTACTTTCTTTTGATCTAGAAATATATTTAGTAAGTGTTGAAAGTTTTAGTATGTATGTTAATATATGAGGGAATTAGGGTTTAACCATAAGCAGTATAAAAAGAAAAAAAAAATCAAGGATTAGCCTTATGGTTGCATGAGAAAGGAAACCTAGTTGTAGGTCAACTTATGAGTGGCAGTTAACTTAGAAAATAATCTAGGTTTATAATGTGTGGCATTAACTTAGGAAAATCTTAAGATAAAATATAGAGTTAATGAATCCTAGGTTAAGTGTGATAAATAGCATTTAGCGTATTTGGGACATTGTGGCACTCTAAAGTCTTGACCTTAGGGTTAATTGAGTAAAAAATGAGTAAACAAGAGAACCCAAATATAAATTGATATCCTTAGTCATCCTAATTATCATAAAGTTATAAATCTAGAGTAGAAGAGAAAAATAAAGATCATAAGATTTTTCGAAAGTGTCAAAGCAAACGGAAAGGTTACGAGCATATTTCGACTTCCGGAGAAGGGTTACGAGTATATTTTGACTCTCTTAGTGTTTGAGTGCCTAAGTGCTTTAAACTCCTTCATTGGCTAAGTTGGAGAAGATTCCTTGTATAAGTCAACTCTCCACCAGTTTGTTCTAGATGAACACAAGCAACCGTAAAATAGAGAGGGTTTCACACATAAGTCGATTCTCTATGAGGCACGATTATAAAACCTAAATCATAATAGGATTAGAGTAACCGAGTGCATGTGGTCGAATTAAAGATAACCCATGAGTAGTGGCATAGTGGTTGTGTTGGTATAGTAGCCTAGTGTGTTGTGGCATAGCGGTTTATGTATGTGAACTAGTAGGGTAAAAGCTTTTACTTGCATACTAGTGTAAAATTTATCTATTTTAAATATTTATCTTGGTACTAATACTCCTATTGGACTAAGTGGTGTAGAGTATATTTCTCGATGGATGAATCCACTGAAAACTATTTGAGGTTTTCATACTCCGTGGTTTACACATTTTTGCAAATCCAGTTATCATCGATGAGGCGCGTGATAGGGGCAAATGTCCGGCAAAGCACTGGACCTAGAAGGTCTAGTGTACATGGCTCCATTTTGTGTAGAGAGAATATTATTGTATTTTGAGAGAGGAAAGCAAAAGAAAAATTGTAATTAACAATGTATTTAATGTTTATTCTAGTATTCACAATTTCAATTTTATATAAGTATTTATGTTTAATGCAAAATTTCACAATAAGATTAATTTACAGCTTATGAGAGAGAGATGAGAGAGTGGAAAGGTGTTCTCGGCAGGTGTCCGGGACCTTCCTCCGGCGTCGAACCCCCCCGCCGGTCCCAGGCGCAACCCGGCAGGTGTCCCGAGAGTAGCACGGACGGACAAGACTCGCCACTCAGCGCAGCTAGGACGCGACCCTGGACAGGAAAAGGCTCCTCCGCGGCTCAGGCTTTGGATAAAGAGTTGCTGGCCAGATTCCTGAAGCTGAAGGACTCCCATCAGATTCGTCGTACAAAGGTCGAAGGGTCCTCTCAACTGATTGCTACCTCGGACACTACCTTTGACGTCCGTAGGGTCACTTGGGCGGATCACTGCGGCTCCACTCTTTGCAAAGTGGGTTTTGAGGGGCCTCCCCCCCATCCCCACGGATCCACCCAGGTGTGCAATTCTGCTGGCAGGGCCCAGCTCTCCTTTAAAGAGGCCCTGGTCAGTGGTCCACTGCCTCGACAAACTTCAGTTCGCCGGACGCGCCGGTCACCCTCTAAGCTCGACCTCAAGAATCGCTGCTTTCGGTGCCTTGCTAGTGACCACCGGCTCCGCGACTGCAGGGATCCCCTGCGCTGTGCGGTGTGCTTTGGCACCGGCCACCGGGCGCGGCGCTGTCGGCTACGGAACCCTGCCCCCCCACCAAAGATGTCCTCGGGGCGCGACTTCCGGCCTAACCTTGTCAAGGCTTTCATTCCGCTCTCCGAGGAATTCCGTAGACGCCAGCTGCAGCGCCGCTCTGCAGTCTTGGCCGAAATCATTGGTCGATCCAACCTGAGCCACTTCCCACAGGCGAATATTGCCGAGGACCTCGTGGCTAGGTTTGGCGGCTACCCCACCGACTTCACGGTGGCGAAGTATCTGGAGCGGCACTTCGTTATCTTCCTCCCGGACTGGGTCCGACCGGAGGATATCCTTCGCAGCTCCCCCATCCGCCTCCAACATTGCAGTCTCCAGTGCCACGCGTGGGACCCCTATCGCAATGCGAGCTCCTCCAGGCTCCAGTACTCTGCTTGGATCAAACTTTTCCGCCTCCCTTTCGAATGCTGGACGGAGTCGTGCGTCACCGCCATTGTCACCGGCTTCGGCCGCTTCCTTCGCGCCGACCCCACAAGCGCAAACTTGGATGATCTTACTGGCTTCAGGTGCCTGATCGCCGTCGACGACCTTGCCGAAATTCCGGAGAACCTGTCCGTCTCGATGGGAGACATCCGAATCTCCGTCCGGGTGTCCATTGAGCGCACGGCCCCCTTCGGCGGGGAGGACCGGGGGACCCCCTTCGCCGGTGGCGACGCCAATGAGGGGGGAGACCAGACCGACCCCCGCGGGATGGCCCTGGCCCGGAGGATACCATTGCCTGGTGGGGGGGGCGGTGCCAACTCCTGGGAAGGAAACCGCTCGGGCGGCAGCCCTTCCGGGGAGTCCTCGGAGCTTCGTGACCGTCGGCGGTTCGGGGACAACCCCCGGCGCGCCCACCGGCCTCCCCCCTCTCACCGCTCCGGCGTGGTGAATCTTCCCCCCTCTCCCCCCTCTCACCGCTCTGAATCTTCCCTCTCTGGCGTGGTGCCGTCGCCGGCCGCCCCCCTCTGCTCGGTTCCCTCTGCGGGCCAGCCTCGGCCCTCGCGCGATCCTCCCCCGCTGCCTGGCTGGGCTCCTCTGACGGCTCCGCACCTCGGGACCCGTCCGTTGCACCGCTCTGGCAGGTTTTCGAATCGGTTTACCGGTTTTGGCCTTCTTTGGGCGAAGTGCCCCCCCGCTCTGTCTCCCACCTCCTCTGGCTTCGTCTCCTCTCGTCTGCGGGGTAGGTGGTGTAGCCCCCCTCGTAGCGGCTGCTCGTCCAGACCGATGACCTCATCTCATCCTGCCACCTCACCCTCGGGGCTTGACTTGGCCCACCCGAAGACTTCTGCATCTCTGGACTGCCCTCACCTCGGGGCCCACCCCTCCTGCTCCTGTCTCCCACCCTCGGGGCCCACCCCTCCTGCTCTTCCTGGTGAGCCCCCCTGTGGGCAGGGCTCGGGGCTGCCCACCCCTTCTGCTCCTCCCGGTGGACCCACCTGCGGGCTGGGCTTGGGGCTCCCCGTCCCTGGGCCCTGGATCGCTCTTGAGTCGGCCCACTACCTTTCCTTACCAGATCTTTCTCTTTTCCCGCTGGGCCGCCTGGACCTTGCTCCTCTCCACTCGCCCTGGGCCCCCGTGAGGCTGCCTGCCCACCTCTCTGACCCCCCCGTCCGACTACGCGTCTTCCTGGGCCCCCACTTGGGCTCGAGGGATCTGGGACCCTTGGGCCTGCCTCACCCTTCCCGCCCGCCACCTCTGGGGACCGCCTCTCTTCCCCTCGCTCTTCTTCCGGGCGGCCCTGTTGGGGCCAGCTCCTTTGCCGCCGTGGCCACCTCTGCGGTGCCGGCTGTTTTATCGCCCTACGATTCCGACGACGCACCGGACCCTCCGCTCTGCCCTTCAGCCGTTGAGCCTTGGACGGGACTTCTGTCATCCCGGCTGCCGTCACTGACTGCCCCACACCCGGGGAGCGCGGTCGGTCTGTTCTTCCCTGCTCTGCCGGGACGGCTGCTGCCTCTACTGCTGCCTCCCGGGGCAGTCCTCTGTGGCGACTCTGCAGCTTCTACTTGCTGCGGGAGTCCGCCCACCGCCGCCCCCGGGACTGCCTCCCCCCTACCGGTTGACCCAGCTGCCTTGGAGGCTCCACCGGAGCTTGGCCCCTCCCTCCTCCGTAGAAGCCCCAGACTTGCGCGCAGGGCCGGCCTCCATGCCCTGGAAGCCGCAGTGGTGCGCAAAGCAGCGATCCTATCGGGTGACTGTCCGACGGGGATGGCTTTCTACGCCCCGCGGGCGGGCCCTGCACCTGTCCCAGGCCGTGATCAAGCTTCTGCTTCCGCAGCATCCCGGAATATAATCGCTTTAGCGGCCAGGGTCGGCATCAAGCTTTCGGTGGAGGAAGCTGCCAACCTGGAAAGCTTTGGTGTCTCGGTGGGCATCTAAGCCCAGCCTCCCGGTGGTTGGCTTTGGTGGTCGGCCTTGGTGCTCTCTTTGTTTCAATGTCTCAAGTCTGTACCTGGAATGTCCGTGGTCTCAATGACCGTCGTAAGAGGGCTGTAGTAAAGTCGGTTACTTCTAATCTAAGGGATTGTATCTTATGTTTGCAAGAAACGAAGGTTGACTCAGTCTCCCGCTCCTTCCTTTCCTCCTTCGCTGGGCGCTATTTCAATAAATGTCAATTCATCCCGGCATCCGGTGCTTCCGGAGGTATCGTCACTTGCTGGAATTCGGATAACGTGTCCTGCACCGAGGTTCTTGTGCGGGATTTCTTCCTCACGCTCCGCCTTGTGCACCGTGTCAGTGGCTTCGCTTTCTGCCTCACCAATGTCTACGGGCCTCCCGGGTGGGACGGGAAGGCGGCCTTCTGCGCCGAACTTGGGGCTCTCAAATCCCACTGCGCGGGCCCTTGGCTGGTTTGCGGGGACTTCAATCTAATTCGCAATCAGGCCGAGCGTAGAGGTAGGACCTGGAGCTTCAAGCTCATGAGAATGTTCTCCAACCTCATCAACTCTTTGGAGCTCATCGACCTTCCAATTGGCAATCAGCAATTCACCTGGTCTAATCTTCAGAGAATCCCCACCTTGGCCAAGCTTGACCGCTGCCTGATCTCGACGGAATGGGACTCCTCCCTCCCTGGTACCAATGTGATTGCGCTCCCCCGCATCACCTCGGACCACTCACCCCTCCTTCTAAAGACCCTGGCCAATCTTCGCAGCCGGCCCTTCAGGTTGGAGAAGGTGTGGCTCTCCAGGTCCGACTTCGTTCAGCTCGTCCCTGTGTGGTGGAATGAACAGCCGGCAACACCTGGAGGTGCCCTTTCCTTCGCCTCGAAACTCCGACACTGCCGGAAAAGGATCAAAGAATGGTGTGCCTCGAACTTTTACAGCATCAACAAAGCTAAACGCGCATCCTTGGACGAGCTTCAAAAGCTCGACCGTTTAGAAGAAATGTCTACCCTGTCTGACTGCCAGCGCCGGACCAGAAGCGCTCTTAAGGCAGACCTAACCAACATCATAGCTGATGAGGAGCTACTCTGGCAGGTGCGAGCTAAGCAACACTGGCTTAAGGAAGGTGACGGTAATACCAGCTTCTTTCACGCCATGGCCAGTGGGAGAGCCAGAACCAACCACATCGGGGCTGTGGTCGACGACGGGCGCTCGCTCGAAAGAGAAATGGACAAGAGCGACTACTTTTATCGCAAGTTCAAAGAGCGCTTCGCACCTGAAGGCATCACCCGTTCCTCGTGTGGGGACTGGAGCGAGGTCTTCGGCAACGAAGGCTTTTTAGGCGCGGACCACCTCACTGAACCGTTCTCCTTGGAAGAGATTAAAAGGGCCACCTTCCAACTAAACGGAGACAAGGCCCCGGGGCCCGACGGTTTCACTATGAGATTCTACCATCAATTCTGGGATGCGATCTCTCCGGACCTCTTGAAAATTTTCGATGATCTTCACGCCGGGTCCCTAAACACTGGCCCTATCGACTACTCCTATATCTGCCTCATCCCTAAGGTTGCTGGCGCTACTACGGCAAACGACTACCGCCCGATCTGTCTCCTCAACGGTGTCCAAAAAATTATCTCTAAAGTGCTGGCGAACAGACTGGAGATCGTGATGCCAAACCTCATCTCACCTTCTCAGTCGGCCTTCCTTAAAGGAAGGCTAATTCTGGACTCCTTTGTCACAGCTAGCGAGCTGATCAGCTGGGGTGCCAAAGTGGGTCAAGAGTGCGTTGGCATTAAGGCGGACTTCGAGAAAGCTTTCGACAAAGTGGATTGGAATTATCTTAGAAGTCTGCTGACCTGGCTAGGGGCCTCCACTTTATGGTGCGACTGGATGGACCAATGCATCACCAATGGAAAGATTGCGATTCTGGTTAATGGGACCCCGTCTAAATGGATCAAACTCAAGCGCGGGCTCAGGCAGGGGGATCCTCTCTCCCCGTTCCTCTTCCTGATTGCAGCGGAAGGATTAGCAAGACTGATGGAGAGAGCAACCAGGAACAACCTGCTGAGAGGGGTTGGACCTTCTGACGACGCAAAAATCGCCATCCTTCAGTATGCGGACGACACCATCTTTTTCTGCGAGGCCAAGAAACGTCAACTCCGAAATCTGCGGTTCATCTGGCAGATTTTCGAATGGGCCTCTGGGTTAAAGATTAACAGAAGCAAGTCCGAGCTTTTCTATCTGGGCGGCATTGCGAACAAAGGGAGGGGGCTCGCCGAGCTCATGGACTGCAAACTGGGCACCCTACCGATCAAATATCTTGGCCTACCCCTGTCAAGGGGGAAAATCAGGAAGGAGGACTGGGGTGGAATAATCACCAACATCGAAAATAGGATTGAAGGCTGGCAGGCCAAGCTTCTCTCCCAGGGGGGGCGACTCATTCTAGTGAACTCCGTGCTGTCCAACCTGCCGCTCTACTTCTTCTCCGTTTTCAGAGCACCAAGCTGGGTTATCCGCCGCATTGACTCTCTGCGAAGGGCCTTCTTCTGGAGCGGCTCCAGCAACGTTACCGGGGGACGCTGCCTTGTCAACTGGAGGACGGTCTGCAAGGCGAAAAAAGAGGGCGGCCTAGGTGTAATTTGTTAGAAAATAATCGCACTAACTTTGATTGTGATTAAATTATCTAACTATTTTTATGATTAAATTTAAATAACAGAACTTACCTGTAATCGCTATGAAATTCCAGAAATTGTAGATAAAAATAAACCGAAATAAAGTTGATCCGGAAGCGTGCGAGGCACTGCCCTAAGGCGTATTTCTGTCCTTCGTGCGGATTAATCGGAGATACCACCCCAAGGTACGACCGGAACTCCCCTTCCTACGAGCACGACCGCGGAAGAGATTGACGAAGTTTCTTTCAACACCCGATAAATAAAATTAACCAAATAATATTTAAAATAAAACTTAAAATAATTCTCTCTCTTTATTTTTTCTTTCTTTCTTTCTTTTTCTCACTGACTTTTTTCTTTCTCACACTGACTACTACTTCCCACATCCTATACATATATATATATATATATATATATAGGAGTAGGGAAAAAAGTTCCGTTGGCTTCCATCCCAACGTTGTAACGTTCCCAACGTTAAAATATATTAAATAAGAATTAATTAGTAAATTAATTAAAAGAGAATAAATGAATAATTAAATAAGAAAAATAAATAACAATAAATAAGAATAACTTAAAATTAATAAATGAGAATAAATTTTAATAAATGAATTGAAAATTGATAATAAAATAATTATTGAATCTTTATCAAAAAAATTATGCTTTCTGCTTACTGGTTATGAATCTTTATCAAAAAAATTCCTGTAGATAAAACTGTATATAAATGTATGTTTTTTTTTTTTTTTCTCTCTTTTTCTTTTCTTTTCTCGGAAGCTAAAACAGTAAATAAAAATGTATGTTTTTTTTTTCTTTTCTTTTCTCCGAAGCTAAAACAGTAAATAAATTTTTATTTATTTTATTTTATTTTATTTATTTTACTGTAGCTAAAAAATGAAAACAGTAAAATATACATATATATATATATATATATATATATATATATATATATATATATATATATATATATATATATATATATATATATATATATATATATATATATATATGTATATTTTACTGTTTTCATTTTTTAGCTACAGTAAAATAAATAAAATAAAATAAAATAAATAAAAATTTATTTACTGTTTTAGCTTCGGAGAAAAGAAAAGAAAAAAAAAACATACATTTTTATTTACTGTTTTAGCTTCCGAGAAAAGAAAAGAAAAAGAGAGAAAAAAAAAAAAAAAACATACATTTATATACAGTTTTATCTACAGGAATTTTTTTGATAAAGATTCATAACCAGTAAGCAGAAAGCATAATTTACATATTTTAGTTTAATCTTATATTATTTACTGCAGCTTACATATTTTATTTGATTGCATTTACATCCGAAAATATTTAAATCAAATTCAAATCTTAATTGTTTGGGTCATCTGTTTGCTATTGAACAAACTGAGATAAAAGATTAATATTAAAATCTTAAACAATGTGTATTTGTTTTATATATATATATTAAAACAAATAATAATAATATTAAAAGATTTATTGAATCTTTTTTGTAGCTCATAGTTGCTAGTCTTAAAAAAAAAAAAAAAAAAAAAAAAAATTATTCTCTCAATTAGATTATCTAAAATGTTTCAAACTTAGATACCTATCAAGCTATTTGTCTACTGGACAATTTATTTCAATTTTATCCAGATTTGCTTATGAACTTAGAGAACTATTAAAATTAGGTTTGCACTTCCTTCAATCAGAATAGAAAACTAATACCGATTTAGTGAGATTGAACCAAACCCTATTAGACATAGTTGATGTTATATTTTTAAGTTCTGATGTATCTCAGAACTTGTGGGGGAAAGTTTTTTATCAGCTTGATATATTTGGATATCCTGATTGTTCAACTGTTCATATTTCTGTTGATCCTAGTATGATTCATTAGATTGCTCGAGAGAAAGTATTTCGTTAATTTAAAAGTAATATATCTTATGGACTCAAATTTGTTAGTTGTTCTGTACAACGATACCAATTGAATTTCTGATTATTTGAACATCAAATCTATTTCTATTCGGTGTGATTCTAAAGCTGCAATTAAGTTTTTGTAAAATGAAATTAATAAATTTCAAAGCTAATAGACATATTAAATTGAGACAAGAATTTGTTAGATGTCTAATTTTTATAATGTTGTTTCTTTGAATTTTATCAGATATGAAAAGAATCTTGCAGACTGCTTGACGAAAGGCCTGAATAGGACTAAGGTCCTAGAGTCATCGAGGGGGATGGGACTTTGCCCATAAAGGGCCTTCCTGCAGTGGGAACCCAACCTTTGTGATAGGAGATCCCTTGAAGAAGGTTCAATGTGGTAAAAACAAGCTGTCAGGTTGGCCAAAGAGCACTTTCTACAGTTTATTCAGAGGAACTTTAGTTCCAAGTCCATCCCTATGATGAGTAGTGCTCTGTGTAGTGGTTGAGGTTGAGCTTACAGCTCTTAATGGAATCCGAGGCAATAATTTTTGCGAGATGTGACTCTACACACATCCCTGGAAGAGACCACCTATATAAGAATATTCGTATAAGGCCGCGACTATGAGATGTGGGCTGTCCATAGAAATTCTTATGAAAAATCAAGGTACTGTGCATGGCCTTTAATGCACAGACTCGCGATGGAGAATTCTGTACTGTGTGTGTGGCAGTTGAAGTCAGGGTCAAAGGAACGTAGTTCAAGACCTGGTTCACTCCGATTCCTTCTGATGAAAATTGCTTACACTAAGTGAGGTTAAGTCTCTTAAAGACACCTTACCTATTACATAGTATAAACACCCGATAATCTTATTTTAATTTTAATTTGTTGAGTTTAAATAATTATTTCGAAATTTTGAATTTTGTGGGGGATTGTTGGAATAAAATTTAAAATTCCAAAATTTTCAATAATTATTTTATTATCAATTTTCAATTCATTTATTACAATATATTCTTATTTATTAATTTTAATTTACTCTCCTTTATTGTCTTTATTAGGTGTGTTAATTATTTTTTTTAACGTTGAGGTTGAAACCAACGTTAAGTTTTTTCATTTAATTATCTTTAATGTTCTTTAACCTCTAATTGAACGTTGGATTGAAACCAAAAGTTCACAGGACTACACCCTATATATATATATACATGTAGAGGGTGTGTGCTACATATTGAAATATAGTCATATATAGCTTGGTTAATTATTAAGTGAAAAGATTGGTTTTAATTTATTTTATGTTGTTTTACAATCGGGTGTTGAAAGAAATTTCGTCAACCTCTTCCGCGGTCGTGCTCGTAGGAAGGGGAGTTCCGGTCGTACCTTTGGGTGGTATCTCCGATTAATCCGCACGAAGAACGGAAATACGCCTTAGGGCAGTGCCTCGCACGCTTCCGGATCAACTTTATTTCGGTTTATTTTTATCTACAATTTCTGAAATTTCATAGCGATTAAAGGTAAGTTATGTTATTCAATTTTAAATAAATAATAGTTAGATAATTTAATCACAAACAAAGTTAGTGCGATTATTTTCCTAACAGTGAAATGCTATAGCCGGGTTAAGAGATTTAGTCATATTATATTATTTATATATAGGACTAATCCAAATTCCGGGGGTATCACATTCTTCCCCCCCCTTTAAGCCCTGACGTCCACGTCAGGCTCAAGCACACTCACAAGCACCAGGTGATGTGAGACTCGTCTCGCTAGCCTTAGCCGACCTTGTGAGGAGCTGCACTCCACTCACAACGGTCATTAGCCGGGGAGCCTCGCTAGCCATAGCCGACCTTGTGAGGAGCTGCACTCCACTCACAACAGTCTAAGGCGTATATCTGATTTGATTGTGATTAAAATCTAACGAGGGCTAATACGAAATTTTTGTTGCATATAATTTTGTTGTCAACTTATTAGTATGTTTAATATTCAAATTTAAACATATTGGAATTAGCATTTTAAAATTTTAATTACATATAGATTATTGTGATTAATTTGTTCTCTTTAAAATTGTTATATACATATATTTTACTGTTTTCATTCTTTAGCTACTGTAAAATTAAAGAAAAATTGCTACAGTAAAAAAAAAAAAATTTACTGTTTCGGAAAAAAAAAATATAAAAAAAAAAAAATTATTTACTGAGAAAAAAATTATTGTTATTAGCTTGAAAAAAAAAAAAAACATACATTTTTATTTACTGTTTTAGCTTCCGAGAAAAGAAAAGAAAAAGAGAGAAAAAAAAAAAAAAACATACATTTATATACAGTTTTATCTACAGGAATTTTTTTTGATAAAGATTCATAACCAGTAAGCAGAAAGCATAATTTACATATTTTAGTTTAATCTTATATTATTTACTGCAGCTTACATATTTTATTTGATTGCATTTACATCCGAAAATATTTAAATCAAATTCAAATCTTAATTGTTTGGGTCATCTGTTTGCTATTGAACAAACTGAGATAAAAGATTAATATTAAAATCTTAAACAATGTGTATTTGTTTTATATATATATATTAAAACAAATAATAATAATATTAAAAGATTTATTGAATCTTTTTTGTAGCTCATAGTTGCTAGTCTTAAAAAAAAAAAAAAAAAAAAAAAATTATTCTCTCAATTAGATTATCTAAAATGTTTCAAACTTAGATACCTATCAAGCTATTTGTCTACTGGACAATTTATTTCAATTTTATCCAGATTTGCTTATGAACTTAGAGAACTATTAAAATTAGGTTTGCACTTCCTTCAATCAGAATAGAAAACTAATACCGATTTAGTGAGATTGAACCAAACCCTATTAGACATAGTTGATGTTATATTTTTAAGTTCTGATGTATCTCAGAACTTGTGGGGGAAAGTTTTTTATCAGCTTGATATATTTGGATATCCTGATTGTTCAACTGTTCATATTTCTGTTGATCCTAGTATGATTCATTAGATTGCTCGAGAGAAAGTATTTCGTTAATTTAAAAGTAATATATCTTATGGACTCAAATTTGTTAGTTGTTCTGTACAACGATACCAATTGAATTTCTGATTATTTGAACATCAAATCTATTTCTATTCGGTGTGATTCTAAAGCTGCAATTAAGTTTTTGTAAAATGAAATTAATAAATTTCAAAGCTAATAGACATATTAAATTGAGACAAGAATTTGTTAGATGTCTAATTTTTATAATGTTGTTTCTTTGAATTTTATCAGATATGAAAAGAATCTTGCAGACTGCTTGACGAAAGGCCTGAATAGGACTAAGGTCCTAGAGTCATCGAGGGGGATGGGACTTTGCCCATAAAGGGCCTTCCTGCAGTGGGAACCCAACCTTTGTGATAGGAGATCCCTTGAAGAAGGTTCAATGTGGTAAAAACAAGCTGTCAGGTTGGCCAAAGAGCACTTTCTACAGTTTATTCAGAGGAACTTTAGTTCCAAGTCCATCCCTATGATGAGTAGTGCTCTGTGTAGTGGTTGAGGTTGAGCTTACAGCTCTTAATGGAATCCGAGGCAATAATTTTTGCGAGATGTGACTCTACACACATCCCTGGAAGAGACCACCTATATAAGAATATTCGTATAAGGCCGCGACTATGAGATGTGGGCTGTCCATAGAAATTCTTATGAAAAATCAAGGTACTGTGCATGGCCTTTAATGCACAGACTCGCGATGGAGAATTCTGTACTGTGTGTGTGGCAGTTGAAGTCAGGGTCAAAGGAACGTAGTTCAAGACCTGGTTCACTCCGATTCCTTCTGATGAAAATTGCTTACACTAAGTGAGGTTAAGTCTCTTAAAGACACCTTACCTATTACATAGTATAAACACCCGATAATCTTATTTTAATTTTAATTTGTTGAGTTTAAATAATTATTTCGAAATTTTGAATTTTGTGGGGGATTGTTGGAATAAAATTTAAAATTCCAAAATTCTCAATAATTATTTTATTATCAATTTTCAATTCATTTATTAAAATTTATTCTCATTTATTAATTTTAAGTTATTCTTATTTATTGTTATTTATTTTTCTTATTTAATTATTCATTTATTCTCTTTTAATTAATTTACTAATTAATTCTTATTTAATATATTTTAACGTTGGGAACGTTACAACGTTGGGATGGAAGCCAACGGAACTTTTTTCCCTACTCCTATATATATATATATATATATATGTATAGGATGTGGGAAGTAGTAGTCAGTGTGAGAAAGAAAAAAGTCAGTGAGAAAAAGAAAGAAAGAAAGAAAAAATAAAGAGAGAGAATTATTTTAAGTTTTATTTTAAATATTATTTGGTTAATTTTATTTATCGGGTGTTGAAAGAAACTTCGTCAATCTCTTCCGCGGTCGTGCTCGTAGGAAGGGGAGTTCCGGTCGTACCTTGGGGTGGTATCTCCGATTAATCCGCACGAAGGACGGAAATACGCCTTAGGGCAGTGCCTCGCACGCTTCCGGATCAACTTTATTTCGGTTTATTTTTATCTACAATTTCTGGAATTTCATAGCGATTACAGGTAAGTTCTGTTATTTAAATTTAATCATAAAAATAGTTAGATAATTTAATCACAATCAAAGTTAGTGCGATTATTTTCTAACAGTGGGGATGCAACACGAGGACTTCCCAGGGGGTCACCCATCCTAGTACTAATCTCGCCCAAGCACACTTAACTGCGGAGTTCTGATGGGATCCGGATAATTATTGAGAATTTTGGAATTTTAAATTTTATTCCAACATAATTGACTTGGCCAATCTGAACCTTGCGCTGCTGGTAAAGTGGTGGTGGCGTTTCTTCCATCCCCAGCCTACCCCGTGGGGCACCCTGCTCCAAAAACTGTACTACACTCGACGCAGACCGTTGCACGAGGGGGCCTCCTTTAGGCCCTTCTCACAGTGGTGGAATGGTGTTTTGGGTACGAAAGCGCTGTTCTCCTGCAGCACGGCTAGACTGCTTGGCGACGGGCGCTGGACGCATTTCTGGTCTGACATCTGGACCGGTAACGCCTCCCTTCGTTGTCTTTTCCCTCGCATCTACGATGCGGTCAACCGCAAAGACTGCAGGGCCCTGGACTGCTTTTCCCGCAATGGCTGGCGGAAGAGGCGAACCCTGACAGGCTTTGTCCCCAGCAACGCTCAGGACAGAGCCTCAATCCAGGAACTTTCTGATCTTTTGACCGGGGTGCGGCTTTCGAACCGAAGGGACGTCTTCACTTGGCGCTGGTCGAGCTCCGAGACCTTCTCGGTGAACTCCGCTTACCGCTTCCTACAGTACTCCGGCACCCGTGTTTCTGGCTTCCGAAAGATTTGGGTGGTCAAAATTCCATTGAAAGTCAAAATCTTCATCTGGTTACTTCTTAAGCGCAGGGTGGTCACTATGGACAGACTGCTTAACTGGGGGTGGTCCGGTGATACCAACTGTCTCTTCTGCCCCTGCAGTGTGGAAACCGCTGACCACCTCTTTGCCACCTGCGAGGGGGTTCGTCACCTACTGCGCTGCATCCTTCCTAGGCTCTCTACCGCATCTACCTCGCCCTCCATCTCATCATTGTGGGAGATTTGTGTGTCCGACGGGGCCTCTGGTGAACTTGGGGACCCCGTTGCCCTCGCGGCTGTCTGGTGGTCCCTATGGCTGGAGCGGAATGGCAGGAGGTTCTCTGCGGCCAGCCGCCCCCTGTCTACCCTGTGCTCTGTTGCCCGTGATCTCTCCTCTGTCTGGGCCGCAGCTTGTCCCTAACCTTTTTTTTTTTTTTTTTTTTTTTTTTTTTTTTTTTTTTTTTTTTTTTTTTTTTTTTTTTTTTTTTTTTTTTTTCGGAGACCCTGGATGTCTCCACTCGTGTAGCCTAATTCATCCCTCCAATGAATGAAGCGGCAGCATGCTGCCTTTTGTCTCAAAAAAAAGTCGAATGTTTAAATTAGTTTTACTTTGATATTCATGTTTCTCGTTGTGCGTGTTGTATGATTGAGACGATCACCGTTTCTTTCGGGTATGAAGAGGTCATGCCTGATTGGCTGGTTTGTTGGCGTACCCGAACCAACCAAATTAGCAGTCTCGAAGCGTAACAAATATCCATCACAATAATACCGCCTTCACAGCACTTGTAAATATCAAATCAAAACCTTTTTAGAGTCATGTGATAAGAACAACCGAAATCTAATATCCAGTCACTTAGAAATTCTGAACATATAGAAACAGTCAAAATATCATGACTAGTATCGCCGGCTACTCTCGTTGTATTTGCAAAGAAATTATATTCCCACAGCGAAGCCTTTGTCTTCTCGCAATTCTTTTTCACGTAGCCTCTATTCTTGCAGAAATAACATTTCACCTTTTTCGATTTTGACTTAGAACATATTCTTCCTTCACTCACATCATGTTCGCAAGATTGTCCTCTTACTCTACATGTATCATTTACGACCAAATCTGCGTTGTTTTCTTCGGTACTTGCCTGTACCCTAATCTCTTCGGATAGAAGGGTCGATATAATATCTTCCATCTTTAGAGTTTGATTTTCGTACAGTATAATAGTCACCAAGCGATTGTAAGATGGTAGAAATGACGTGAGGAAAATCAATGCCTTATCTTCTCGTCAACCTTGACACTGCTATTAAGTAAATCTACAATAATTTTATTAAAGGTGTTCAATTGTTCCGTTATTGTCGTATCTTTCTTCATGCGTAGCCCATATAATTTTTGATTTAGGTATAGCACATTCGAGAGACTTTTTGTCATGTACAACTTCTTCTACTTGTTCTGCATACCGACTGTAGATTCTTCATCCATGACGTTGTACATCTTCTCATCTGTCAAGTACAATATAATTGTATTTATCGCCTACAAATCAATCTCCTTCCAATCTTTATCGCTCATCAATGTCGGCTAATTTGATTTTTCGAGCAACGCTTTAAATATGAAGATCCTGTTGTATCAAAAGAGCGTTCACTATTCTTTACCAAAAAATTGAAGTTTTCTTTTTCGTCAAATTTCTCTATCTCAAACTTAGAAGACGAGACCGTCGACATCTTTATTGTAGCACGAACTTTTTAGTCTAATACCATTTGTTGGAAAGTGGATGGATCGTTTATCGTGCACTACTAACACAAATGCACGCACGAAATCAGAGAAAATAAAATGATAAAAAACATAAAAATAAAAAAGAAGATACTAAGATTTACATTGTTCAGTAATTACTTACATCTACGGAAGAGCGAGAGAGATGTATTCCACTATAAGAAGAACAAAAGTATAAATTTACATCTTATATCTTTTCTAAATAAAAAATCAAAAATTTTATAATAAACTTGCATTTCTCTTATTCCAACAAAAATAACATGTCTCGCATAATCAGGAGAAATGGAACAACTCTAATTCCACTTTTTACCAATATTATCCTCCTATATTTAAAATAAAAATAAAATTTGGGTCTATATATAATAAATAGGATATTTTTTTATCTATTAACTTAAATATTTAGATTAGTTCAAATTTTCTAATTACTATCAGATATTTATTAAGTACTAGCCGTGCTTTAATATATGAGTGTTTGTATTGATTTAATGTATAGATTTTGTACAATTGAATTGAGTTTGCTTCGTGTAGTGCTGGTATTGCTATTAAATACAAAATAAAATTTTAACATATAAATGATGTCGAGGTTTTGAATTGATTTGAGCCCTTTTCCTTTTAAAAAAGGTAAAAATAAAATTTATTACATAATGTGAATGTTGAGAATTTAGTATTCCTCTCGATATTAAAACTTATAAATTTATAATAAAAATACTAAATCGAATTTTTATTATAAATCAGTCTCTTCCACATAAACTGAAAAAGTCAAAAGTAAAAAAAACATACAAATAAAATAAAATTCATTAATTAAAAAAAAAATTTACAATAACTTATTTTTTAGAATAGAATGGGTTAAAGCCTACCATCACCAACACCACCAAAATAATAGCATCTATACCATAGTTATAGCTTATATGCATAAAAAATTATATAAATTCTAGTCTAAATAAAATTTTATTTTAATTAATATTTAAATTTTAATAAATTTATCTTTGTCAGATTTAAATATTAATATTAATCCAACTAATAAGATTCAACTATAATTCTAATCAAATCCAAAATTATCTTCATTTATTAACTTATGTTTTTGAATTGGTTGGAGTCGTTTAACATACTTTTTAATTTTTATTTCAGAACCGAAAATTTATTTCTAAACGAAAATACAGACGTAGAAGTTTAGAATAACAAATCAAAAACTGATCAAAATAAATTAGTTTTTAAAAAACAATAAATCTTGACATAAATAAATTATTTTTTTTGCGATTTCAAAGAAATAGGACCAAGTTTATTTAAATAACAACCCTTATAAAAGAAAAAAAAAGAATTAATACCTTTGAATGTTATTAGAGATATCAATACTTACCATTTAATCTAAACCAATACTTAATAAGTATGGTTTTAATTTTATATATATATATATATATATATATATATATATATATATATATATATATATATATATATATATATATAGAGACATAAAGCTAGGCTGAAATATTATTAATAGTACCAAGTCATAGGTGCTATTAAATTTTTTAATTCTTAAATTAAAAGATGTGCGGTTAAGATTATAGTGGACTCTTTGGATTTAATAGATGGTTGGGAAAATAGTAAAATCTAACGGGTGAAAATGAACAAAGAAGCTGATCTAAGGGTAGAAAACTTGACAGCACTAATACCTTGGTACTGTTAATAGTATAGTAGCCGGACTCATATATATATATATATATATATATATATATATATATATAGCGTAGGGTTACTATACTCTTATGAATATAAATTTTTTTATACTCATAATTTTTTTACCTTTGGATGAAGGAATGTGCGGTTAGAATGATAGTGGTCCTCCTAGGGTTTACTAGGCTGTTGGAAAAATAGTATAAATTTTAGGGACTACTATAATCCTAACCGCATATTCCTTCATCAAAGGGATGAAAACTTATGAGTACAAAAGAATTTTACTAATAAGAGTATAGTAGCCGGACCCTGCCGGACTCATATATATATATATATATATATATATATATATATATATATATATATATATATATATATATATATATATATAGAGAGAGAGAGAGAGAGAGAGAGAGAGAGGCTGAAATACTATTAATAGTACAAGTCATTGGTGCTATTAAGTTTTTAACCATTAAATTAAAAGAAGTGTGGTTGAGATGATAGTGGGCTCCTTGGATTTAATAGGTGATTGAAAAATAGTAAAATCTAACGGGTAAAAATAAACAAAGGGGTTGATGTAAGGGTAGAAAACTTGATAGCACTAATAATTTGGTACAAGCATATTTATGCTTGTAAATTTTTTACCATTAAATTTGTATTGGGATTTGTATTTTTTTACTTTATCTTTCTCTTTTTAGTTGACTTTACAAAAATACAAATCTCAATACAAATTTAATAATAAAAAATTCACAAATATAGATATACTTGTGCTTTTTAAAGCATATAAGCTATATATATATATATATATATATATATATATATATATATATATATATATATATATATATATATATTTATACCTAAACTAATCCTAAACGATTTTTGTATAATAAAATAATAAAAAAAATTAAAATAGTTTGTAGCTATTTTTTTTATAGTTGTTTTTCATTCTGAAAATTTAAATTTAAATATAATATGCCTTGAAATTTGATAAAGAAAAATAATTACTTTAGGGTTATGATTTTTTAGTTCACTTTTGATTTTAAATTTTTAAAAATTTAAAATCTAATAATTTTAATTTTACATTAAAATTTTGATCTTAATGGTGGAATTCGAATTCGGCTTCAGATTTTTTAAATATCTATCCAGAATCCTACCAGTTCACACCCCTACCTGCAAGTAATGACCCAGCCCAGGACATTAACTACTTCATTGAATGATACCACATCACATCCATTAGATACACTTTCTTTAATAAGTAAACCAGGACCCGTATTATAAATTATTCCCTGCATTTGGTGTACGCATGCATCTCAAAATCCACACTTCAAAATGAAAATCAAAATCAAAATTATTTGTTGTGCTTAATAATATTCAAAAAAATTAAATATTAAAATTCATAAATTTTAAATATTGATGTTTGGTAAATCAAATGATATAATTTTTTATTAATTACTGTTAATTTTTTATAGCTACTAGATAAATTAAGTGCATTTTTTCATCTAGTGTTGTAAATTATACCAGTTTAACTTAATTTTAGTTTTAATAATATTAATCATCAAATATATATTAGGAGCAGGAGTTAGGCTCCTATTTTCGCGATTGATTTCGTTAGATATGATCTAAATTATCTAAAAAACGAATTTCATAATTTTTTAACTTTGTTAGGCTAGTGAATGAGTAGTCTCAAAATGAACGGCTGAGAATAAAAAAAAATTCCTAAAAAATAATAATAAAAGACTCAAATTTTAAATTAAAAGTATTAATTTTACTCCTAATATTAAATAAAAATTTTTATTAAAATTTTATTTTATTTAAATTATTTTATACCGTTGAACTTATCAATATATCACATCAGCCGTTAAAATAATAATTTTTAATACCTTTGATCAATTGATAAATAATATTAAAAATTTTTAAATTTTAAATTTTAAATAATTTTAGTAATGTAGATTATGTGTAACGAAATTTATCGTAAAATTAGATATTCTACTATAAAAAATAATTTATAAATACCAAAGTCTATGTACTTTTGAAAGTACAAAGAACAGTATAGAAAATGTATATCACAAAACCACTTTTATGTGGAGTGCTATATATATCAAATATCTTATGTTGGAGCATTTTTGTGACATCCCCGGAATTTGGATTAGTCCTCTATATAAATGATATAATAGGACTAAATCTCTAACCCGGCTATAGCATTTTGGATGGTAGCAAGATCCAAGAGGAACATGAGAGTTAAGCGTGCTAGAGCTAGAGTAATTCTAGGATGGGT
Organism: Tillandsia leiboldiana; assembly: GCA_029204045.2. NCBI lineage: Eukaryota > Viridiplantae > Streptophyta > Magnoliopsida > Poales > Bromeliaceae > Tillandsia > Tillandsia leiboldiana. Next base: position 11,723,442 of record CM055078.1, on the reverse strand, counting down.
GACCCCCTGGGAAGTGGGGCGTCACAGTTGGTATCAGAGCCATTCACCAGCCGGAAATGTGAGATGAGTCTCGGCTGAGCCGGGGTTATATAGCGGGTAGAGCGAGGCTCCCCGGCTAATGACCGTTGTGAGTGGAGTGCAGCTCCTCACAAAGTCGGCTAAGGCTAGCGAGACTAGTCTCACATCGCCTGGTGCTTGTGAGTGTGCTTGAGCCTGACGTGGACGTCAGGGCTTAAAGGGGGGAAGAATGTGACACCCCCGGAATTTGGATTAGTCCTCTATATAAATGATATAATAGGACTAAATCTCTAATCCGGCTATAGCATTTTGGATGGTAGCAAGATCCAAGAGGAATATGAGAGTTAAGCGTGCTAGAGCTAGAGTAGTTCTAGGATGGGTGACCCCTGGGAAGTGGGGCGTCACAATTTTAATTAGGTGATAGTTATAATTCACGAAAAATAGAGATTAAATTTAAAGGTAAAATGATACTTATAACAGCTAGATAATATATATATATATATATATATATATATATATATATATATATATATATATATATATATATATATATATATATATATATATATATATATATATATATATATTGAGTTTACTAACGTATTTTGATAATTTTAAAATAAAATTAAAAATTTTAAATAATAATTAAAAGAAAATAAATAAAAATTACTCTTATATATATAGTTTTTAGCTTTTGGATTAAAAAATGTGTAGTTAAGATGATAGTGGTCCCCTAGGATTTACTAGATGTTTAGTTGAATAGTAAAAATTTTAAAGAACCACTATAATTCCAACCGCATATTTTTTCATCCAACGACAGAAAATTTAATAGCATCAATTACTTGATTCTATCGATTACTTGATTCTATCGATAATATTCTAATCAGACTCTAAGTAAATTTTGCTCTCTCTCTCTCCTTCTCCGTCGTCGTCATTATCCGCTTCCTTTATATCTCTACTCTCTTCTTCTTCTTCTTTATTCTCGTTTCGCTATTCTCCGCCTTATTCTCGCTCTATCCACTCTCCTTATTCGATTCCTTTTTGCGAATAAAGAAGCTCAATAATAAAGCATAAAGCTGAGAGAGAGAGAGAGAGAGAGAGAGAGAGAGAGGGTGAGGGTGAAGTAAGAGGGAAAATTAAACCCACAAAGGGACAAAACGCTCGTTTCGTAGAAGCGCACTCCACACACACACACACAAAACACTTACACGTGAACCCCCTCTAAGTGTCATCCTCGCTCGCGCTCTTACGCTGTGTGGTGTGGGGGAAAATTTCCTTTCCTTTCTCATCAGTAGCCCCTGTACTTTGCAAATATTGCGATCTGGTCCTTAGTGAATGATTTTTACCCCAAAATATATACATAATAGTTTTTGAAAAATACTATTTGCATATTTTAAAGGAAAATGCTACTTGTACACCCGTAAGGGGTGTACATCTCACACCCCCACCCATCTAAGGGTGGGGGTGTGATGAGGGGTCACTTGATGTGACCCGTAAAAAACATCGATACTATTAAAGAGGTGGAGGTGTAGGATGTACACCCCTTCGGGGTGTACATGTAGCATTACTCTATTTTAAATGAGGTGTACGATATTTCATTTTTATTTATTATTTTAAAGTGATTGATAAATAAATTTGAGATAGCTTTGTTTGTGAAAAAATATAGAGACCTCCCTCAACTACTGACAATTTAGAAATAGACCACTTATTTATTTTTAACTTTTATTTATTTTTTTTTATTTTTCTCATTTGAGTTTTGACACTTGGGTAACGGGGATTCAGTTAGTTACTAACTATTACCTAATTTAGTTTAATTGGTCAAAAAGTAATTGGAGTTATTAAATTTGATTAATTTGCCAATAAATTCCATCAAATGCTTCCAGATTTTTGACTAAAATTACGAAATTCTAAAAAATAAAAATTAAAGGGGGCAAAGTGGCATATTGTTGAAAATTTTGGTACATTTGTTAGTAATACTAAATCTAAAATTAATTTTTGATTGTAGATCTTAGAAAAATACTTCCTGTACATCTTAAATAGGGTGTATATTTTATATTCTATCCATCTCGAGGTGAGATAAATTTTACTAATCACTTTAAAATAACTAGTGGATAAGTTTATTTCTAGAATAGATGAAGTGTACATCGTATACCTAATTTTAGATGTACGGATAGCATTGCTCGTAGATCTTACTTAGCCCATCAAAAATTAATTTCTGCTCATCTGTCATATTAAATTTTTTTAATTACTAAATTTTATTTTGAATTTTTTCACCCCTAAGAACGAGAATTACAATCCTTAATTGGAACAGAACTATAATCCTCACAATCCAACAAAAATTATAGACATAGTATTTCTCTATACTTTTGCTTATATTTTTTATATAAATACTTAACTTATTAAATGTTTATATACATTTGTTTCTGTCTAAACAGAAACCAGATCAGAGGTGACCCAAATCGAATTCCGCGATCAAGGTCTGACTCGTCGTGATGAATCAATCTCTGGATGGATTGATCCTCAAATGCGCCATATTTTAAAGGTTTAAACAATTCAGTCGAGGAAGGATTAACTCAATCGAATTCTGATCAAACAATTCAAAGAAAGTTGGGAATAAGTAAACTCAGCTGATCATAAAGACTCGGCTGAATGAACTAAATCAATTCTATTGAAAATTGGAAAACTTAGGTTACAAGTTAATCCACTTCCAGAAAAGTTGTATGAAAAATTGTAAATGCGGAAAATAAGTTTAGTCTAAGAAAGTTGTAGATTATAGAAAAAGTAAGTGTGGTCTTATTTCAATGATGTAAAACTCTTATTATAGGTTTCGAAATTACTATTTATAGTAATATCCTGTCAGTCTGCGTTTATTGGTCGGTTTGCGTAATGAGAAGTGCTACGGTCACGATTTTACCGATTACTGAATTCACACCCTATGTCCCTAACTATTCCCGCCTAAAGCCTCTTCATCTTTAGGCATCCTTTTCTTGGCTCTTAGTGCACAACATGCGCTCGTCTTCTTTACCCATGTAGGCTGGATGTGTGGGTCAGGCCGTTTATCATCTGGCGCGATTTTTTGTACATCAACAATGCCCTTCTGATAGTTTTTTGAATGAACATTCGGATCACTATCGATGTTTAATCAGCGGTCGTGCTTAGTCGCTTTTTCTAGTCACTTCGCATTTGATGACCTTAATTGGTTACGCCTTTCCGTCATTAAATATAGTTGTCATCATTCAAATCCTGTTTTCTTTTCTTCCACCCTATTTTCTTTAGTCGAACTAACAAATTTTTTTTTTTACTCTCATCAGCTTTATCAGCCAGATCTTCACATATTTTATCCATATCATCATTGTTAGTAATGGCCGAGTCATTTAATTCGTCGGTCCTCAAGGCCAACTCTTTGTACCGAAGCTCTTTTAGGGCCTCGACTATAGATTCTTCGCTTTTTCAGCAAAAGATTTCTCCTCTGGCATGATCTCTCTTTCCTTGGGTGGCCATCGTTCCCGTTTTGTAACAGCATCAAAAGTTGGGATTTTATGCTCCAACTATCTCTAGAGGTCTTCCTTCATCGACTTCAGGATAATCGAATGAACAACTTGGGATTTAAACCAAGGCAGTGTGGTGGAGCCACCCGCCTCGATATCATTTTTCATGTGCCATGAGAGAAATTCTGTTCAGGCCATTTTCATGTATTCGGCCTCATCCCCTTCTCTTTTTCCCAATGCCTTTTCAATTCGGCTTGTATATTTTTGCTGCCGATATTTCTGTGTCTTGGTTATGATCGACATATACCATTTGGCCAGCCCTCTTGTTGTGAACCATTAATTGGCCAGCATGTTTGCTGATATTTTCACCATTCTAAGATGTTCCCTAAAAATCCCTCGCCTCTCCTATGGTCTTAGTCATGGTTGGATTTCATGCTCGTTTACTAATTTTCGACCGAAGGTCTCTCTCTCCCCCTCGGTCATCCTCTCAAACTCGGGCTTAGGTCTCAGCCGTACCGGGTGGTACCTCATGGCTGGTCGAAATCCCTAGCTCTACTGTTGGACGCCAAAAGATTGCCTTGTGTGCTTTTCTCTGCTCTTTTTATCACTTGCATAATAAATTTCTTTCATAACCTTTTGAATTGCTAGGCTCCGTTCCGAGTCCATCTCTTCATTAGACCCTTTCTCTGAGTATTCCTTCAATTGGTGTTCATCGGTGGGAAGGTCCCATTCTTCGGGAAAGGCCAAGAACTCTTTCTACTCACCAGTTGTTTTCTTCTTGCACACGATTGCCTCCCAACCTTTTCGCCTCATCTCGGCCTTGCACTTGATGCAGAGCCAAGACTTTCTCATGACCTTGACTACCTGGTCTTGTCTTTATCTCGGATCCACTGTGGCCGATTCTTTTTATTTTTCTTTCGGAACTGCTCGTATTGAGCAACTCGAACATCCAAATCAAAAAAAATTGGAAAGAACATGTCTTTAAAATGGTCTTTATTTTGAAGTTTAAACCATTGAATGCCATCTTGGCAAATTCTGACTCCGACATTTTAATAAAATACATATTTCTTGTCACTTTGAAACGGTTTAGGTATTCATCAATTGTTTCACTCGGCTTTTGCCAGTACAGTACTAGATCTGCCATTGATAGTTCAGGCTCCGATATTTATAAAATTGTTTGTGAAATTTGCGCTCCAATTTATCCCAATCTCGGACAGAATTAGAGGGCAAACTCGTGGCAAACTCGTGTACCATGTAAACACCGTCTTTGTCAACGATGTGTTGAACGATCTTAATTTCAAAAACGGGTTAGCGATCGCCTCTCTACACTGGTTCGTGAATCGCCACATATTCAACAGTGTTCTCGGTTTCATTACCCAAAAACTTGCCGAACTTCGACATTTTTCAATTTGTTCAGTATGGATGCTCCATATCCATATCTGCGGGGTATGGATATCTAAAACTTGGCCACATATTGCCACCATTGCATTGGGAGTCGGTGCCCCTGTCAAAGCACTTTCACAATAGGAATTTGCCAAATGTTAGCCCTGAGTCTCTTATCCATTGATATCTTCGTCTACTAGCAGGTTTTTTCGAAAAACTCTATCTATTCTGTTGTAGATGGCAGGCAAGCCAAGATGCTTTGATGGTGAAATGGTACACATACGAGACTCAATATCTCGTGCCAAAGGCCTTGCACCTACACTAAAGATGTTTCTATCGCCTCTTCAATTTGAGCATAAAGCTCAGTATTAGCTGTTGTCGGAATAGGCACTTAGGCCTGATTCTCGGCTGCTTTAGCTTAAGGTGGAACATTTGATGTTGGGTTAAATTGTTGACCTCCATTTGGGCTCTACCCCCCCAACCCTCATGCCTGTGTTTTGATGCTGAAAAGGAGGTGGTAACCCCGGCCAAGCTATCCGTGGTTGAAATTCTTGTTGAACCCCAGGGTTGACATTTGTCGGCCGGTAGGCCGGTTAAAAAGGCACTTTCTATTGCTGCGACATATTTACAGTAGCCACAAGGTATTGCGGCAACACTACCTGAGTCGCAAGATTAATAGTCGGGGGATTTACTTGATATATATTCTGCCCCCCATACTAATTTAATCCTGGGGTTCCTTGAGGTCCTCCGGCTAATATTTGCCCAATACGAGCAGTATTTTCATTTGAGGCTATGATCGTGGCCAACATCGCATCTAAGCGGGTAGTACCCTGTTTAGTACTCTGGTCAAAACTATTTAAAACTCCCATCATCTGCACGAGTATCTGAGCTAGATTCGGCTCTTAAGGAGCCTAACATTCACTACTCTCAACACTTGAGAGTGGCACCGATTGGCTAGCACTTGTGCCTATGGCGCCATCACTTGGCTCATTTCTAGATGTTATAGAAATATTTCTGTTTCGTAATTGAAGAGATTGCTCCTCAGTTATCCTGATATGAAAAGAAGAATCTATACCTGATAGTCCCACTGGGCATGTAAAAAATTGTCTGAACAAAAATTGAATCAGAGGTCACTTGGATCGAGTCCTGCGATCAAGGTCCAGCTCATCTTCTTGAGACGAATCAGTCTCTGGATTGACCCTCGAATTCTCCACATTTTAAATGTTCAAGCGATTCGATCGAGAATGGATCAACTCAACCGAGTTCTGATCAAACAATCCAAAGAAAGCCGAGAACAAATAGACTCGGCTGATCACAAAGAATCGGTTGAATGAGCCGAATTAATTTTATTGAAAATTAGGAAACTTGGATTACATGTTAATATACTCCTAGAAAAATTATAAGGAAAGATGTAAATGCAAAAAGTAAGTTTACTCTAGAAAAAATGTAGATTACAAAAAAAAGTAAGTGTAGTTTTATTTCAAAGGTGTAAGATCCTTATTACAGATTTTGAAATTATTATTTATAGTAATATCTTGTCAGTCTGCGTTTATTGATCGGTTCGCGTAGTGGAGAATGTTACCGCCATGATTTTGCTGATTACGAAAATCATGCTTATCTTCTAAATGAATGAAGCGGTAGCGTGCTACCTTTCTCTCTCAAAAGAAAAAAAAAAAAAAATCATATCCCATGTCCCCAACCGTTTCCGCCTAAAGCCTTTTTATTTTTATACCTTTTTTTTCGATTCTTAGTGCACCACGTGTCTTCTTTTTTTTTTTTTTTTTTTTTTTTTTTTTTTTTTTTTTTTTTTTTTGCTCGTAGAGGCAAGGCGTGTGGGCCGGACCGTCTACTACTTGACGTGATTTTTTATGCACAAATAACTTCTAACCATCCAAATAATATTTTTTTAAAAAAAATAATTATTTGATATTTTTATCTATAAGCTGACTAATTTATTACCTAGGGGCTTCACCCTAAAAATAAAAACTAGCAAATTCATTCTAATTTATTTCAATTAGAATTAAAAGTCTATTTTGTAATAAAAAATAATTTTTTAACAGTCCTGAGACCAAAGTGTAATATATACAAAAGTTTAGGACTAAATGCAAAGTACAATGACTTAGTAGCAAAATCAGAGTAGTACAAGGATTACCCATGCATTTTTACCAGTGTATATATATGGTTGGGTCTCTTCTTCTCTCATCTCTCTCTCTCTCTCTCTCTCTCTCTCTCTCCTTACTATTTTTGGGCTCCATTAACTCCTAGGCAGGTTGGTGAGTATGTTCTCACTTTGTACTTATTATTATAATCTTTACCAAAAACCCCATCTTTTCCAAAAAAAAAAAAAAAAAAAAAAAAAAGAAAAAAAGAAGGGAGTTGCTCTTCTTCTTCTTCTTCTTCTTTTTCGTACTCTCCTTCTTCTGTTTATTTTTGCTGGGTTTGACCAGAAAAAAGATTGGATTTTTTCACGGTGGGGTAGTGTGCAGGAAATGGTGGAATAGTTGATTGGAATATTCGTGTGCTGGAGTGTGGGGGGGGTTGAAAGCGACTGCAGAATAGAAGTAAGCGCGTGGAATAAGAAAGCCGGAGAAGAGGATGGATAGTGGCAAATTGGGAGGATACTCCAATCTCCAGTGCTTCTTAAACTGCACTACTCCCACTCTGGAGATCCAATTCCTCTCCAAGGTCATCTCTCTCTCTCTCTCTCTCTTCTTTGATTTTTTTTCGTATATATATATATATATAGTCATGGTGTTTCGTTGTACGTAGTTACAGTTGCACTCCACCTGTAATTATGTAACTGTATGCAAATTCAAATTTCTGCGTAATTATTTGAATCCACATTTGGATCTAACTTTCTTTTTTCCTCTTTTTTTTTTTTTTTTTTTTTTTTTTTTTGCCATTTTTACTTTGTTAGATTTACTTATCAGGCTTAATCAAACTACTATATACTTTTTTTTGTTTTTATCTTTTGTGGTTGATGATCCTTTTGGGTAATGTGATGAGCATTGTGGCATTTCCATATCCATTTGTGTTGTTGTTGTTGTTGTTGTTGTTGTTGTTGTTGTTGTTGTTGTTGTTGTTGGGGGGGAAGGAAGTCCACAATGTTATATTCTTGAAGATTCTAGACCCTTTGATGGAAACTACAGTTTTGGGTCTATCTCTACTTATAATTCCCTCCCCATTACCCTTTCTGAAGCCAATTTAATTTCCCTTGTGACCAGGCCATTGATGTCAACCTTTTCAGCCAATGCTGTGTTCAAGGATAAGTGGATAATATTCTTAGACAGCAATTCTTTGTATTGCCTTTAAATCGATTTGTATTCCGAAAAGAAAAACAAAAAAAAAAAAATTTCAAAGTTGTTCTTGTTTGTAGCAGAATTCCTTCTCTGCATGGCAAACTTCAGAAGCAGATACCGCCAAGTATTTCAACCTCGGCGAACTCTGGGACCAGTACTATGAGTGGAGTGCCTATGGCGCGGGAACGCGAGTTCGCCTTCCTGGTGGGGAATCACTAGTCCAATACTATGTGCCATACCTTTCCGCGATCCAATTGTACACCAACAAACCTTTTACTCTGTCTAGGTCTGTTCATATGGCCTTTCGAAGTGAGAACATGAGTTATTTCTAATTCAGGAAAAGCGGGAAGCTAATTCGAACTGTCTCTGTTCATTTCTACAGTAGGAACCTTAATGGTTATCATCACAATGAGTATGCGAAGCTATCGACCTCGCGGAATGGGGGTGCATGGGATGCTAGGAAAAGCTTTGGGCACTTGTGCTTTGAGTTCTTTGAGGTTTGTTCGCCGTACGGAAGGGTGCCTTTTGTGGACAAGGTACTTTGCATGGCTGCTATTTAATTTGATGGTGAAACTCTTTGTGTATTTCGCTTATGTTGTATTCGCTTACGTATTTTTCCCCGTTTGTTTCAATTAGGTGTATGAGCTAGCTCATTACTTTTCGGGGTTGACATCTCTTACGAGCGCTGAGCTTTCGCCAGCGAGTTGGATGTCGGTTGCTTGGTATGCTTGGCCTACCTTTCGCTTATGCTTTTACTTGGTTAGCTGCATAAGCTTATCCATATTTGGAAAGGAAATTATTGTAAGGATTGGCCGAATCTTGCGATCTATATTGTGTCTTGTCGAGTTCTTCATGATTTTAGAAATCGTTGAATCAACGAAACGACAAACAAAAACGACGACAATTCGTAATAACTTTCTGCATGTGTTAGTTTGTGAACATTTAGAAGGATCTTTTATTTGACGAAGATCGCGAAATCTAGATCTTTGTATGACTTTTTACTTTTCTTTGGATCTTTAATTTCTTACTATTTTCTCTCGTCAATTAGGTATCCGATCTATCAAATCCCCACCAAGCGCAATGTGAAGGACTTGTCTACGTGCTTCCTGACTTACCATACTATCTCTGCTTCATTTCAAGGTACGTGAGGAGCGCGTTGCTCTCGTAACTATTTTTCTACTTAATATGGATCCTTCCCATATTTCGATCTTGAAATCGACAAAACTTCTTGTAGCTTTTTCCGATTTTCTCTTAATCGCATGTTTATGCAATATATAGCTGAGAAGTAGAGTATCGAACTGCGACCGTGATGTAACACTTGAGTGTTTTCACATTAGTCTCCGTAATACTTATGAGGACACTATGTACCAATTTGCTGTCACATTTTTTTGGTTCTGCATGAGTTTCTATTGTCTTAATTCTTGAAATTTTTTACTTCTTACTTTCAGTATCTGGGCTTCAGTTGGCAGACTTATACTTGTAGCTAGGAAGACGAATTTTATATACTCCTTCTGCATTTGTCTACTGTGAATTATGATACTATGTAGACATATATTTCCAGAAATTTACCGAAAACTTTGCGTTATTCAGATGAGAAAGAGAGCGGAACAAAATCCAAGGAGAACAGCAGCACTGTATCTCTTACTCCTTTCGGCCTTGCTACCTACAAACTTGAAGGGAGCCTCTGGATTAATCCTGACACTGGAGACAGCGAAAAGATCGCCTCTCTCTTCAGCGCTGCCGACTCATGGCTCAAACAGCTCGGAGTCAGCCATCATGACTTCAACTATTTCAGCACTCACTCCATGTGAAAACAATGCATGACATTCTGGTGCCGGAACGAACCTCTTCACTGCAACAGCATCGACGCCGTTTAAGCTTCGAATTTGTAATATAATTTCGATTTTCTGCTTTGCTTGAACTTTCAGAAGCCAGTGGCTGTGAATAGGTGGGTAATTTAGTCCTTTCAGAATAGTTGACTTGCAGTGGTTTAATTGAGGTCTCTGGCTTGGCAGGCTGGTCTTAATTGCTAACATTTGGACATCTTGTTATGTTGCTGACATTTGGACATCTTGTTAATTTGGGGAATGTTATTGGGTTTGAATTGTTCTTTTCTCTGTTTCTGTAACCCTCCTCCTATTTGCATTGCTTCTCTTAGCTATTTGAGCTTTAGTTTTTGACTTGTTGTAGAGGGTGATGTTGAAACCCATGGCCAGGTGAATTTGGGGCTCCCTGTTTGGATATTGGAATTAATTTTGGAAGGATAACTTATTTGATATGAGAATTTTCTAGTGTGACTGTAAAAAATAATAATAATATATATATATATATATATATATATATATATATATATATATATATATATATATAGGAAAATGCTATGTGTACACCCCTTTCGGGGTGTACATCATACACCCCACCCATCTAAGGGTGGGGGTGTGATGATGGGTCACTTGATGTGACCCGTAAAAAGTATCGTCACCATTAAAATGATGGAGGTGTATGATGTACACCCCTTCGGGGTGTACATGTAGCATTGCTCATATATATATATATATATATATATATATATATATATATATATATATATATATATAGCTAGGCTTCTATACCATTGATGGTACCGAAGTTCCGGTATTATAGTCTCGTTTTCGATTTTAGAGTGTTCAAATTAGCGATCCATTCCGGTAAAAATGATCAAAGATATTTAAAATTTTTAGAAAAACAAATTATACTTTATGATCAAATCATTTCAAAATTGTTACTTTTCAATGTTGTTATGGCGAGTTTGTAATTTAACGGTGTAGAATCATCTAAATTTATTCAAATTTTAATAAAAAATATTTTAAACTATTTAAATCAAGATCAGCATCCTTGATTTTGAATTTAAAAATCCTATCCTTAAATTTTAAAGATTATTCAACTTTTACCGTTCATTTTGACATGATTTATTTACTAAATTAACGATATCGAAAAGAATTAAAATTTTATTCCTAAAAACTTCATAAATCTTAAATCATATCTAAGGGTGTGGATCGTTGATTTGAATACCCTAAAATCGAAAATGAAATTATAGTATCAGAGCTCCGGTATTATCGATAGTATAGAAGCCTAGCGCGCTCTCTCTCTCTCTCTCTCTCTCTCTCTCTCTATATATATATATATATATATATATATATATATATATATATATATATATATATATATATATATATAAATTAGGCTGGAATACTATCGATAGTACCAAGTCATTGGTGCTATCAATTTTTTAGTCATTGGATTAAGAAATGTGCGGTTACGATGATAGTGGTCCCCTAGGGTTTAGTGGGTGGTTAGTTAAATAGTAAAAATCTTAGGGGACCACTATAATCCCAACCGCATATCCTTTCATCTAACGGCTGGAAACTTGATAGCACCAATTGCTTGATACTATCGATAGTATTCCAGCCCCTCCTCTCTCTCTCTCTCTCTCTCTCTCTCTCTCTCTCTCTCTCTCTCTCTCTCTCTCTCTCTATATATATATATATATATATATATATATATATATATATATATATATATATATATATATATAGAGAGAGAGAGAGAGAGAGAGAGAGAGAGTAGGGCTTATATACTTTCAAAAGCACAAGCCCAAATATGCTTGTGAATTTTTTACCATTTGATTTGCATTGAGATTTGTGCTATTTACTTTTTTTTTTTCTCTCTTTTATTGACTTTACAATAGCACAAATCCAATAGTAAAAAAATCACAAGCATGTGTGGTTAGAATGATGGTGGTCCCCTAGGGTTTACTAGGTGGTTGGTTGAATAGTAAAAATTTTAGGGACCACTATAATTCCAACCGCACATCTTTTCATCTAATGCCTGAAAACTTGATAGTACCAATTGTTTGGTGCTATCGATAGTATTCTAGCCAGACTCATAGGCCTTGTTTGGAAGTGGGTTAACTTGGGGGATAAGGGGGATATCCCCCGAGTTAACCCAAACAGGTTTTTCTCTCTTTTTTTTTTTTTTTCTTTTTTTTTTTTTTCTTTTTTTTTCTTTCTTTTGTAATTAAAATTTTTAAATTTTAAAATATTTATGTTTATAAATTTTAAAATTTTTTAAAAAAATTAAAATTTATAAAATTTTAAATTTTAAATTTTTTTTAATATACAATAAAATATAAATTTTAATAAATTTTTTTAATAAATATTTAAATTAAATATTTAAAATCATACAAAATAAAATTTTTATTTTTTTTAAAAAAACTATTATGATTAAGGATAATTTCGTCATTTTATACCATTACTATTTTTTATTTCTTTTATTCCTTAATATCATACCAAACATTTTTTTATTAATTCCGTACTTTATACTTATCCCTGGTATAGCTAGTTCTATTTTATTCCATTACTAAACAAAAATATAGAATTAGGCTGGAATACTATCGATAGCACCAAGTCATTGATGCTATTAAGTTTTTAACCTTTGGATTAAAGTATGTGTGGTTAGGATAATAATGGTCCCCTAGGGTTTACTTGGTGGTTGGTTGAATAGTAAAATTCTTAGGACACCACTATAATACCAACCGCACATCTTTTCATCTAAGAGCTGAAAACTTAACAGCACCAATTGCTTGGTACTATTGATAGTATTCTAACCGGACATATATATATATATATATATATATATATATATATATATATATATATATATATATATATATATAAAATCGAGTTTTTATGTTTTTGAAATTACTAAGTCATTTGTGCTTGTAGATTTATAATCCCTGAATAAAAAGATGTGTGGTTAGGATGATAGTTAGCCTCCTGAGATTAAGTGAGTGGTTGGTGGAATAGAAAAGATGTGTGGTTAGGATGATAGTTAGCCTCCTTAGATTAAATGAGTGGTTGGTGGAATAGAATGATCTAAGGAATGAAATTAGTCAAAGGGATAGATCCAACGGTAGAAAACTTACAAGCACTAGTTACTTGGTACTTGTACAAGTATAATAGCCAGACTCTCTCTGCATTCATTTAAGTTATTTTTTATAATGGATTTTTCGAATCGACTATTCGTATCGTTAAATATAATTTAGAGTATTTAAAATTTTTAAAAAATAAATTTTATAATTTTTCAAAATTATAATAAAGTTTATCAAGTGGGTATAAAATAAATAATTAAAATCGAATGATCTCACAAAAATAAAGAATAAGATTTTTAAATTTTCTAGAAAATAAATTTCATAATTTTTCAAAATTATAATAAAGTTTATCAAATGAGTATAAAATAAATAATCAAAATCGAACGATCTCATAAAAATAAAGAATCGGATTCTTTAATTTAAGATCAGAATTATTAATTTTTATTTAGATAATAAATAAAATTTTCTATCAAAAATTTAATTAATTTCGATTCTTTTACAACTAGCAAATATCATATACCGGCCATTATAAATTATCAATTTTAAAATCTTTCAATCATAAAATAAATAATATCAAAAATTTATTAAATTTTATTTTTAAAACTTTCGAATACTATAAATTATATTTAACAATACGAAACGTCAAAACTTTATCATCAAAAGTGTCTTATCTCTCTCTCTCTCTATATATATATATATAGGAAAATGCTATGTGTACACCCGTAAGGGGTGTACATCTCACACCCCCACCCATCTAAGGGTGGGAGTTTGATGATGGGTCACTTGATGTGACCCGTAAAAAATATCGCCACCATTAAAATGGTGGAGATGTATGATGTACACCCCTTCGGAGTGTACATGTAGCATTGTTTATATATATATATATATATATATATATATATATATATATATATATATATATATATATATATATATATAATATAAAGTATATAATTTGAGAGTTCTATCACATCAACTAAATGAGTTTACATTGAGCCACGTCCCAAGTCCCTATCATCTTCCACATTGAGCCACGTAGGAGAAGCCAACGAAAGTATACAACATATCCACAAAAAAATATGGGATGCATCCGGTCAACTGTAAATCGACACTAAACTAATCATTAAAAATAAATTTTTATAATACAATAAATTATTTAAATATTTTATATTATAAATATTACACCATATTTTATTTTAGAATATCAATTCTCATATATTTTATAAATTTTCTAATATATTTTGGAAATATTAGTATATATAAGGTGTCTGAATTTTATTTTTTATTTTATTTTATTTTATTTTTTTTTAATTATGAAGGCATATTCTCTATACCGGATGTATATAAATAGGAAAATACTATGTGTACACCCGTAAGGGGTGTACATCTCACACCCCCACCCATCTAAGGGTGGGGGTGTGATGATGGGTCATTTGATGTGACCCGTAAAAAATATCGCCACCATTAAAATGGTGGAGATGTACGGGGTGTACATGTAGTATTGCTCATATAAATATATACACTTTTTTTAAAAAAATTATGAAGGCATATTCTCTATACCGGATGTATATAAATATATACACCACATAATTAAAATTTTTAATAAAAATTTTAAAATCTATTTATCTATCTATAGATATACTATTTGACAATGCGAAAGATTTTCTCTAAGAGGATTATATTGCCACTAAAGGTCCAATCCAATCAAAATTTGCCATCTATTAGTAAAAAATTTGGATGCGTTGTACCGTAAACTAAGTTTAAAATATATATCTAAAATAAAATTTTATAATACAATAAATTATTTAGATATTTTATATTATATATATTATATTATATTATATTTTATAATATTAAGAGTTTTTTTTGAAAATGATCCTCTAAAAATTTATATTTGTAAAAATTACCCTATAAAATTTGTATTTGCAAAAATAATTCTATGGGTGCAAGCTGTGAGCCACGTGAGCAGGGTTTGCTAAAGTGTAACAAATTGAATACGGAATCTGAAAAGAATCTGAAAACTCGTGTTCACGGATTACCCCTCATAACCCCCAACTCTTAAAACATGCTATATATCGTTAACTTTCAAGATATTATAAATTTTAAACTTTAAATTTTAAAATTATAAAATATAAATTTAAAATTTTTAATTTTTAATTTTTAAATTTTAAAATTTAAAACTAGGATTTAAGTTTCAAATTTAAAAATTTTTAATTTTAATTTTAATTTTAAAATTTTAAAATTTGAATGTCTATTGAAATTTGAAATTTTAAATTTCAAATTTTAAAATTTCAAATTTTAATTTTAATTTTAAAATTTTAAAATTTGAATGCCTATTGAAATTTGAAATTTTAAATTTCAAATTACAAATTTAAAATTTGAAATTTAAAATTTTAAAATTAAAATTTTAAATTTTAAATTTTAAACTTTAAAATTAGATTTTTAAAATTTTTCAAAATATTAGTTTGAAATTTTAAATTTTAAATTTTAAATTTAAATTTTAAATTTTTAAATTTTAAAATTTTACCTTTTACTTAAATTAATTATTTTTTTCTAGATTTATACTACTAACTTAAATAGTTATAATTTTTAAAAATATAAAAATAAAAAATTATAATACTAAAATTGAAATCCCGGGATCTGATGTTTAAACACGGGAGATCCCGTGTTCAACTTGTTACATGTCACCAATCTCCGCTGACATAGCGCACACACGTAACGCACAGCTGGCACCTATAAAGCTATCTTTATAAATATAAATTTTTTAGTGTCATTTTTACAAATACAAATTTTTAGAAGGTCATTTAAAAAAAAAACCCTAATATTAATGATCAAATATTCTATTAATTATCTAATATTATATGCGGTGTATAAAATATTGATATACATCATGTGGAAGCAAAATTTTTTTTATCTCTTTTAAAATTATGAGTAAATCCTATTGAGCATTCTCTTCACCAAGTATATATATTTGTATATACAACACATGCCCAAAATCCATTAATAAAAATTTCAAAATTAATTCATCAAATATAATTTAAATTATTAAATTTTGTATATCATATATATTTAATTAAAATTTGATATTAGAATACTAATCATTTAATATAAGTTATGGTGTATGAAGTATTAATATAATAGTTTTTTAGTCTTCCATCGATTTTAACATGGAAAAGATATCCTCACCCATTCTTAAATTTGAAATAAATTTTCTAACTTTAACTTTTTAGTTAAAAATTTATTATATAAATTAATTTTTTATATAAAATAATTATATAAAATAACTATCAAAACTAAAAATTTGATTGAATTTTAAAATAAAATTATTAATATAATTTAATTTTAGAAGTTAATAAAATATTAATAAAAATATGTATATAAAACTATATTATCGTTATTTTTTTTATATTTTTTTAATTATAAATTTTTTAATTTTAAATTTTAATAATTATATATTTTAATTATCTCAAATACTATTTTTTCGCAGCGTAATATATATATATATATATATATATATATATATATATATATATATATATATAGCACAGCTGATTCTTTTAAAAGGTAGATTTTTAATTAAAAAATAACGTTTGGATAGGTAGATTTAAATAGCTCCAATCCAAACAATATTTATTAGATAAAAAATAATATTTTATCTAATTAATTAATATAAAAATATTAATTAAATAATAATTTAATATATTTAATTAACTATTGCTTGATAATTTTAAATATTAATTGATAAAATTGTTGACAATAATAAGTGTTGTTAATAAATAATTTAATTAACTACGAATAATTTAATCAATTAATTAGTTAATTATTTAATAATTAGATAATTAGTTAATAAAATAATTAGATTAGTCAAAATATTAGATTAATTAAAAAATTTATATAAAAATTAAAATTATATTTATTTTAATTAAATTTGTTCTTTAGTAGGAATAAACTTATTTTAGAAAAAGGAGTAGAACAGTAGTTATAAACTTATACCAGCTTGTTCCGAAAAGACGAGAACTGTTGTTTCTATTTATAACCAAACGAGTTTGGCACAATTTGGTTATGGAGCAACGCCTAGAATAAGACCTTGTCCCCAAATACGTTTGGTTATGGAGGAGAATAATATTTTTTGTTTTTCTAAAATAAGCTGATATAAGGCTGAAATTACTATTGCACCATTTTTCGTGAAACAAATTTATTTCCTCTGAATAACAATCTTAATTAAAATAAATATAATTTTAATTATTATATAAATTTTTTAATTAATCTAATATTTTGAACAATCTAATAATTTTATTAACTAATTATTCAATTATTAAATAATTAACTAATTAATTTATTAATTTATTAAATTATTAGTAGTTAATTAAATTATTTATTAACAATACTCATTATTGTTAATTATTTTATCAATTAATATTTAGAATTATCGACTAATAGTTAATTAAATAATTTAAATTATTATTTAATTAATATTTTTATGTTAATTAATTTGATAAAATATTATTATTTTAAAATTATAATTATTCTTATTCGCACTATTTCAATCTAACTATTCAAACACTATTTTTTATTCTCACGAACAACTTATTTTTTATCCAAACATAAAATTGTTCTTATTCATTCTTATTCTTGAACTTATATCTGTTCCTAAAATAAGCAGTTTTATTTTATACCCAAACCAAATACAGTCTTAACAGTACCAAGCAGCTGATGCTTGTAAGTTTTTTACCATTACATATATCCCTTTGATTAATTCCACCCGTTAGATTATGCTATTTTACCGACCACCCACTAAACCAAAGAGCCCACTATCATTATAACCGCACATCTTTTCATCCAAGCGCCGAAAACCTACCAGCAACAATAATTTAATACTTTTAAAAACATAAGAACTCAATTTTATATATATATATATATATATATATATATATATATAGCATAGGGCTACTATGCTCTTGTGAGTATAAATCTCTTTTTACTCATAACTTTTTCATCCTGGGAAAAAGGAATGTGCGGTTAAGATGATACTGGTCCTCCTAGAATTTAGTGGGTTGTTGGTGAAATAGTATAAATCGTAGGAACTACTATAATTCTAACCGCACATTCCTTCATCCAAGGGATGAAAATTTATGAGTACGAAAAAATTTTACTTATAAGAGTATAGTAGCCGAGCTATATATATATATATATATATATACATATATATATATATAACTAGGCTGGTATACTATTAATAGCACTAAGTTATTGGTGCTATTAAGTTTTTAACCTTTGGATGAAAGGATGTTTGGTTAGGATGATAGTGGGCCCCTAGGATTTAGCGGGTGGTTGGAAAAATAGTATGATCTAATGTATGAAAATGATTAAAGGGATAGATCTAACGGTAGAAAACTTGATAGCACCAAATACTTGGTGCTATTAATAGTATAGTAGCCGGACTCACTCTCTCTCTCTCTCTCTGTCTCTCCTCTCTACATATATATATATATATAATAAGGCTGGAATACTATCGATAGCACCAAACCATTGGTGCTATTAAATTTTTAGCCTTTGGATTAAAGGATGTGTGGTTAAGATGATAGTGGTCCCTTAGAATTTACTAGGTGGTTGATTGAATAGTAAAAATTTTAGAAAATCACTATAATCCTAACCGCATATCTTTTCATCCAACGGCTGAAAACTTAATAGTACCAATTACTTTTCATCCAACGGCTGAAAACTTGATAGTACCAATTACTTGGTGCTATCGATAGTATTCTAGCCGGACTAATATATATATATATATATATATATATATATATATATATATATATATATATATATATATATATATATATATATATATAGGGGAGAGAGAGAGAATCCGACTATGGTGCGTTTAAAAGTACCAAGCGTACTTGTAAATTTTTCACCATTAGATTTTTCTTTAACAAATTCGAGACAACTATTATCTTAACCGCACATTCGTTCGTCCAAAGACCGAAAACCTAAAAACACAAAAGCATAGGAGCCCAATTTTATTAAATACTAATTTTTAGACTAAATTAACTAGATATAAGTTTTCAAATTTTACTTTTTATAAGACTAATATGTAATGTATGAAAATGATCAAAGGAATGGATCTAACGGTAGAAAACTTGATAGCACCAAATATTTGATGCTATTAATAATATAGTAGCCGGACTCTCTCTCTCTCTCTCCCCTATATATATATATATATATATATATATATATATATAAATATAATTAGGCTGGAATACTATCGATAGCACCAAGTCATTGGTGCTATCAAGTTTTTAGCCTTTGGATTAAAGCATGTGTGGTTAAGATGATAGTGGTCCCTTAGGATTTACTAGGTGGTTGATTGAATCGTAAAAATTTTAGGAAACCACTATAATCCTAACCGCATATCTTTTCATCCAACGGCTGAAACTTAATAATACCAATTACTTGGTGCTATCGAGATATATATATATATATATATATATATAGGGGAGAGAGAGAGTCCAACTATGGTGCATTTAAAAGTACCAAGTGTACTTGTAAATTTTTCACTATTAATTTTTTTTTTAACAAATTAGAGAAAACTATTATCTTAACCGCACATTTATTCGTCCAATGACCAAAAACCTAAAAGCACAAAAGTATAGGAGACTAATTTTATTAAATACTAATTTTTAGACTAAATTAACTAGATATAAGTTTTCAAATTTTACTTTTTATAAGACTAATATGTAATAATAGAAAATAAAATCAGCTTAATTAATTTTAAGCTATTGGATTTTAAAATAAGTTGATAAAAAAATAAGACAAGTTTGACTAAAATCAGACTAATTCACCTTGATGGTTAAACCATCGGTTCGAATAATTCAAAACAGTTTTTTTTATCATTTTGATTCAAAGAATTGAACCAAACCGTTTTGTAGACTCGATCACAATCAGAAAAAAAAAAAAAAAAAAAAAAAAAAAAAAAAAAATCATGGCACAGATGCTCTTCTTCCTTGTTTATCTGAGATACCAGTATGCCACATTTTCTATGATATGATATCTATCTGACAAGGATTAGGCAAAAAGAAGTGGTACATAGAGATTGAGATGAAACTCATGCCTTAAAATGAATAAAGAAAAATTCTTAATATTGTGACTAAAGGAAATAAATAGCTTTCCAACAAAAGAACACAAAACAGTAAGAACAAATTAATGCAATGCTGTTGACTAAGGTTTATTCAGTAAACCATGCTTACTAAACATAATAATATTCATCTGTTTATACAGGAGAACTATTCTCCAATAAAAGAACTGAAAAAACTCTGGCTCTCCCAGGACAAAAAGCAAAGGTAAAAAACAAACCAAAAACCTATTCTTCAAAATTAAAATTGGTTTGCAATTCAAATGTGATGTGCAAAATTAATTCCTTTATGCTGCTATTGATCTTATTGCTATACTGCTCTACTTGCAGAAACATTCTAAGAACGCAGGCAGCGACTATTTATGGATTACTCCACGTAATGATATTTAAGATATAAGATTGCAGAATTGAACTTGAAACTGAAAGAGTGAATGAAATTTCAACTTCTTCAATCCATAATTATGTGCTCACTAACTAAACTTCCACGAGTACGATATAAATTACCATATAAAGAAAGCATTGTGTCTTAAGCAAAACTACAATCAAGTTGCATCGAACGAACCAGAAATAGAAGAAAATAGCTAGATTGTACAAGGTTAAGTTCTTCTGTAGTCATTGCCGTATACCGCTTTTCACTAATAAGAATCTCCTGCTCTCTTAACTTGGATGCAATGCAAATTTCCAAGCGTACGCAGGTCTAGTAAAAATTGCCGATTGTTTGACGGATTTCCAACTAAAGTGATTAGAGAACTAACTACCTATTTATGAGTTAAAAAGCAGCAGGATCGCCTCACTTGGCATCTGAATATACAAGAAAAGAAAGAGGAGAGTTCATGATCACATCGAACACAGAACAAATAAAGGAAACATATATAGAGATATCTGGTATCTTGACATATTTTGCTGTTAATTTGACCATACCTCTCTGATTAACTGTTTTAAAGTGAAAGAGGTGTTCTCTGGTATGCAAATGAAAGGAATCAACCAACTCATATAAAATCTAATGCAGCTGCTTCATTTGCAGTTGCACATCAAGTGCTGATCATTTTTGCCTGAGGTGATATGAGGCTCAATATCACTCTCAAAATCAAGTTTTTTTTTTTCCTCAGTTCCTGCAGATTTCAATAACTGGAAGTACAGAACAAAAGTATCCAGAAGCAAAAGGAGAAAATGTGCATTAAAAAAAAAAACAAAAAAAAAAACAGTAGCTATGTACACATTGTTAACAATCAAGATACATGCAAAAGGTCTAAAAAAAATTTATCAATAATAAAGAGAGAAGCTGAATTAAAAATGTCCCTATCTGAAGGGAAAAAGAATTTCCACAAAAAAAGTAGGTATATGTAGCTGCAAAAGAATCAAGTATTTGTGGCAAAACCTTGTTATATCATACAGAACAAGATTAACAACTCAACAACAACTCAACATCTCAAGTACTAAACTCGGTAATCAAAGCCCTAATTCCCGTGAGGAATTTCCACAAAAACAAAAGAAAATCCAGAGATCAAAGAGAACACACCGAGATCGAAACCCTAATTGAGAGATCAAAATTTGGAAGAACGAGAAAAAAAAAAAACAAATAAAAGAGAGAGCAATCCGAGGAATCAAAATCCCCGTGCAAAAAGGAATTTTCAGGGGAGGAATTTCCAAAAAAATAAAATCCAGAGATCAAAGAGAACAAACGTAGATCAAAACCCTAATCGTAAGAACACAACAAATAAAAGAGAAAAA
Source organism: Tillandsia leiboldiana (assembly GCA_029204045.2). Taxonomy (NCBI): domain Eukaryota; kingdom Viridiplantae; phylum Streptophyta; class Magnoliopsida; order Poales; family Bromeliaceae; genus Tillandsia; species Tillandsia leiboldiana. Next base: position 11,701,482 of record CM055078.1, on the reverse strand, counting down.
AAGAGAAAAAAAATTTGGACCATTTCTCGATTTGTGCGTGTCATCCTTGCGCAGGGGCCATGCTAATCTTCTCTGTATCGTTCCAATTTTATCGGATGTCTCCGAAGAGACACTACGCTTTCGACGCATCAGTTATAAGAAATGGTATAATATAAAGAAAATAAGCGATGTGGGAATAAATTCACCCCGAATGGGAGCCCTCGTTCGTCGGATCCTCATTGGACGACTCAGATCAGCTGAGCTGGCTGGGCCCTCACATTATTATTCCAACCGGTCTTTCGTTCGTATAGTAGCGCATGCGGACTCGTAAAGTCGAATAAGAAATTTAATTCTAAATATTTCATTATATTTCTCATCATCTATCAAATATTATCAAATGTATAATTTTTTGAGTGAATAAAAAATATATTAAATAAAATATTTATACATCGAAAGTGTTTGCTCCATTCAGCAAATTATATGTTTTTGTTTCCTGAGTCACTTTTTGGTTGAAGAGAGGAAAATGGGCATAACAAATCACATTTCCTGAGTCATTGTTATTCATTTATTCTCCTGTTGTTTGGATTAAAAAAAGAAAAAAGAAAAAAAAAGGACAAAATAACTCTCCTAATTTTCTTCCATTTATGCAGATGGAGTGTTAGAGCTCAAAATAATGCTGTCATAGTAAAAAATTATAATTTCCAGTTATCTTGGAGTAACCCAAAAAAATTATTGTCATGTTTTGCAAATTTCTCATGAAATTGTCTCTTTTCTCTCTATTCGAATAATCTAAATTTATTTAAATTTTAATAAAAAATATTTTAAACTATTTAAATCAAGATCAGCATCTTTGATTTTGAATTCAAAAGTCCTATCCTAAAATTTTAAAGATTATTCAATTTCCACCGTTCATTTTGACATGACTTTTTTACTAAGTAAACGATATCGAAAAGAATTAAAATTTTATTCCTAAAAACTTCATAAACCTTAAATCATATTTAACAGTGTGGATCGTTGATTTGAATACCCTAAGATCGAAAACGAAACTATAGTATCCGAGCTCCAGTATTATCGATAGTATAGAAGCCTAGCTAACCCACTTCCAAACAAGGCCTATGAGTCCGGCTAGAATACTGTCGATAGCACCAAACAATTGGTGCTATCAAGTTTTCAGGCTTTGGATGAAAAGATGTGCGGTTAGAATTATAGTGGTCCCTAAAATTTTTACTATTCAACCAACCATCTAGTAAATCCTAGGGGACCATTATTATTCTAACCACACATGCTTGTGATTTTTTTACTATTGGATTTGTGCTATTATAAAGTCAATAAAAAAAGAGAAAGAAAAAATAAATAGCACAAATCTCAATGCAAATCAAATGGTAAAAAATTCATATGACGAGTGGAATAATACCCACCCTAGAATGAAATAGAGTGTAAGATATACACCCATAAAAAAAATGTATACTTATATATAAAGTATATAATTTGAGGATTCTATCACATCAACTAAATGAGTTTACATTGAGCCACGTCCCAAGTCCCTATCTACTTCCTCATTGAGCCACGTAGGAGAAGCCAACGAAAGTATTCAACATATCCACAAAAAAATATGGGATGCATCCGGTACCCTCGACACTAAACTAATTATTAAAATAAATTTTTATAATACAATAAATTATTTAAATATTTTATATTATAAATACTATACCATATTTTATTTTAGAATACCAATTCTCACATATTTTATGAATTTTCTAATATATTTTGAAAATATTAGTATATATAAGGTGCATGAAAATTTTTTTCTCTTATTTTTTTTTAAATTATGAAGGCATATTCTCTACACCGGATGTATATAAATATATACACCACATACTTAAAATTTTTAATAAAAATTTTAAAATCTATCTATCTATCTATAGATATACTATTTGACAATTCGGAGGATTTTCTCTAAGAGGGTCATATTGACACTAAAGGCACAATCCAATAAAAATTTGTCATCTATTAGTAAAAAATTTGGATGCTCCCGTTGTATCGTAAACTAAGTTTAAAATATATATCTAAAATAAAATTTTATTATATAATAAATTATTTAGATATTTTATATTATATATATTATATTATATTTTACTTTATAATATTAAGGCGTTTTTTTAAAAATAGTCATCTAAAAATTTATATTTATAAAAATTGTCCTACAAAATTTGTATTTGCAAAAATAATTCTATAGGTGCCAGCTGTGCGCCACGTGAGCGGGATTTGCCGAAGTGTACCAAATTAAACACGGAATAAATCTGAGAACCCGTGGTTAAACACAGATTACCTCTTATAACCCCAACTCTTAAAACATGCTATATATCGTTCTCTTACTTTTAAGATATGTTAAATTTTAAATTTTAAATTTTAAAATTATAAAATATAAATTTAGAATTTTTAATTTTTAATTTTTAATTTTTAATTTTAAAAATTTAAAAATAGAATTTAAATTTCAAATTTTAAAATTTGAAATTTTAATTTTAATTTTAAAATTTTAGAATTTGAATGTCTATTGAAATTTGAAATTTGAAATTTCAAATTTTAAAATTTGAAATTTTAATTTTAATTTTAAAATTTTAAAATTTGAATGCCTATTGAAATTTGAAATTTTAAATTTCAAATTACAAATTTAAAATTTAAAATTTGAAATTTTAAAATTAAAATTTTAAATTTTAAAATTAAAATATTAAATTTTAAATTTAAAATTTTAAAATTAAAATTTTAAATTTTAAATTTTAAATTTAATATTTTAAATTTTAAATTTTAAATTTTAAATTTTAAATTTTAAATTTTAAATTTTAAATTTTAAATTTTAAATTTTAAATTTTAAATTTTAAATTTTAAATTTTAAATTTTAAATTTTAAAATTAGATTTTTAAATTTTTTCAAAATGTTAGTTTGAAATTTCAAATTTTAAATTTTTAAATTTCAAAATTTTACCATTTACTTAAATTAATTATTTTTTCTAGATTTATACTACTAACTTAAATAGTTATAATTTTTAAAAATATAAAAATAAAAAATTATAACACAAAAATTGAAATCCCGTGCAGGGGATCTGAGATCCCATGTTTAAACACGGGATCTCAGATTCCGTGTTCAACTTGTTACACGTCACCGATTCCCGCTGACGTGGCGCACAGCTGGCACATATAGAGCTATATTTGTAAATATAAATTTTTTAGTCCCATTTTTACGAATACAAATTTTTAGAATGTCATTTTTTTAAAAAAACCATAATATTAATGATCAAATATTCTATTAATTATCTAATATTATATGCGGTGTATAAAATATTGGTATAATTATCTAATATTATATTCGGTGTATAAAATATTGGTATAATTATCTAATATTATATGCGGTGTATAAAATATTGGTATACATCAGGTGCAAGCAAATTTTTTTTTATCTCTTTTAAAATTATGAGTAAATCCTATTGGACATTCTCTTCACCAAATATATATATTTGTATATACAATACATGCCTAAAATCCATTAATAAAAATTTTAAAATTAATTCATCAAATATAATTTAAATTATTAAATTTTGTATATCATATATATTTAATTAAAATTTGATATTAGAATATTAATCATTTAATATAAATTATGGTGTATGAAGTATTAATATAATAGTTTTTTAGTCTCCCATTAATTTAACATGGGAAAAATATCCTCACTCATTCTTAAATTTGAAATAAATTTTCTAACTTTAACTTTTTAGTTAAAAAATTATTATATAAATTAATTTTTTTTATATAAAATAACTATCAAAACTAAAAATTTGATTGAATTTTAAAATAAAATTATTAATATAATTTAACTTTAGAAGTTAATAAAATATTAATAAAAATATGTATGTAAAACTATATTATCGTTATTTTTTTATATTTTTTTAATTATAAAATTTTTAATTTTAAATTTTAATAATTATATATTTTAATTATCTCAAATACTATTTTTCCGCAGCCTAATATATATATATAGCACAGCTGATTCCTTTAAAAGGTAGATTTCTAATTAAAAAATAACGTTTGGATAGGTAGATTGAAATAGCTCCGATCCAAACAATATTTATTAGATAAAAAATAAAAATAATATTTTATTTAATTAATTAATATAAAAATATTAATTAAGTAATAATTTAATATATTTAATTAACTATTGCTTGATCATTCTAAATATTAATTGATAAAATAATTGACAATAATAAGTGTTGTTAATAAATAATTTAATTAACTACGAATAATTTAATCAATTAATTAGTTAATTATTTAATAATTAGATAATTAGTTAATAAAATAATTAAATTAGTCAAAATATTAGATTAATTAAAAAAAATTATATAATAATTAAAATTATATTTATTTTAATTAAATTTGTTCTTCAGTAGGAATAAGCTTATTTCAGACAAAAGAGTAGAACAATACTTATAAACTTATACCAGCTTGTTCCGAGGATACGAGAACTGTTGTTTTCATCTATAACTAAACGCGTTTGGCACAATTTGGTTAGGGAATAACGCCTAGAATAAGACCTTGTTCCCCAAATGCGTTTGGTTATGGAAGAGAATAATAATTTTTATCTTTCTAAAATAAGCTGATATAAGGTTGAAATTACTATTGAACCATTTTTCGTGAAACAAATTTGTTCCCTCTGGATAACAATCTTAATTAAAATAAATATAATTTTAATTATTATATAAATTTTTTAATTAATCTAATATTTTGAACAATCTAATAATTTTATTAACTAATTATCTAATTATTAAATAATTAACTAATTAATTTATTAATTTATTAGTAGTTAATTAAATTATTTATTAACAATACTCATTATTGTTAATTATTTTATCAATTAATATTTAGAATGATCTACTAATAGTTAATTAAATAAGTTAAATTATTATTTAAATAATATTTTTATGTTAATTAATTTGATAAAATATTATTATTTTAAAATTATAATTATTCTTGTTTTTACTATTTTAATTTAACTATCCAAACACTATTTTTTATTCCCACAAACAAGTCATTTTTTATCCAAACATAAAATTGTTCTTATTTATTTTTATTCCTGAACTTATATCTTTTCCTAAAATAATCCTAAAATAAGCAGTTCTAGTCTATACCCAAACCAAATACAGTCTTAACAGTACCAAGCAGCTGATGCTTGTAAGTTTTTTACCATTACATATATCCCTTTGACTAATTCCACCCGTTAGATTATGTCATTTTACCGACCACCCACTAAACCAAGGAGCCCATTATCATTATAAACGCACATCTTTTCATCCAATGGCCGAAAACCTACCAGCACCAATAATTTGATACTTTTAAAAGCATAAGAACTCAATTATAAATATATATATATATATATATATATATATATATATATATATATATATATATATATATATATATATATATATATATATATATATATATATATATATATATCATAGGGCTACTACACTCTTATGAGCATAAATCCCTTTCTACTCATAACTTTTTCATGCTTGGATGAAGGAATGCGCGGTTAAGATGATAGTGGTCCTTCTAGGGTTTAGTGGGTTGTTGGTGAAATAGTATAAATCCTAGGGACTACTATAATTCTAACCGCACATTCTTTTATCCAAGAGATGAAAATTTATGAATACGAAAAAATTTTACTCATAAGAGTATAGTAGCCGAACTATATATATATATATATATATATATATATATATAACTAGGCTGGTATACTATTAATAGCACCAAGTCATTTGTGCTATTAAGTTTTTAACCTTTGGATGAAAGGATGTGGGGTTAGAATGATAGTGGGCCCCTAAGATTTAGAGGGTGGTTGGAAAAATAGTATGATCTAATGTATGAAAATGATCAAAGGAATAGATCTAACGGTAGAAAACTTGATAGCACCAAATACTTGGTGCTATTAATAATATAGTAGCCGAACTCTCTCTCTCTCTCTCTCTCATATATATATATATATATATATATATATATATATATATATATATATATATATATATATATATATATATATATATATATATATATATATATAAAATTAGGCTGGAATACTATCGATAGCACCAAGCCATTGGTGCTATCAAATTTTTAACCTTTGGATTAAAGGATGTGTGGTTAAGATGATAGTGGTCCCATAAGATTTACTAGGTGGTTGATTGAATAGTAAAAATTTTAGAGAACCACTATAATCCTAACCGCATATTTTTTCATCCAACGGCTGAAAACTTGATAGTACCAATTGCTTGGTGCTATCGATAGTATTCTAGCCGGACTCATATATAGGAGAGAGAGAGAGAGAGAGAGAGAGAGAGAGTCCGACTATGGTGCGTTTAAAAATAGCAAGCGTAATTGCAAATTTTTCACCATTAAATTTTTCTTTAACATATTAGAGAGAACTATTATCTTAACCGCACATTTCTTCGTGCAAGGACCGAAAACCTAAAAGCACAAAAGAATAGGAGCCCAATTTTATTAAATACTAATTTTTAGACTAAATTAACTAGATATAAGTTTTCAAAATTTTACTTTTTATAAGACTAATATTAATAGTGGAAAATAAAATCAGCTTAATTAATTTTAAGCTATTGGATTTTAAAATAAGTTGATAAAAAAATAAGACAAGTTTGACTAAAATCAGACTAATTCACCTTGATGGTTAAACCATCGGTGCGAATAATTCAAAACTGTTTTTTTTATTGTTTTGATTCAAAGAATTGAACCAAACCGTTTTGTAGACTCGATCACAATGAGAAAAAAAAAGAAAAAAAAAAAAAGAAAAAAAAAATATTCATGCCACAGATGCTCTTCTTCCTTGTTTATCTGAGATACCAGTATGCCACATTTTGTATGATATCTATCTGACAAGGATTAGGCAAAAAGAAGTGGTACATATAGATTGAGATGAAACTCATGCCACAGATGCTCTGCGCAAATCGGACTATTTTCCCATCATCGAGAAATTGGATCAGCGTCTGGCGGGGTGGAAGGGTCTCCTGCTCTCTAGGGGGGGCGTCTGGTGCTTCTAAATTCGGTACTCTCTTCCATTCCGTCCTTTTTTTGTGCTGCTTTCCCTCTCCCCTGTTGGGTAATTAAATCGATCGACAAGATTCGCCGAAACTTCTTTTGGAAGGGAAAAATTCAAAATAGTGGGTTCCACTGTTGGGTCAGATGGGAGCATTTATGTCGGCCGATCATTAGCGGGGGCCTTGGTATTCGTAACCTCCGTAACTCCAATTCCGCTCTCCTATTAAAAGGCTTATAGACTTTTCACTGTTCTAAGGCGCTCCCATGGGTTCGTTTGTTGACTCTGAAACACTATTCTCGTAGACCACCACATACTACAGAGGCGCCACCGGCGGGCTGCTGCCCTATTTGGAAGGGTATGCTTTCTACCGCTCCTATCTTCGTTTCCTCCACTTCTTTTTCTATCAGAAACGGCAAGTCGACGAGCTTTTGGAATGCGCGATGGAGCGGGGACCTGTTACTAAGAAACCGTTTCCCCTATTTATTTGCTGCGGCCTCCCTTAAGCATCTCTCGGTCTTCAACTGGTTTCGTCGATTCGGCTGCCAACCCAACTTGGGTTTTGATAACAACCTTTGTCCGGAAGCTTCGCGGGAACTATTACTCCTGCAGACTGTGACCACTAGCTTTCTTCTCTCTAACTCTGAAGACTCGATTTTTTGGAGGTGGAGCATTAATGGATCCTTCTCTTCCAAGAGTGCTTACAATTTCATTGCCTTTGACGGGGTGAACGACAGCAAGATTCGAAATCTGTGGGGTATTAGGATTCCGCTTAAGATAAAAATCTTTTTGTGGATTGCGGCTAGATACAAGCTGCTCACGGCGGAGCTGCTATCTAAGAGAGGTTGGCTAGGACCTTCAATCTGCATGTGCTGTGGGGCAAGTGACGAAAATCTAGATCACCTTTTCTTTTATTGCAGCTTTGCGAGGTCGCTTTGGGAGGAGTTACTCCACCTCTGGCCAACCACTCGGCACAGGTTACTATATTACTCGGGGGACTTAGCGAGTAGATGGAGTGGTGCAAGGTCGACCTTGACGGGTCAAACTAGAGCGCATTTCGATCTTTTGTTTGCCGCTACTTGTTGGGAAATTTGGAACGAACGCAACAGGCGTATATTTTCTAATAGCCTTTCCCACAGTGCTATTTGTGCTTTAAGAATTCATTACACCATCAACCTTTGGACCTATGCTCTAAGGTGATCTTCAGTTCAGCAATTCGGGGTGGCATTGAAAGCTTTTTATGCTTTTGGGAAGAGCATTTTCATCAACTACGGTGTTACGGTTTTTTATCTCAACTTTTTCCGATCTTGGTGGTGTCCGATTGACTCTGCTTCGTTGTTAGGGAGTATCCAACGATACACGGATATCGTTTAAGTGTCATCATAATCTGCACTTAGAGAATTAAGAGGATGAACTATGAGCATTTTACTTTCGAACAAGCACTGCTTGTTGGGTCTTGTTCAGTATTGGAGGAGGACATCATACTTCGTCACTAGCTCTTTTGTCGGTGGCCCTGCAGACAGGTACAAAAATTTTGATTGGAGATATGGGGGCAGTTGGATACCAACGGAGTCAGAGTTATTTAGCTGCAAGAGATGTTTAAGTGGAGCTTGGATGCAAAGGACAAGATCAATCACCCGGTTATTCGATGAGATCTTATTCAACTAGTTATGGCATTGCTTCTTTTGCAGAGACAGTCAGGATTATGTTAGGGAAGTTCGCCACCTTGGTGAAATATGCTGCGTTAGGATGAGGCGCATTCGTCAACGAGTTACTTTCTACAGGTGCGGCACCACCGGATCTCTTCGTAACATTGTTTGGTAGCCTTGACTTGGATGTTGAGTGCTTGGAGTAAAATTTGCATGGCACTCCGGTTAATTCTGAAGCACTAATTCCCCCTTCATTCAATCTGGTTGAGTTGTATTTGCTTCATCTCTATTTGCACAACTAATGCTCAGCTCAGCATAAAGCTTATGGAAGTGCGCTTTGAAGCTCTACGGCGTTCAATCTCAACTTTCTGCGGCGTGCCAAGAGATGCGCAGCATCGGTTGTAACCACAACTTTATATCAAATAATTTATTATCAGCTACTCCGCTTCTTTGCCCGCAGCTACAGGGAGGTTCCATCACTGATTGGTTAACGTTTATTGAGTCCAGTCATTTCGGACGCATCTTGCTCGGCCTTTATGGATGTAACTTGCTGAGAGGGAGTCTATTCATTTCGGATGTATCTTACATGGCGTTTCATTTTCAATACTATTACTTAACTTGGGCGACAAGAGGTGTCTCCTTCCCTTCTATTCGAGCTCCTAATCCTAATCTTCGAGGCGGTCGAATCTCCTGTACCTTGAAGACTAAGTGAAGTGAAGGGATTATGTGTACTAATTAATTGGCAATCCCAGGTGTTGGGAAATTTCATTATCCAGAGTTGGCTGTCTGCTCATTTTCTGCTTTGGAGGTGGTCTCTCTACTAAGTCATTCGTCCTCTCAGACATTAGCTTTCTTGGTGGATGTGTAAGAGGTGGGGGGATTATATACTAAGAATGTTCTCGCTCGGCTACCTATCTTTCATTCTTTTATTTTCATTGGGCGACATGCAGCGTCCCAGAGTATTAAGCGCATGGACTGTGGGGACTATTACTTGAAACACTGGTTTGCATGATCTTATTTCGTATTGGGGGAGGCCTCTCTACTCCGCCATTCGCTGTCTGTGTTTTAATACGGCGCTGTTTTTCTTTTCTCTAGGTTGATGTTAAATCCTTGTAGTTTTGCAGTAACCTCGTTGTTAGCTGGGTTGTCTTTTCCGTTTTGTCGCTGATGTTGTCTCTCTTGTGCTGGTGGCGCCCCATTGCTGTTGTGTTCGGGTTGTGCTTCAGCATTTTGGGTCGATCTTGTACTGTTGTTGTGCTCTTTTGTACTCAAATGGGATTTTACCCTGTTTAATCAAAAAAAAAAAAACAAAAGAACACAAAACAGTAAGAACAAATTAATGCAATGCTGTTGACTAAGGTTTATTCAGTAAACCATGCTTACTAAACCTCAAACCTATTCTTCAAAATTAAATTTGGTTTGCAATTCAAATGTGATGTGCAAAATTAATTCCTTCATGCTGCTATTGATCTTATTGCTATACTGCTCTACTTGCAGAAACATAGCAACCTAAGAACGCAGGCAGCGACTATTTATGGATTACTCCACGTAATGATATTTAAGATATAAGATTGCAGAATTGAACTTGAAACTGAAAGAGTGAATGAAGTTTCAACTTCTTCAATCCATAATTATATGCTCACTAACTAAACTTCCACGAGTACGATATAAATTACCATATAAAGAAAGCATTGTGTCTTAAGCAAAACTACAATCAAGTTGCATCGAACGAACCAGAAATAGAAGAAAATGGCTAGATTGTACAAGGTTAAGTTCTTCTGTAGTCATTGCCGTATACCGCTTTTCACTAATAAGAATCTCCTGCTCTCTTAACTTGGATGCAATGCAAATTTCCAAGCGTAAAAATTGCCGATTGTTTGACGGATTTCCAACTAAAGTGATTAGAGAACTAACTACCTATTTATGAGTTAAAAAGCAGCAGGATCGCCTCACTTGGCATCTGAATATACAAGAAAAGAAAGAGGAGAGTTCATGATCACATCGAACACAGAACAAATAAAGGAAACATATATAGAGATATCTGGTATCTTGACATATTTTGCTGTTAATTTGACCATACCTCTCTGATTAACTGTTTTAAAGTGAAAGAGGTGTTCTCTGGTATGCAAATGAAAGGAATCAACCAACTCATATAAAATCTAATGCAGCTGCTTCATTTGCAGTTGCACATCAAGTGCTGATCATTTTTGCCTGAGGTGATATGAGGCTCAATATCACTCTCAAAATCAAGTTTTTTTTTTTCCTCAGTTCCTGCAGATTTCAATAACTGGAAGTACAGAACAAAAGTATCCAGAAGCAAAAGGAGAAAATGTGCATTAAAAAAAAAAACAAAAAAAAAAACAGTAGCTATGTACACATTGTTAACAATCAAGATACATGCAAAAGGTCTAAAAAAAAATTATCGATAATAAAGAGAGAAGCTGAATTAAAAATGTCCCTATCTGAAGGGAAAAAGAATTTCCACAAAAACAGTAGGTATATGTAGCTGAAAAAGAATCAAGTATTTGTGACAAAACCTTGTTATATCATACAGAACAAGATTAACAACTCAACAACTCAGCATCTCAAGTACTAAACTCGGTAATCAAAGCCCAAATTCCCGTGAGGAATTTCCACAAAAACAAAAGAAAATCCAGAGATCAAAGAGAACACACCGAGATCGAAACCCTAATTGAGAGATCAAAATTTGGAAGAACGAGAAAAAAAAAAAAAACAAATAAAAGAGAGCAATCCGAGGAATCAAAATCCCCGTGCAAAAAGAAATTTTCAGGGGAGGAATTTCCAAAAAAATAAAATCCAGAGATCAAAGAGAACAAACCTAGATCAAAACCCTAATCGTAAGAACACAACAAATAAAAAAGAAACAAAGAGAAAAAAAATTTGGACCATTTCTCGATTTGTGCGTGTCATCCTTGCGCAGGGGCCATGCTAATCTTCTCTGTATCGTTCCAATTTTATCGGATGTCTCCGAAGAGACACTACGCTTACGACGCATCAGTTATAAGAAATGGTATAATATAACCAAAATAAGCGATGTGGGAATAAATTCACCCCGAATGGGAGCCCTCGTTCGTCGGATCCTCATTGGACGACTCAGACCAGCTGAGCTGGCTGGGCCCTCACATTATAATTCCAACCGGTCTTTCGTTCGTATAGTACCGCATGCGGACTCGTAGGATCGCCGTATGATGACCAAACATTCAATCGTGGCCGTCCACTGACACATAAAAATTTTGAATTTAAAGGGTTAAAATCATTTAAAATCAACAATATTTTCCTATGTCAAATTCAACACATAATTTTAATTCGATCCAAATTTATGGGACAAATTTATAAACAAGCTTCGCTAGCGAAAAAAAAAAAAAGAAAAAAAAGAAAAGGAAAATATAAAGATGTTTTTTGTTTTTTTTTTTTTGTTGCACCTAATTAAAGTTTGTAATGTTGAATTTTTCATTAGGAAAAGTTTGCAGATTTTTGTGATCTTAAGCTAGAGAAAATTGTGGGCCGGTTTGGTTCAAAATACAAAATAAAATCGAAATAGAAATAATAATTTTTTTTAATATATTTAATTCTGAATAACAATCGAAATCGGTTAATTCTTGCACCTCAAAATATATAATTAAATTTATAATTTAAATTCAAATTAAAAGTTAAATATTAAAAATTTATATTAAAATATTGAAATGATACACCGAAATTTTTAGACGCAATTTTTTTAAAAATTTATAATTTAAAATTAAGTGGGCAATTCAGAATATAAAATAAATTTTTGATTCGATTCAAATTTAAATTTACAATTAAATTTAAATTTAAATGTAAAGATCGAATTTATATTTTAATTTAATTTCTAAATCAAAATCTAGAATTAAAATTTTAATTTTAAAATTTAAATTTATATTTTAATTAAAAATTAAAATCAAAAAATTAAATTAAAATTTAAATATAAAATATAAAATATTGAGATATTTTCATAAAATATAATCTTTTCATTTGGATTCAACTTTCAATTTGAATTTCTAAACCGGATTAGCAAAAGAGGTGATCAAGAGTGGTTCCTATTCTTTCGGAAATCAAAATCGAAATGTAAATGAATTCATCCATTCCGATTTCGATTCCAAATCCTTGGTAAAAAATATATCATGCACTTAAAAAAAAGAAAAGAAGAAAAAAAGAATCACATACACTAATCATTAATTTATTACTTGTGGTTTCAGCTTATTAAACCAAGAATAATCTCAATTTATTCACCCCACCCGCAATAATTCAAACTAAAACACTAATAAAGATATAAATTTACTGATACTGGGACATAACTTTATAATAAAAAAATTGAATATCAGTTAATGGGTCGGCTTCAGCACAAAAAGTTTGCATGAATGGGCGGCCACCGTGGCCGTGATCTTGCCTTTGAGCTTCTCTTTCAATGTCTTATGCTGCAGAAATAAGAAGATACACAATGTTAGGTTGTAATTTCCACATGCAGTTCATACTGAGAAAAGATAAGTAGGTAATTTGTACCTTCCAAACATCTCTTGCTTCAACAGTTATGCCAGAAGGAATTCCTATGTCCTTCCAGTGGGCCGTAATCGGGCTCGATCCCTTGTCGGCTCTGTTCAACAAAAGGATCACTCTTCGTTCTTCGCAAAGCGGTCCGGCCCACACCTGTTTTCGAGACCATTTTAAACGGTTACGAAACAAGTTTTTATACAGTGTGCATGGTGAAGAACAGTAAAGAGTGATCTACCTCCAGATCTCCTTGTGTCTTTACTTTTCGCGCTTGAACACCGATCGGATCTGTTTTTATGTTTTCCCAAAATCTTAAAAATATATAAGTATCATTGAAAAGTTTGAAGTGTGTTATATATGAGAAAAGATTTGTTTGCGAGTTTGATCACCTTGGTTGATTGCGATAACTTCTTTATTCGTGAGAATATCGTAAGTGTCGTTCGACATGCTCCGTATGTCGCATCCGACGATAAGGGGAGCCTACGTGACAAGAAATTACGAACAAATAAGATCTAGAATTAAACTTAATGTATCCATAAAGAGAAATGGTTTAAAAGTACACCTTAGAAATGGCCCATAAGCTGAAATGAACAATATATTCATCCTTTGTCATTCCTCCATTTCCTATTTCGAGCATGTCAGGATCTGATTGTAGCAGTAAAAACAACAACAACAACAACAACAACAAGGAAAAAGAAGAGAAAACTTTTCTTAGTATTTAAATTGTAATAATCTGATGAAACAATTAATGAGGCTAAAAACTGATCTGTTCTGATTAATGCTTACCATTCCAACCACCAGGTTTTGCGTACTTGGCGTACCTTTCGTTCTCGTCAATATTCCACATGATGCTGCAACAAGAGTAGATATATCCATCCATCAAAGTTGGTAAAGAAATTAAAAGAGACATGCGAAATTGAGGCATACCTAATCCATGTATCATTAATATCAGTAGTTGTTCTCCAACTGTTCCCAAACATGTTACCCCACAATGCTGGCTCTGCCCATCCCCTGAACACAACCCCCCATTAACCACAAAAAAAGGGGGAAAAATCACTCAGCTGAAAAAATAACAAAAAAATTTAAGTTGCAGAATTTTATGATCAGAATAAGTTATCTGACTTTGATCTTACCATTCACACAGAGAGTAAAAGATCGGGCGATCGACCTTCCTTAGTGCTCGAGACATTGCGGGGAATCTACAAATAATTTGTAAAATTTAGCTCGACAAGCGAATTTAAGTCGAGTAAGAAGATAATAATCGGGAAAAATAAGATAACCTTTTCGTCACATTCGATCCATCGGTGTAGCAATTGTCATATTTCAAGTAATCAACTCCCTACATTTCCAAAGTAAGCTAATTAATGACTGAAAATTTCTGTTAAACTCATAATTAGCTGATCCAATAGTAGAAAAAAACAAGTATAAAATTTTTAGAATCTTTACCCATGAAGCAAAGGTTTTAGCATCTTTTTCTTCGTAGCCAAGCGATCCCGGCATTCGATTGCTGCATGTTCGGAACCTGAAAGCGACGAATAATCCTTTTAGTTCGACATTCGTAAGTTCAAAATCAATTACTAATATCATGCAGCAACTTTTGAAAGCTAAAGATTATGTCTGACAGTTTGTAGCAGAAACAAGCTTACCCTGCAGAAGAATATATTCCTAACTTCAGCCCCTTGCTGTGCACGTAATCGGCGAGAGCTTTGATTCCCGACGGAAATGCCGTCTCATTTCCAAGTAGATCACCCTGAAACATTTTACGTTCGATGAAACAAACAGATTAAAGACTCAGAAAAACAAGGACAAATCATCCAAATTTAGACCTCTGGCGTGCGATTGTAGTTTCCCCAGCAATCATCTGCAACATTTATAAGAAAAAATTTTCATTTGTTTCATACATGAAAAGAATATATTGTATAAGAGAGTATTACCTAAATTGACATACTTGTATCCAAGCTTTGCAAGCCCAGTAGAGACCAAAGCATCAGCTATACTCAAAAAAAAAAGAAGAAGAAAACTAAATACAATGAATTATTTATCAGAAAAAGTAAATTGGTTAAAAAACAAACCAATTATTATTATTATTATATTATTCACCTGTTTCTTTGATGATTGTCTCATTCAAATCACATTGAAAATGGTTCCAACTATTCCACCTGCATTTTTCCCCTAACAATGATCACATAATCTTGGAAAAAAAAAAAAAAAACTTGTAGTAATATAGCATTTTGATCTCTTTTCGATAATTCGCGATTAGCGACGAAGAACATGAAGAGCATGTACCCCATTTGAGGCGTTAAGCCGAGCCCATTGGCGAGGAGGCTCCGCCGCTTGTCGATGCTCGAACCGAGCCGCGAGGCCCGCGACTCGGCCATCGTCGTCGCGCCGAGGAACATTATTGCGAAAACCATGAAGTGCATCATTGTATACGTCCCCATCTCCTTTTCTCAGATCGAGTGATCAACAAAACTACTACTCTCTAGCTCGTTCACCTCTTTAGAAGCCTCTTTCCTTTTATTGAGTGTTATATATATATATATATATATATATATATATATATATATATATATATATATATATATGCACACACACACAAATATCCAATGCGCACAATTAGCAGGTGCGTACGTGTATTTGGATAAGAGCCATGCACGTAGCTAACCGTATTCAGTTATTTACTACTAAATATGGGGAGTGTTTGGTTTGTCTTTTTTTTCACCCAGAATTTTGAATTCGATAAGATAAATATGTTTGTGAATGTTGATGTCCTTTTTCACCTTCAAATTGAATAGGAGGAATATGTTTTTGAATGTTTGGTATGCGAAAGTTTCATTTCGATTTCGATTCTCATATGAATAAGAATTTTTCGAATCATCTCTTTTTTCCAATCTCATATGAATAAGTCGAAAAAGGTATGCTTTATAAAAATATATCAATTATATTTTATATTTAAAATTTTAAATTTAGAAATTAAATTTTTAATTCTAGATTTTGATTTAGAAATTAGATAAAAATATAAATTTGATCTATACATTTAAATTTAAATTTAATTATAAGTTTGAATTTGAATCAAATCAAAATATAGTTTTATATTTTGAATTGCCCGCTCAATTTTAAATTTTAAAATTTAAAAATATTTGCATTTAACATTTTGGCATATTATTTTAATATTTTGATATAAATTTTTAATATTTAACTTTTAGTTTGAATTTAAATTATAAATTTAATTTTATGTTTTTAAGTGCAAACTCTTTTTAAATTATTTTTATATTTATATTTTATTATTTTTTGATAATAATTTTTTAAAAAATATTGAAATTAAGAACCAATCATTCCGACTCTGATTGTTTTTCTAAAACAGACATATTATAATATCTTATTATTCTGTTTTTGATTTATGTCCATTTTAATTATCATTCTGATTTTATTTTCTATTTTGAATCAAAGGGCCCATAATAACATCTTTGAATTTTTGGATGCATCAGGTGTATACTATAACACTGTAGATACTCTTTAGATATTTTAAATCATTTTATCGGATTAGATTTTAATTTTTCGATAGCAATAATCAAATATAAAGGTGAATTTTACGATAAAATAGGCTATTAGGTTATGTTTGATTTCGGAATAAATCGAAAGTAACAAAAGTTATGTTCCCTATTCCGCCAAATAATATAAAAATTAGTAAAAATAGTTATTTTGGTCAAACCGAATTCTTCTAGATAATTTTTGAATAATCTGAGAATAACTAAAAGAAATAGGATTAATGATTAGTCTATTAAAAATAATTAAAGTAATATTAAAATATGGTTATATTATATATATAATATTATAATATTCTAAAATATCTTATAATATAAAATAATAATTATAATTATAATTTTGTAATGATAATAATAATGATAATTATTATTATTATTTTAATAAATTTATTTATATTATATATTATTCTAAAATATACCATATAATATAAAATAAAATATTATATAAGGTGATATATATATTAAATATTTTATATATAAAAGATGTAGATAAAAATAATTTTGATATTTTTAAAAAAATTAATCAATTTTTTGTACTATTCTTTATTATTCTTTATAAAATTATCAAACAAAATTTTGATTATCTTAAGAAATAAGAAATAAAAAAATATCAAGTGAATAAAAATATTTATTTTTAAAATATTATTTTGTTATCAAATATAGTACTAGTGAAAGTTAATTTTCTTTTGCTGATTATCGACATAGCTGTGGAAATAAAGTTTCATCAGTTTTGCTGTTAATTTATTTGGCAATAAATGAATGATGTAAAAATTTAAAGTTTGAAAATGAATTACTACATTATTTTTATTTTTATTTTTTTTTCTATAATTAATTTTAGTTTTTGATAGCTGAAGCTAATTAAGATATTTTGGAGAATTTAAATTTTGATCAGGTGGTTGAAACCAATTAAAATTTTTAAAAAATTCAAGTTTCGACCAAGAATAAAATCTTCATAATAAAACAATAAAGATGAGAAATTGTGATTGAAAAATTAGTTCACCTCTTTATTTCGGCGAAAATAATATGCACATAATTACTCCCATAAAGTGAGAAAAATTTATATTTATCCACCTCTGCCCATCCCCTCTTTATTTCACTAGATATATAATTAATCCAACCATCCAATTTTCAAATCAAATCGACCGTGCGTGCATGGACGCACTTTACAATTTACGATAAAAAAAAACTAGGTCAGTAGGTGAAGGAAATACACACAATTACACCACCCGTAAAGTGAGAAATTTTGGTCCGCCCAATGTATTCTTATATTCATCCACTCAGACCTATTCATTCTAAGGCTGTGTTTGATTTAGCTATAAGCAAAAACTAATTATTTCTAAAAAAAAATATATAAATTTAGGTACAAACAGCAAATACACACATGATTACACCACCCGTAAAGTGAGAAAATTTTGACCTACATCCAATGTATCCTTATATTCATCCACTCAGACCCATCCATCCTAAGACTGCGGTTGGCTTGGGTATAAACAAAAATTAATTATTCCTGGAATAAATATAAATTTAGATACAAGAAGCAAACACACACATGGTTACACCACCCGTAAAGTGAGAAAATTTTGTCCTACACCTAATGTATCCTTATATTCATCCACTCAGACCCATCCACCCTAAGGCTGCGTTTGGTTTCGGTATAAGCGAAAACTGGTTATTTCTGGAATAGAAATAAATTTAGGTACAAACAGAAATTAAAATAATTTTATGTTTGATTGAATATAAGAGTTGTACCGGGAATAAGAAAAATTATGTTTGGTAAATTAAAAAAGAATAAGAAAATTAGAGAGGATTAAAATTTTAATTTAAGATAAAAATTTTATTGATATAATTTTAAATATTTAATTTAAGATATTTATTAAAAATATTTATTAAATTTATATTTTACTTATATATAAAAAAATTATTAAAAAAATTTTGGTTTCTGAAACTTATAATTTTTAAAAATTCAAAATTTTATATATAAAAATTAGTATAAATTTTAAAATTTTAAAAATTTGGAATAAAATTTATTAAAAATTAAAATTAAAAATTTATAAATTGGTATAAATTTTAAATTAATAAATTTTAAAATTTTATAAATTTGTAAATTTATTAAAATTATATTTAAAAACTATAAAATTTAAAAATTTCTAAAATTAAAAATTTTAAAAAATTTTAATTTTAATTGTCTCAAAAAATTACAAAAGAGGTAGCCAAAAATTTTAATTTTTAAATTTTTTATAAATTTTAAAAAAAATTATAAAAATATTGTATAAATTTAAAAATTTAAAAATTAATAAATTTTTTTAAAAAATAAAAAATTAATAAATTTTTAGATATATTAAAAGTAAGTTAAAATTTTTAAATTTATAAAATAAAAAAGTAAATTTAAATTTTATAAATTTAAATATTTTATAATTTTTTTTTTAAAGAAAAAAAAAAAAAAAAAAAAAAAAAAAAAAAAAAAAAAAAAGCTGCAGGTTTAACAACTGCTTGAACAACTGTTCCCCCCTAATCCCGGATTATCCTGGATAACCCGGGATAGGGTGGAACAGCTATTTTCGATGGCTTATTTTTTATTTGGGTATAAAGGGCCCCCTATACCTGGTTCCAAACGGAAACTAAATATATAATGTTGGGTATTAGAATTATTTGGGGATGAGGGGGATATCCCCCTGATCCCCGCCAAACACATCAAGAACTATAGGAATATTTGTTCCAATACAACTAGAATAAGTGGGAACCACTATTCTCACTCTTTCCAACCACTTCCTTGCTTTTTCTTTGAATACCCTCCCACGTCTCCCGAGGCACCAGCTTGAAGACAAAAAGGTCATTTAAAACAACTAATACTCTTTATTATTCTTATTCCCCATTATCATACAAAATACAAAATCTCTAATTTCTAGAACCGTACCAAACATTTTTTGCACTAGTTCAGTACTTTATATTTATCCCTAAAATAGCTAGTTCTGTCTTATTCCATTACCAAACGAGGCCTTAATTTTTAAATCAAATCGACTGTGCACAGAGGCACTGTAATTTTTCAAATAACCGGTATTTTGAGTTTAGCTAGTAATCTATTGATAATATATATATAATAATATTTATTTTAAATTTTTTTATTTTTAAATTATTATGCAATGATCTGACACGCTAATAATGATAACTCGTCGGATCCAACCACCAACATAAATACTTAAGTTCAGTTATTATTACTAGTATTCTAATTATAATTCCATTCGCATTCGATGTGGGACTATTGGGGTATCACAAACTTTTCAATCATAGCCCAAGATCACCTGCCGATATGAGATTTAGCTCACTAGCCTTGTCATTCAGACTCTAGTATAGACTGACATCTTGTCATTCAGACCCTAACTCAGTCGAGACTCGTCATACATTTTCGGCTGGTGATTAGTTTAGATACTAAATATAACCATCACATCCATTAGCAATAATAATAACACGTTGGGCTCAAACCACTAGCCCAAAAATATTCAAGCCCGATTAATATTACTAGTGTCCCAATCACAATTCCATTTCTATCCGATGTGAGACTATTGGGGTATCACAAACTCCACCCGTCACAATCCAAGTTCACCGGGCAATATAATACTTGTCTTGCTAGACTTGTCATCAAACCATGGTATAACCTGTCATTTTGTTATTCATACCATATCTCAACCGAAATTCGTTACACACTTTCAGCTGGTGATTAGCTCTAATACTAAATATTATGACCCAGTTCACTAGCAATAATAACTAAAAAAATATTCTTCAAAAGTGATGATATGTATTGTTAGATGTATGCCCTAGAAGCCAACTTGGCCGACACATATATTCTTTCTAGGGTATAAATTTGTATTTGACATTTTACATTATGAATGTTATTGGGTTATTATTTCCATTCGTGTTGTGTATGTGTCCATGAATTGTCCAAGGAATTAATAAGATGATGATACGTATTCTCAAGAGTTGAGAATTGGAGACATGTATCATTAGTGATTAATTCCTAAATGCTCCCGATCGATGGATCATCACGGGGACAGTGATTGATCCGGTGAGATTGGTCCACAGTCGCTTCCCTTTTAGGGTAGACGAGTCTCGAGTCAACAGTGTGGGGACACTGGAGCGAATGTGCAGGTGGTTGTTGGAGAACAAGGGTACCGAGCGTGATCATCACGAGAAGTCACTTGGATGTTTACTCACTCGTCGGTGACTTACTCGATGTTGCAGTAGTGTGACTGGTCCTTTGACCTGCGGTGTCTCGGCTATTCACAATGGGTTACTGTAGTTTGACTGTACATACACTTGGTCCCTAGCCGTTGGGTCCTTGCAGTGGGTGCATGTTGGCTACAGTAGGTTCGTTGTAGGAATAGGGTGTACACCTATATGGAATCTATCGCCCTTAGTAGAGAGGGAATTAGTCCTATGTGATTTATGAGACCGAGTTTAGAAGACCTGGCCAAGGCGTAGTAAATAACGGAAAGGGTTTCCGATATTAAAAACTCGAGTCGAAGTAAATTTGACATATGACAGACGGTAGGGGTTTGACGAGCAATTCCATGACCTTCGTCTAGTTGGGACTCCGGATAGAAGGATCGTATCACACGTTAACTGCACCTAGAGGTTTCAGTATTCATTCTACTGGAATGCCCTACATGCTGCTAGGCGTCACTGGTGGATTGTGGGACTCACGAGAATTATCTGGATGATGATCGATAATTCTTATTGGGCTGAGTTTGAATAGTTCTATACCCATTGAAAAGAGTTTCAGTGATATTGTTGATGGTAATCACAATATATCTCACTACCAGATAGAATAGAACCTATGGGGTCACACACATAAGAGGTTATGACTGATCTGATAGTTGGATCGCGATTTTTGAATCGCCTGAGGACTTAATTATCAATATATTGATAATTGGACTAATTTGTAATTGTTACAATTAAGGATATTAAAGTGCAAATGTTGCAAGAGAGGGCTTACTAATAGTTAGTAAGTTGTGAGAGGACTTAAGTGCTAATGTTGCATTAATGATTTGATTTGATCAAATTAGGATTGAGTTCAAATCGAATTAAATTAGGATTTAATCGATTGAACCGATTAGGGATAAGATAAACTTAAATCTAATTTTAATGTTTATCTTATAATTATAAAAGGATTATATCCTCTTTATACGTATAAGTTTTTTATTAAGAGAAAAAAAAACCCGAGCCGTCATCTTTCCTCGTCTTCCTCTTTTCTAAATATCCACATTAAAAGAAAGACGTTCTCTGCAAGAGAGCTAGCACCACGGTGAGAATTTCGATCAAGTCGACAACCTCGTGTGGATACCGTAGAGGCCGGACGCGTGTGCGGCTTCAAGAGAACCAAATTTCACGATCATCAAATTGCGGTGTAGATCTCCCCGCGCAAAGGTGAAGATTAGATCTTCCTCTTCCTTTTAATCTTAGATACATGAGGGATCCTGTTTGGCGTGGTTTTTGAGATCAGATCTCAAGTTTTTCATATTTGCCTATTTGATTTCCTTTTCCGCTGCGTTTTATTTTTGCGCAAAACCTAACAGTGGTATCAGAGCCATCCTCATGTTATTTAGATTAAAATTATAGTTTTGGATATTTTAAATCATTCTTTGTTGATTGAATGATTGTTAAATCGTTTTACCATATCAAAGAATTATTAAATTTGATCAATTCGAAATTATTTTGATCCGCAGAATTAAATAAAATAAAATAAATAAAATAAAATTTTATTTTTGTAAAATTTGATGAGATAAAATTTTGTTTTTAATATTTATATAATTTTGATAAGATCAAAATTTATTTTAAAATTTTATTATATTGATTAGATCAAGTTATTTTATTGTAAAAATTGATGAGATCAAATTTTATATAGTTTTTGTTTTCACATAAGATGTGAATTATTGATGAGATCAATAGATATTTTTGCGGATTAAAATATTGATCAAAATTGTATGAATTAACTGTTTAGTTAAATCAAACGAGTGTGAGATCGTATCGTTATGGTGATTTGATCACACTATTTTCTGGATAAGTGGTAAACGGTTAATTAAAATATCCAAATTAATTATTGTGATTGTGATGTATGAGATACATATGGGTGATGATCATGGATAGCAACCAATTTATTTTGTATGGACATGTGATGTATGATGTGTATGCGGAATCCTGTAATTTTAAATTTGTTTAAATTAAGGACTCTGTGTTAGGGCTGTTTGGGTGCCTGCGAGCACGAGCCAATTTTATTTAGAGACCTGCGTGTCTCAATAGATTAAAGATAAAAGTTATTTTATTCTTTAATTGGGTTGTATTATGTATGGTGCACGTCATTGGTTGATTGGTGGGAAGCCGTTAGCACACAACAAGCCCAGATCGAGACGAGCATTTGATGGCGGTCGAATCAAGGGTTGATGGTGATCGAATCAAGTTGTAGCTCCGGATTGGATCAAGAAGTTGAAGACGATCAAACCAATGACGTGCGTGTGCTTGTATTTATGACCCCTTGACCTTGATTCCGGCTCAGTGGCTCGAGCACGAATCTTCTTTTTAGATCCATGATCATCACCGGTTGCATTATATTTTATGTGCAGTTTATCTTTATTTGCATGAGATGTAAATAAATAAAATTAAATAGAGACCTAAATGCAAATCTCCTCATAAATATTAAGTCGAGCGGTCTTCCACCGTTGTAGAAGTGCGGGCATCTTTTCTGGTGTTGATTGGCACGGCTGGTTACAGTGGTCAGTTGCATTGGAAAGGCGCAACCACTCTATTAGTATAAGATGCTGCGGAGTAAAGATGGGGTTGGGCCCAATATCTGTCAGGTGAGGGACCCAATGACGGCTTGCTTACGCGTTTGAACGGTGGGTCTGACTTAACTAAAGAATGAGGCCAATATCTGTCAGGTGAGGCCTACAGGACTTAGAGACCGAATATCGCTGCAATTTGCTTAAGAAGCATTGGACAAGAGTTGTCCACTCATTGGTTTTCGTGTCACCAATATCTGTCAGGTGAGGTGATGCGGTAAACTGGTGGGACCGTAGTACCCACTTGAAACCCTTATCGCGTTGGGTTTCCGTTTCTCTACCCGAGGAGTGTAAGAGACTCGAGGAAATAGTGGGAGGTTAACGTTTGTTTTTAAAAATATCCCTAAAACAATTTTCGAAACAAATACAAATATCTAATTCTGAATCTTTACTCTCTGCAAAACAAGATATACGCTTCCAATTCTTTTTCTCGTTTTTCGAAATTAACCACTTAACCGAAACTAATTATAAAGACTGGCTAAGAAACTTAAAATAGTTTTGAGTTTTGAGAAGCTCAGCTATGTTCTCAACCAGGACCTCCTTACGTTACGAAACTGTCCAACAGCTTATCAAAGGCAGTCTGTTCATTATCATTGTTTGAGAATGATCAAAGACCTCGAGGAGCTTGAGAAGCTCGGCATGAAAATGGATAAGGAATTGCAAGTTAATATGATTTTGCAATCTCTTCCAGATTCATATGGACAATTTATTGTAAACTACCATATGAATAAAATGAACTGCACCAATGCTGAGTTATTGAACATGTTGGTAACGACTGAGGGAACCTTGAAGAGTTCAAGGGGCTCGGTTTTTAGCTGTGGAGCGGGCTTCCTCTTCCAAAAGAAAGTCTAATTGGAAGAAGAAACCGCGAAGAAACAAAAGACTGAAAACAAGCCCAAAAGGGAAGCTCCTAAGAAGAAGGCCGCTGACAAAGGAAAATGTTTCCAATGCAATGTTGATGGCCACTGGAAGAGGAATTGTCCCGTCTATCTAGAGAGCCTAAAGAACAAGAAGAAAGACACACCTTCGGAAGGTATGTTAGACCTGCTCGTAATAGAAACTAACCTTACGGTTACCTCTATTTCCAGTTGGATCATAGACTCTAGTTCAAGTTCTCATTTATGTACTTCAATGCAGGGTCTAAGAGAAATTAGAGGGCTGAGAGAAGGTGAAGGTACCTTATGGGTGGCAACGGAGCAAGAGTTTCTGCTGTGGCTACTGGCACCTATCCTCTGCGATTACCGTTAGACAATTTTTATTACTTAAAGACTGTTATTATGTGCCTGCTGCTAGCAGGAATTTGATTTCTGTTTCTTCTTTAGCACAGTACGATTTTAATAAAGACTAC
This sequence comes from Tillandsia leiboldiana, assembly GCA_029204045.2. Classification (NCBI taxonomy): domain Eukaryota; kingdom Viridiplantae; phylum Streptophyta; class Magnoliopsida; order Poales; family Bromeliaceae; genus Tillandsia; species Tillandsia leiboldiana. The sequence goes on along the minus strand of CM055078.1, from coordinate 11,676,506 downwards.
TGCACAATTTATTTTAGAAATAAAGTGTTTGGCCGTGGTTTTATGATTGACAGTCTTTATACCATTTACCATGGATGTCTGTGAATATGAGCACGTAGTGAGTGCCGTTGGGTCTAAGAGACCTAGAGAAGAGATAAACCAAAGTATATGTGCACCTAAGGCTTGGTCATATTGGAGAGGAAATGATTAACATTTGGAGAAAAGTGGGCTCGGGGCTCATTGACTTCTGAGTCTTATCCAGTCTGTGAATCCTGTCTTCATGAAAAAATGACCAAATTACCTTTTGTAGGACAAGGGAAAGGGCCACTGAATACTTGACTTGGTACACACTGTGTGTGTGGCCCATTTGATGTGCAAGCCAGGGTGGTTTTCTCTACTTCATAACTTTTACCGATGATTATTCACGGTATGGATATGTCTATCTTATGAGACACAAATCTGAAGCTTTTGAAAAGTTCAAAGAATTCAGATGTGAAGTAGAGAAGCAAACTGGAAAACCCATCAAGGCTTTCGATCAGATCGAGGGGGAGAATACCTTAGTGGGGAGTTCCTAAACTACTCAAAGAAAAGGCATAGTCTCACATGGACTCCTCCTGAACCCTCAACTCAACGGAGTGTCAGAACAGAAATCGAACTTTATTAGATATGGGTTCGATCCATGATGAGTTTAACTGATCTCCTTTGTTTCTTTTCGGACATACTTTGCTTACCCAGCCTCCTACTGACTAGATTCCCCTCTAATCCGTTCTTTACCACGCCTTATGAGATGTGGCCCATGGGAAGAAACCAAGTCCTAGTCATTATTAAATTTAGGGATGTTCGGCCCGTCAAGCACCCAGCGGACAAGTTAGAGGCTCATTCTGAAAGGGCTCATTTATAAAGGGGTCCGCAAAGAAGTCTTTAGGTTACTATTTTTAACATCCAAAGATCACAATTAGTTGTGAGTCGGACCGCTACTAGCAAGCTTTCTTGGAAAAACATTATTCAGTAAGTAGTAAGTGGGAGAAAAATTGAGCTCGAAGAGAGAGTCTCTAAGAGCAACGAGTCCCCAAAACTACGGAACCTATTCCATGCTGAGCCAGTACATGTATCACTAATCCCACCTCGAAGATCGAGTAGGATCTCCCTTCCTACTAAAAGATACTTAGTATTCTTACAGAGAAATTAGAGGAACGTTCCTCATAGGAATAAGGAACATGGAGATGATCCTAAAACCTACAACGATGCGATGTCTGACATCGACTCCGATAAGTGGTTGGAAGCCATGAAGTCAGAAATGTGACTCAATGTATTCCAACCATTCTGGACCTTAGTAATCCACCAAAAGGTATAGTACCTAGCGGGTGTAAGTGATTTACAAAGAAGATAGGTTTCGCATGGAAAGGTATAGACCTATAAAGCAAGGCTGGTGGCGAAAGGCTATAGTCAACGCGAAGTGCATTGACTATCAAGAGACCTTTTCGCCTGTGGCCATGCTTAAGTCCATTCGAACACTAACTTGCCATTGCAGCATACCATGATTATGAGATCTGTCCGATGGATGTGCAAACTGCTTTCCTAAATGGATTTCTTGAGGAAGATATCTATATGGAGCTGCCTTGGGTTTCACTTCCAGTGACGAAAGTCACAAGTATGTAACTGCAAAGGTCCATATATGGGCTTAAGCAAGCATCTCGGACTTGGATCCTCTTTTAATGGTAATCAAATCGTTTGCCTTCGTAAGAATGAGGAGGAACCATGTGGTTTATAAGAAGTTAGTGTGAGTGCTATTACATTCCTCGTATTGTACTGGACGACATTCTCCTAATTGGAAATGATATTCAAATGCTGACTTCGGTTAAGATATGGTATCTAAGAAATTCTCTATGAAAGACCTATGGGGAAGCATCCTATATTTTGGAGATTAAAGTCTATAGAGATAACCTAAGATATGCTAGGCCTCTCACAGAAAATGTACAAGAGCTGTGCTGAAGAAGTTCACATGGAAACTCTAAGAGGGGACTTCTACCCCTAGGCATGGAATTTCTCTCTAACAAGAAAATGTCCCCAATACTCTGAAGAGATTCAACG
>CM055078.1:11490222-11674336 GCA_029204045.2 Tillandsia leiboldiana | reverse complement strand
TTCACTAGCAATAATAACTAAAAAATATTCTTCAAAAAGTGATGAAGTATTGTTAGATGTAGCCCTAGAAGCCAACTTGGCCGACACATATATTCTTTCTAGGGTATAAATTGTATTTGACATTTTACATTATGAATGTTATTGGGGTTTTATTTCCATTCGTGTTGTGTATGTGTCCATGAATTGTCCAAGGAATTATAAGATGATGATACGTATTCTCAAGAGTTGAGAATTTGAGACATGTATCATTAGTGATTAATTCCTAAATGCTCCCGATCGATGGATCATCACGGGGACAGTGATTGATCGGTGAGATTGGTGCACAGTCGCTTCCCTTTTAGGGTAGACGAGTCTCGAGTCAACAGTGTGGGGACACTGGAGCGAATGTGCAGGTGGTGTTGGAGAACAAGGGTACCGAGCGTGATCATCACGAGAAGTCACTTGGATGTTCTACACTCGTTAGTGACTTACTCGATGTTGCAGTAGTGTGACTGGTCCTTTGACCTGCGGTGTCTCGGCTATTCACAATGGGGTTACTGTAGTTTGACTGTACATACACTTGGTCCCTAGCCATTGGGTCCTTGCAGTGGGTGCATGTTGGCTACAGTAGGTTCGTTGTAGGAATAGGGTGTACACCTATATGGAATCTATCGCCCTTAGTAGAGAAGGGAGTTAGTCCTATGTGATTTATGAGACCGAGTTTAGAAGACCTTGGCCAAGGCGTAGTAAATAACGGAAAGGGTTTCCGATATTAAAAACTCGAGTCGAATAAATTTGACATATGACAGACGGTAGGGTGACGAGCAATTCCATGACCTTCGTCTAGTTGGGACTCCGATAGAAGGATGTATCACACGTTAACTGCACCTAGAGGTTCAGTATTCCATTCTACTGGAATGCCACTACATGCTGCTAGGCGTCACTGGTGGATTGTGGGACTCACGAGAATTATCTGGATGATGATCGATAATTCTTATTGGGCTGAGTTTGAATAGTTCTAACCCACTGAAAAGAGTTTCAGTGATATTGTTGATGGTAATCACAATATATCTCACTACCAGATAGAATAGAACCTATGGGGTCACACACATAAGAGGTTATGACTGATCGGATAGTTGGATCGCGATTTTTGAATCGCCTGAGGACTTAATTATCAATATATTGATAATTGGACTAATTTGTAATTGTTACAAATTAAGGATATTAAAGTGCAAATGTTGCAAGAGAGGGCTTACTAATAGTTAGTAAGTTGTGAGAGGACTTAAGTGCTAATGTTGCATTAATGATTTGATTTGATCAAATTAGGATTGAGTTCAAATCGAATTAAATTAGGATTTAATCGATTGAACCGATTAGGATAAGATAAACTTAAATCTAATTTTAATGTTTATCTTAATAATTATAAAAAGGATTATATCCTCTTTATACGTATAAGTTTTTATTAAGAAAAAAAAACCCTAGCCGTCATCTTTCCTCGTCTTCCTCTTTTCTAAATATCCACATTAAAAGAAAGACGTTCTCTGCAAGGGAGCTAGCACCCCGGTGAGAATTTCGATCAAGTCGACAACCTCGTGTGGATACCCGTAGAGGCCGGACGCGTGTGCGGCTTCAAGAGAACCAAATTCCACGATCATCAAATTGCGGTGTAGATCTCCCGCGCAAAGGTGAAGATTAGATCTTCCTCTTCCTTTTAATCTTAGATACATGAGGGATCCTGTTTTGCGTGGTTTTTGAGATCAGATCTCAAGTTTTTCATATTTGCCTATTTGATTTCCTTTTCCGCTGCGTTTTATTTTTGCGCAAAACCTAACAGTGGTATCAGAGCCATCCTCATGTTATTTAAGATTAAAATTATAGTTTTGGATATTTTAAATCATTCTTTGTTGATTGAATGATTGTTAAATCGTTTTACCATATTCAAAGAATTATTAAATTTTGATCAATTCGAAATTATTTTGATCCGCAGAATTAAAATAAAATAAAATAAATAAAATAAATTTTATTTTTGTAAAATTTGATGAGATCAATTTTGTTTTATATTTATATAATTTTGATAAGATCAAAATTTATTTTAAAATTTTATTATATTGATTAGATCAATTTATTTTATTGTAAAAATTGATGAGATCAAATTTTATATAGTTTTTGTTTTCACATAAGATGTGAATTATTGATGAGATCAATAGATATTTTTGCGGATTAAAATATTGATCAAAATTGTATGAATTAACTGTTAGTTAAATCAAACGAGTGATGAGATCGTATCGTTATGGTGATTTGATCACCTATTTTTCTGGATAATTGGTAAACGGTTAATTAAAATATCCAAAATTAATTATTGTGATTGTGATGTATGAGATACATATGGGTGATGATCATGGATAGCAACCAATTTATTTTGTATGGACATGTGATGTATGATGTGTATGCGGAATCCTGTAATTTTAAATTTGTTTAAATTAAGGACTCTGTGTTAGGGCTGTTTGGGTGCCTGCGAGCACGAGCCAATTTTATTAGAGACCTGCGTGTCTCAATAGATTAAAGATAAAAGTTATTTTATTCTTTAATTGGGTTGTATTATGTATGGTTGCACGTCATTGGTTGATTGGTGGGAAGCCGTTAGCACACAACAAGCCCAGATGACGAGCATTTGATGGCGGTCGAATCAAGGGTTGATGGTGATCGAATCAAGTTGTAGCTCCGGATTGGATCAAGAAGTTGAAGACGATCAAACCAATGACGTGCGTGTGCTTGTATTTATGACCCCTTGACCCTGATTCCGGCTCAGTGGCTCGAGCACGAATCTTCTTTTTAGATCCATGATCATCACCGGTTGCATTATATTTTATGTGCAGTTTATCTTTATTTGCATGAGATGTAAATAATAAAATTAAATATGAGACCTAAATGCAAATCTCTCATAAATATTAAGTCGAGCGGTCTTCCACCGTTGTAGAAGTGCGGGCATCTTTTCTGGTGTTGATTGGCACGGCTGGTTACAGTGGTCAGTTGCATTGGAAAGGCGCAACCACTCTATTAGTATAAGATGCTGCGGAGTAAAGATGGGGTTGGGCCCAATATCTGTCAGGTGAGGGACCCAATGACGGCTTTGCTTACGCGTTTGAACGGTGGGTCTGACTTAACTAAAGAATGAGGCCAATATCTGTCAGGTGAGGCCTACAGGACTTAGAGACCGAATATCGCTGCAATTTGCTTAAGAAGCATTGGACAAGAGTTGTCCACTCATTGGTTTTCGTGTCACCAATATCTGTCAGGTGAGGTGATGCGGTAAACTGGTGGGACCGTAGTACCCACTTGAAACCCTTATCGCGTTGGGTTTCCGTTTCTCTACCCGAGGAGTGTAAGAGACTCGAGGAATAGTGGGAGGTTAACGTTTGTTTTTAAAAATATCCCTAAAAAAATTTTGAAACAAATACAAATATCTAATTTGAATCTTTACTCTCTGCAAAACAAGATATACGCTTCCAATTCTTTTTCTCGTTTTTCGAAATTAACCACTTAACCGAAACTAATTATAAAGACTGGCTAAGAAACTTAAAATAGTTTGAGTTTTGAGAAGCTCAGCTATGTTCTCAACCAGGACCTCCTTACGTTACGAAACTGTCCAACAGCTTATCAAAAGGCAGTCTGTTCATTATCATTGTTTGACAATGATCAAAGACCTCGAGGAGCTTGAGAAGCTCGGCATGAAAATGGATAAGGAATTGCAAGTTGATATGATTTTGCAATCTCTTCCAGATTCATATGGACAATTTATTGTAAACTACCATATGAATAAAATGAACTGCACCAATGCTGAGTTATTGAACATGTTGGTAACGACTGAGGGAACCTTGAAGAGTTCAAGGGGCTCGGTTTTAGCTGTGGAGCGGGCTTCCTCTTCCAAAAGAAAGTCTAATTGGAAGAAGAAACCCGCGAAGAAACAAAAGACTGAAAACAAGCCCAAAGGGAAGCTCCTAAGAAGAAGGCCGCTGACAAAGGAAAATGTTTCCAATGCAATGTTGATGGCCACTGGAAGAGGAATTGTCCCGTCTATCTAGAGAGCCTAAAGAACAAGAAGAAAGACACACCTTCGGAAGGTATGTTAGACCTGCTCGTAATAGAAACTAACCTTACGGTTACCTCTATTTCCAGTTGGATCATAGACTCTGGTTCAAGTTCTCATTTGTACTTCAATGCAGGGTCTAAGAGAAATTAGAGGGCTGAGAGAAGGTGAAGTTACCTTATGGGTTGGCAACGGAGCAAGAGTTGCTGCTGTGGCTACTGGCACCTATCCTCTGCGATTACCGTTAGGACAAGTTTTATTACTTAAAGACTGTTATTATGTGCCTGCTGCTAGCAGGAATTTGATTTCTGTTTCTTCTTTAGCACAGTACGATTTTATAAAGACTACTGCACAATTTATTTTAGAAATAAAGTTGTTGGCCGTGGTTTTATGATTGACAGTCTTTACCATTTACACATGGATGTATCTGTGAATATGAGCAGTAGTGAGTGCCGTTGGGTCTAAGAGACCTAGAGAAGAGATAAACCTAAAGTATATGTGGCACCTAAGGCTTGGTCATATTGGAGAGGAAAGGATTAACAGATTGGAGAAAGATGGGCTTCTGGGCTCATTGACTTCTGAGTCTTATCCAGTCTGTGAATCCTGTCTTCATGGAAAAATGACCAAATTACCTTTGTAGGACAAGGGAAAGGGCCACTGAGATACTTGCCTTGGTACACACTGATGTGTGTGGCCCATTTGATGTGCAAGCCAGGGGTGGTTATCTCTACTTCATAACTTTTACCGATGATTATTCACGGTATGGATATGTCTATCTTATGAGACACAAATCTGAAGCTTTTGAAAAGTTCAAAGAATTCAGATGTGAAGTAGAGAAGCAAACTGGAAAACCCATCAAGGCTTTTCGATCAGATCGAGGGGGAGAATACCTTAGTGGGAGTTCCTAAACTATCTCAAAGAAAACGGCATAGTCTCACAATGGACTCCTCCTGGAACACCTCAACTCAACGGAGTGTCAGAACGGAGAAATCGAACTTTATTAGATATGGTTCGATCCATGATGAGTTTCACTGATCTTCTTTGTTTCTTTGGGGACATACTTTGCTTACCCCAGCCTACCTACTGAATAGGATTCCCTCTAAATCCGTTCTTACCACGCCTTATGAGATGTGGCATGGTAAGAAACCAAGTCTTAGTCATATTAAGATTTAGGGATGTTCGGCCCATGTCAAGCGACTACAGGCGGACAAGTTAGAGGCTAGGTCAGAAAGGGCTCATTTTATAGGGTATCCTAAAGAATCTTTAGGTTACTATTTTACATCCCAAAGGATCACAATATAGTTGTGAGTCGACACGCTACTTTCTTGGAAAAACAGTTTATTCAAGAAGTAGTAAGTGGGAGAAAAATTGAGCTCGAAGAGAGAGTCTCTGAAGAGCAACGAGTCCCAAAACCTACGGAACCTATTCATGCTGAGCCAGTACATGTATCACCTAATCCACCTCGAAGATCGAGTAGGATCTCCCTTCTACTAAAAGATACTTAGGTATTCTTACAGAGAAAGTAGAGGAAATGTTCCTCATAGGAGATAAGGAACATGGAGATGATCCTAAAACCTACAACGAGGCGATGTCTGACATCGACTCCGAGAAGTGGTTGGAAGCCATGAAGTCAGAAATTGACTCAATGTATTCCAACCAAGTCTGGACCTTGGTAGATCCACCAAAAGGTATAGTACCTATCGGGTGTAAGTGGATTTACAAAAGAAAGATAGGTTCGGATGGAAAGGTAGAGACCTATAAAGCAAGGCTGGTGGCGAAAGGCTATAGTCAACGCGAAGGCATTGACTATCAAGAGACCTTTTCGCCTGTGGCCATGCTTAAGTCCATTCGAACACTACTTGCCATTGCAGCATACCATGATTATGAGATCTGGCAGATGGATGTGAAAACTGCTTTCCTAAATGGATTTCTTGAGGAAGATATCTATATGGAGCAGCCTTTGGGTTTCACTTCCAGTGACGAAAGTCACAAAGTATGTAAGCTGCAAAGGTCCATATATGGGGCTTAAGCAAGCATCTCGGACTTGGAATACTCGTTTGTAATGACGTAATCAAATCGTTTGACTTCGTTAAGAATGAGGAGGAACCATGTGTTTATAAGAAGTTAGTGGGAGTGCTATTACATTCTCTCCTCGTTACTTGTACGTGGACGACATTCTCTAATTGGAAATGATATTCAATGCTGACTTCGGTTAAGATATGGTTATCTAAGAAATTCTCTATGAAAGACCTAGGGGAAGCATCCTATATTTTGGAGATTAAAGTCTATAGAGATAAACCTAGAGGATGCTAGGCCTCTCACAGAAAATGTACATAGAGCCCAGGTGCTGAAGAAGTTCAGCATGGAAAACTCTAAGAGGGGACCTTCTACCCTAGGCAATGGAATTTATCTCTCCAAGAAAATGTGCCCCAATACATCTGAAGAGATTCAACGAATGAGCCAGATCCCTTATGCTTCAGCTATAGGGAGCATCATGTATGCCATGCTATGTACACCAACCTGATATTGCACTTGCTGTGAGTATCACAAGCAGATATCAGTCCAATCCAGGTCAGGAGCACTGGACTGCTGGTGAAAAACATACTTAAGTACTTAGAAGGATCTAAAGATATGTTTTTGGTCTTTGGAGGAGGAGAATTGAAAGTACAAGTATACACTGATTCAGACTTCATGTCTGATGTTGACATTAGAAGTCTACGTCAGGATATGTGTTCTTGTGCAAATGGTGGTTCGGTGTGTTGGAAGAGTTTTCAAACAACCAATCATCGCTGACTCTACTATGGAAGCAGAGTATATCGCCGCATCTGAGGCTGCAAAGGAAGCTTTTTGGTTCAAGAAATTTGTTGCGGAACTAGGTGTGATGCCATCAGATGCCATTCCACTTTACTGCGACAACAATGGCGCCATAGCCCTAGCTAAGGAGCCAAGGTCTCATCAAAGGTCCAAGCATATAGAGCGACGGTTTCATATATACGCGAATATCTCGAGAAGATATTTATCGAGGTGCAGAGAGTAGACTCCACGGATAACGTGGCAGACCCACTGACTAAGCAGCTGAGCCAGCAGAAGACTGAAGCCCACCTTGAGAAGATAGGGCTTAGGTATATGGCTAATTGGCTTTAGTGCAAGTGGGAGATTGTTAGATGTATGCCCTAGAAGCCAACTTGGCCGACACATATATTCTTTTTAGGGTATAAATTTGTATTTGACATTTTACATTATGAATGTTATTGGGTTATTATTTCCATTCGTGTTGTATATGTGTCCATGAATTGTCCAAGGAATTAATAAGATGATGATACGTATTCTCAAGAGTTGAGAATTTGAGACATGTATCATTAGTGATTAATTCCTAAATGCTCCCGATCAGATGGATCATCACGGGGACAGTGATTGATCCGGTGAGATTGGTGCACAGTCGCATTCCCTTTTAGGGTTAGACGAGTCTCGAGTCAACAGTGTGGGGACACTGGAGCGAATGGTGCAGGTGGTTGTTGGAGAACAAGGGTACCGAGCGTGATCATCATCGAGAAGTCACTGGATTGTTTCTACTCACTCGTCAGTGACTTACTCGATGTGCAGTAGTGTGACTGGTCCCTTTGACCTGCGGTGTCTCGGCTATTCACAATGGGGGTTACTGTAGTTTGACTGTACATACACTTGGTCCCTAGCCGTTGGGTCCTTGCAGTGGGTGCATGTTGGCTACAGTAGGTCGTTGTAGGAATAGGGTGTACACCTATATGGAATCTATCGCCCTTAGTAGAGAAGGGAATTAGTCCTATGTGATTTATGAGACGAGTTTAGAAGACCTTGGCCAAGGCGTAGTAAATAACGGAAAGGGTTTCCGATATTAAAAACTCGAGTCGAATAAATTTGACATATGACAGACGGTAGGGTTTGACGAGCAATTCCATGACCTTCGTCTAGTTGGGACTCCGGATAGAAGGATCGTATCACACGTTAACTGCACCTAGAGGTTCAGTATTCCATTCTACTGGAATGCCACTACATGCTGCTAGGCGTCACTGGTGGATTGTGGGACTCACGAGAATTATCTGGATGATGATCGATAATTCTTATTGGGCTGAGTTTGAATAGTTCTAACCCATTGAAAAGAGTTTCAGTGATATGTTGATGGTAATCACAATATATCTCACTACCAGATAGAATAGAACCTATGGGGTCACACACATAAGAGGTTATGACTGATCGGATAGTTGGATCGCGATTTTTGAATCGCCTGAGGACTTATTATCAATATATTGATAATTGGACTAATTTGTAATTGTTACAAATTAAGGATATTAAGTGCAAATGTTGCAAGAGAGGGCTTACTAATAGTTAGTAAGTTGTGAGAGGACTTAAGTGCTAATGTTGCATTAATGATTTGATTTGATCAAATTAGGATTGAGTTCAAATCGAATTAAATTAGGATTTAATCGATTGAACCGATTAGGGATAAGATAAACTTAAATCTAATTTTAATGTTTATCTTAATAATTATAAAAAGGATTATATCCTCTTTATACGTATAAGTTTTTATTAAGAGAAAAAAAACCCGAGCCGTCATCTTTCCTCGTCTTCCTCTTTTCTAAATATCCACATTAAAAGAAAGACGTTCTCTGCAAGGGAGCTAGCACCCCGGTGAGAATTTCGATCAAGTCGACAACCTCGTGTGGATACCCGTAGAGGCCGGACGCGTGTACGGCTTCAAGAGAACCAAATTCCACGATCATCAAATGCTGTGTAGATCTTCCCGCGCAAAGGTGAAGATTAGATCTTCCTCTTCCTTTTAATCTTAGATACATGAGGGATCCTGTTTTGCGTGGTTTTTGAGATCAGATCTCAAGTTTTTTATATTTGCCTATTTGATTTCCTTTTCCGCTGCGTTTTATTTTTGCGCAAAACCTAACATGTATGACTCTCTTAAGAGATTAAGAGTATTAAACGTGTTAAAACAAGAGTAGTTTTAGGATAGGTGACCCCTGAAAAGTAGGCGCCTTCCTAATTAACTATTGATGTGGGTGGAGAGTGCCTCCCCACAAGATCAGTTAAGGCCAGTGTGATGAGTCTCACATTGCATGTTGGATTGTAAGTTTCTTAACCCGACTATAGGCGATGGCTAGGCTTAAGAGGTTAAGAGGGTTAACCGTGATAAAACTAGAGCAGTTCTAGGATAGGTGACTTTTCTAGGAAGTGGGGCGGTTCCGAATTAATGATCATTAACGGTAGAGAGTGGCTCCCCACAAAGTCGATTAAGACTAATGAGACGAGTTTCACATTGTCCGGTGGTTGTGAGTTTTTAAAACTCGGGTTTAACATGTGAGCGGGTAGTTGGCCCAAGAGATTAAGAAGATTAAGCATGCTAAAACGAGAGTAGTTTTAGAATGGATAACCTCCTGGGAAGTGTGGTGACTTTTTGATTAACGATTGTTGTGGGTAGAAAGTGGCTCCCCACAAAGGTCAGCTAATGCTAGTGTAGCGAGTCTCATATTACCTGGTGGTTGTGAGTTTCTTAACTCAGCTATAGCATGTTGGGCGGTGGTTAGACCCAATGAGTTATTACGTTAGTGAGTCCGTTCGTTACATTTGATATCAAAGTCAATTGCCAATATAAAATGCATGACGAGTCTTGGCTATATTAAAATTCAAATTACAAGACTAGCGAAACAAATCTTACATCGCTCGATAATTTTGGATGGTGACGACGTGAGTTTGTGACACCCCAATAGTCCCACATCGGATGAGAATGAGGTTATAATTGGGACACCGATAATAATAATCCAGCCTAAATATTTTGGGATTTAAGCCCAACGAATTATTATTAATGATGGTCCCACCAATCCTACTAAATTTTAGACAAGTAATTATGAAAAAGTTGATAATAAATATTATTCTCATTTCACTAAATTTTAGACATTTAATAATTAATAATAAAAAAATTAATAATAAATATTAATTTTATATTATAATAATATTCTAACTCTGGTACTATTATTTTATCATCGTCGGTTCGTTCCAAATTTTAATCTCGGCCGCCCAACTCAATTTTCTTTTCAAATTTAAATTTAACTTTAAAACTGTTCTGCAATTCTATGAGTGGTGTACAGATTGAAATTTGAAATTTAAAATTTAAGATGCATAAATGAGGACATATGATGTAATTAATGCTTTTGGTTAATTGGTTCAAAAGAGAAAATTTATAATTTATAATGACCACGGTAAGTAAATCTTCATATAAGAATATTTTTTAAAGGGGGATTTGGAAAAAAGCGTCCTTACAATACCAACGTTTTAAAAAATATCCTCATATGAAATTGTTATTGTATAAAATTAATTTATTAAATGATAAAATTTATTATTATTTTTAATTTTTCGACGTTCTAAAAAATTAAAATTTTAAATATTTGCTTTAAAGTATTAGAACATATTTTACCAATACTTGACATAAGCATTGGTATATACGTAGCAACTCTTCATTTACCGATACTTTCAAATGTGACGTTAAACTATATTCGGACGTTTTTAAGTAAAATTAAGTATAAAAAAAAATATCTTTAAATATTAATTTTTTTTAGTGCATATAGTATTTTAAAATTTTAAAAATATTTATATGTTTAAGGCTTTTTAATTGTACCCTTTTTTTTTTTTTTTTTTTTCGTGAACTTAGATTTCTTTTAAAATGTCGTTTAAAACCTATCATCATTTTCTCTCCAGTTTTTATTTTAGGGTAAAATTAATTTACTAATTAAACATATAGTTTAGCATATTTAAAACGCTGTACTTAAATATCGTATATTTTATTTTTATTTCTTTCTAAAAATTCTACTAATAAGATAGCAAAGTGTAATTTTTATTTTTTTAAACCAGAGGGTGCCAAACAGGAAATAAATTATTACTACAATATGACTAATTATAAGTTTTGAACCACAAAATGACAAAATAGAAGATAAATTGAAGTTTACCTTTTATTTAATATGAAACCATTATTTTTTTATCATTTTTGAATATAATAGTTTTTTATAATAGAAGATACATTTAAAGAAAATTTAACATATTTTTCCTGATTTTTTTTTTTTTTTTTTTTTGAGCCTATCCCAAAAGTATATATCTTATATTCTGACTAGCTGATGAACAAAATTTATTTACTGATCACCTCATGTCACAGATGTTTCAGTCACATCCTTTGGATAGATTGAATTGTATGATATGTTGTATTTAATTTTTTTTATATATGGGCTAACATATAAATTTATAATTATGTTATGAACTATTTAATTTAATAGGACCATTAAGTGATCTAATATGGGCTCTGAAAATATCTATTGGGTATGGATTATTAATGTGTAGAAACCCAATACAAGTTTAATTAGGGTTTATAGGACTCTAATTAAACATAGTATATAAGGAATATAAAAGGGTTGTGGTCCCGAGTCATTCCTGCCGTCAATTTGCTCTGCTCCATTCAGAGCAAAATTAATTGGACGACGAATCTAGACTTGGAAGTATTCAATCTAGGTGATTTTATTGTCGGTGTTTGATGAACGATAAAATCTGATAACGTGTTTCATCATGTATGAATTCCGGTAAGCATTTATAATGCTTTCAAATAGATGAACGATTATTTAATAATTTACATGTATTTTTTAAATTATTTCGTATTAATTTGCATACTGATCTAACATAATATACACACTTATATTTATTTTTTTTCTCTAAGTAGTGGGGTGTGAAGTTTTTTCTCTTTCTTTCCTTGTTGTTGTTGTTTTAGTCATCGTAAGTTAAATTCTATCATAACTTCATTTTCTTGAAATATCGTAATTTACTAAATAATAACGAAAGAAAAAACTGATATAAAAATAATATATAAAAATACTAAACAAATAAATATTATAATTGTTCCTTTACTCTCTTATGTATTAATATAAAATATTTAATAAAAATAGTAGGATAACTATATATGATTTTAAAGTTATTAACTTCCTATAAGATAAATATTAATAAAAAATAATTTACGCCTAAACTTCAATTCACGTGAAAATTATTTTCAATCTGAAGATCACTTACAAATATACAAATAGATCATAAAATTGAAAGGATTATTTTAAGAGAAATGTTACTTGTACATTCAATCATGGATGTACATCTTACACCCCCATCCATCTAAGGGTGAAGACTTTTTCACCCATCACATCAAGTGATGGGTGAAATTTATTCCATCCTTAGATAGGTGAGATGTAAGATATACACCCCTTTTGGGGTGTATACTTAATTTTTTTCTTATTTTAATGTATTATGAGAAGAAAATCTTCTTGGAAATTTTGTTAAGAATGAAAAAAATCTAAAAGTGTGAAATTAAAAGATATAAATTTTTTAATACCTAGAATAGTTTGCTATTCCGAAATAATCAAAAATAAAAGTTAAATTGTGTTTGGTTCAAAAAATCCTTAGATGGGTGAGTATAAGATATATACTTAGCTTTTTTTTTTTCTTATTTTAATGTATCATGAGAAGAAGATCTTTTTGGGAATTTTGTTAAGAATGAAAAAAATTTAAAAGTATAAAATTAAAAGATATAAATTTTTTAATAACTAGAATAGTTTGTTATTCCGGAATAATCAAGAATAAAAGTTAAATTATGTTTGGTTCAAAAAATTCTTAGATGGATAAGGTGTAAGATATACACCCCTTTTGAGTGTATATTTAGCTTTTTTTTCTTATTTTAATGTATCATGAGAAGAAGATCTTCTTGAAAATTTTGTTAAGGATGAAAAAAATCTAAAAGTGTAAAATTAAAAGATATAAATTTTTTAATACCTAGAATAGTTTGTTATTTCGGAATAATCAAGAATAAAAGTTAAATTGTGTTTGGTTCAAAAAGTTGGTATTATTTGAAATAGATAAAATTGTATTTGGTTAATATTATGGAATAACAGAAAATAGTAAAAAAAAATGATATAATTTTTTTATAAAATGCCAACTTTGCCTTATCTTATATACAAAAAATATGATTTATATTTTATACTAAGTTTGAAACAAATAATATAATAATAAATAATAAATTATATTTTACATAAATAAAATAATATTTTATATTTTATAGTAAATAATAAATACTAAATAAAATAATAATATAGTGCAAGTGTTAATTATACAAAGATCACTTCGTTTAGAAGGGCAGTGTATAACGTACTAACAAACATCTGGCCATAACCTACTTATTTTATATTATATATTTTTAGGCTGCATTTGATTTAGATATAAGTTAGAATTATTTATTTCAAAAATAAGTATAAGTTCAAAAATAAGTAGGAACAAAATTAATTTTACGTTTGAATGAAAATTAAATTATTTTTAAAAATAAGAAAAATAACATTTGGATAGTTAGATTGGAATAATAAAAATAAAAATAATTATAATTTTAAAATAATAATATTTTATCTAATTAATTAATATAAAATTATTAATTAAATAATAATTTTAACTTTTTTAATTAACTATTATTAGATAACCCTAAATATTAATTGATAAAATAATTAACAATAATAAGTATTGCTAATAAATAATTTAATTAACTACAAAAAATTTAATAAATTAATAAATTAATTAGTTAATTATTTAATAGTTAAATATTTAGTTAATAAAATAATTAGATTAGTAAAAATATTAGATTAATTAAAAAGTTAATATAATAATTAAAATTATATTTTTATTTTTATTAACTTTATTTTTAAGTGGAAACAAGTTTGTTTAAAAAAAAAAAAAACTGAAATTGTAGTTTCAGTCTTATATTAGCTTTATTTCAGGAAGACGAAAATTATTATTTTCGTCCAAACCAAACACGTTTGAAAAACAAAACTGAAATAAAATTTTATTCCCCGCCTTGTTAATTCCAGAATCAAACAAGGCCTTAATATTTATTTATAAATTAATAATTTTGAGAATTTTTTTTTGATGAAAATAAAAATTTTAATTTTTACTGAAAAGAGCAATACTTGACATCTATACCTCCAAAATTAGGTGAGTTTTACATTCCACATGGGTGAAAAAAAATTTTGTTGGTCCTCTCAAAGCGATTATCGAAAAAAAAAAAAAATCACCGGTAAAAAAGGATGGAATATACACTTAAAAAAATATGTATAGGTAACATTTTTTAAAAAATTTTCTTATTAAAAAAGTGGATGAAACTCAAATTTATAGGTCGTTTGGCTACATGCATATAATTATAATTGTACTGTAGTTGTAATTTAATGCGAATTTAAATACAGTTTGTTCTGATGCTTTTAATTAAATTGCTTGCATACGATTTTGGCAGTTGTAGAAAGTAATTTTAAACATGCAATAAGCTTGCCTACCTAATTTCTTAAATTTAAAATATTTTTTCTTCTATATTAAAAATAATTTCATCAATGCACATATAAAATATTAAAATTTATGAATATATATAATTTCCAAGTGTGAATAAATTCTTTAGAACGGTAGCACATTCTACTACATCGAATCATTATAAGATGCCTATGATTATAATTGCTAAATTTTTTAACTATATATTTTTTTAATTATATTGCATTTATAGTTATAGTTGAACAGCTTCTTAGGACGTGTTTGTTTGTTTGTTTTCATGGAACCACACCCCACTGAAGCCGGCGTCAACATAGATCGCGACCGAGTTGCAAATTTGGGTCAACATCGATCGCAACCGGGTCAACATCGATCGCAACCGAGTTGCAAATTTGGGTCATATGCGAAGTTGTGAGTTTGTGCCGTTTTTGCACGTGCTATGCAAACTGGTCATATGCCTTGGTTTCTTCCTTACTGCATAGTCCAAAAAAAAAAAAATCATTAATTAATTAATTAATTCCACTCCAATCTGTTCAAAGAACTTGTTTAAATAAAATTATGAAAATTTGATTAAAATAATTGTGAAATTGAGAATCACAATGAAGTCCCTTGCCTGCAATAAAAATTTAAAAATAAAATAATACTGTGAGAAATTGAAATTCACCCTCAAGTAAAGTAAATTCAAAGTAAATTCAAACCATACTTACTGTCCAACACCACCTATATAACATGAACTTGCCATTTATTTCTTTACCTAATTAAACACCACAACACATTCCTAAACACTCCACAAACAAAACATGCACAGGAAATACAGCAAATTAAAAAAACATAACTCCTCTAGTAATCTTCAGGAGCCAGGGGTTGGTGAGCATGAGGAGTTTCCTGGGGTATGATCAGATACTCGTAGACGAGCCCGGCGAGCCCGGCGCCGACGAACGGCCCGACCCAGTAGACCCAGTGGTGCCTCCACCGCCACCCCACCAGCGCCGGCCCGAACGCTCGTGCCGGGTTCATGACCGCGCCGTCGAACGGCCCCCCGGCCAGGATGTTGGCGCCCACGATGAAGCCTATGGCGAGCGGGGCCATGGTGCCCATGTGGCTCCGCTTCGGGTCGATGGCCGTGGCGTAGACGGTGTACACCAGCCCGAATGTCAGCACGATCTCCAGCAGGACGGCGTGCCATTCGCTCACTCCCGACGCCAGCGAGAAGCCCGGCGAGCGCTGCATAATAATATATATATATATATATATATATATATATATATATATATATATATTATGATATTAAAAATTAGGTACTACGAATTCAAAACATGATGATAGATATGCCTTTCTGTTTTTAATTTTCTAATTTATTAGTTATTTTTTAAAATTTTAAAAAAATTAAAATAAAAGACAATTACCATTCCTCTTGCGGTTATCCTTAGGAGGAGGGAGGCCACGACGGCGCCGAAGAGCTGGGCAACCCAGTAGAAGACTGCACGGATGAGCGAGATCCGGCCGCCAAGGAGCGCGCCGAAGGTGACGGCGGGGTTGACGTGCCCACCGGAGATGTTGATTGCGACTGCCACCGCAACGAAGAGCGCGAGCGCGTGGGCGATCGCCACCACCACCAGCCCAGAAGCGCTGGAAGTGTCCTTGTACAACTTCTCTGCATCAAATTCTCTAATAATTACTATTTTGCTTCAAATTCTCGTATGAAAATAATTTAAAAGTTAAATATGCTATTTTATTTTAGATGAAGAGATATATATGTCGAATAAAATATTTGTTTATCCAAACAGAACACACACACAGGGAAACAATCATTTCGTACCGAGTGAGAGGACGGAGCCTTCGGCGGCGAAGACGAAGATGGCGGTGGCGACAAACTCGGAGAGCGCGGCGCGGATGGTGTCGGGGTGGACGGCGTCCTCGGTGCGGCCGAAGGTGAAACGGCGAGGCGGCATGGCTTCTCTTCCACCTAGCTCACAACCTTCTTCTGCCTGGTTTTAATGTATCTCCTCTTCGAGGCACTTTTGCTTCTTTGATCTTCTTGAACTCAAAAAACTACTACTTTTTGAGCGAGGGAGATAATGCAAAGAGTGAAAGGAGGTGGTGATGCATGCATAAAGGGGTGTGAAGAGGAGGGGAAATGATATACGGTGTGATCGAGGGGGACACGCGTAGGAAGGGACCGTGAAGGGAGTGGCACGTAGTAAGAGAGAAAAGGAACCGGTGTTGCATGGGAGGTGAATAAAACCGCTTATGGAGCTTGGACGTTTCTCGAGCTCACCAACTTGCGTGCTAGCTACTCCTCTGTACGTATATGGGCTCCAGCTTCAAATGAAATGTTGAGGGCTTTACATCTCTTTGGGCTCAAGCTTCACATGAAAAGTTCAGGCATATATGTTTGGCTCGCCTTATTTTGCGTGCTGCATGTGATCGGTTATTACAATAGTATCATTACTAAAATATTATATGTTTTTTTGATAATTAATTATACTTAAAAAATTATTTTAAAATAATTTTTTAAAAATATCACCGGTTGCGCTCCGAAAGTTAGTTACGTGAGCTTTGGCCGTTGACCTGGTCCGGTCTGCGATCGGCTTCGAAAACTGATCCTCTGAGATGAATGCACCGCGTGCCAAACGATTGGGTTGAGAAGGAGCTAGTCCGCTCGACCGAGTTCTTCTCACTCAAATGCTAAGTGAGTCTCGGCTTGGGATAGCTGAAACAGAGAGAAACTCGAAGTGCTTAATAGAATACACTCGGCCAAAGCAGCCGAATGACTTTGTATTGCTCGAAACGGATGGGGTTGCATGGTTCGGTTATAATTAGAACTACTCATAGAAAAACTATAAGGAAGCTGTAAAGGAATGCGGTAAATCTATCTAGGAAAACTGTAAGAAAAATTGTAAACTTAATTTAGGAAAGTTGTAGATGCAGATATTGAAGGTATTGAAGTGCTGGTTGTAGTCGCTGGCTTACACGATTGTTGAACCTTTTTTCAGAAGAAAATTCGTTTATTTATACGTGTGCGAATCCCTCTTATGACTAATCGCTATTTCGGAAAACGGCGTATTCGTCGGTCATTTTCCCTCCGAAAAATTCTCTCTTCGAAAAGGTTGTGGCGTTTTCTCCGTCCACGTTCATTCCCGAACGCTGCGCGTCATTATCGATCATGGCGCGATCCTCGACAATCGTTGATATAGGGGGTTACTTGCTAAAATCAGTCAATTGAGGGATTCGCGTCCTATAATTTCGCAATGTTCGTTTTCTGGAAACATTCCTTCTAAGTTTCGGTCCATATCCTTATTCGGCTCATAGAACCGAAGACCGTCTTCTTATTCCGAAAGTTGTAATCAATCGGCTAAAAGAGTTGATGACCCACCGCTTACTTGGACAGCCGATCCAGCTCTATTCTTTGTCACAATCTAAATATCTTTCATCAGTTCGTGATTGATTTACCTATTTGACTATTTTTCGTACCACGTATCACTTTTTAATTGGACTTCGTTGACTCGTTCATCTTGGGCGTGTCTCTTGCCACATGGTGATTTTTCTGGTCTCAACATCAGCAAATGACAAGTCGTCGTGTATATACTGACATTTGTGTTATGCGTCGGTGAGATAAATTTTGATACTGTAAAGCGTCAAAAAATTAAAATAACAGTATAATTTATTCGTCCATAAATTAATTTGATATAATGATGCTTTTTAAATTTTAGCATTTACTATATAGTAGGGACGCTGGACGTTTGACGTTTGATGTTTGACGGTATTTTTCTCGAATGTCATAAAAAAAACGTCTTTATAACAAATTTTTCTTATAGTTATCTCTTTGATTTAAATTTTTTAATGTTCCACTTTGTTGAGAATCTCCTCAATAAAAGGATGTGTAAATGGTCATACTAATTTGGTTCGAGATTTGCGTGAACTATAATTCAACAGCTCACGCCTGCTTTCGTTGTTCAAAGTTTTGCCCGCCTATACAGATACGATATGAGTGTTCAGATTAAGTCAGAGGTAACAATTATGATCAGTAACAAATGGTCCAATTTGTTTGCCGATAAATATATTTACCAAAACACATAGCACTATTATAGAACTTCCAAAATATATAGTTAATGTAGTTTAAAAGTATTATAAATAAATGCTATTAACATTTATGAGTACAATATTGTATTATCTACAATACACTATTTGGCGGTTCCTTCACGTAGCACTCTCTTTATTCTCTCCACATGGCGCGCTCTTCTGTACTTTCTCTCCTAACTCCTCCATATGCCTCTATCTATCCTCCTCTCTCTCTCATCTCACTCTCTTTGGATGTCTCTATCATCCCCACTCTCTCTCTAAATTTTTGTTTCTCTCTCTATTATCTTTTTTGTGATTTTCACACACTCAAATCCTTACCCACTCACCTTCTTTCTCTCTCTCTCTCTCTCTCTCACACACACACACACACACATCAAAATCTTCTTCTCTAATATTATAGTAGATTTTAGAATTTTTTTTTTGTAATTTTGTTTTAGGTTTAATTTGGGGTTGTGAGCATATATACAACAAAAGGGTCGATCCCATAACCGTCGATCCTGGAGCTTCTCTCGATCTCACCTCACCATTGAGGGATCTTATGTAGAAACTGAGAATTTGAAATTTTAAAAGCTTAAATATTTTAAATTGTTATGTTTAAGTTGTGAATGGTAACTTTGGATTTTTCAAAAGTGTTACTGCGAAAGTGTCTAATCTGACCGATCTAGACCCAAATCTAGTGATGTAAATACATGATTTGATTGGTCTCATTGAGCTGAACGAAATAGCGCGATCCGATTTTGAATTTGACGAGCCTAGAGCCTCAAAATACGTGCTAGACTATGTTTTTCACTAAATATGTATCTTGTTATTATTTGGTTTAGATTTGTAGTTATCCAAATTTAAGTTAAATCTTAATCTAATTAAGATAAGATATAATTTGAATTTAAGTTGGCATATATGGATTATGATTAAAAAATTAATCCTAATCAAATTATTATTTAGATTCATGCATTATATATGCATGCTAAGGAGCTGGAGAGAGGGCGATGCGTATAACTATGCGTAATTAATTAATTTGGGCCATCCATCCGTACGCCGCGCGGTGCGTATAGCCGGGAGAGAGAGAGCCGAACCTGGAAGCTCTAATTAATTAAGTAGGCATCTTTGTGGAGGAGCCGTATGCACCAGCCGAGCCGTCCGCATTATAGAGAAAGGATTTAATTAGAGGCATGCTCTAATTAATTAAGAGGTGCGGCCACAATCAGGGTGAGAGCTAAGCCAAGATATTTTGTTCAGACGTGCTAAGAACGTACCGTATGCGGTAACGCTCGTCGATTATATATTTTCTTGGTTTTTCGGGTTTTTCTTGTGAGATCTTCTTTGTACTCCGTTTTTTGACATTAATAAAGTATTTGCTCCGTCTTCGCCCGTGGACGTAGGCAGTTGACCGAACCACGTTATATCGGTGTGTTCTTTCCATTTCTATTTTTCGCATCAGTTATTATTTTTTTTTTGAATCTATTTTTCGTCGTTCCGAAAGTTTAAGTCTAACAAACTGGTATCGGAGCCTTTCTATTCCTTTTGAGGATTAAGATGACGACGAAGTTCGAGATTCAGAAATTTGACAGGACCAACAGTTTCGTATTATGGCAAGTCAGGATGCGTGCCATATTAACGCAACAAGGACTGCAGAAGGCACTGTTGGGAAAAGAAAAGATGGCCGATTCATTGACGCCTGAGCAGAAGGAGGAGATTGATAACAAAGTGCAAGTCTGAACCTCACTACAAAAGTTTCTCAAAAGTAAAACTCTCAAAAGTAACTAACAACAATAATCCAGCAGACTGTACTACTAAGCTCCAAAAAGGAGTACAGCTATACTCCAAGGACGGGTAGGGAACTAGCTAACGACTCCCTCACCTCGATCAGCAACAGAAGGATCAGCAACACTCGCAGAAGAATCTGCAAAACAAGCAGAGGAAAGAGGAGGAGAGGGGGGGAGAACCCCCAGCAGGTATGAGAACTACACCAACACGTAGTTCTCAGTGGGTACCGCCACCAAGCCCGACGGTCTGTCCACTAAGTCTACTAGAGATATAAGATAACAGGAAAACTGTACTAATGTAAAGATAAGCTGGAAAGAGTCTACAGCTATCATGCCTCTATCTATAATGCTCAAAGGGTGATACAGATGAAAATGATGCATCGACTCTAACCCGAAATACTCAATCAACCCAATCACAGTGACTGCCACATAGGGTCCAGTCAAACCTGCGCCCACCTACTGCCATTACATCCACAGAGGACTGGACTTACGTAGGGCGTCCGTGACTGCCTAAAAAAGGCCCAGCCAAAAGGACTACGTCGACAAGTCGCGATAGCAAAGTAACGGGCCTAGCTCCGGAGTGGCACTCGAGGGGAGCGACCCCACTGAGGAAAGTATCTGCGCATCTCTGTCGAGCTCAATATGGTTCATGCAGGCTATAGTCCAATCCACGATCAACAAGATCGACAGTACCCAAATCACCTCTCTAACTCACTAACAGGAAAATACTCGAACAGTCAGGACCGCTGTCAACCCAACAGCTCCCTAAATAGGACATCAACTCAACATGCAAACTTACTAGCTGGGTATACTCCACAGCCGACAACAATGAAGGATCCGGGAACCCCGAAAGACTAGAACCTACAACCCAAATCAAACAAGAACATGCTCTAGGTATAGCCTCTCATTGTTCTCGACCCAAAGAAAAAGGCAGCCCTTAGAATCCAGACCCCTCGAATCCTCTCGAGTGAGGAAGTTTATAAGAAAAATATGACATTTATTACTGAAAACTATTTTTCACTCAAACCCACGCGGGGTGAAGACTAAAAGTAGTTTCTTTTTGTAAAACCATCTTGATTTGAGGAAAACCCATTTTTAATGATTTTTAGTTCTTTTAGGAAAAACGGTTAGAAAACAAATTTTATTTCCAAACCCCGAAGGGCTAATGCCTTCGTCCAATCAGACAAGAGTAGACTCCGGCGACCCTTCGATGTTTGGAAGAAAAATATTGGTTGACTAAAATCATGTGTATCCAAAAAGGTTCTGGGTTCAAGGTCCTGCTATCACTGGTATACTATTGCCACTATCACAGTGGCGACACATAAAACAGAAAAACACGACATCCCGGGACCACCGTTTACCCAAACGGCTCCCGCCACAGATATAAGACCAGCTACATCTACCAGACTCCAGTCTGCCCCCAAGCATGAGTGTAACATGCATCCCACACTAAGAGAAATCCCGACCACTCAACCCACTACCCGGGCGAGAAAAACACTAAGTCCATGGATAGAGAGTAAAGTGTGGATGTCTAAAGCATAAATAAACCTAGCCCAAGTGAGAGTTTTCTACTAGTCTGGTTACACATGCAACATATGACATGGTGCTAGGTCAAGTTCCAATAATAGCATTTAGTTTAACTAAAGCAAGATCAGGGAACATTAACCAACATGATTTCAAAAACAACACAGGAAATACAACATCTCTCTCTCTAACATGCATTCTAACATATCTCACAATCATGCATACTTTCTATACAATAGAATTAATGAACTGTCCACCGATTTTGGAGACGAAGCAACCCACCTGAAGCACGCGTCAATCCAAGATCCAAATAGGCTGAAACTGAATGGGGACAATTCTCGGATTCCCACGATTCCAACGGGCCCAAAAACACCCAAAATCTTCTCCTGGGTACAAAGATACGGTCCAAATATTGCAATAAGCAAAAATTCCCACAAACACGTGCTGCTGTAAAAATCAGTCCAGAAAATGCTTAAATAGCACATGCGAGATAGTCTCCAAAAATTCCAATAAAAATACGACGGCGATCCACGCGAAGAGTAGATGTTGATCGAGTCCTCACATGTCGAAATCCGATACCCGAGCGCAGAGATAAAAATCTGACAAGCCTCCGCTGTCCAGAAAAACCACCAGCAGGAAAGAGGTTCAAAGATGTTCCAGAAACCCCAATAAAAACCCAAAACTGAGAGGAACAGAAAACACAAAAAAAACATAGATGCACCTCTCGTGAAACCGACGCTGCAAAAATCATCCAAAAATTCCTTCGAGGTAGCTCTGTGGACCTCGTGGACCGAAACGCGACAGAAATGGGCCCCCGAAGAAGAAACGTCGCACTGCGCCGAATCGCCGAAGCCGTCGATGCCGCGCCCTCCAAAAATTCTGAAACTCCCTCGAGAGATGCAGCACAAGATGAAGAACAAGGTTGCTTGAGGGCTCTGTCGCAGAGGAGCTCGGAAAAAAGAGTAAAAGGCCCAAGAAATGAGAGTATTTATAGGCCCACACCAAAAGAAACCCAAAATCCCACTTTAATGGGCTTTCGGGCCCAAAATCTGGGCGTCCGGGGGGATTCGGGCGGCTATAGTGCCCGAACCCACCCCTCGGCCCGGCCCGCCATCAGCGCCCGGATCGCCCGGCGCTTGACACGTGTCCCGAACAGGGAACAACGCGTGAAAGGTGGCGCGGGCGCTAATGCGTGGCCCGACCGGTCAGTGGGGGCGGGTGGCGCCCGCCAATTGCAGGTGCGTACGGCGGTCACCTGCCCCACACGTCGATCACCTGCCCGCCTGCTCCGCCGTACACCTGCCCCCGTGTCGCGTGGACCGCGCGTTCGTGTGCCCGCCAATCCGGCGCCGCCACGTGCCCAGCCCCGGTCCACTGCACCCACCACGCGCGCCGCGTGAGCCCGCCGATCTGGAGCTGCCACGTGGCTCCGCCTTGCTCCACGGCTCTCCGCACGTGCTCCCATAGACCGCGCGCACGTGAGCCGGCCAATCCCGAGCTGCCACGTGTCCTCCCTTCGGTCTACAGCTTTCCCCATACACCAAAATGCGCAGAAAACTTCCGGGGGTCCGTTTTTGGGTATCCGGACTCCGAAAATATAAGTAAATAGTCGATATTCGCCGTTTTTCCGCGCTGAATCCAAATCCGGCCTCGGATTAGCTTGAAACCCTTTCTAAAATTCGGCAAAAGCAGTCGGAAGGCAGGCTCAATCCAGAAGCCTCACAGAGTCCGTCCAACGCGTCCAATTGACGCGTTGCGGGTCCGACACACCAATAATAGGTGTTCCACAATATGGGCCATGAAAAAAGTTGCACGGAGATCGGAGCTACTACAATATATATACATAGATGTGTGTGTGTGCATATATATATATATATATATATATATATATATATATATATATATATATATATATATATATATATATATATATATATATATATATATGCGTTTATGTATATGTACACGTATGTGTGTGTGTGAGTGAATGATGCTTATGGTTTGTTCTTTGCATAGTCTTTACTTATGTACTTATTATTATAGATTGCGGTCATTGGTACATTCCATGCTCTAAAGACTAGATGTATTCATTCCATAGGTGGTAGGTGCTCACATGTTATTTTCATGTTAGATTACATGTATTAATTACATGAGTGGTAGGTGTTGACATATACAATGTGTTCTAATTCTTTATTATATTTGTGTGTTCTATTTTTCGGTTCAACAGTTTTTGTCCTATATAAAAATAGAGTTTGTGTTGATCCTTTATTCTATTTTTGTACTTTGTTTTTCAATTCAACTCATTTACACTCACCTTGATTAGTATGGAAACATGTGGCTCTGTGTGTGTGTGTGTGTGTGTGTGTGTGTTGTAGTGTATGTGTATCTGTGTTCGCGTGTGTGTGCGACTGTGTGTGGTAGTGTGTGTGCGCGCGCGCGCACCTTTGTGTAGTAGTGTATCTGTGTGCGTGTGTGTGTGTGCACCTTTGTGTAGTAGTGTGTCTGTGCGCGCGCATGTGTCTGTGTGTGACTGTGTGTACATGTTGCTTATACTGTTGTTTATCCTGTTTTATAATAGTAATTATTCCATTGCTTATTTGCTTATCTTATCCTGTTCAATTCTGGTGCCTACAATGTTAATTTTCCTATTGTTTATCCTGATCGATCCTGTTGCTTATAATGGTAATTATCTTGATATTTATCCTTGGCAATTGACTGCTACATTCTTCTGCGTGGCTGGTGCTGTCTATTGGGCAAACGTGATATAGAGAAAGAGAAATATTAGATTTTGGATGACCTAACCATTGAGCAACCATCTAGAGAAACTGTCTCATTAAGTTCGTGCCTTCTTTTGTATCAACCTGTATTTCCTTGGTGCTTTATGATTCCAAATTTCTTAATTTTTACTTTGTTTTTTTTTTTACATTTTTTAATAAATGGATCTATTTATTGGTGTAATAAAAAAATGAAATAAATATTTATTATTTTTTGTTCTCAAATTTTAATTTATTATATTTATTTTATTTAATTTTTTTTAATTATTGCACTCGAGTCTTATAATATAAATACTTAGTTGAATGATAATGTGCCACTAATGCGATAATATTGCAAGAATGTTGTCGAATTGTGATTAACGATATGAAAATAAGTAAAATGTCGCAGTATTATTATATCAACAAAAATATTAGTATTTGATCAACTAAATTAGACCGTAAAAAATATATCATCTAATATTATTAGATAAAATGGAGTTGGAACAGTATGCTTTTGTGTTTTTTAGTGAGACCGTAGAAAATATAGTATAACCGATTTATCGTAATATGTGGAAATGAAAATAAAAATGCAATATATGTCCCGTAATCCTAAACAAAGCCAAATTATGTGAAATAAGTATAAAATCAGCACTTTGATTAATTTTACACCATGATTAAATAAAATTATAATTAATTTTAATAATTTTATCATTAAAAATTAAATAGAAAGCAATATAAAAATTAATAATAATTGAAGCATTCTCTTTTTCTTTTCTTTTTTTTTTTCTAAAATGTAGTTATCATCAAAATTAAAGTCAAATTTATTTCATAATATAATGAATAAAATATTTTTTCTGTTAAAATGAAGCATACTTATTCAATGTAAATATCCAATCAAGTAAAAAAAGTGAAGCATATTTAATTTAATTTTAAAGATGGAGTAGAAAGTGAAAAGAACTCATTCTAAACTTTGTATTTGGATGTTTCCAACATTACATGAACAATTTCATTAATAGCTATAATTTATTCCAAAATATTTAGAAAATATAAAAATTATTATCAATTAAATTATTTTTTTACCGAATTAATGTTGTAAATAAATTTGGGCTAAATTAAATCTCCTGCAGCCACCATCACGACCGTCCTTCACAGCCGAGTAGACCCATCAAGTAGGCCCATCAAGTAGACCCATTATTATTATTAGGGCCCAGGCCCAGATATGTAGTGGGCCCTACGTGTTATCCGTACGGTCCATTTTCGTGTCTCCTACCACGACGGAATCATACACCGTTCATTTCGCTTTAAGATTCGTGCAGTCAGCTCGATGAAAGGCAGATGAGAGCGTCTCACGTTTCGGTGTAAGCCCCCTCCTCTTCGTCTTCTTCTTCCTCTTCAAAACCTAAAACCTCTCTCTTCTCCCTAAACACTTCATTTCTGGGACCAGAGATCGCTCTCTATGGCGTCGCCATTAATTCCCCCTCTCCACTCCCCCACCTCTTCCCTAGCGTCCTAAAATCACCATGGACTCGGAATCGAGCTTGTGATTCGCCCCCCCGCGTAGAGTGCCCCGATGCAAGCCGCCGCGCGATTCTCCTCCTCGTCGACCTCCAAAAGGGGTTAGGGTTTCTTCTTCCCCGATCATTCTGCCCTCTCTTCTGTTTTCATCCTTTTTGTGTGCGATTTGTAGGGTTTTAGGGTTCTTGGATGATTATGTTGGACGTTTTGTGTAATCTTGCGAAGTTTCAATCGCTGTACGCTGGATAGCGTTCGTTTTCTACGCGAATCCATGGATCTCGAGCGTTAGTATAAATTGCGTCTGAATCATCGTAGTTTAATGGCGTTTCTATTGTTTTCCTCCTCTTTCCATGTGTTAAATTAAATTCGTCATCGAGGGTTTAGTATGAGATAGCGAGGTTGTAACCTAGTCAAAATGTAGTCACAAAAAGAATTAGAGTGAAACTAAGTATGCCGTGTTGTAGAAAGAATAAGTCTACGCAAGAGAGTAGGGTTTTAAGCTAAACAATTGGATACAATCTTGCTTTATGGAGATAAATCTGCTGTTTCAACGTAAATGTTTGTATAACAAGAGTTGATAAGCTGATTAAATAGCAAAAGTGATTGCATCTTCTTTATTTTGCATGTGTAAACTAGTGATTTCACTTCTTTCCTAGTAATGGAGTAAATTATTTTTTTTTACTTGAGTTCCAAGTGACAGTTTTCAGTCATTGCAAATCCTGCCCTTCTTCTTGAATGTATAGTATTTTCTGTTTCGTAAAGTTTTCTTCTTCCCATTTGGAAATCGGATGTTTAAAAGAGAAAATATTTGCTGTGTTTTGAACTGTTCTTCTTCTTGTTGGATGCATAAACCTTGCTTTACCTCTTTCATTTTACAGTCCTGGTTGGTGTTTCTAGTAGCATAACAAGATCAACCTTTCGATCCCGTGGGAAATCACATGCTGCTTCAGTACAGACTGACTCACTCAAACCGCAAAAAGGCCAAAAGAAAATTCCAAAGCAAGAGCGACGTGCTCTGATAGAGGCCTTCGTTGAGAAGTAAGCTCAGTCTCTTGGTTTTCCTAGACTTTGACGACTGTTTGAATAGAGCCTTAGAAGTTCTTGTATGTCCTATGAATAAAGTCCAAGATTCTATGGGCACTAGATACTGACGTGATTCTTTATAATTTGGGAGGACAAGTTCATCAGGGCACCAAGTGTCTAACTCACATTTTCCATATATTTTTGTACTATAGCACATAATTAATTATATTTGAATATATTTTAAATCAAATATGAATAAATCCGATATTCGATTTGTGTACTTATCCATATTAATAGGATATGCTTCCCATTATTAGTATACATTTAGTATTTGTATCTGTATTCTTATCTGAGGGGTAAGATATATAGATGTGTGTCGTTTGGCCACTATCCTGTACCCTGTTTGTTTTCACGCATAGCAATATATCATTACTAAAATCTGCAAAATTTTGGTCAATAAGTTTAGCCTGTTTTGAAGCTTATCCTGAACAGTGCCTTTCTGGCTTTGTTTCTAATGCAGTTACAAAGCCTCAAATGGAGGAAAGTTCCCTCCTGCTTCCCTCGTCCAACAAGGGGTTGGAGGATCTTATTACACTGTACGAGAGATCATACAGGAATTGGAATACAATCATAAAATGGCACCTTTAGACAAGTTTAAGACAGCAAAACCCTCAGGTACTGTTGTTAAAGGAGAGCCTTCTTTTGCTGATAGAGAAAAAGTACTAAACTCAAGTATGCAAGGAAGTGTAAGATATAAGGTGATGACTGCAAAGAAAACGGAGACAAATCAAGATTCTTTGTTAAAAAGTGGTCAAACAGTGGAAAAGGTTCAGTTTTCTGACAATGCCGGGAATATCTCCACCGAAGAGCCTGTAGACCTGGTTTCAACTGAGGATTCCGTGGGGTCTCTGAACTCCAACGTGACCAGTACCTTCACTGATAGTTCTCAGCAAGTAAGTTCATTTTTTTTCCTCTGTTTCTGTGGAAATATCTGACGTTTATATTGATAACATAATTTCGTGACATTTCATTTTCTTCTGTACACCTTATTATTTTGATTCGTCTGCAACTTATGCAGAACCAACATTCTTCGTCCTTAAAATTGGAAACAGTAATAGAGACTTCACAGGAGTCTAATAGCCCAAAGGGAGATGAACTAAGTGGAAGTAGGGGAGTTTCAGAATCAAATGAACTTCACAGGTACGGTGGTTAAAATTGCATAACTCTTGCTTTCCTACATATGGCATTATAGTTAGTTGCTTGGTTTTACCTTCAGGGGCCGTTTGGTTCAAGATTTGTAATATTCCGAAAATGTTGTATATTTCATATTTGGAACGACAAGTTTGTTACTAACTTATCAAACTACTTGGGTTTGGATGTTGTTAAGAATTAGTATATTCTTATTAATAGACTACTAATGATTCCCATCAAATATGGAAATGATAATACCTCCTAACCCATGATAATCTAGTATTCCTACTACCTAAGAATCTGCAATGATTCCAGTAATTTACTAACACCTTTAACAAATATCCAACTTGAGTTGAATGGTAATGATTTGAATATTTTAAATAGAAAATGTGGAGGATTACCGAAATATTACAAACTGTGAACCAAATGGGCCCTTAATGTAGTAAGATTAACAATTGTGATAAAAATAAAGCCTCGTTTACATTATTCAAAAGCAAGTTAAAAGTTCGACTTGCAAAACAGGCATATACATTCCATAGTTCACAATTTTCCGTTTAACTTGCAAAACAGTTAATGCTACCATGAAAGTTGTCTATAAGCAAAATCCTTAAACTTAGGAAAGTGCATGTATTTATACTGTAGTTCGTGTATGCTGTTTTCTGGCTGGAAGCTCTCGTTACCCTACTGCGCATAACATGCATATTCTTACATGCTGAATGTGATTTCGGTGGCTTGACTTTTCTTTTCTCAGCAAACAATCATCTGAGCATGCCAATGAAGAATCTTCTTCACCGCCAACGACAAATATCTGGGGAAACTTCAAGTCTTTTGCAAATGGGATCATCAACTTATGGAAGAAAAATTGAACTCTCATCTACTACAAGATATCTGGATGATCAATCCCTTCATTGCTTTCTCATGCTTGCAAGCCCATTGCTCGAGAAAGGGTCTTCTGATATCGATGGAAGATTCTGGAAAGCTAGTGGGATCATCAGATTTAAGATTCTTCTCTTTGCTGTCTGTAAGACTTTTTTTTTTTTTTTTTTTTTTTTTTTTTGGCCTGCAATTCAAAGCTGCCTTCTTAGGTCACCCACTTGATTTCACCACTGTACCCGCCTATAATAGTGAGTGGTTGTCAACTAACCGTGTAAAATGTTTTTTCTCATATTTTGGTGTATATCAAAGCCTCTTTAGACTGTTGTGTCATTTTGGTTGCGTGTAATTCATATGAGACCAAATTTCTGCAGACTTAGCGAGTCTTTGATAAAAATAACTTGAAAAAGTGTGTAGTGTAGTAGGCAAAGTTTTATTTCATCACTTGTGCAGAATTATTGCACTGCTTACTGCTTTTTTGCTCTGTTGTGTTGTTGAAAGATGAAGCATTCCTGTAATTGTATGTGTTTCGATACAGGCTTGACTAACTACAGTTTCGTTCAAAATAAGTTTAAAATTCTCTACTATTTAAACAGGGCACCATCAGATATGCACTGATGGTTTAGATCTATAGTTCGAGCTAATTAATATACGGATGGACATCCTCATTTACTCCATATTTTTATTGTCTCAATAAAATAGTGGCAGGAAAATGCTATGTGTACACCCCGAAAGGGGTGTACATCATACACCCCACCCATCTAAGGGTGGGGGTGTGATGATGGGTCACTTGATGTGACCCATAAAAAGTATCGTCATCATTAAAATGGTGGAGGTGTATGATGTACCCCCTTCAGGGTGTACAGGTAGCATTGCTCATAGTGGCAAATCTCAGTTTCTTCCACGCATCAATAAATAAATAAATATATAGTCATTTATAATGGCCTCATTAAACTTTAATGGGCTTATAAGTGGGGGTTATCCCTCTTTTATTATACCCAAATACAATTTGCAAAGGGGAGGATTTATTGGGTGGGAACAATCTTTTTCCCAACCAATTTTTAATTTTTTTAAAAAAATTAAAATTAAAATTTTAAAATTTTAAAATTTTAAAATTTTAAAATTTAATTTTTAATAAATTTAAAAATTTATTAATTTTAAAGTTTATATAATTTTTTTATATACAAATTTTAAAATTTTTTATAAAAATTTTAAAATTTATACAAATTTAAAAATTAAAATTTTTGCACCATCTTTTACACTTTTTTCAAGACATTAAAATTTAAAATTTTAAATATATAATTTTTTTACGTTTTATAAATTTTTTAAATTTATTAATTTTACAATTTTAAAATTTATACAAATTTTTAAATTTTAAAAAATTTATAAATTTTTAAAATTTTTAAATTTTTAATAATTTATTTTTTTTTATATACAAAAGCTAAATTTAGATAGAATTTTTTAAATTATAATTAAATTTATTTTAAATAGATTTTTTAAAAAGTAATTTAGTCAATTAATTTTTTATTTTTTTTTTATATTTGTTATTCTACTTTATCAAATCAAACACAATTTTTCTTATATTCGGTATAACTCTAATACTTATCTAAATATAAAATTATACTAATTCATTTTTATATCTGAACTCATGTCTATTCCTGAAATAAGCAGTTCTAGTTTATCATCAAATCAAACGCAATTTAAAAAAAATTGTGACGTAAAATATTAAAGCACTATTGGAGCGCCAGAATAAAATAAAGACTAGTCTACTAGAATGGAAAAGAACTCCCAAGCTTGGTAGAAATTCTCTTTGGAGGTGCCTGAAGAGGGTTCCAAAGATACTTGTAAGTATGATCGAGTTGAAGAAATCCAGCAATACTACTACTACTACTTTGTATGTCAAAGTGGGTATTACAACTAAACCAGATGGCCGGCCAGGTTTATTATCAAAAGATAACAAAATTCATATGCACTGCTCGAGTGTTCCTACCAAATTCTGTGAATGCCTTAATCCCCTAATATATCAGTAAACAAACCACATTAACAAAGAAAATGAATGAAGGTTGAGACTAATTACAAACACTCTTCTG
The DNA here is from genome assembly GCA_029204045.2 of Tillandsia leiboldiana. Taxonomy (NCBI): domain Eukaryota; kingdom Viridiplantae; phylum Streptophyta; class Magnoliopsida; order Poales; family Bromeliaceae; genus Tillandsia; species Tillandsia leiboldiana. The sequence continues at coordinate 11,643,093 of CM055078.1, read as the reverse complement.
AAAAAAACAAGAACAACAAACAACAACAACCAAAATACTTAAAATCCATACAGGGTGAGAGAGTTCTACTAGTTTGAAGGCGAAAATTCTCTATCGCAATAAATAGAAGATATATTTCATTACGCGAGCGACCAAAATACACGATGTCCCTCTTCTTGTTGTTCGTCTTATAATCTCATCAGACCAAAAAGCACAATTCTAGACAAATCAGACAAGATTGGTAAGAAAAATTTCAAACTATACAAGAGACTTGAGGGCAGAACTCTCTCTACCAAAATCCCCAGTCAATCCTCATCAGAACTCTCATAAGATAAGCCCAGCAAGCTCCCACCAGCAGCCTCCGGTTTGTTAGAGACTACATCTCTACTTGATTTCACAGGAGTGCACTTTTCTTGCTCGGAAGTAATATGTGGTGAAACTTGAACACCCACCGATTCACTCAATTTGTTTCCGGACAATGGGATTTTCCCCGCGATTCCACCATGGATAGCATTTGATCTATCACTTTGTTCTGTGTTAGAAGGGCTATCAAATCTCGCACGTTTCGGTTTGATTTCAACAATATTCTTCAAGAGATCTTGCTGCCTGCACACATCAGTCAGACACCAAGGTCGTGACAAGAGCAGCAGAATGTCTATCTTTTCTAAGGCTAAAATGCAATAATTTCCCAAAGAATATCACAATTTTTTGAAATACTTTAAAACTCATTTCACCCTCTTAATATATATATTGCCAGGTAACATTGAGCCATCAACAAGAGGCAAAAAGTAAAGTAGAACGATATTTTTAAGTGTTTAATATATAGTTCCAATATTTTAAGGAGGCAAAGTGAAAATCACACACTTAAAGGGACTTTCTATGTTTGAGCCAAAAAAAAAAAAAAAAACCTTTGTAAATATACCTGATTCCACTTTTAGGTTTTGGTTCAACACGGAGAGGTAAGGGTAGCGAAGCAGGTGTAGAATCTGCTAGAATTGCTGCTTTGTAATAAAGAGTTAAAGAAGCCAAAGAAGCTTTAAATAGGTTAAAAGCATAACCAATAAATTTTCACTAAATTAATCAATTGCACAAGGATATCTTAAAAGCAGCAAATGCCCGCTTCTCCGTTCGGCGCAGAAGGCGCTCGGCGTCTTCCTCGGCCTCCATTTGTTCCTTCAGGTAGAGCAGGTCATCACTGTCCAAAGCTGCAGATTTTAAAAATAAAAGTTAACTAATTAAAGTATATAAACAGTCTAATAAAATCAAAAAGGGGAAAAGAATACCTCCTCGCCCATGGAGATAGCCTCCACGTTCACCAGCAACCTCCTGCATCTGTTTAGCATCCGCTGCCCCAATAGAAGAAGCCAAGATCCCTGCCGGGGCATGTTATGAGATCACCACATCCAAAGAAACTACGAGGTGCCTTGCAGGCAGTCTATTGCATAACAATAATAAATAAATCCACCACAAGAACCAAGTTCACATAAATGAACAGAACATGCCATATATCATCAGGACTTTTGCCCCAAAAATATTTGAATTAAGTGATGTGTAACTCAAAATTGAGAAGATTCAATGGATTAGATTGTCACAAACTTTAATACAACCATCTATCGACTCAACATCAAAACCTCTAATATATGATACTGAAATCAGGTACGTAGAATTCTCTGCCTAGACTCGTTTAGTCTAAACATAGCAGAAAGATAACAATTTCTGATGTAGGAAATGGTCTTTACCTTCAACGCATCAACAAGCTAGAAAGCCATGTGAAATACAATAAAAAAGGACACATACGATTAAATCATGTGGAGTGGACATATAAATAGCTCAACATAAACCCAAATACCAGTAATCCCTATTAACCAAGTACACAATTTCAAACTAGTAAAGTTACTCACTAATTCCTCTAAGTTATGCTTTTCTACTACATTTATTAATGAGTTACTTTCGGCAAAAGCAGCCATTGAAACAAAAGTCACAAGCCCAAATCTTCGATTGATGAAGACGGCGGAACCGTGGAAGAATGAAACAAAGAAATTTACAAGAAGATGGATGACTGAATACGGGAACAACTTAGAATTTAGATAGTTGGATATATTCAATATTAAAAGTTTAAAAAACTGGTGAACTATATAAGCTATAACTCTACTAATGATCAACGAAACAATGTAAACATTTACTAAATCATGTTTGTCAATGGGCGTATAGTCAAAATACCAACAAGATAATGTAAATGTGTAATTCTCAAATAATATTTCCATAGAACCTCAGCCTATACCAAAATCCCCAAATCTTATAATAAGATTATTACGTTAAAATCATGAACATGGCAGAGAAGTAATCAACTGACGCATTCACAATACATATTAGCAGTAAATCAATTCTGAAGTTTATTCATACATTTAAATGTTAACTTCCTTTTCCCCTTACGACTTGGACATATAATAGAAGTAACTACATTAGTAAAATTACAATTATTGAAGAACAAATTACTGTAGGATTCCCACGCGTAAATGATATCATAATCATCATAAAAATAGTAGCTAAAAAGCACAAATTACCAGCAAAAAATCTAAAAAACTAAAATAACACTTTTTAAAAAAGATTAATAACGATGATAACAATAGAAGGGCCGATTCGCTAACCTTTGCGACCATGCGTTGGAAAGTGATGTCCTCGTCGTCGATCTTATCCTTCCCCTTCCCCCATTTCCTATCTGTAAGATCCAACACGAACACCCAATGTTAAAAAAAAAAAAAAAAAAAAAAAGTCTCAGCACCGTAAACCCAAAAAGAGACGCGCGCAACAACTGAGATCATCAAAACCCCTAGAAATTGGACAGAGGAAAGGTCTCGCCTTTGGGGTCGCTGAGATTGGTGTACTCTCGAACCTCTCGACCCGCCATGGACACCGACCGACCTCGAAAACGGAAACCCTAACGGCGACGGATCTCGATCGAAAGCGCCCTCGCTCTCGCCCTCTTCTCCTCCGAATTGAGATTAGGGTTTGGGTGGGATTTGAGGGAGCGATCGAAGAACCCTAACACGCAGCGTCGGGGCTGTGTTGGAAAACAGGACAAAAGAAAGCAGTGATGTTTAATGTTACGAACAATTGCTTACATGCCCAAATAAAATTTCGACTTTTATATTTGCCTTTTTTTTTTTTTTTTTTTTTTTTTTTTTTTTTTTTTTTTTTTTTTTTTTTTTTTTTTTTTTCTTTGGTGGACTAATATAAAATTTATTTTTCTAAAATTTTATTATTTTAAATATATTTTTATAAAGTTTTTTAAGATGAATTTCTAAAATTAGATTCTATTAGTGTATTCTTAAAAAAAAAAAATCGTTATTTTGTGTGAAATAATTATTTTTAGCTATTTAAGTATAGCTAAAATACAGAAATTTTTTTTTTGTAAAAATTCATTTTTTTATTTTTTTCTTTTTTTCTTCTTAACTTTTCCGAATCTATATTATATTCTCTTAAAATTTTAAAAATATTTTTAAAAATTATGACATGAATGGTAATGAAATGATCAAATTATTCTTAATTATTAAAAAAAATAATAATTTTTAATAAATTTTTATGATTTTAAGAATATTTACGATATAAATTAATGATAAGAAATAGACGGAATAATGACGGAACCTGGCAGAAGGGGGACTAAATGCATTAACTTAAATTTTTAAGAAAGTAAAATATAGATTTTTAAAATTTAAGGAAAAAGAAAAAAAAATTATTTATAGATAGATTTTCTGTAATTTAGTTTTTAAATATATAATAGTGAAGTAACCCGTGTGTGATGCGGTGGATAGTAAATTAGAAAAAATAAAAATAAAATTACTAATTGAAAAAGTATAAAAAAAAAAAATATATAATATGATGTAAGATTACAAAGAATAGCAACTAAGTTTTAATTGAAAAAATATTTTTTAGCTAATGTAGAAAAACTCCATTCACATAATTTTTTACTAATCTATAATATTTTACAAATTTACAAATCATAATCATTAATCATAAATCGAATATATATGTCTAATCTTTTAAACTCATGAAAGAAAGTAGTAGCTGTGACGTCCCCAACTTTCCAGAGAGTCATCCATCTTAGAACTATTCTAGCTCTAGTATATTTAACTCTCTTAACCTCTTGGATCTTACTACCATCAAAATGTTATAGCCGGGTTAAGAGATTTAGTCCTATTATATTATTTATATATAGGACTAATTTAAATTTTGAGGGTGTCACATCGTCTGGTGTTTGTAAGTGTCTTTGAGTCTGACGAGAACGTCATGACTTAAAGGAGGAAAAATGTGACACCCCCAAAATATGTATTAGTCCTATATATAAATGATATAATAGGAATAAATCTCTTAATCCGGCTATAATATACTGGATGGTAGTAAGGTCCGAAAGGTTAAAAGAGTTAAGCGTGTTAGAGATAGAGTACTTCTAGAATGAATAACCTTCCGGAAAGTTGGGCGTGACAATACCTAAACATACTGTCAAACAATTGAATGTTAGTATCTCGCCTATATATAATGGGGTATCAAATAGAATTAAACTACATTCATACTAATGTTGATGAACTAATGAAAAAATTATTGCTTTATTTAGAAAGCTTTTACTTATCCGTTAGCAATCCAACTATTTGAAAAACAAATTAGTTAGAAATATCGAAGGCATTTAAATATTGTTTCATATAGCGTAATTAAAAATGCGATTAGCCAATTTTTCTAATAAATTATTATTACATACTAAAATAAATTAAGCCTTGATAAACTTGATATTTGCATATGTTGAAATATGTACACCCATTTGCACAAAACAAATTTTTAAAAAATTAATTAATTTATGTGCATAAATGAATAAATGGTATAAGGATCTTTGCAGATTATAAATAATCATAAGTATATATAATAGGACCAAACAATAGCTAGTCTGTCATGCTCCAGATTTGAAACTGGTCTATATATTTTTTTTTCTTAAAATTTATCTTTTATCTTAGGACATGATTAGATCGCCACGTGCATAGGAGACCCTCTGTCCACTGGGACAGAGTCTCCCCTATACACGCACGGCTAAGCAACTAGAATCCAACATTCCGAGTCTAACTACAACAATATATAATTATAATATCATCCATCATCAAGCATAACTAATCGTCAAGTATCCTCATCCACATCAGTTATAAGCATCAAAGTAAATACTCAACTAAATTACTAAACATCAAGATAATCATACGTCTAAATCAAGATCACAAGTAACATCATATCAGGAATCAGACGGATCAATAAGCATCATGGGGACAGCTCTATTATAACCGGCTCACCGGACCGTCCCGACATCCCATCGCCCGATGGACCTGAAAGATGGTCACGTAGGGGTGTGAAATACAACATAAATGTATCCCAGTGGGCACGACTAGCCGAGAAATGGCAAATCGTACCTACTGACATACTATAATAAGCGGATAGTAAAAGATCGGTAGGTAAAGCCTGATATAACAAACAGATAACTGAATGAATCATAATCATAGTACTGAGCATGTATGGGTACAAACAATACAGGTGCTAGAGCATGCTGGAATAGAGATCCGAATCATAATCATAATACTGAGCATATAAGAGTACAGATGCTAGAGCATACTGAACAGCTATGTAAATGATGCATCAATAGTAGAACTCAAGTACCCAATCGAAGCTACCATTTTGGTCACTGTGACCTCAGTCTAAAGCCACTGACGGCTGACATAACCCCGCACTCACATGTGCTGTCGGGGGCTCACGGGTCTTTCTGTAGACCACTTTACCGGCAAAGAATGCAAGGTGGGGGATCAGTCCCACAGCGTACGTGAAGTACAGCGGTGCTTGGCGATCATAATGCTAATGCTCAAGCTCACGGTCTAAGGACCGGGTAATCAGCAACAAGCTGGAACCCCAACAGGGATGCAAATGTCTGTATATCAATCATAGGTCATCTCAGGCAATATGGAATACATGGAACATGTATATCTGAGTAAAAGCAAATCTACGTAATGACCAAGCAGACATGATATATATCCAAGTATAAACTACTGTACTGATATCTAACTAATGACCAATCAGGCATGATATATGTCCAAGTATAAGCGAGTAATAAGCAATCAATGGAAGTAAAGCTCAAAATAGGATTAGGGCTAGCATGAAACACAGGGGTCCGACCAAATATGGTACCCCAGAGAGCCGAGATGATAAAGCCCGGACCGAAGATAAACCCACCTCAGTGTAGGCAGTCCCGATGCCTGCTGGACTACTGGGGTGCTGGCGCCGAACTGCTGGGCCATGAACAATAAACTCGGATCAGTAACAGACTCACTCATACCCATCCCATCGACACTATATAACCAGAATAATTACGTTGTAGACTTTCCCATAAGTCACGAGGTTTATTGGAATTTTCGGAAACCCGCCGAACGACCGACTACGGCTCGAATAGCATCTAGGAGTTTCCAAATGCAACGAAACTTCACACGTTGCCCCAGAATGATCTATTTGACATGTCCGGGCAGCCAGGGACCAGTTTGTAAATATCTGTGCTATATCGGGGTCATAATTGCCCGCATAGGTCCCGAAAAGTCGATTTTGGCTCCGGGAGTCCCCGATGCGAAACGAAGATCACTGGACCAACCAGGACAGTGCCGGGAACAGCCAGGGACACTTGGCAGTGATAACTCATCATCTAATATCTCCGAAAAGCGTGATTTATGCGGAAACGCCGATAAACCGATAATTTAGCCTATTTATGATTCGGGGATCGATATCTGCTCAACAGAAGCCGTCGGATCTCTAACAAAGAGTTTAGAGAACTCGTACACGCTGCCCGAAGCAGCCCGTGTGGTCATATTTGCAAGAAGACCCCTAGGTTTACGAAAAGTTGCATAATTACCTGTATTTCTAACAAGTTTTGACTCATTTATAATATCCGAGGGGTTTCAGGCTGAACCGCGGGCACTCGTACTGGGCCTCGACGCACTGAACGCCGTGCTCGCTGTTTGGGGATGGCACGGAGCCCAAGAACAGTAATGGCTCAACTTATAACATGCAATCATAGGCCAACATGCTACTTTCCGTGCAACTACTCAATCAAATGCAAGTTTAAGGAGAGCATCATGCTCAGTAGGGTCAGAGGAGTCGAGGGCCCACCTTCGGGGTGTTACGCGGCTGCCGGAGAAGTTGCCGGAGCAAGATGATCAAGAACCTTTCTTGTTGGAGCTCGGTTTGGCCGAGCTGTCCACAACACGGGTTCTAGCTCCAATCAGAGGCAAGCAGCAAGTGGAGGGTGTTCGCAGAGGAGGGGGCTCACCTCCCTGTCCAGCTCCGGCGGCCTGGTGCAGTGGGTGGCCGAGGTGGAGCTTCCTAAGCCATCAAAAGAGCAAGAATGGGAGGGTCACTATACAGGGTGTTTCTGAGCTATGCAAGTACATGGGGAGGATTCACTCGACAACTGAAGCTTACCTGGGTGGTCAGCCCGCGGCAGAAGGCGGCGGCGGCGGCAGAAGGCGGCGGCGGCGGCTGGTTGAAGAGCTCGGCCAAGCTTGAGCCTCTAATGGTGGATCTTCAACCGATGGCTTCCAGGCCCATGCAAGGGCACATGTAGCTTGCCTAAGGTGGGCTAGAGCTTCCCGGGTGGTTAGCCAGCGTTGCGGAGCAGCGGCGGCGCCGAGCGGTGGAGCTCGGCCAACCCAAGATGGTTTGAAACTAGGGCTTGCCTGTATGGATTCCATACTGCACGAATTGCCCTGAAACTTTGTAGAGGTCTTCCTGGGGATCAGCAGAAGAATTCCATCATCTCCGATCCTAAAGTCCGGCCAACCTTGTACAGGTTGCTCAGCCGGGCCGTGACGGCTCTTTAGTCCTCGGGGCTGCATGTGGGGGTTGCCCAGGATGTTAGAGGAATAATAGGGATAGCTTGGTGCAAAAGAAATCAAGAAGGAGGAAGAGTGGCCTACCTCAGTTCAAGAATGAGGAAGAAGATGGATGGCCTCCTTCCCCAGCTTCACGCGGCCAATGCAGACCACCCAACCCCTCGGGCTCGACCTCTTGATGAAGGAGGAAGTCAGAGGAGTAGCCTGGGGTGAGTCCTCTTGCCCTTGGTGTTTCTTCTCCACTCCTAACTCGGGTGTAAGAGAGAGACTCCTTCTTCCCTTCCTCTTTGAATTCAAACGAAGAAGGAGGTTGGGGGCACTGGTTTCGTGGCAGAGAAGAAGGAGTAGGTGGAGGGGATGCGGTTTCTCCCCCCCCAATGTGTGCGGGCAATTGAGATGAGTTGGCTTGCAACAATTGCCAAAAAGATCCTCCACCTCTTCTCATCTTCCTCCAAGTCCTCCATTGTAGCTCACATTTGCTGAGAAGACCCTCCACAAGAGAGCCTATGCGAAATGCTCCATAAAATATTAGCACTTTTGAGGTTTTATTGGACTTTTCGCTGTATTTCACATTTTTCGAGGCATCCGGGTCGCCAAACAAAAAAACGGACTTCGCCACGTCGACCGGCTCGTCGAGACCTATCAAGTAGCAATCTTACTTTCTCGAGTTCGTGTCCAAATAAATTTCTATTCCATCTTCTATAGAGAAAAATACGGTTTGACACATTTTTTGAGGCATTAGAGTCGTCAGACTAGAAAACGGACTCCGCCACAACATCTGTCTCGACGAAACCTTTCAAGTGGTCATTTTGGTTTGTTGAGATTAAATCCAGATAATTTGCAGTTTCATCTCACTTCAGTGGCATTTACAGTCCGGCACGCATTTCGATGACTTAGGCTCGTCCAACATAAATTCCGACTGCGCCACTGCACTCAGAACAACGAGACCAATCAAATCAAGTACTTGAACTATCGAATTCGAACTTCGAACAGTGAAGTTAGCTGACTTCTAATCGGAAGTCGGGAAAAATCGAAGGTTCCTATTCACTTAAGTCATCCACTATTACAGCCGTATCTCTTTATACAGTCGTCGTAGCCCACTGAAACTTTTTCGAACTTGATTTCTTTATTAATTTTGAATTAAAATTTCATGAATGTTACATAGTCACTTAAAAAAAAAGAAATATCGACATATCTTATTGTTACAGCTCTAATCATTAGTACAATTTTTCTAAGAATATTCAATATAGTAGCTTATATAATTCACCTTATAATGTTCGTTGATCTTGATTAATGACCCATTCATTGTGGATAAAAGTATTCTCCTAATGTAAAAAAGTTATACTTGTCAGAATGCATGCATGCATGATAAAATTTCAAAAAAGTTATTAAGGGTGTAGAGTATAGTGTCGCAGAAAACAATACTGCAATATATGGAAAAAGTCCAACTAGTTAGGAGCACATACATTTTACAGCAGAAGATATTTTTTCCTGAAGATAGGAAAGTTTAAACTAAGCAATACAACCATACTCTCACAATTAAAAATCTAAATGAAGTACAAAGACAAACTTGAAAATACTGAAAAGAATGGTGAAAAGGATAAATACCTAAAGATTACCTAAAGATGGCAAACTCTTTACGATCAACATATACACGAATGCACATGAACACAAATCATCTGATATATTAAATTTTTAATTAACAACAAACTTTATTTTTTAGATTTTAAATTTTGTTATTTTGTTAGATATATGTTATTTTGCATATAATTGAGTATATATGCTTATTTAGTATCTAGTTTTTTTTGTAGAATATGAAATATACTTGTGAAGCAAAATTAGAAAATCACCAACGATTTGTTCTGTTCAATTGAACACCATTCTATCCATCATAACCTCTTATGAAAATATAAAGTGCCTAGTATATATGAATATATACAAAAAATTGGTAAAATTAAAAGAAAAGCTTGTAATATGTGTGATAATCTAAAAAGAAAAGAGCAAAGTTCAAGCATGATATATCAAAAAGTTGAAAAATAATCCATGACCTACTCTGTTCAATTGAACACCATTGTGTCCATAATCACATTTTATAAAAATATGAAGTGTTAGGCATATAAATGAATGTATAAAAAAAAAGGATAAATTTAAGAGAAAAATTAAAAAAAATTAAACGCCACTACTATTATTCTAAAGAAATTTGGAAAAAAAAAAAATCAAATCCATGTATGGAGAGGGAACACAAATTGACAATAAAAACGAATTGTTCTCGTTTGGAGTTATCTTTACACGCAACTAGAAAGAAGAAAAACTTACCGGATAGCACATGGGGTTGGAAATAGAAAGTTGATGATGTCTTTGGCTCATAATAGAAGGAAGCATTTCATCAAACACTTGAAATTCAGCAACGAAGTATACAATTCATCCTGTTGAAATTTGAGGAGACTATCTAAAAAAGTTGGCAGAGTAGGAGAAGAGCTCTTACAAATTAAAATAATTATATATTTTAAAAAAAAATGTAGAAAATCATGGTAGATCCAATCGGGGATCTATGACAATCGATGAAGAAGGATGATGCAACGTAAATTGACAGAAGGAGGATTGATCGAGAAAGTGGGCTGGATGACCGTAGTCGTTGGCGGGCTCAGTGCAATTGTCGACGACTTCGGCCTTAACAATAGTGAACAGGATGGTCGCAACCACCAGCATGCTCGTCGCTTAACGGCCTCGTTGGTGAGGTAGGGAACCGAAGAGGTAGTTACGTGAGGAAGGTCGGCGGTTGCATTGTGGAGGAGCGGATGAATGCGCGCAGAGAGTAGAAATTAAAGAAGTGGGGAGATGAAAAGGCAGCGATGTAATTGGGAAAATTAAAGAGGTGGGGAGTTGAAGAGGCAGCAGTATAACTGGGAAGGCGAGTGGACACAATGTATTGTATTGTGAAAAAGAGTAGAAATTAAAGAGGTGGGGAATTGAAGAGACAGCGGTGTAATTGGAAAAATTAAAGAGATGGGGAGTTGAAGAGGCAGCGGTACAACTGGGAAGGCGAGTAGACGCATTGTATTGTATTGTGGAGGAGTGAAAGGTCCGCATTTTTAGAATAAGATGAAGGAAATGTTGCCACATGGCAAGAAAACATGAGAAATAATAGATAGGTATAGAAGATATAGATTATACTATTACTGACTTTTTTCTTGTATCGTTTGGATTCGGAATTAATTAGGGGATAAGAGGGATATCCCCCTTATCCCCCCAAACAAAAAAAAAAAATTTTGGGAGGGGGGGGGGGGGGAGGGGAGAGGTGTGGGGACTGCAGTTTTCCCTTTATCCAGAATAAGGGGGATAAGGGGGAACTGCAGCCCCCCCCCCCCCCCCCCCCCCCTTTTGTTTGGGGGGATAAAGAGGATATCCCCCTTATCCCCCAATTAATTCCGAATCCAAACGATACAAGGAAAAAGTCAGTAATAATATAATCTATATCTATACCTATCTAAAAAAGTTGGCAGAGTAGGAGAAGAGCTCTTAAAAATTAAAATAATTATATATTTTAAAAGAAATTGTAGAAAACCACGGTAGATCCAATTAGGGATCTATGATAATCGATGAAGAAGGATGATGCAACGTAAATTGACAGAAGAAGGATAGATCGAGAAAGTGGGCTGGATGCGTAGTGTCCCAGAATCCCCTGTTGCTTTCCCCCATGTTTCGGGGTGAGGATCACCTATTATTGGTGTGTTGGGCCCCAACATGTCAAAGGGATGTGTTGATTGGACTCAATGAGGGTTTGGGATCAAGCATGGCCTTCGGCTGCTTTTGCCGAATTTTAGAAGTGGCTTCAGGCTGATCGGAGGCCGTATTTGGATTCAGCGCAGAAAAACGCTTGAAAACGGCTATTTATTTGTATTTTTCTGAGTCCGGATGCCCAAAAACAGACACCCGAAAGTTTCCTGTGCAAAATGGTGCACGGGGGGAGCCATGGACCGGCTTGGGACACGTGGCGGGCGCCCATTGGGCCCGCGCACGCCTCCCGGTCCATGGAGGTGGGCCGGCGGTGCACGGTGGACCGGCGGGCCACGTGGCAGCGCGCGGTTGGGCCGGTTCTGTGCGCGCGGCGCGCGAGGGCATGCGCGGGCAGGCCGGGCAGGCCGGGCAGGCGCGGGGGAGGCGCGGTGCACGGTGGACCGGGGCGCGCCACGTGGCGGCCCTGGGTTGGAGGGTGCAGGTGCGCACGGTGCACCCGCGGCCGCGCGCCTGCGGCCGTACGCGCACGCGGGCGCTGACGCGCGGGCGGCACGCTGACCGCGCCGGCTGGCGTGTCGGGAGGAGCGGCGCCGCGCCAGCTGGGTGGCGCCGAGCCGGGCGGGACACGTGGCGGCGCCCGATTCGCGGGCGCCGCTGTCCGCTGTTATGCAGACACGTGTCGCGCCCAGGATTTTCTGGGCGCTGGTTATTGGGCCGCATTTCGGCCCGGTTTCGGGGCCCCAAAGATTCGGGCGCCCGAAACCGGGGACACATGGGTAATTATTGGAAATGTTTTTTTGGGCCTATTTAAGCACCCCACCTCTCTCTCTTCTCCTCCTTTTTTCGAAACTTAGAGAGGGAATGGGAGGGAGAGTTCTTTAGAGAAGTTGTCCCTCTCGTTATTTTACATCTCATGGTGGATTTCCAGATTTTTTGGAGGCTCGACAGCGGCGATCCGGATTTTACAATGCGCCTCGATTTTCCCCCATTTCGGCCTGTTTTCGTCACTTCTCAGTCCGAGAAGCCCCCTACGCAGTACAAGAGGCCGTTTTCGACAATTTCTGTGCCGGTATGTTCCTGAGAGGTAGGGCTTCATTTTCTGTGCTGGTGATTTCTCTGGATTCCGGATTCTTGGCACGGTTCCTGAGGCATTTTTAACACCCCATTTGCTGTGTGGAATTTTGGACAGCGGCGGCTTCATCGATTTATATCTTGGCGTAGGAGCATCGGATTTAGGCTATTAAATAGTCTTTTTGGGCCTACTCTTCGCGAGGAACGGAACCATGAATTTTTTGGGATTTTTGGAGCTCGGCACAGAGGTGAAATGCCTCTTTTTCATGCTGTTTGGAAAAACAGCAAAAGCTGTGTTTTTGGGCTTGTATATTTACACCTTGTGCAATGTGTGTTGCTGTAGGGCACTATTTTCGGCAGACAGCGTTTTTAGGGGACAGCGGGCAGCGGGGAGTTTCTTCGGGTGTAGTGCGCGCTTTTTGAGGTGGGTGGTTGTGTTTCCCTCACTGTTGACATGCTCACTAGGATTATTAAAGTTTCCCCAATTTAAATGTGACAATCTACTAATTAGTGTGAGAACCTGATGTATTGACCCCACAAATCAATTGGTAGCTTCTATGTGTTAAAATTGGGACAGTTATGTTGGACATATGTTATGATGAAACTTGCATACAAAGATGACTTAAAAATATTGGGACACTTAAATTGCTCTCCTAAAATGAATAGTAAGTGTTTCTTCCTCTAGTTTACAAAAGTGAATCTTTGCATGCTTGTATGGACATCTAGTTAGGCCACTATTTCCGCTACACTATCTTATTGGGACATGACTTAGGAGAAACCATGTTTTATCGTTCTCATCTTTATTCAGATGCATGTTGCTCAGATTCGAGCAGGGTTTTGGGATAGTGTAGTTGGGATCTTGAGTCTGGGACAGTTAGATTCGTTTGTGGATTGTGGGGCATTGTGGCAACCGCGGACGTGAGACGGTCGACCAACTGTGTTACTTTATCAGATTGGGGATCGGGGTTGCTTTAGTGGATGGAGTTTTCCCGCTTTGATCATAGTCATGATCCAGTCCTGCTATTGTGAGATATTGGTGACAGGGTTACTATACTCGTGTGGGTCGCTCCCCTCGAGTGCCACTCTGGAGTAGCTTTCGACCGTGACGGGTGCCGGTCAGTTGGACAGTTGTGAGTTATGATAGAGCAGGCAGTGCCAGTACTTTTTGGCCCTTTGATTGGGTTTCTTTAGGCAGTTAGCCTTATAGTTGCATGCATACAGTTATCTTATTGGCACTACATTTAGAGGCATAGTAGTGATAGTTTTCTTTTTTCAGCCGCCTTTATAGCTTACCACTGTTCTTTCTTTTTTTGCCTCTTATAATCCTAGTGGGTGCATCAGCGTTTGAGATTTTACCCACTAGGGGAGGCTACTGGTTTATCTAGTAATTCTCACCCCCATTGTTGTTTCCTGTCTCTTCTCCTTTGTTTTGCAGAGTCGTCTGCGGGAGCTGCTAGGCCATCGGCAGCTGATCGAGGTAAGGGGATCGCTGAGTAGATAGATCTCCTGTGAAACTGAGAGTTGATGCTAGACAGATGTTGTACCCTTCACTCAGACTGTTGTATTCTCCTTTTATTTTGGGTCTGGCTTTAGCCAGCTAGTTGTACTATTTTGGTGAGCTGGGAGATTATTGTATTTATTACAGCTTTATCTTTATTTCCAGTCTGAGATACTATGTGGTTTTTCTATTTCAGCTCCGTATTATGCTATTTTATTGTACATTTCTTATATCTGAGCAGGTTACCAGCGCTTCGTGTATATAGAAAATTCTGTGTGCATGGCGGATCTGTTGGCGAGCCCGGGTTCTGGTTTACACCCGGGGCGTGACAGGATGACTGTAGTCGTTGGCGGGCTCAGTGCAATTGTCGACGGCTTTGGCCTTAACGATAGTGAACAGAATGGTCGCAACCGCCAGCAGGCTCGTCGCTCAACGGCCTCGTTGATGAGGTGGGGAATCGAAGAGGTAGTTACGTAAGGAAGGTCGGCGGTTGCATTGTGAAGGAGCGGACGAATGCGCGTAGAGAGTAGAAATTAAGAATGTGGGGAGTTGAAGAGGCAGCAGTATAACTGGGAAGGCTAGTGGACACATTGTATTGTACTGTGGAAGAGAGTAGAAATTAAAGCAGTGGGGAGTTGAAGAGACAGCGGTGTAATTGGGAAAATTAAAAAGATGGGGAGTTGAAGAGGCAGCGATACAACTAGGAAGGCGAGTAGATGCATTGTATTGTATTGTGGAGAAGTGAAAGGTCCGCATTTTTAGAATAAGATGAAGGAAATGTTGCCACATGACAAGAAAACATGAGAAATAATAGATAGGTATAGATATAGATTATACTATTACTGACTTTTTTTCTTGTATCGTTTGGATTCGAAATTAATTGGGGATAAGGGGAATATCCCCCTTATCCTCCCAAACAAAAAAATTGGCCGGGAGGGGAGGGGGGAGGACTGTAGTTCTCCCTCCCCCCCTTCCCCCCCTCCCCATATCCGGTGAGATTAGTGCACAGGTCGCTTCCCTTTTAGGGTAGACGAGTCTCGAGCCAATAGTGGGGGGACTGCAGTCCCCTCCCCCCATATCCGGTGAGATTAGTGCATAGGTCGCTTCCCTTTTAGGGTAGACGAGTCTCGAGTCAACAGTGTGGGGACACTGAAGCGAATGTGCATGTGGTTGTTGTAAAACAAGGGTACCGAGCGTGACCATCACGAGAAGTCACTTGGATGTCTACTCACTCGTCAGTGACTTACTCGATATTGCAATAGTGTGACTGGTCCTTTGACCTGCGGTATCTCGGCTGTTCACAATGGGGTTACTGTAGTTTGACTGTACATACACTTGGTCCCTAGCCATTCAGGTCCTTGCAGTGCATGTTGGTTGCAGTAGATTCGTTGTAGGAATAGGGTGTACACCTATATGAAATCTATCGCCCTCAGTAGATAAGGGAGTTAGTCTTATGTGATTTATGAGACCGAGTTTAGAAGACCTTGGCCAAGGCATAGTAAATAACGGAAAGGGTTTCCAATATTAGAAACTCGAGGTAAATAAATTTGACATTTGACAGACGGTAGGATTTGACGAGCAATTCCATGACCTTCGTCTAGTTGGGACTCCTGATAGAAGGATTGTATCACACGTTAACTGCACCTAGAAATTCAGTATTCCATTCTACTGGAATGCCGCTACATGCTGCTAGGCGTCACTGGTGGATTGTTGGACTCATGAGAATTATCCGGATGATCGATAATTCTTATTGAGCTGAGTTTGAATTGTTCTAACCCACTGAAAAGAGTTTCAGTGATATTGTTGATGGTGATCACAATATATCTCACTACCAGATAGAATAGAACCTATGGGGTCACACACATAAGAGGTTATGACTGATCGGATAGTTGGATCGTGATTTTTGAATCGCCTGAAGAGTTAATTATCAATATATTGATAATTGGACTAATTTGAAATTATTACAAATTACGGATATTAAAGTGCAAATGTTGCAAGAGAGGACTTACTAATAGTTAGTGAGTTGTGAGAGGACTTAAGTGCAAATGTTGCATTAATGATTTGATTTGATTTGATCAAATTAAGATTTAATCGATTGAACTGACTACGAATAAGATAAATTTAAATCTAATTTTAAGTTTATCTTAATGATTATCTCAATAATTATAAAAGGGATTACATCGCTCTTTATACGTAATATAGTTTTTAAGAAAGAGGAAAAAAAAAAAAAACCCTAGTCGTCATCTTTTTTTTCTCTTTTTCTTTACTAAATATCCACATTCAAAATAAATACGTTCTTTGCAAGGGAGCTAGCACCCCGGTGAGAACTTTGATCAGATCGACAACCTCGTGTGGATACCCGTAGAGGCCGGACGCGTGTGCGGCTTCAAGAGAACCAAATTTCACAATCATTAAATTGCGGTGTAGATCTCCCCGTGCAAAGGTGAAAATTAGATTTTCGTTCTTCGTTTAATCTTAAATACATGAGGGATCCTATTTTGCATGGTTTTTGAGATCGGATCTCAAAATTTTCAAATATTTATTTATTTGATTTCTTTTTTCGCTGCATTTTTTTTTGCGCAAAATCCTAACAGTGGTATTAGAGCCATCCTCATGTTATTTAAGATTAAAATTATAGTATTGGATATTTTAAATCATTCTTTGTTGATTGAATGATTGATAAATCATTTTACCGGTTTCAAAAAATTATAAATTTTGATCAATACGAAATTATTTTAATCCGTAGAATTAAAAAATATATATATATAAAATTTGATGAGATCAAATTTTATTTTTAATTTTTATATAATTTTGATGAGATCAAAATTTATTTTTAAATTTTATTATATTGATTAGATCAATTTATTTTATTGTAAAATTTGATGAGATCAAATTTTATGTAGTTTTTCACATAAGATGTGAATTATTAATGAGATCAAATAGATATTTTTGCGGATTAAAATATTGATCAAAATTGTATGAATTAACTGTTTAGTTAAATCAAACGATTGATAAGATCGTATCGTTAATTGGTAAACGGTTAATTAAAATATCCAAAATTAATTATTGTGATTTTGATGTATGAGATATATATATGGGTGATGATCATGGATAGCAACCAATTTATTATGTATCAATATGTGATGTATGATGTGTATGCAGAATTCTGTAATTTTAAATTTGTTTAAATTAAGGACTATGTGTTAGGGCTATTTGGGTGCCTGCGTGCACGAGCTAATTTTATTTGGAGACCTGCGTGTCTCAATAGATTAGAGATAAAAGTTATCGAGTGTAATTAATGTAATTTTATTCTTTAATTGGGTTGTATTATGTTTGGTTGCACGTCATTGGTTGATCGGTGGCAAGCCGTTAGCACACAATAAGCCCAGATCAAGGCGAACACATGATGGCGGTCGAATCAAGGAGTTGATGGTGATCGAATCAAGTTGTAGCTCCGGATTGGATCAAGAAGTTAAAGACGATCAAACCAATAACGTGCGTGTGCTTGCATTTACGACCCTTAGGCCCCGATTTCGGCTCCATGGCTCGAGCACGAATCTTTTTTTTAGATCCATGATCATCACCGGTTGCATTTTTTTTTTTTTTTTGTGAATGTGCAGTTTATTTTTATTTGTATGAGATGTAAATAAATAAAATTAAATATGAGACCTAAATGCAAATCTCCTCATAAATATTAAGTCGAGCGGTCTTCCACCGTTGTAGAAGTGCGGGCGTCTTTTCTGGTGTTGATTGGCACGGCTGGTTACAGTGGTCAGTTGCATTAGGAAGGCGCAACCACTCTATTAGCATAAGATGCTGCGGGGTAAAGATGGGGTTGGGCCCAATATCTGTCAGGTGAGGGACCCAATGACGGCTTTGCTTACGCGTTTGAACGGTGGGTCTAACTAAACTAAAGAATGAAGGCCTACAGGACTTAAAGACCGAATATCGCTGCAATTTGCTTAAGAAGCATTGGACAAGAGTTGTCCACTCATTGGTTTTCGTGTCGTCAATATCTATCAAGTGAGGTGGTACGATAAACTGGTAGGACCGTAGTACCCACTTGAAACCCTTGTCGCGCTGGGTTTCCGTATCTCTACCTGAGTAGTGTAAGAGACTCGAGAAAATAGTGGGAGGTTAACGTTTGTTTTTAAAAAATGTCCCTAAAATAAAATTTTGAAACAAATACAAATATCTAATTTGAATCTTTACTCTCTGCAAAACAAGATATTCGCTTCCAATCCTTTTTTCATATTATCAAAACTTACCGCTTAACCGAAACTAATTATAAAGACTGGCTTAGAAACTTTAAATAGTTTTGAGTTTCGAGAAGCTCAGCTATGTTCTCAACTAGGACCTCCCCATGTTACCAAACTGTCCAACAGCCCATCAAAAGGCAGCTTGCTCATGATCATTGTTTGACAATGATCAAAGACCTCGAGGAGCTTGAGAAGCTCGGCATGAAAATGGATAAGGAATTGCAAGTTGATATGATCCTGCAATCTTTTCTAGATTCATATGGGCAATTTATTGTAAACTACCATATGAATAAAATTGACTGCACCAATGCTAAGTTATTAAACATGTTGGTTACTACTGAGAGGACCTTGAAGAGTTCAAGGGGTTTGGTTTTTGCTGTGGAGCGGGCTTCCTCTTCCAAAAAAAAGTCTAATTGGAAGAAGAAACCCGCAAAGAAACAAAAGACGAAAAACAAGCCCAAGAGGGAAGCTCCTAAGAAGAAGGCCGCTGACAAAGAAAAATGTTTCCACTAAATGTCGACGGTCATTAGAAGGAATTGTCCCGTCTACCTGGAGAGCCTAAAGAATAAGAAGAAAGACACACCTTCAGAAGGTATGTCAGATCTGCTCATAATAGAAACTAACCTTACGGTTTCCTATACTTCCAGTTGGGTCATAGGCTCTAGTTCTAGTTTTCATTTGTGTACTTCAATGCAGAGTCTAAGGAAAATTAGAGGGCTGAGGGAAGGTAAAGTCACCCTACGGGTTGGCAATGGAGCAAGAGTTACTGCTGTGGCCACTAAAACCTATCCTTTGCGACTACCGTTAGGACAAGTTTTATTACTTAAAGACTGTTATTATGTGTCTGCTGCTAGCAGGAATTTGATTTCTATTTTTTTTTAGTACAGGACGATTATATTTTTAATTTTGATAAGACTACTGCACAATTTATTTTAGAAATAAAGTTGTTGGCCGTGGTTTTATGATTGACAGTCTTTACCATTTACATATGGATGTATCTGTGAATTTTTCAGAGCAGGTAGTGAGTGTTGTTGGGTCTAAGAGACCTAGAGATGAGATAAACCTAAAGTATATGTGGCACCTAAGTTTTGGTCATATTGGAGAGGAAAGGATTAACAGATTGGAGAAAGATGGGCTTCAAGGCCCATTGACTTCTGAGTCTTACCCAGTCTGTGAATCCTGTCTTTAAGGAAAAATGACCAAATTACCTTTTGTAGGACAAGGGGAAAGGGTCACTAAGATACTTGCCTTGGAATACACTAATGTGTGTGGCCCATTTGATGAGCAAGTCAGGGGTGGTTATATCTACTTCATAACCTTTACTGATGATTATTCACGGTATGGGTATGTCTATCTTATGAGACACAAATCCGAAGCTTTTGAAAAGTTCAAAAAATTCAGATGTGAAGTAGAGAAGCAAACTGGAAAATCCATCAAGGCTCTTTGATCAGATCGAGGGGGAGAATACCTTAGTGGGGAGTTCCTAAACTATTTCAAAGAAAACGGCATAGTCTTACAATGGACTCCTCCTGGAACACCTCAACTCAACGGAGTGTCAGAACGAAAAAATCGAACTTTATTGGATATGGTTCGATCCATGATGAGTTTCACTGATCTTCCTTTATTTTTTTGGGGATATACTTTGCTTACCGCAGCCTATCTACTGAATAGGATTCCCTCTAAATCCGTTCTTACCACGCCTTATGAGATGTGGCATAGTAAGAAGCCAAGTCTTAGTCATATTAAGATTAGGGAATGTTCGGCCCATATCAAGCAACTACAGGCGGACAAGTTAGAAGCTAGGTCAGAGAGGGCTCGTTTTATTAGGTATCCTAAAGAATCTTTAGGTTACTATTTTTACATCCCAAAGGATCACAATATAGTTGTGAGCCGACACGCTACTTTCTTGGAAAATTAGTTTATTCAATAAGTAGTAAGTGGGAGAAAAATTGAGCTCGAAGAGGGAGTCTCTGAAGAGCAACGAGTCCCAAAACCTACGGAACCTATTCATGCTCAGCCAGTACATGTAGCACCTATTCCACCTCGAAGATCGAGTAGGATCTCCCATCCTACTAAAAGATACTTAGGTATTCTTTCAGAGGAAGTAGAGAAAATGTTCCTCATAGGAGATAAGGAACATGAAGACGATCCTAAAACCTACAACGAGGCGATGTCTAACATCGACTCCGAGAAGTGGTTGGAAGCCATGAAGTCAGAAATTGACTCAATGTATTCCGACCAAGTCTGGACCTTGGTAGATCCACCAAAAGGTATAGTACCTATCGGGTGTAAATGGATCTACAAAAGAAAAGTAGGTTCGGATAGAAAGGTAGAGACCTATAAAGCAAGGCTGGTGGCGAAAGGCTATAGTCAACGCGAAGGCATTGACTATCAGGAAACCTTTTCGCATGTGGCCATGCTTAAGTCCATTCGAACACTACTTGCCATTGCAGCATACCATGATTATGAGATCTGACAGATGAATGTGAAAACTGCTTTCCTAAATAGATTTCTTGAGAAAGATATCTATATGGAGCTGTCTTTGGGTTTCACTTCCAGTGACGAAAGTCACAAAGTATGTAAGCTGCAAAGGTCCATATATGGGCTTAAGCAAGCATCTCGGACTTGGAATACTCGTTTTAATGACGTAATCAAATCGTTTGATTTCGTTAAGAATGTGGAGGAACCATGTGTTTATAAGAAAGTTAGTGGGAGTGCTGTTACATTCCTCGTATTGTACGTGGACGACATTCTCCTAATTGGAAATAACATTCCAATGCTGACTTCGGTTAAGATATGGTTATCTAAGAAATTCTCTATGAAAGACCTAGGGGAAACATCCTTGTGACGCCCCACTTCCCAGGGGGTCACCCATCCTAGAACTACTCTAGCTCTAGCACGCTTAACTCTCATGTTCCTCTTGGATCTTGCTACCATCCAAAATGCTATAGCCGGGTTAGAGATTTAGTCCTATTATATCATTTATATAGAGGACTAATCCAAATTCCGGGGGTGTCACATTCTTCCCCCCTTTAAGCCCTGACGTCCACGTCAGGCTCAAGCACACTCACAAGCACCAGGCGATGTGAGACTCGTCTCGCTAGCCTTAGCCGACCTTGTGAGGAGCTGCACTCCACTCACAACGGTCATTAGCCGGGGAGCCTCGCTCTACCCGCTATATAACCCTGGCTCAACCGAGACTCATCTCACATTTCCGGCTGGTGAATGGCTCTGATACCAACTGTGACGCCCCACTTCCCAGGGGGTCACCCATCCTAGAACTACTCTAGCTCTAGCACGCTTAACTCTCATGTTCCTCTTGGATCTTGCTACCATCCAAAAATGCTATAGCCGGGTTAGAGATTTAGTCCTATTATATCATTTATATAGAGGACTAATCCAAATTCCGGGGGTGTCACAATCCTATATTTTGGGGATTAAAGTCTATAGAGATAGACCTAGGAGGATGCTAGGCCTCTCACAGAAAATGTACATAGAGGAAGTGCTGAAGAAGTTCAGCATGGAAAACTCTTGGAATTTATCTCTCCATAAAAATGTGCCCCAATACATATGAAGAAATTCAACGAATGAGCCAGATCCGTTATGCTTCAGCTATATGGAGCCTTATGTATGCCATGCTATGTACACGACCTGATATCGCACTTACTGTGAGTATCACGAGAAGATATCAATCCAATCCAGGTAAGGAGCACTGGACTGCTGTGAAAAACATACTTAAGTACTTAAGAATGACTAAAGATATGTTTTTGTTCTTTGGAGGAGGAGAGCTCAAAGTACAAGGATACACTGATTCAGACTTCATGTCTGATATTGATGATAGAAAGTCTACGTCGGGATACGTGTTCTTGTGCAATAGTGGTTTGGTGTATTAGAAGAGTTCCAAACAACCAATTTGGTCACCTGTCGTATATCTGAATTTCTATACATGTTAGAGTAGGAGGATATCGTTGTCATTATGACATTGCTTGGCACCGAGAATATAGATGATCTAGTTTGATAGTCTACGATTTTCTAGATCTTGACTCGTTTCTTTTTTCATGAGTTGGTTATGACTTACTAGTTGCTTAGTGATATATCTTCTACTACTACATTCCATATCTTGTCATTATCTCTGGATTACCATGCATGATAGAGTAGGAGGATATTATTATCACTATGGTATTTGTTGGCATTGAGATTTATTCTAGTTCCTGTTTAGGAGTTCTCGGCTATTTGTCGTCGTTTTCGGTCTTCTAACCGTGAGCTTGAGCATTCGCATTGTGATCACCATGCACGAGCTGTACATTTCACATACACTGGTGGGCTGATCCCCCACAATGATGTTCTTTACCGATAAAGTGGTCTATGAGACCCGTGAGCCCGTTTTATATGGCTGCACCTGTGGGATCGGGTGATACTGAGCCCCTTTTTTGTTATTAGTTAGCAGGTGTGCGGTACATGTCAGACTTGGTTCGGCACTAGCCTGAGGTCCTCGTGACCAACAGTGGCACATGATTGGGTATCTTTGCTTACTATAATGTTGATGCATGTTTACAGCTTTTAGTTATTGCTTCCATGACAGTTTACTATTTCAGCATTTATATCGGTTCACTTATCTGCTTTCATACCAGCTTTCCTTATCGTTTGCTATTGCCTATTACCTGCTTACTGTCTTTCGATTATAGTATGCCAGTAGGTATGACATGCTCGTCTCTGGCTTGTTGTATTCACTGGGATACATTCAGTTGTGTCTCACACCTTTTTGGTGACCATTTTTCAGGTCAGCCGGGTGGTGAGCGTCGGGGCGATGATGTGAGGATTCTGTGATAGTACCGTCTTGAGATATCAGATTATCTAGATTTACTTTTAGTTCATTTACACTTATGATTATGATTCCATTTGTGAAGCTAAGTAGTTATCTGAATATTATGCATGTGATGGATTATGTTTAAGTTTTAAATTGTTGGTAGATAGACTCTGAATGCAAATGTTGTTATTTGTAAATGCCTAGCCGAGCGTGTATAGACGAGACTCAGTCCGTTTGAATCAAGAATCTCTTATGCGCGTGGCGGATCTGATTCATGTATGTCCTGGGGTTATATTTCAGACTCTGATAAAAATAAAATAAAATAAAATAAAATAAAATAAAATAGATTGCTTTTGAAAATTCGGGACGTGACAACACTGCAGAGCTTGAGCATGTTGATTACTCAACAATTTTCATTACTTGAGGAGTTAAGACAATTTGAGTTGGAGGTTGTGTCCCATGGGGTTTCTGTAAGACTGATATCTATGATCTTGTACCTCACTCTATTAGACAGAATTAGAGAAAAACAAAGTATGGACCCCCTACTTGATGAGAATTCGAGAGTAGAATCGGAGAGATCAGACAGGGGGCTTCCGTGTTGATGCATCGAGAGTACTGACATACAGGAAACGAGCATGTGTACCTATGAATTTTGAGATTTAAGAGTAATTTAAAAGAGGCCCATTAGACATTTTATACCATTCACCCTTGTGGGACTAAAATATATAAGAACCTCAAGGCACACTTTTGATGGAATTGAATGAAGAGAGATATTGGGAGATATATGGCTCGGTGTTTAACTTGTCAGCAAGTGAAGACCGAGCACCGAGTTTCTACTGACAAATTACAGAGTCTACCAATCCTTGAGTGAAAGTGGGATCAGATAACCATGGACTTTATCGTGGGAATACCGAGAGTTCAGAGCGGTTTGGATGCAGTTTGGGTGATAGTGGACAGACTGATCAAGTATGAACACTTCCTACCAGTGCTGGTGACTTGGCCACTAAAGTGACTCGCACTGCTATATGTGGATGAGGTGGTGAGATTGCATAGAGTACCCACCTTGATTGTTTCAGATAGAGACCCAAGGTTCGTTTCTATTAGGAATCTGGTACTCGCCCCGGTACCAGATTCTGTGAATCCGCAACCCGCTCCGGTACCGATTGTTGGGATTCCGCAGCGAAAACGTCAAATCGGATTTATACCATAAACCCGTCTCCTCAATAGAACTGGAACCAATACAACCACAAAAGAGAGAAAAACCAAAGCAGAAAATACGGGTAAAATAAGATTCATTAACCAAGAGAAGAATTACACCGACTCCTCTTCTGCACAATAGAGTAGCTTTAATCCGAACCCTCTTTCTGAATCTCTCTCACCTTTTTCTCGTTCTCTATAAGATAAAAAGATCTCTCTTCTCACATGCACCAGTGCACCTAGTGCATGCGCCTTTTTCTCTCTTTGTATAGTACGGTCACTTCAAAGCTTGAACCGTACTCCACCCAAAACTTTAAGCCTTAATGCATTATATATAATGCATCAACTAGAATGTACCTAATTCTAGTATATTTAGGAATCCTATTCTAATTAATATTTAAATCTAAATTAATTTATCTCCAACAGATTTAAATATTAATCCTAATCCAAATAAGATTTAATTACAAAATTAACCAAATCCTAACAATCTCCACCTTGGTTTGATTTGTAATCTTCAACTGCTACGTCGAGCTCACCACGCAAGCTCCACCTTGAGCTTGTCTCTGCCGCTCGATGTTGCCGCATCCTCTACTCCATCTTGAGAGATTGCACCTCCGCAAACTTTTGGAACCCAAATTGACTTTGTTTCGGTTCTGACTATGCTCCCGTTCAGAACATACAAGTTCTCGCGCTTGTTCGCCTCGCACATGACTCGATCTCGTTTTCAAACCCTCATAGCTCCACCTGAAGCTAAAATTTTGCAACCTTTTGAGTCCAAAGCACCGAACGAGATCAAATTTCGCTTTAAACCAGGAACATGTCGCACACCTGTCAGCGTCCTCACGACCCCATCGTGCATCCGAATCTTCACCGTGCCGACTCCTAAAACTTTGCACGACGTCCCATTCCTCATAAGAGCTTTTCCACATTTTATTGCTTTATAGGTAGCAAAAGACTCTTTTTCCGGGCAGACATTAAAGGAACATGCCGAATCGAGCACCTATACATCATCCAAAATTTTAGTATCACTGGTCGCCGTATATAGCACATGAGAATCGATCATCTCCGATTCTGCCGCCTGCGCCATCGCTGACGTCTCCTTGTCCTGATCCTCAATAGTTTTTTCCTTCTGTCGCTTTAGCTCATTCAAGTCATCCTTAAGCTTATGACAACTGCGCTTAATGTGACATTTCCTGTGACAATAAAAGCACTCCACCTCGGATAGCAGTTTCTTTTTATCTACTTCCGGTCGCCAATGTCTTTACCTCCTTCTTCACTTTTACCATCAAAGTTGTATCATGACTCTACATGCCGGACTCCTGAGTTATCTTTCGCATCTCATTGGAGAGAAGCGCCATCGTGACCGCCTCCACCCTTATGGTCTCCTTACCATAAAGCAACGTGGTCACCAGATACTCATATGTCACCGGTAACGAAAAAAGTAAAATGTGCGCATAATCCTCATCATCCAGTTTGACTCCGATACTGGTCAACTGGGTCACTACCTTGTTGAACTCGTTCAGATGCTCATGTAGGCTAGGCGTTTCTTGCATCCGTAGCTTGAACAGTCGGTGCTTCAGATACAATCTATTCGTCAAGGATTTGGTCATATACAGATCTTTTAATTTCTTCCACAACTTCGCCGGTGTCGACTCGTTGGCTATGTTTTAAAGAACATCATCTGCTAATAATAGATGAAGCGTACTCAACGCTTTCCGCTCCATCTTCTCCCATGCCGCATCCGTGATCTCTACCTGCTTTACCTCTTTCCCGTTCAACGTTTGGTCCAAATCCTGTTGTACCAAAACGGCTCTAACTTTAATCTGCCATAAGACGAAATTGTTCTTACCGTCGAACTTCTCGATTTTGAACTTTGTGGCCATCTCCGTCAATCTCTCCCGAAGATCAATAACCTTTTGCTTTGATACCAATTGTTGGGAATCTAGTACTCGTCCGGTACCAGATTCTGTGAATCCACAACCCACTCTGGTACTAATTGTTGGGATTCCGCAGCAGAAACGTCAAATCGAATTTTTACCATAAACCCGTCTTCTCAACAGAACTGAAACCAACACAACCACAAAAGAGAGAAAAACCAAAGCAGAAAATATAGGTAAAATAAGATTCATTAACCAAGAGAAGAATTACACCGACTCCTCTTATGCACAATAGAGTAGCTTCAATCCGAACCCTCTTTTTAAATCTCTCTCACCTTTCTCTCGTCTTTTATAATATAAAATGATCTCTCTTCTCACATGCACCCATGCACCCCATGCATGCGCCTTTTCTCTCTTTGTATAGTACAGTCACCTAAAAGCTTGAGCCGTACTCCACCCAAGACTGTAAGCCTTAATGCATTATATATAATGCATCAACTAGAACTAATGCATTATATATAATGCATCAACTAGAACGTACCCAATTCTAGTATATTTAGGAGTCCTATTCTAATTAATATTTAAATCTAAATTAATTTATCTCCAATATATTTAAATATTAATTCTAATCCAAATAGGATTTAGTTACAAAACTAACCAAATCCTAATAGTTTCATATTTCTAGAGGAGCTTACAGACGACCTTGAACACTCAACTCCATTTCAATACAGCCTTTTGCCCATAGACCGATAGACAGTCAGAGCGAACCATTCGAATATTAGAGGATATGCTGAGAGCCTGTGTCTTGGACTTTGAAGAAGGGTGGCATCGACATTCGAGATTGGCTGAGTTTGTACACAACAACATCTATCAAGTTAGCATCCAGATGGCTCCGTCTGAAGCGTTGTATGAATGTAAATATAGATCACCCCTACATTAATTGAAGGGATGTGGGTGAAAGAAGAATTTTGGGACCTGACATCCTACAAGAGGTAGGAAAAGGTCAGAATTGTATGGCGATATTTCGAGACCGATAAAACATCTGACATCAAAACATAAGGCATCTGACATCAAAGGAGCCAAAAATAATCCTGCAGTACTCACTATTATGTTGCCAAGATAATGTATACACAAGCACCTCTATTATACTATGTCCAAAAATCATATATTCCCACAATGTAAAGAAGCACTAACATGCTATACTGCAATAAAGACATAGAGATGAGTCCATCACTTTTGGCATCTAAAAATCCACCTGGAATTGCTATTCAAATCTAAAGAATAAGAAGAAGAAGCCGAGTGCGTAACACCAAGTCCCGACGAGATCGCGCACGGGGTCTACTCCACGCCGTTCACATGAAAAATCTGGTCGCTTGCGATCATCCACAAGCTTCTCCAAGCAAATAGTCTTGTTCTCCTTAGCTCTTCCTCTCTATCTCTAGTTTAGAGAAGTGTACAAAGCAAAAGTGGAGAGAGAAACACCTCAGCTGTGATGACCCGGATCTCTGCGAAGGTCTTGCGGAGTAAATTGTGGCTTATGGAGGCCTATGATGTGTGTTGGAGATGGTTGCGTGCAAATCGGACCTCAAGATCGGACCCAGCGCGAAATTTAGATTAAGAATACCCGTCCGGATGCCTTCGACAAATTTTAGAAGTGGAATTTGGCAAAACGAACATCGGATTTGGACTCAGCGCACGAAAACGATGAAAATGGACTATTTACTTGTATTTTTCGGAGCTCGGATGCCAAAACATGAATTTCGAAGCATTTGTTACTGTTCCGGTAGGCTAGGGCAGCACCGGCGGCGACGGGCAGGCGGCGGAGCGCGGGCAAGCGCGTGCGCGGAGGCGGGCAGGCCGGTCCACGGGACTTGGCGTGCACCGGGACCAGCGAACGTGGCGGAAACCACGTAGTGCGCGCGGATTGGGCGGTCAACGCACGCGCGACAGCGCACCGGGCGCGGCGCACCGTGGAACCCGCCAAGCCACGTGTCGCCCGCTCATTGGCGGGCTCAGCGACCCGGCTGGCCCGCCGTGAACCGCGGCCCACGGTTCCCACCATGGACCGCACTGCCACGCGGCGCGCCGTGATTGGCGGGCGCTTGTGCGTAGGGCACGCGGGGCGCGGAAGGGGACACGTGGCGCATTGTGGACGATTCGGGCGCGCACAGTAACGGGCCGGGTCGGATTCGGGCGCCCGATTCTTGCGCCCGAATCCGGACCCCATCCTTGGTGGGCTTGGGCTATAAATAGCCATTTGGGATTTCGTTTGTGGGTTTTTCCTCCGAGCTCTTCGGCCCATTTTCGACAGGGAGCGTCGTCTGTGAGTCTTCTTCGAGATTTTTGGGAGTCATGCCATCTTCATTCTTCTCGACATCGCGAGCTTCGACACGCCTTGGATACCGAGTTTTTTCGTTGACGCTTCTTCCATGAGCTCCCCAGGACTGACGGGAGGGAATTTTTGGCCGATTTTCATAGCATCGGTTTCATGAGAGGTAGATCTTCGTTTTTCATGTTTTCCACTCCTCTCAGTTTTGGATTTTTATTGGGGTATTCGGAGCATCTTTGAACCCATTTCTTGCTGCTAGTTTTCCTGGACCCCCCGAGCTTGTTCAATTTTTATCTCCTTGCTTGGTTATCGGATTTCGGCCTGTGAGGACTCAATCGACATCTACGCTTCGCGAGGATCGCAGCCATATTTTTATTGGAATTTTTGGAGATCATATCGCAGGTGATATTTTGGATTCTTTCGGACTGATCTTTTCGCAGATTTATGATCATGGGGATTTTTACTTACCGCGGTATTTGGACTGTATCTTTGTACCCAGGAGGAGTTTTCAGGTGTTTTTGGACTCGTTGGAATCGTGAGAACCTGAGGATTATCCACGTTCAGTTTTGACCTTGGATCAACACGCACTTTCAGGTGGGTTGCTTCGTTTCCAAAACCGGTGGACGATTCTCTAATTCTATTGAATAGAATTGCATGCATGATTGCGAGGGAGTTAGGAAGCATGTTAGAGTGAGAGATGCTACTTTCTTGTGTTGTTACTGAGTTTATGTCAGTTAATGCTTCCTAGTTGTATTAACAAATGTTATTATTGGAACTTAACCTAGCACCCTGTCATATAATGTATGTTCAACCAGACTAGTAGAAAACCCCCACTTGGGCTAGGTTCATTTATGCTTTAGACATCCGCACTTTACATTCTATCCCTGAACATAGTGTTTTTCTCGCCTGGGTAGTGGGCTGAGTGGTCGGGATTTCTCTTAGTGTAGGATGCATGTTACATGCTTGGGGGCAGAGTAGAGTCTGGTAGATGTAGCTAGACTTGTACCAGTGGCGGAAGCCGTTTGGGTAAACGGTGGTCCCGAGTTGTCGAGTTCTTCGATTTACTTGTCGCCACTGTGTTCGTGGCAGTGGGGTACCAGTGATAGCAGGACCTTGAACCCAGAATCTTTTTGGACACACATGATTTTAGTCAACCAATATTTTTCTTCCAAACATCGAAGGGTTGCCGGAGTCTATTCTTGTCTGATTGGGCGAAGGCATTAGCCCTTTGGGGTTTGGGAATAAAACTTGTTTTCAAACTGATTTTCCTAAAAAGAACTAAAAATCATTAAAATGGGTTTTCTCAAATCAAGATGGTTTTATAAAAAAAAAAAAAAAAAAAAAAAAAAAAAAAAAAAAAAAAAAAAAGGAACTACTTTTAGTCCTCACCCCGATGGAGTTCGAGTGAAAATGGTTTTTAGTAAGAAATATCACATTTTCCCGTAAACTTCCTCACCCGGGAGGGTTCGAGTGATCTGGGTTCTAAGGGTTGTTCCTTCTTTGGGTCGAGAACAACGAGAGGCTATGCCTAGAGCCTGTTCTTGTTTGATTTGGGTTGTAGGTTCTAGTCTTTCGGGGTTTTCGGACCCTTCATTATTGTCGGCTGTGGAGTATACCTAGCTAGTGAGTTTGCATGTTGAGTTGATGTCCTGTTGTGGGAGCCGTCAGGTTGACGGTGATCTCGGCTGTTGAGTATTTCCAGCTAGTGAGTTAGAGATGTGATGTTGGTTACTGTCGATCTTGTTGATCGTGGATTTGGACTATAGCCTACATGAGCCATATTGAGCTCGACAGAGATGCGCAAATACTTTCCTCGGTGGGGTCGCGCCCCTCGAGTGCCACTCCGGAGCTGGGCCTATTACTTTGCTATCGCGACTTGTCGACGCAGTCCCTCTGGCTAGGCCTTTTTTAGGCAGTCACGGACGCCCTACGTAAGTCCAGTCCTCCGTGGATGTAATGGCAGTAGGTGGGCACAGATTTGACTGGACCCTATGTTGCAGTCACTGTGATTGGGTTGATTGAGTATTTCGGGTTAGAGTCGATGCATCATTTTCATCTGTATCACCCATTGAGCATTGTAGATAGAGGCATGATAGCTGTAGATTTCTTTCCAGCTTATCTTTACATTAGTACAATTTTCCTGTTATCTTTATGCCTCTAGTAAACTTAGTGGGCAGACCGTCGGGTTTGGCGGCGGTACCCACTAAGAACTACGTGTTGGTGTAGTTCTCACACCCGCTGGGGTTTTTTCCCCCCTCCCCTTCTTCTTTCCTCTCCTTTGTTTTGCAGAGTTTTCTGCGGGTGTTGTTGATCCTTCTGTTGCTGATTGAGGCGAGGGAGTCGCGAGCTAGTTCCCTACCCGTCCTTGGACTATAGTGGTACCCTTTTTGGAACTTTGTAGTACAGTCTGCTGGAATATAGTAGATAGTTACTTTGAGAGTTTTATTTTTGAGAGACTTATGTATTGTGAGGTTTAGATTTGTACTATTTTGAGTTGTACATTTATATTTTAGTAGTTTATTTTACAGCTCTGATATTTGTATAGTCGTAGTTTTATCTTTTGCATATTAGACGCTTCGTCCATACGGGACTTTCCGTACGGGCGGCGGATCTGTTGGCGGACCCGGATCGCAGTTTCGACCCTGGGGCGTGACATCAGCGGGCTAAACAAACTATCCTCCGCCAAAAACCCAATTTGGTTGCTCAGAACCACATTCGGGTATCCGAATTCACCATGTGACTCAGCTGCTCATCGTATACTATCAAACCGCTTTGCTAGCCAGCATTCAGTTGCAGATTCGGGTGCCCAAAAGTGAGCCTGAAACATTGTACCTACAATATAAACCTCAGGGCGTCAACAACTGGGTTTCAGAGTCACAACACATTTTCGGGCATCCGATCCGCACATTCGGGTGTCTGCTAGCCAGCATTCAGTTGCAGATTCGGGTGCCCAAAAGTGAGCCTGAAACATCGTACCTACAATATAAACCTCAGGGCGTCAACAACTGGGTTTCAGAGTCACAACACATTTTCGGGCATCCGATCCGCACATTCGGGTGTCCGAAAATACTCTAGATTCCAATTAGCAGATTTTCATCGGCTCTAAATTCGTTTTCACGTCTATTTCGCACTAAAACGACTTTAGTTCAATCCAGCACTCTCTAGATATACTGGCTAACATCACACACTGCAATCTTGCCAATTTGTCAAGATCCAGTACACTACACTTTTATAAAAAGACATAACTAATTCTTAAAGGTGTGTTTTTTCATCTATTAATAAATAGAAAATTCATGGCATTCGTTACGTGAATTTGTCAGTACATAAGAGACAAAATTTGTGAGTTAATATGAAAGACGCAAGCATATACATGGCCAAAAATTGAGTGCTTGAGATATTTGGGTTGTGAGAAGTGATTCCATTTCTGGTAAACGAATTTCCGACTATGAGTTACTAAAGGATATAAGAAGTTCCGAAGGACATGATTCTAGTCAACGAAAGATTCAAAAGAATTTTATGAGTATAATCAAGATAAGTGCTCAAATTCTGCTCGAACATTTGTCAAATACACATGTATTATTTTTCTTACAGTTAGCTGACACCGAAAATAAGCATAAGTGAGAAAGGACACCAAAGGGGATTTCGGCAAGAAGATATGCCGAAGAGCGACCGGCTTAGATTTTGGTGTCATACCCAAACATGCTCATTTTGGTGAGCAGCGAAGATCTTGAAAACATGTATAGTCTCTACTCTGCGAAAAAGCTCATTCTCATGATCTCATCACATTTTGCAGATTACAGAATTCCCGACAAGGGCAACATCAACAGAATTCTTCACAAAGATAAATCATTTACTTAATCTGTTTCAGATAATTATTGCTGACGGACCAAACTTGTTACATCATAATTGCGCAGATTCGTACAAACATGCATGACAAAGTACACAACAAGGTCACTGAGACTAACAATGATCTCAGAATCATTTACATATCTGGTGAGTACTTCAATTGTCACAAAGTAATACAACTTCAATGCGCTAGAGCAGCATCCGAGGTCCCGAATAAGCGAACTTGGAAGCCATTCACTAGCCTAGCTGACGGAAAGAAGGACGCATTGTCGTCCTTGAGTTGAACCCACCTGCTCAAATTGTTCGCAATGTATGTCAAATTAACTATAAATATTCGAAAACGCGCATAAACCTATTATGATTTGATTTATCACCGGAGCACAGCTTGGCGCGCTCTTCAAATTATTATCGAGCGAAAGAAAATATATGTGACATAATTGAGATGTGTCATGCTCATAAATGCAATGCATTTGGAGCTGTCACTACAATATTTTAGACGCGCCATGAAACTTTAAACACGGTTTCGATTTTACGAAATTTCGAGAGAGTGTCAAACAGAAGAAGTATACAGACTTTTGGGGGAGTGTAAATTAAAACCTGAATTTGGTAACAAAATAGTGCAGAAAGAAAGCAATTTGAAGTCGAGCCAGATCCGCGCCGGGACAAAACCTAGCACCCCCTCCAAATGGTGTGTAAACTGGGCTAGTTCTCCAGTTTCGCTTCTCCTATAGAACCATAAAGGAGTGTTTTTCAGTATATCTTTCATATAAAATACGCACCATATTTTAATCATCAGAGATTTACGAACTTTGTTCTCTTGATCAAGCCACCTCCAAGGGATGAAAGTTAAAGAGTCTGGATATATATCCTCAGCTAAGTGTACTGCTGAGAGGAAGGGGACTACAAAGGACCCTTTCGGAATCACAAAATCTGGTGAAAACATCAAGCAAAATGAAACAGCTGAGCATAAGAAACCAAGTTTTTTTCAGCTAAAATCATGAAATCAGATAGGAAAAGAAAAGACATGCCATTACAAAAATTTATACCACGATATTCGACATTCTCTTTTGCTTCCCTCATTAGCCAAATCGCGACACCCGCAAGTCTAAGGGTCTCATCGACAACCTGCAAAACATGACCACGGGCAAGGCAAGTCGGTCGACCATCTCTGTCATTTGGCTCTAACCATTTTTTAATTAAGAAGGGAGAAAAGTTTGTTCTTGATATATACATACACATTGAGTGAAAGGCATGGCTTTATAGTCCTCCCACACAAGCATTTCCCCATGCCTCACTGTTTTGATGCTATGTTGCTCATCCTTTCAAAAGGCAAATGATTACAAAGATTAAAAGAAAATTGCACCTTGTTTTATGATCTGTGAAATGATGTAGTTGAAATCTGACAAAAGTAATTGAGGAGAGGTATGAACAATGTATGAAGCAGCTTTACTTACTAGCATCTGCTCTAGTGCCTTGGGGCAGTGGGTGAGGAAATAGAGCGCGAAAAGCATTGTTTTAGCTGTTGTCTCATTGCCAGCAAAGAGCAAGTTTATGATGAAGTCCGCGACGACTTCTTCGGGCAGATTCTCCTCCACTAGTCTCCCGAGAACTCCGTTGCCTGTCGCCGATCTCTGTTGCTCCGTTGTGATTGCCACCATTTTCTTGATCTTCCTAATTATAGTCTCCCTAGCCTGCAATATTCAGTGCAAAACTTAACTTGATTAATAAAAAGATCAAAAAAAGCAATAAAAATGAGTCCAAAAAAACATTTGCAAATAGTATATGCACAAGGCACACAAAAATCGTAACATTTTTACGCTATTATTCGTCAGTAAGCAAAACTTTGTAGCAAAATGAACACATAATGATATAGTAATCACCTTCATTGCAGTGTGATAAGCAAATCCAGGAAGGTTGATAGGCAAAGAGAGGCAACCATCTGCAAAGTCGGAGAACAGCTGCGCAAACTCGTTGATCTCAGACTCGGCTGAGAATCCAAGTAGCTGATTAACCATCAGATTGATGGCCACCTTTGAAAATCAAATAAAATCCTCGATTATAATCGTAACTTAACTGTTCGAGTTGTCGCTCTTTCATTATTTTACTTTTCGTGAAAGAGTTCGACGCTTACCTTCCTACAAATATCTTGAAGGAATATGACCTGTTTGTCCTTCAAAGCATTTAAAATTTGTAGCACAACCATTTGACTATCTCCTAAAAATTCACGGTTTACGATTAACTTCTCCAATTTCACCATACTTGTGGCGATGCCGTGAAGCTTCCTCTGCTGTTCTCCTTGCGAGATGATCACCCCGTTCTTGCCGACTAAATCCTTGAACGACTTCGGATAACACGATTGGAACAATTTCCCTTCGTTTTGCATAATGAATCGGTTGAAGGTCGGATCAGCCGAGACCACAGCTTGCCTACCAAAGATGTTGCATGTGAATATTTTCCCGTACCTGCATGAAATTCAAAAATCAATGTTAGTTTACCGTATAACGTATAAGAGTTACTCAACTTTTCACTTGAACACTTCGAATGGTCATTTTACAGTTCGGGGAGCCAAACTAGGATAGTTTAGAGAGTTAGAGACAATCCGTAAACTTTAAAAAGGAGTAATGATCGAACAAAACATCCTAAGAAAAGTAGATGTTGAGGAAAAAGGATGCAAAAAACTTTTTTAAGTAGAGTTGAGTTAGATGAAGTAACTAGTAGCTGCTGTTGCCTTTGCTTAATTACATACTTCTTCACTTGATCTTCGACGAAGCTTGGCGGATGCGAGCTCGCAACAGCTTTATACCACTTGATGCTATCACCTATCAAGGGCCAAACACTTCCTCCAGGTGGTAGTTTCATTGAATTTCTGCTGACTTTTTCTTTTTCACTGTGTTTAGACAGCAGAAAATAAATGAAAAAGGCGGTGGCAGCCACAGAGGCCCACAAAATGACGTAATTTTCTTCCATCAAATCCGATAAACCACCTGCTTGCAAAGAGAACTTCGACAAGTAAATTCAGAGATTTAAGAGAGGAATTTGTTTAGCAAAATAACGGAAATTTCACATAACATTTTGAACGAAATAACTCAAGAAGTTCCTTTACTTCCATATTATATTCTGCGTTTAGCTCACGCACTAAAGCACGAATTTAAGTAGCAGTGAGATCGTATAAAAAGATGAAAAGATAAGAGAAGCTCGATTCAGCTTGAAGATTGAACACATAATAATCACGAAGCCGTTGACTATATTCTGAATGTTTATTACTCCTTTCGTTCTTCGCATTCTTCCTCTACTTTACAACGCCGCTAGAAAACTAGAAGTGGAATGAAAAGCAGTGCCCATGCGAGGTAGAAGTATCACAAGCTGAAAAACTTCTAAAGGAGTCAGAAAAGAATCAATGAAAAAAAGAATCGGACGACATCTTTCAAAAAACGAACAGAAAGGAAAAGAAAGACTTTGTCGCGCGAGTTCTATCTATCAGTAGAGAAGGTGTGACACTCATATTTGAACTGGGGATAAAGGGCGCGGAGAAGATTGCAAAGAAGCACCATGAGGGGCTGAATTTTAAATATGCCACATCTTATATAACATACTCAGATTGAGAATCCATAGGTACTAAACTTGTGCAATATCTTAAGTTGAAAGCAAGTGTTAACTATGTCTCCAAACATTTGGTGCAATCCAGCAACAGAATGGCTCTTGTTCCTTTGTTGAAGATCCATTTCTTAACTATACCAAAAGAAAAAAAAAAAAAAAAAAAAAAGAGAAAGAGAGAGAGGGGGGGTAGGACTTACTCAGAGGATACGAAAATCGAAGCAAAGAATGACTGAAAAAGCAGTACAAGAGAAGTTTCTAAATTAAG
Organism: Tillandsia leiboldiana; assembly: GCA_029204045.2. Lineage (NCBI taxonomy): Eukaryota > Viridiplantae > Streptophyta > Magnoliopsida > Poales > Bromeliaceae > Tillandsia > Tillandsia leiboldiana. Next base: position 11,606,729 of record CM055078.1, on the reverse strand, counting down.
TTTAGTTCAATTGAAGTCCCTCATCTGGTGCTATTTATAGTAGTTGAGATTTTGCTTACACAGATACAACACCTGATGATGATCATAAATGCCCACTGGGAATGAAAACAATGTGTACATATGTTTTAGTTTTTGGTCCTTATCTCTGCATAGCCACAATGAACTTAACCTCAATTCAGCACTTGTATTAATTATAGCCAGCAAATTGCAATCCATTGGATCATCACCCTCATCCCTGCACATCCATTGTTTTTTTTTTTTCTGGTCCTAATCAGATATAAACAAAAGTCAAGTTGTGCATGGTGAAACAATCATATTTTTTCTAAATACTTAAAGCTGCATGAAAATTGAAGTTTTAATATTTTACATTCAACATGTATGTATATATATATATATATATATATATATATATATATATATATATATAAGGTCATTTTTGTTTGAGAATATAATGTTAATAATAATAATAATAATAATAATAATAATAATAATAATGTCCTTGTAACTTCATTTATCAATTTGATTTGCCGTACGAGATTAATACAAGTAATCTGATGAACATTGAACCAGTCGAAGCCAACAAATTTTTTTTAAGTCCAATTGTTTTTTTGAAATCATTAACTACTAATATCAGTCACACCTACTAATTAATCTCCTTCAAATTGACTTGGATAAGTGTGATTTGCTAATAACATGGCCACTTAATTGTAAATAATTGCTTTCACAATATTGTGATTTAATCCGTTCATTTTTCATTTAGATAATTAGATTCTGTTTCCTTGTTTGAATATCTTGTCCAGTATATTTATTTAATTTACTTAAAAAATTTATACATTTGATAGATGAGTAGTATAATTAAATATACAAAAATTTTCTTTGATGTTTGGTATTTAAGTTTTTTTTTTATAATAAAAAAATACTAGATGTACATCCCAAAATAAGGTGTACATACTACATACAAGAAACCATACAAGAAAAGAAAAGAATAACCATACAATAGGCTACGTTTGGTTCGGGGATAAAAAAAATTTAGTTATACCGGGGATAGATATAAGTTATGGTATTAGCAGGAACTAGTGTAAATTTCTATTTGTTGGGTTTAAGAGTTATACCGGGTATAAAGAAAATTGTGTTTGGTAAGTTAAAGAGGAATAAGAAGAATAAAGAGGACTAAAATTTTAATTTATGATTAAAATTTTACTGATATGATTTTAAATATTTAATTTAAAATATTTATTAAAAAATTTATTAAAATTTATATTTTACTTATATATAAAAAAAATTATTAAAAAAATTTATAATATTATTTATTAAAATTATATGATAAATTTATTAAAAATTAAAGTTAAAAATTTTAAAAACTATAAAATTTAAAATTTAAAATTTAAAAATGTATAAATATTAAAAATTTTAATTTTAATTATCTTAAATAATTAGTTAATTATCTAAATACTTAAATAATTAGTTAATAAAATAATTAAATTAATTAAAATATTAGATTAATTAAAGAGTTAAAACAATAATTAAAATTATATTAATTTAATTAAGTTTATTCTCAAATGGGAATAAGCCTTGTTCCAGGAAAATGCTGGAATAGTAATTCCAGTCTTATACCAGCTTATTCCAGAAAGACGAAAACAGCTGTTCCCACCTCTACTTAATTGCGTTTGGGTATAACTAGGGGGATAAACTCTTATCCCCCACTAGTTTTCCTTACCAATCATAAATTAAAATATATAGTCCTCTTTATTTTCTTATTCCTCTTTAACTTACCCAACACAATTTTCTTTATACCCGGTATAACTCTTAAACCCAACCAAACAGAAATTTACATTAGTTCCTGCTAATACCATAACTTATACCTATCCCCGGTATAATTAAATTTTTTTTATCTCCGAACCAAACACAGCTAAAAGAATAACTTACCAATTCAATCCCTAAGTTTTTCTATGTTATGCAAAATATGGACTTTTCTTGAAAATTTGCGGACATAAAAATAAGAAAAAAAAAAAAATTAGATGTACACTTCAAAATGAGCGTACATCTTACATCCCATCTATTTTAGGATGGAATAAATTTTACTGATCACTTCGAAGTGACTAGTAAACTTGGGGTGTAAAATATATATCCAAAAATAGGTGTACAGATAGTATTGCTCATAAAAAACAAAAAAAAAAAAAAACTATTTGAACACTTCATTTGGAATATATATTTTACACCCATTAATTTTAGAATGTATAAATTTTATTTTTTATATTAATATGACTGATAAAAATATATTTCATTTTTGGATGAATAAGATTATATTGTACATTCTATTTATAGTGCTATGATCACTCATTCAAAGAACCGAATTGGCTCTAGGAAGCTGCCGAACTAATGCCTAACTTATTTTTATTTAAAAAAATTATTTTCAGTATAGCCTTTTTAAAAAAAAAAAAATCAATTTAGCGAATAAATTAGAAAAAATAATAATTTAATATTATTAATATGAGTTTATATGCTAATTAGGAGAGAGAAATTATATATTTTTTTCTCTTATTTTTTATTTTTCAATACATTCTATATTTACTGTATAGTTATATCATTTTTATTTTTATATAATGTATAGTTATATTATTTTAATATTTAGTTATATCAACAGCTAATAATAATAATAATACTAAAAAATAATTTAAATTAATAAAATTATTAAATTATTTAGAAAGTGGGTTTGAAGAAAAAAAATTTCTCTTTCCTAATTAACATATAAAGTCACATTAATAAGATTAAATTATCCTTTTTTTCCTAATTTATTCAAATGAGGTTAGATTAAAAAAGATTTTTTAAAAAAAGACTTGATTGAAAATATTTTTTTTAGGATTAAAATATATCGAATAGCAAATATGTCCCTATAAAATTCAACTTTTTATATTTATTCCTTCAAAAATCCAACGTTATTTATCTATATATATATATATATATCTACCGTCTATCTCTGTTAGAAAAATCTAATTAATTATAGGTTAAATACTTAACCTTGATTAGTTAGTGAAATAAATTTACCCTTTTACACTTTCAGACATTTTTTGTATTATTTTAACAGTTAAAACTTGTAGAGGGATATATTTGAAATGGCAAAACTGATATTTCAAATATAGTTTGTTAAACAATAAACAGCGAACTAACGGTAATAAATCGGAGAGATGTATATGAATAACTTACGACTTTTGAAGGGATAAATATAAAAAGTTGAACTTTGTAGGAATATATCTATTATTCGATAAATTTACATGAAGCCGCTGCGAGGATACAATGCCCCAAGTAGCCCCATTGAAGAAAAATATTCTCAATGTAGCCTTCTTTTTAAAAAAATTTCCAATTTAACATCATCTCTATAAATTAGAAAAAAAATAATAATTAAGAGTATTTATACTTTACTTAAGAAAAAAAATATTATTTTTTTCTCTCTCCTTCAGTCACTTTCTCTTTTTTTCTCTCTCTCCTATGCACACACACTTTCTCGCCCCCTCCCCCTCCCTCTCCCCCAACTCTCTCTCTCTCTCTCTCTCTCTCTCTCTCTCTCCATCCGTGCCCTCTCTCTCTTCTACCTACCGATATCCCCACTTTCTCTCTTTTTCTCTCTCTCTCTCCCCCCACCCCCTCCCCCAACTCTCTCTCTCTCTCTCTCTCTCTCCCCCCATCCGTGCCCTCTTTCTCTCCTACTTATCAATAATATAAAAATAATAATTAATTTTTTATAATAATAATATTTAATATTTAATAATAAAATTATTAAATTATTATTATTATTAGTATTTAATTTTACTATATAAAATCAAATAATTATAGATAATATTTAATAATAATTAATAAAATTATACTTATTAATTTAAATTATTATTTATTTATTTATTATTATTTTTATTCTTATTATTATTGCTATTATAAGTATTTAATTGATCAAACAAATCAACGTGATCAAATAATTATAGATAATAATTAATAATAACTAATAAAAATTATATTTTTAAATTTAAATTATTATTTAATAATATTATTATTATTATTAATTTAACTAAGTAATTTATATTATTAAATATCTAATTGAACTATATACTAAAAAATAAATATAATATAAAATAATATAATTATATATTAAAAATAAATAAAAATACTTATAACAGTTGACTACACACTGAATATAATAGTTGATATAATTAAAAATAATGTGACTATACACATTTAATTACATATTAGATATGATATAAAGTTGACTACACTTGATATAAAGTTCGACTTAACTACACATTTGTCATAAAATTGACTATACTTGATATAAAGTTCGAGTTGACTACACATTTGACATAAAGTTGACTACACTTAATATAAAATCCGACTTGACAACACAATTGATATGATTATACAACTGATAGGACTATACACTAGCTGTACAAAACTCTAGAGATGTTATGGCTATATCTTATACACCTATATCTAATACACTTTGATTTTAATATATATAAAAAAAAAAAAAAAAAAAAAAAAAAAAAAAAAAAAATCTCCTCTATAAATAGTTGAACATCTGTTAATTTGAACCTCACTCTCATTCCTCCTTTCTTCATACACTTTAGAATACACTCATTTCTATTCTACTTCTCTATTTTTAATATATATCTTACTTATATAATCTAAAGGAATTATAAAAGCACCAATTGCTTTGAATCAGATTCGTGAAGCCCATTTGTGCTCTTTTGGAATTTTCTACGCAGATCTTTTCTACACATTTGCACCAATTGCTTTGAATCGGATTCGTGAAGCCCATTTGTGCTCCTCTGGAATTTTCTACGCAGATCTTTTCTACACATTTGGTTTTATTTTGTCGGTATGTTTTTTATTTCAGAATTTATTTCTCAATAAATTATTTAATTTTAAAGTATAATTTATCTTATATCGACTTATTTCAAAATAGGGAATTTTCATATGGTGCATCAACTAATTCCAATCTTCTTATATTTTGATGGAAATATTGTTCATGGTCCCGTAATGGTTCTGATCCAAAAACTATTTGGGTTTCTCGTATTATAAGTTTTAATGCATTAAAATATGAAATTTATATCCAAACCGAATGGGACCGAGATTATTTTGATATAAAAATTAATGGGAGATATCAAGTCGGTGGAAGAAATAGACTTTATTTCATGCTCGTTCCTATTATCGACGACTCTTCTTTGCATGCTTTTATTGAAATATTCCAAACAGAACATGCGTGCTGGGGTGTTGTCCAATTATATCTTGAGAAAATTAGCAAGACGAATGTTGTTATAGATCCATTTAGTTCACAAAATATTGGCGAAGGACCATCTCAACCATTATCATTCCCATATTCTGAAATTGCTACATCAAATCATGAGAATAATGAGGAAAATTATGAGACTACCGAATTGTTAGGAAATACTAATATAGGCCTAATGTATGATATAATAGCAAATGAGGATAGAAATCAACTTTATGACGGTGCTTGTGTAAATAATGAGTTAACTAATGATAACGACGAAGAACTCGATATTGATAGATTAGAAGAGTCAGATAGTCCTATAGCACCTCGAGCAGCTACAGCAACTGAGTTTGAGGATATTCAGTGGATTGATAATGCAGTAGTAGAAAATTTTGCAACACAATCTACATCAGGAACGGGTAACTATGAGTTGTATAAAGGCCAACAATTTTCTGATAAACACTCATTACAACATACTGTGAAAATATTCTCCTTACAACAACACAGGGAGATTATAGTTGATCATTCTAGCACTAAGCTATTATCAGTGAAGTGCAAGTTTGCCCCAGAATGCAAATGGAGTCTTCGTGCTAGCATTCCTAAAAACAAAGACTACTTTAAGATTAAGACCTTAACAGGCCCTCATACTTGTGTAAACGCCTTAATTGATCGTGACCATAGACAATTAGATTCTATTGTAGTCGCACATCATATAGTAGGAATGGTAAGAAAGCAGCTTAACTTGAGTCCAGCCGCAATTATTGAGAATATAAAATCTTCTTATAATTATGAGATATCTTATAAGAAGGCATGGCTTGCAAAAAGAAAATCAATTGAACTACTTTTTGGAGGGTGGAAAGAATCATACGCTGCACTACCACTATTTATGGCGGCATTGCAAGAATCTAATCCAGGAACAGTTGTTAAGTGGGTTACAGAACCAAGCACCGAGCCAGGGAAGGAAGTATTTAAACATATTTTTTGGGCATTTGGTGCATCAATTGAAGGTTTTAAGTATTGTAGACCGGTGATAAGTATAGACGGCACATTTTTATATGGAAAATATAAAGGCACAATGCTTATTGTTGTTGCTCCTGACGCTAACAACCAATTATTTCTGCTTGCTTTTGCAGTTGTTGAGGATGAAAATAATAGCAGTTGGGAATGGTTTATGGCTTGTATTAGAGAGTACATTACCGATCGTCATGAATTATGTGTTATTTCTGATCGTCATGAAGGTATACTGAAAACAATGAATAATCAATACTGCGGTTGGGTAGAGCCATTTGCTTATCACCGTTTCTGTATGAGACACTTTGCCACTAATTTTTTTAGCCATTTTCGTGACAAATCATTGATGAACAAACTTAAAACAATCGCTACACAAAGACAGATCCGAAAATTTGAGAAGTCTCTAAAGGAGCTGATACAAGTAAGACCAGATGCTGAAGAGTGGATTAATAGACAACCTCGTGACAAGTGGGCGCTTGCATATGATGGAGGTCGTCGGTATGGTATGATGACCACAAACTTATCTGAAATTTTTAATAATGTTCTTAAAGGAGTTCATAGTTTACCAATAACAGCAATCGTTGAACTCACTTTCTATCGTGTGAATAACTATTTTATCGAAAGACGAAAAGTTGTAGAAAGACTTACTGGAGAAGGGCAAAAGTGGAGTCCGAAAATTCAAAATATTCTTGATGAAAAGCGAGAAAAAGCGAATGGCCATATACCAATAATGTTCCATCATAGACCTGGAGTATATCAAATTCAAACCAAAACTGTTTACATATGCGGGCGTCGAAAAGGAGGAAAGACTCAAATTGTAGACTTAGGGAATCGAAGTTGTTCATGCCAGAAGTTACAAATTTATCATTATCCTTGTTCTCATATTTTGGCAGCTTGTTCTGCACGTGCAATAGACTACCAATCCTTTGTTGATAAATATTATTCTGTTGAGGCACTGACCATGACTTGGCACCCTAGATTTAATCCCATACCAGATAAGGATTATTGGCAATCATATTCTGGTCCTATTTTGATTCTAGATGAGTCTATATATGCGGAGGTCAAAGAAGGGTCGTCCAAAATCAACGCGCATTCGTAATGATATGGACATAAGAGAGAAAAAAATAGATTATATATGTGAAATCTGCAAACAGAAAGGACATAATAGGCGAAAATGCCCCAACCGAGATCAATCGATATCAAATATTACCATATTACTTTATATATTGTTTGAAAATATAGTTCATAACATTTTTTTTTTAATATAGGTAATTCACAATAATATGATATGCTTTTTCATCGGGAACGAGATATGGTATAGAAGATCATAAACATCGAGCACGAAGAATTAAGGCATCAAGTTGGAAGAATTAAGAATGATTTAAATTAAGTAATTGTAATGTTATTTTATGTATGAACAATTAATATTTTTGTATGACTGAATTATTTATTTTCAATGTCTACTGAATATTTAGTTTTTTGTGTGCTTATCTTTATTATTTTTAATATATATTTATGTTATTTTAATTTGTTTGGAAAAATCATTAGTGATAATGTGATATGTGATTAATCATTATTATTATTATTATTATTATTATTATTATTATTATTATTATTATTATTATTAATTGTTAACTAAAATTATTATTATTTTTTAAGTGTGCAGTTCTATCATATATTTAATAATATTAATTATTTAGTTAAATTAATAATAAAAATAATAATAATAATAATAAATAATTTAAATTAATAATATTATTTTTATTAATTATTATTAATTATTATCTATAATTATTTGATTTTATATAGTAAAATTAAATACTAATAATAATAATAATTTAATAATTTTATTATTAAATATTAAATATTATTATTATAAAAAGTTAATTATTATTTTTATATTATTGATAGGTAGAAGAGAGAGAGAGGGCACGGATGGAGAGAGAGAGAGAGAGAGAGAGAGAGAGAGAGAAAGTTGGGGGAAGGGGAGGGGGCGGGAGAGAGAGAGAGAAAGTGTGTGTGCAGAGAAGAGAGAGAAAAAAAGAGAAAGTGGGTGAAGGAGAGAGAAAAAATAATATTTTTTTCTTAAGTAAAGTATAAATACTCTTAATTATTATTTTTTTTCTAATCTATAAAGAGGAGGCTAGATTGGTAAAATTTTTAAAAAGAATGCTAGATTGAGAATATTTTTCTTCGGGCATTGTATCCGCTACGAGTGCACAATAGGAGGCTCCACCTTTACATGCATGGTGGGCCTCCAATCCAACGCACCTCGCCAAATCGGCAAGCCCAATAATAATACTCTCTCTATCTCAAAAGAAGAAAATTTCTGATATTATAAAATTAGAAAATAATTAAAGTATCTTGTAAGGACTACTCTGCCATAAAAAAAAAAAAAAAAAAAAAAAAAAAAAAAAAAAAAAATCAATGTTATTTATACATCCAAAAGAAACAATGTAAATCATACATTCCACAGCTAATGTTGCAAGCCTGAGATTAACCTAAAGCTTAGTCACAGAATTGATGTGGAGAAAAGTATGAATAATATGGGAGAAAAAATTTAAAAAATGAAAAATAAAATGTATGAAAAATTTTGGAAAAAAAAACACAAAGAGAAGCTAACCTGACTTTTTAGTTGGTGTAGGCCGACTAGGGTTCGACTTGGGTATAATATCGTCTGTAGTATTCGTTACGTACGGAGTTGATTCCGTCGCTAGATTTTTGCGGAATTGATCTGCACTGTTATATCGGAGAACACGTATTAATTATAGTAAACATCAGCCTAGAGAGAGTATCTAGATGATTTGGAAATCAAATTTCCAATAAAAAAAAAAAAAAGAAAAAAAAGAGAGAAAGTGTGCAACACTTCAAACATGACATAAATTCAAGAACTTTAGACTCAAATAGGTTAATTGAGGGCCAGTTTTCATTTTTCCAATTGTCAAACGATTCAAATCCATTGAATTGTACTTACAAAAACAAAATACTTAGAAAAATAAAATACTCAGGGTCTGTTTGGTCATCAAAAAAAAAATAAAACAGAATTTTATTTAACAATATATTTGATATATTAAACATTTTAATATTCTATAAAAAAAGTACTCTGTTTTTTTTACTGTTTGAATTGTAATTTTAAAAAAAATACTCTATTTTAAATTTAAACTTCCAACATAAAAGTTTAAATTTAAAAATATAAATTTTTAATTTTTAATTTTAAAAATTTAAAATTAGGATTTAAATTTCAAATTTAAAAATTTCAAATTTGAACTTGAATTTTAAAATTTTAAAATTTGAATGTGAAATTTTAAATTTTAAATTTCAATTTTCAATTTTCAAATTAAAAATTCCAATGTAAAATTTCAAATTTCAAATTTCAAATTTAAAATTTAAAATTTTAAAATTTTTAAAAATTTAAAAATTTAAAATTAAAATTTTCAAATATAAAATTTTAAATTTTCAAATATAAAATTTTAAATTTTAAATTTTAAAATTTTATAATATTAATTTTAAGTTTTAAACATAAAATTTTATTATTTTAAAATAATAAATTTAATTTTAAAATAATAATTTTTAATTTTATAATTTAGAATTTTAAATTTAAAATTTTAAAATTTAAAATTTTAATTTTAATTTTAAATTTTAATTTTAAATTTTAATTTTAATTTTTAAAATTAAAATTTTTAAAAAGTAATAGGCAAGAGGACGAAAGAAAATAAGAAGAAAAGGGTGGGAAAGTGACACGACGAACAGAATATTTTTTTAAAAAAGGTCTAATTAGTTTTCTTTTTTACTTATCTTTTTTACTCCAAAATTATTCTGTAATATTAATATTACAGATTAATTTTTTTACTTAATTGATTATTCCAAACAGGCCGACTAAAAGAAAAGCACATAATTTTTTACTCCAAAATTACTCTGTAATATTAATATTAAGAGTAGTTTTATTCCAAACAGCACGACTAAAAGAAAATCACATAATTTTAAAAACCAGAGTAATTTAATCTTTTACTATATATCAAGAGGTTTGCCAAACAAGCTGGTCCTTAACGAAAAATATACAATAACTTATTAAACCTTACCATATTTGCAAGGACCTAAATTTTTAATTTGGCTAAATTACAAAAAGTCCCATTTTTTTCCGTCTTTTAAAAACCTATATTTTGCCCCCTCGTAATTACCGAAATATACATCTACCTCCCGCCGTCACGATTTCGTAAGTGAGCCGTCAGTTTTTTAAAAAATATTATTAGATATACCCAAAATACCTTTCAAAAATAGAAGAAAATAAGTCTAAACTCTTTCTCTTTCCTCCATTATCTTTTCCCTCCCATATAAGATTAGGACATTTTCGTCAATTTACCTTCTCCGTTAACGCCGTTGTGCCCTAAAGACAATTCGGTAATTACGAGAAGGGTTTTCTGTAATTTAGCCCTTTAATTTTGATAATTAAACATTTTAAACTTTATCCTACAGTTTAATAGGCTTTTTCTCCTTCAATATCCTCGATTGAAGTGACTAATTATATAGTTCTTTTGGTCGCTTGTGTTTTATATAATAGATCTTTTAATGCTTTGAAACACCAAAAAAAAAAAATTTCTAACACAAATGAAAAAAAAAAAAAAAATGCAAAAATAGATCCAACCTATTTTTAAACCCTCCTGCTTAATTATCATAACCACAAAAAGAAAATTAGATTTATTTTTATCGTAAAGTTACACAACATTATTATGTATAAAAATATATGATCAAAATGACTATTAAGTTACTAACTTTGATATATAAGAGAAACTGATTAGATTATTTAATAAACAGAAGGTATACTAACAGAATAAAAAAAAAAAAAAAAAATTGAAAAATTGTAAATTCTGACTAAGTGTAGATAGAAAATTAATTTTTCTAAAGTGATTTTATAAAACTGTTTGCCAAAATTGTTTTAATTTTGTAAATAATATTTTTTTACTAAATTTTATTTTAAAATAACTTAAAATTTAAAATATCAAATTTAAAATTTAAAATGTAAACCTAAAATAAAATTTAAAATTTAAACTTTGAATTCAAAATTGCCTTTTATTTTGGACTTGAAAAATTTAAAAATTAATTATAAGAATTAGAATTAGAATTTAAAAATGATATTGCCAAAGGCCAAACACCCACTTTGTATGCTGAAAGTACAAGCTACTTGAACCGAAGCAAAAGCTTTGTAATAAGAAACAGAGAATCCTGTGATAGATCAATCTCAATTTAGCATGCACGAAGAGAGATGATTTTGCTAATTTATTGTTTCACTCCAGGGTGAGATTTATTCAGGAAATGTTTGATATTAGTCCCCAACACCTACTCAAATGAAACAGCAAATGTAACACAGGGAAATCATAAGCAATTTCAAACAAAATATTTTTGAAAGCTGAAGAACCAGCAACAAAGGATGTTTCAATTCCAGTAAGATAAGAAAAGAATCAAACACTCTGCTCAAACAAAACACAGGAACCAAGATTTTTCACAAGAAATAGATGGATATCTCAACGAAACCGCAGAACAACAACAGAAAGAAAAGAAAGACTAAAACAAGGTCATTACACATTCATCTCAAACAGAAACAGCACGGAAAAGAAGTACTTTTATGTGCTCCTAAGAATGCGACAACAAATTTTACAAATTCAATCATTTTGTCTGTCAAGCAATCGATATCAGTATACCAATTTGGAGTCCATGATTCTCATCCACGGTCTGAGACTCTGATCACAGATCCTGATAATTTGGTACTGAGGAGAGCAGCAGTAGCATAAGTTTGAAAATATTACAGAAAAAAATGAATACATCTCACATTTTTGACCTGGTCTCTCTAGACCAAGATGGAACTTTGATTCTATATTTTGGCATCGTCTTGTCCTCTTTACCACCTTCATTGTCTTCTTCTTCTTCTTCCTCCGAAACATCCTTTGAAAATGCATTTGAGTTTGCTTTGATGCAATTCTGCAAGGCGATAAAGGGACTCACGCAATCCGATCCCTACATAATCAAGCAATTCCACTAAAACAAAACAACGGAATCTAGCTACTCTAGCCGCTTAAACGATAATAATAGATGGCTTGAAAATTAAAATAAATGAAAACCTTTTCTTCGGCAGTGCTCCTGAGAAAGCAAGCAAATGATTCCGTAAACTGAGTCCCACAAGGGCCGCTTCGCAACCCCGCGACACACGGGCATTCCAACGCTTTCTGAACCTTCGCATCTAGCGACTGCAAAAGGCAAAGAGAATTCAAAAGGAGTGATATTCTCTAAGGCATCGTTTGGTTCGGGAATTAGTGAGAATTAGTAGTACCAGGTACAAGTATAAAGTTGAGTATAAGGTAGGATAAATAAAAATAGTGTTTGGTTGAGATATAGGTTAGTACCAGGTATAAGAAAAATAGTGTTTGGTTGATATTGAAGAATAAGAGGGATAAATAGTTGACTTTTGAGTAAAAAGACGAAAATGCCCTTTTACCTTTTTATGTGTGGGTAAAAATTGGTAAATAAATATTGTATTATAACTTTTTAAATATAATATTTGTAATAAATATAATTTAATTAATTAGATAATATATAAAATTAGTGTTAATTTCTTTTATGTAAAAATGATTAATTTGATATAAAAATAATAATAAATATTTCTTGTAAGATATATAATTTAAAAAATTCAATATTTAGTGTTAAATAGTGTTAAAAGTATAATTATTTTTATTTAATATTAATTTTGTACTATTTAATATTTATTGTACTTATCTATTAATTAATAAATTAAATTGTATATAAATTCAGTGTTAATTATCTAAATTTAATAATGGTTTAATATTATTTTAACATTACAAAAATTAATAATGGTAATATATAATGTTTTAAAAAACCAATAACTAGTGTGAATTAATGTTAAAATTACAGTTAATTTATTTTATTTTCTAAATTTAATATTAATTATTTATTTTGTATTGGGAACGAGGATGCGGTACGGGGGCGAGGTTTTTTAGCCGGCGGCGACGATAATGCTACAGGGAAGGCCGAGAGGCGACGGCGGCTACGATAATAAAAAGTAATTATTATTTATTTTATTTAAAAAAATAAATAATTAGTTTTAATTAGTGTTAAAATAAAAGTTAATTAAATACAAAAATCATCATCATCAGCATCATCATCTAAATTACTCAAAATCTAAATAAATAATTGAAGGAGAGGCCCCTTATCAAGCACCGGCACAGATTAGGGGACCGAGGGACACAGATCGGGCGAAGGAGAGGGCGCGCGGCTCACAAAGGCAGAGATCGGGCGAAGGAGAGGCCCCTTATCAAGCACCGGCACAGATAAGGCACCGAGAGGCACAGATCGGGCGAAGGAGAGGGCGCGCGGCTCACAAAGGCACAGATCGGGCGAATGAGAGGCCCCTTATCAAGCACCGGCACAGATTAGGGCACCGAGGGGCACAGATCGGGCGAAGGAGAGGGCGCGCGGCTCACAAAGGCAGGGATCAAGCACCGGCGAGGACGAAGGAGAAAAGGAGAAATAATAGGGGAGAAGAGGAGTGGGGAAAAGTGATGAGGGTAATAATAGAAGAGAGAGAAAGTGAGTTATTCCAAGGGGGGGGGATCTGTCCCAGCTTGTACCGGGACAAAATGGAAAAGGGGGGGATTCCAATTCCCCCCCTGTTCTAAAGTGTTTGGGTACAAAAGGGGGGATATCCCCCTTTGTACCCATACCAAACACAGCCTAAGTATCAAAATCTAGACGTCACAAATCTCATACTATTACTATGCTTGTACCTTATACTATGCTTGTGAATTTTTTACCATTGGATTTGCATTGAGATTTGTGCTATTATAAAGTCAACTAAAGAGAGAGAAAGAAAAAATAAATAGCACAAATCTCAATGCAAATCCAATGGTAAAAAATTCACGAGTATATTTGGACTTGTGCTTTTGAAAGTATATAAGCCCTACTATATATATATATATAAATTAGGCTGGAATACTATCGATAGCACCATGCCATTGGTGCTATCAAGTTTTTAGCCTTTGGATTAAAGGGTGAGTGGTTAGGATGATAGTGGTCCCCTAGGGTTTACTGGATGGTTAGTTGAATAGTAAAAATCTTAGGGGACCACTATAATCCCAACCGCACATCTTTTCATCTAAGGGCTAAAAAGTTGATAGCACCAATTGCTTGGTGCTATTGATAGTATTCTAGCCGGACTCTATATATATATATATATATATATATATATATATATATATATATATATATATATATATATATATATATATATATATATATATAATCGCTCCTATACTATTTATAGTAACAGAGCTCGGTACTATAGTCTCGTTTTTTATCTTAGGGTGTTCAAATCAATGATCCACACCGTTAAATATGATCTAGGGTTTATGAAATTCTTAGGAATAAAATTTTAATTTTTTTCGACATCATTTACTTAGTAAGTAAATCGTGTCAAAATGAATGGTGGAAATTGAGCAATCTTTAAAATTTGAGGATAGCACTTTTGAATTCATGTTGAAATCAACGATCCACACCGTTAAATATGATCTAGGGTTTGTGAAGTTCTTAGGAATAAAATTTTAATTTTTTTCGACATCATTTACTTAGTAAGTAAATCGTGTCAAAATGAATGGTGAAAATTGAACAATCTTTAAAATTTGAGGATAGGACTTTTGAATTCAAGATTAAGGATGTTGATCTTGATTTAAATAATTTAAAGTATTTTCTATTAATTTGAATAAATTTAGATTCTTGTACACCGCTAAACTATGAACTCGCCATTGTAGCCATTGAAAATTAATAATTTTGAAATGGTTTGATCATAAAGTAAACTATGTCGAAAAAATATAATTTTTTTTCCTAAAAACTTTAAATGTCTTAAATCAGTTTTAACGGTATGGATCGTTGATTTGAACATCCTAAGATCGAAACGAGACTATAATACCGAAGCTCCAGTACTATAGATAGTATAGAAGCCTAGCTATATATATATATATATATATATATATATATATAGAGAGAGAGAGAGAGAGAGAGACTTAGGCTACTATACAATTAATAGCACTAAGTCATTGGTGTTATTAGGTTTTTGACCCTTGGATAAAGCGATGTGCGATTAAGATGATAGTGGGTCTCTAGGATTTAGTGGGTGGTTGGAAAAATAATATGATCTAAGGGGTGAAAATGATCAAAGGGATAGATCTAAAGGCAAAAAATTTGGTAGCACTAAGTGTTTGGTGCAATCGATAGCATAGTAGCCGAACTATATATATATATATATATATATATATATATATTAGTCCTGCTACTATACTCTTATGAGTACGATCGTATTCGTACTCATAAGTTATTTTAATGATAGAGCTTCCGAATCGACAATTCATACTATTAAATATGATTTAAAGTATTTGAAAGTTTTAAAAATCAAATTTCATAATTTTTCGACATCATTTACTTTATAATCGAAATATCTCAAAATTGACAATTTTTAATGGCCAGTATATGATACTTGCTAGTTTAACGGTGTAAAAGAATTGGAATTAGTTGATTTTTTTATAGAAAATTCTATTCATTACCTAGATAAAGATCCATAACTCCAATCTTAAATTAAAGAATCCGATCCACTATTTTTAGAAGGTCGTTCGATTTTCACCATTCAATTTATGCTCACTTGATGGACTTTATTATAGTTTCGAAAAACTACAAAATTCATTTTCTAGAAGTTTCAAATGCTTTAGATCATATTTAACGGTATGGATTGTCAATTCGGAAGCTCCATCATTGAAAATAATTTATGAGTACAAAAAATTCTATACTCACTTGATGGACATTATATATATATATATATATATATATATATATATATATATATATATATATATATATATATATAATTGAGCTCCTATGATTTTAAAAGTACCAAGTCATTGATGCTTGTAGGATTTTAGCCCTTGGATGAAAAGACGTGTGGTTAGGATGATAGTGGACCCCTTGGGTTAAGTGAGCAGTTGGTGGAATAGAATGATCTAAGGAATGAAATTATTCAAAAGGGTAGATCTAACGGTAGAAAACTCACAAGCATCAATTGCTTGGTGCTTGTACAAGCATAGTAGTCAGACTATATATACATATATATAGAGTAGGTCGGTATGCTTATGGAAGCACAGAGCCTTCCGTGCTTATAACTCGTTTTCGATGTTGGGGCTTCCGAATTGACAATCGGCTCCGTTAGACTTGATTTAGAGTATTTGAATATCTAGAAAATAAATTTTGCAATTTTTCGATATCATTTGCCTAATGATCAAAGAGACTCAAAATCAATAATTTTAATGGTCGTAATGAGCTATTTGCAAGTTTAACGGCGTAGAAATGTCCAAATCACGTGAAATTTTGATAGACAACTTTTTATAGTGTATAAAATAAGATCAATATCTTAGATCTAAAATTTTAGTGTAATATCATCACATTTTTGTGAGATTTTTATTTTCAGCCATTGATTTTGAGTTCTTTCAATCACTACGCAAATGATATCGAAAAATTACGAAATTTATTTTCTAGATATTTCAAATACTCTAGATCAAGTCTAACGGAGCTGATCGTCGATTCGGAAGTCCCAACATCGAAAACAATTTATAAGCACGGATGCCTCCGTGCTTATAAAAGCACCCCAGCCTGCTTTTAAAAGCACGGAGGCTCCCATGCTTACAAGTTGTTTTCGATGTTGGGACTTTCGAATGGACGATCGGTTCCGTTAAACTTGAGCTAGAGTATTTAAAAAGCTTAGAAATTAAATTTCACGAATCTTCGATATCATTTGCCTAGTGTTCAAAGTGGCTCAAAATCAACAATTTTAATGGTTGTGGTTCCGTTAAACTTGATCTAGAGTATTTAAAAAGCTTAGAAATTAAATTTCACGAATCTTCGATATCATTTGCCTAGTGTTCAAAGTGGCTCAAAATCAACAATTTTAATGGTTGTGGTGAGCCGTTTGCAAGTTTAACGGTGTAAAAATATCCAAATCACGTAAAATTTTGATAGAAAATTTTTTATACTATATAGAACAAGATCAATATCTTTGATCTAAAATTTTAGTATCATATCATCATATTTTGTGAAATTTTTATTTTCAACCGTTGATTTTGAACCCTTTCGATCACTAGGTAAATGATATCGAAAAATCGTAAAATTTAGTTTCTAGATATTTTAAATATTCTAGATCAAGTCTAACGGAGCCGATCGTCCATTCGGAAGTCCCAAAATTAAAAATAACTTGAAAGCACGAAAGGCTCCGTGCTTCTAAAAGCACACAAGTCCTACTCTCTCTCTCTCTCTCTCTCTCTCTCTCTCTCTATATATATATATATATATATATATATATATATATATATATATATTATTATTATTATTATTATTATTAACCAGATGCGCAATGGACTCGCATTGAACATGCGTCCATATCGTGTCCGCGTCAGACACGAGCCCGACAAGGACACGAGTCCAATACGGACACGTGCATGTCCGACACGGACATGTGAGACTTACAGAAGTGTCCGTGAGACAAAGATCAAAATACATGTCAAGCAAAGAACATAAGAAATAACGCGCAATATGGATATTAAAGAACAAGCATGCTTTGTTAGAGTGATAGAAACAGACGGACCTCCTCACTCCCGTCCTCACCAAAAGCCATCGCTTCTGTACACAGAAACATATAGAACATCAATGCTTCTGTACACAGAAACATATAGAACATCAATCAGTCAACTAGAATGTTTAGTAGAACCAACTTTAAATAGCAGGATGTAACATGCGGATTCCTTTTTCTATTTTCTTTCCTTCCTCATCACATCAGCTTATTACTTACAAACTTCTACAAGGTAAACTAGTTTACAGTCATACAGAGACATAGGGTATGATAATAGTGAATTTAAGCCTCAGCAGTACTATCCGTTCTCGGACTTTTTTTTGTTTTCTACACAAATTCTATGTAACTATTTGCTTCCAATCCATATTACCTACGGAGCTTGTCTGGCGACAGAAAACTAAATTTTGAGTAACTTCCTTTCTTGTTATTTTTTAATAAGAAGATGTCTGCGGCTGGGATGAACACAAGCTAAGCATTAATGTGACCATCAGACTGGGCATCCAACTTCATAGATTTTGCAATAACGAAAACAACAGAACAGCAACAATACCAAACTAGGCCTTTTTTTTTCCTTTTTTTTTTTCTTTTTTTTGTAGAGCAATTTTCAAACACTTCACAAGATTATGATTCTATCTATTCAATGCGATTAGAAATAATAAGTATTAAATTCAGCCCAAAAGTGATAGTTCATGTTGAATATACAATATTAATACACCGTTTTTTAACAACTTGATTTGGTGTTTGGTTTTCCGGAGAATATCCTAGAAAGTGGTTTTTGGGCTGGAAAAGTATTTTCTGTCCAATTGGTTCCTAGAAAAAGTAGTTTTTCTAGAAAAGCTTTTTTTTCAAATTTCATGGCAGAATAGTATTTCTGTTTTCCAAATTTTTTATCCGGAAAACAAAAACTATGAAAAATGGTGTTCTTTTCATGAAAAACATGAGTTTCTGAGAAACCAAACACTCCTGAAGCTTCTGGACAACCATGATTATTTTCACATCATTTTAATGGTGGGAGAGCAAGAGGCTCCAAGTTCGAATCCCATCAAACTCTTAGTCAAAACGTAAACATAGTTAATTAATTCAAATTTCGTAAAAATTCGGTACAAATAAAATTCGTATCATAATTTTTAAGTTCGTCAAAAAATTCGGTTAAAAAATAAATTTGCGAAAATAATAGGTTCACTGATTAAAAATTCGATATTAAAAATTTGGCTATTATATTAATTTTTTTTTAGATTTATACTAATAGCATAAATAGTTATAATTTAAAAATAATTTAATCAACCTACTTTAGAAATTAAAAAAAATATCTACTCAGAAAAAAATAATAATAATAAAAATACAATTCTAAGAGATTCAGAACAAAAAAATTAACCAATAATTAAAATATTAGAAAGAAATTAGAAAAAAAAAATTAGATTAATTGAAAGAAAATATTAATTTCACTCACAAATCATCAAAACTATGAATTAATACACAAATTTACAAAATCATAAATTTACAAAATCACAACTCACAAACTGGTGGCGGCGAGGAAGATGACGAGCGGCACGCGGCCCGGAGGGTTCCGATGGCGAGCGGCGAGCGGCGAGCGGCGAGCGGCGAGCGGGGCGGGGCCCGGAGGGTTGCGATGGCGAGCGGCGAGCGGCGCGCGGCCCGGGAGGGGTTCCGATGGCGAGCGGTGAGCGGCCTGGGATGGTTCCGATCCGATGGCGACTTGTCGAGCGCACGCCGCCCCGGCCGGGGTGGGAGGAGGCGGGCGTGAGAGGGCGTGAGAACACAGAAGAGAAGGTTGGGTGGGGTGGCCTGTAATGGAATTTTTTTTTTTTTTTTTTTTTTTTTTGGAAAGAGGAAAATGTTTTTCTTTCTTATTCGGGGCAAGAAAAGAAGTTGCCGAATTTTTCCCCAATAATACTTTTTGGCTTAATATTTTCCGAATTATTTCAAATTTCCGAAAAAATTTGAAAACACTTAATTATTAATTATTCGGATTATCAATAATTTCATAAATTATTCGTAAATATACGTAAAAAAATAATTATTATTATTATTATTATTATTATTATTTTCGCATCATTTTATGGTTTAAAAGTCTCTTTGGCTTGAAAAATAAAACAAAATTTTATTTTATAATGTATTACAATATATTTGATATTTTAAAAAATTTAATACTCTGTAAAAATATTATTCTATTTTTTACTGTTGAATTGTGAACTTTAAAAAAATACTCTATTTTAAATTTAAAATTTCAATATAAAAATTTAAATTTAAAAATATAAATTTTTAATTTTTAATTTTAAAATTTTAAAATTAGGATTTAAATTTCAAATTTAAAAATTTTAAATTTGAATTTGAATTTTAAATTTTTAAAATTTGAATGTAAAATTTTAAATTTTAAATTTTAATTTTTAAATTAAAAAATTCAAATATAAAATTTAAAATTTAAAATTTCAAAATTTAAAATATAAATTTCAAAATTTAAAATATAAATTTCAAAATTTAAAATATAAAATTTTACAATATTAATTTTAAGTTTTAAACATAAAATTTTATTATTTTAAAATAATAAATTTAATTTAAAAATAATAAATTTTAATTTTAAAATAATATATTTTAATTTTATAATTTAGAATTTTAAATTTCAAATTTTAAAATTTAAATTTAGATTTTATTTTTTAATTTTTTAATTTTAAATTTTAAATTTTAAATTAAAAAAAAAAAAAGAAAAAAAGGATGAAATGCAAAAGACGGGAAGGGAGAAGTCTTAGGCGGAAATAGGAAATATTTTTTCGTTGGTCTAAACATTTTTTTTTTCTAAAAATATTCGAAATTATATTGTTATCTTTTTATATTGTTGGGCCATCCAAACGGGTCAATTAATAAAAAAATAAGATTTTTTACAAAACAGAGTAAGGGCCCGTTTAGTAATTACAGGAAAAAAAAACAAAGTTTTATATTTTGTTGTAATAGATTGGTATGAAATTTTAAATACAATGTAATATTTTACTCTGTTTTTTTATGTTTGGATAAAATACTGTATTTTTACAGGATTAAAACAATAGCTAATTTTTAAAAAAATTAGTCGTTAGCTTGTTCAAAAAATAGTTGTTGGAATATTTTGAATATATATATATATATATATATATATATATATATATATATATATATATATATATATATAGAGAGAGAGAGAGAGAGAGAGAGAAAAGATGGATGTAAAATTAAGGTAAAAGAGATTTTTGTAAGCTTAATTAGGGCACATATATAAAGAAGGAGAAGAGGAGGAGGAGGAGAAAGAGGAGGAGGAGGAAGAGGAGAAAGAAGAGATAAAAAAATTATCTGAAGACATTATATGAGAAGGAAAGTCGATGCAAATGGAGAGGGATGGGGGCGGCGAAGAGCGGGAAAGTGCGAAAGAGTGAGAAGTCGTACGCGAAAAATGGAAAAAAAAAATTTCACCACTCAGAGCTTTTTTTTTTTCCCCCAAAAATACGTCGAAACAACAAAATTACACTATTTTATTTTTACGTTGTTGGGCCACCCAAACGGGCCAACTAATAAAAAAATAAGATTTTTTATAAAACAGAGTTTTAAAGGTTTTCCAAACGGGCCCTAAAATAGTTTAAAATTCCTTTTTGAAGATTTTCCAAATTGACCCTAACTATCCGGATGAGAAGAACAAAAGAAAGAAAGCTTGTTTAGCATTTTAGTATTAAGACTCATCTAACGCTAACGAAAATATATATAAATATACTTCTATATTTTACAAAATATATCATAACCGAACACAAATCATACTTTCACAAAACGGAGCCTAAGGACTAGTTTGGGATTGGTTGTTGCCACCACAATTTAAAGTGCTTTTGATTTTGATTTTGATTTTTTTTTCTTTTTGGATCTTTTTTAGAGCATAAAATGGCAGGTGCTTTGGGAACAGCAGTCCCAAAATAGAAATGGGAGAGAGGGAAAAAAAAAATTGCTGCAAGGATCGAATGCTTTCACGGTTCGGATTAAAAATAATATATCACCCGACTTAGACAAACCAAAAGAGGGTTTTGGACCTGAGACCAGAGCTTCCATAAAAGACGGCGGTGGCGTTGTCAGCGGCGAGATTTAGCGGTTGTGGCGGCGGTGGAGATCTAAGCTTGCCCCATAAAAATAAATAATTAATAATTAATGAAGGAATGGAGAAAAAAAAGTTAGGATTATTTCCCACCGCATGACACGAGGGATTTATAAATTATAAACACCTCGTTGTACCTGCGCGAGTCTTTGTAGACTATTTTATAGAATATTTCTTAAAAATTTTATACTTAACTAAATAACTCTTTTAAAATTTATTTTGCCAAATAATTCCGTTTTATCCTAACTCAACGCTAGAGTAGAGTAAAAACTAAAAAAATAGTCAACAATTCATCATTTCTAGTAAAATATAAAAAGTAACAAATTGTTTATCGTGCGGTAAATAATTTACTTATTTTTTTATATTTTCCTCGTACCGTTTTAATAACCACATGAAAATTTTAATAACTAACACACAATTCTGACTACTAATAATTTAATTTTTTTTTAAGACGGTGGATGATTCACCATTTTTAAAGTCTAATTGAATACGATGAATGATTCGTCGTCCTTCACTTCTCTTTTCACCGTGGCACTAAGTTAGACAAAATAAAATTAGTTTGCCAATTAAAATTTTGACAAAACTATTTATCAAATTTAAATTTCATAAAAAATCTAATAATTTATTTTTATATACCTATATATTATTCTCCCAATTTCTTGCCACATGGCATAATTTTCTTCAATTGAGAATTTTGAAACTATCTAAACATTTCATAGTGTGACTTTTTCCATTCCCGACTCTCAACAAGTCATTTTTTTTTCCTACTCTTTCCATTCCCATCTCCCAAATGAATTAATTGTGGACTTTTCGCATTCCCAACCTCCAATGAATTAATTGTGAACTCTTTCCACTTCTAATCCCCAATGAATTAGTTGTGGACTCGAAACTTAATGAGCCATTTATACACCTAAAATTAAATTCTACACACGACTCACACCCAACCACAAAAATCTCTATGTAATGACCAACATCATTCTCTCCTCTCTCGCTCTCCCCTTTTTTGAGTTCTTCTTCTTCTTCTCTCTCTATGCCACCACATCTCATTTTGCCATCTCCGTAGGCAACGAAGCCCTTTCCTTCGACCTTTCCACCCTTAATCCTTGCCTTCTCTTTTCCGCCATGGAGAACCTCCAAGCCTTCTTGCACTCCTCCTTCTCCTCCTCCTCCTCCTCCTCCTCCAAGGTCAAAATTTTTACCATCCACTCCATGGCCACCCTCGCCCAATCCGATCCTCCATTTTTGGAAATCTTCCACCCCCGGCCTCGCCGGAACCCTAGACTCGATCATCGTCTTCCTTAGTCGCACGGGGGGCGCCGCTCATGATCAACCCCGATCCATCGCCGCCACTGCCACTGCCACTGCCACTACCACTGCCACTGCCATTGCGACCGCCATCGCCGATCAAAATCCTCCACTTCTCTGCCTACTCCTCCTCCTCCGCCACCGTCGTCGCCGTAGCTCATAGAACGTAAGCTCTCTCTCCCTCTCTCTATAAACTTCATTACATTCCCATATATGGCTTAGATTTTAATCTCGAGTGGATTAATCTTTTACTCCAATTGCTGCTGATAGGTTCTTATGTTAGGGTTGATAATGATTATTTTTTTTCCTAATATATTGGAACAGAAGTTTTAAAATATAGTTTTTAAAATTTTTCTATATAATCTTTTACTTCCATGTTTATATTATGATAAAAAAAATATAAAAAAATTATTTTGATAATATTTATTCGCAGCATCGCGCGTTAACTATACTAGTACACATAAAAATCCTACAACTGATAGTAATAATTTTTTTTTTTTTAAAGACAGTGAATAATCCTTCGCTTTTTAAGTCTCATCGAAGACGGTGAATAATTCGTCTTCTTTCACTTCTCTTTTCGCCATGACACTTAGACAAAATATAGTAATTTGCCGATTAAAATTTTGATACAATTATTTAGCAAATTATAAATTTTTTAAGAACTAGTTAAAAAAAGTTAAAAATAAAAATGTATGAAAGTTACTTGAACTATAAACTATTTGGATTTGGCTATCCAATCTTTCAAAATTTTAATTTTACAATCCAACATTTTAATTTGTTTAATTTAAGTCCGTCTAGGATACTTTTACTTTCAAATCTAAGTTAATTATTTATTTTAGTTAATTTATAGTTATGAAAATTGCATGAAATATATTACCTAAATATGTAAAAATAAATGACAGATTTAAAATTTGAAATCAAAATATTATTAACTGACTCAAATCAAAGTAATTGGGGTCTATTTGGTTTGGGGATAAGAGAGGGATTTAATTCCCAAACGTGTTTTGGTGAGGGGGTTCCCCCGTTGGGTGGGACACTACTTGTTTTTTTTTTCTTTTTTAATTAAAAAAATTTAAATTTTAAAATATTTAAATTTATAAAATTTAAAATTTTAAAAAGTATATATTTTAAAATTTTAAAATCTTTTAATAATTTTTTTATATACAGTAAAATATACAAGGAAAATTTTTATTTGTTTTAAAAAACTATTATGTTTAAAGGCAATTTCGTCATTTCATATAATTACTACTTTCTATTTCTTTTATTCCCCATTATCATACCAAACATATTTTTATAACAGTTCCAACTAGTTTCCACATTTATACTTATCCCCGGTACAACTAGTTCTCTCTTATCCCACAATCAAATGAAGCGTGAAAGATTAGATAATAAAATTAAAATTTTGAAAGGTTGGATAGTCGTTGAGACAAGAAAAATCGCCATGTGGTTAGAGGCAAGGTCAAGATGACTGAGTCAACAAAGTCCAATTTAGGGTGGCACGTGGTATGAAGAGTAGTCAAATGAGTCAGCCGATCTGGACGAATTACGAGCTGATGAAAGACACTTAGATCGTGACAAAGAACAGAGTTGGATTGGTTGTTCAAGTAAATGGCGGGTCATCGACTCCTTCAGCTAATTGATGACAACTTTCCGAATAAGAAGATGGTCTTCAACTCTACGAGCTGAATAAGGATATGGACCGAAACTTAGAAGGAATGTTTCCAGGAAATGAATAGGGCGAAATTAAAGGACACGAATCTCGCGAGTGACGCGGTTTTGGCAAGTAACACCCTATATCAACGATTGCTGAGGATCACGCCATGATCCGTAACGACGCGTAATGTTCGGGAATCAATGTGGACAGAGAAAATGCCACTGCCTTTTCGAAGAGAGAACTTTTCAGAGAGAAAGTGGCCGAAGAATATGTCATTTTCCAAAACGACGATTAGTCCTAAGACGGATTTGCACAAGTATAAATAAACAAATTTTCTTCGAAAGAAAAGGTCCTGCAATCGTGTAAGCCAGCAACCACACCCAGCACTTCAATACCTTCAATACTTGCATCTACAACTTTTCCTAAACTAGATTTACAGCTTTCCTTACAGCTTTTCTAGATAGATTTACCGCATTTCTTTATAACTTTCCTTACAGCTTTCGTATGAGTAGTCCTAATCTTGTAACCAAACCTTGTAACCCCTTCCGTTTTAAGCAATACAAAGTGATTCGGCTGTTTCGGCCGAGTGTATTCCATTAAGAGCTTTGAGTTTTATTTTGTTTCGACTCTCCCAAGCCGAAACTTGCTCAGTGTTTGAGTGAGGAAAATCAGGTCGAGTGGATCACTCCTCGACTAAATCGTTTGGCACGCGGCGCATTTAACTCAGAGAGTCATTTTTGAAGCCGATCGCAGACCAGACTAGGTCAATGGTCATAGCTTGCTTGGCAAACTTTCGGAGCGCAACATATTTTTGGCACGTCCGGTGCGACCCTCAGGTAAACGCTTATCTAATTCTACCGTAATAATGTCAAAAGATAATAGCATCAGTCTTAGAAACAGAGTCGTCCCTAGACCTTCGAGGAACAACTAATCAAGTAGTACCAAACATACCAATGACCAACCTCCGACACTACCTGAAATTCCTGAGACGAGTGAATGGTCAGCTCAAAATGACCCGACCTTAGCGGAAGTGCTCGGGCATATGATCCGAGCATTAAACGCTTTAGAACAGAGCAACCAGGCGAACAACACGTGCCTGAACGCCGTATTGGTCGCAGTCACGGCATCAAATGACACTGGTTCGAATCAGGCAACGTTTAGCCCGAAACGAACCGTATAATGGGGGTCTACCCAACAATTGCCGACCCAATCAATCTCGATGGCGTCGGCAATGACGGTAGCACAACCACAAGAAGCTGTGCAGCCGATAGCGCCCTTCCAGACCGCTCAACCGCTGGGGGCAGTTCAGCCGCAAGCGGCTTAATACCAGGCAGGATACATATCGATGGGTCCAAACATCGGCCATTAGCAAGAAGCCCTTTGGGGTTTGCATGCTCCACCTCCCCCGCCAATATTTCAGCCCCAAGCTGGGGGAGGTAGGAATGCGGAGCTTGCACAGAATCAGGTCGCCCAGTTTGGACCGCTACCCGCAAATCCAGTGCAGCCAACGACCGCAGTGCCCCTAGCAGGGAATGCTGAGCTACATGGTCAGGTGGAAGAGATCTTGAGAAATACCTTCGGCACAAAAACCAGGCCGATTCTACGGCCAGTGTTCAAGTCTCCGTATCCCGTAAATGTGGATGCGGAGCACTTATACCCGACCAACAAGAAGATGCCTGTGATGACCCGAATCTTCACGGTGGTTTTGCGGAGTGAATTGTGGCTTCTGAAGGCTTATGATGTGTGTTGGAGATGGTTGCGTGCAAATCGGATCTCAGGATTGGACCCAGCGCGAAATTTGGATTAAGAATACCTGTGTGGATGCCTTTCACAAATTTTAGAAGCGGAATTTGGCAAAACGGACATTGGATTTGGACTCAGCGCGCGAAAACGATGAAATTAGACTATTTACTTGTATTTTTCGGAGCCCGGACGCTCGAAAATGAATTTCGAGGCATAAGGTTACTATTCCGGCAGTCGGGGCAGCGCCGGCGGCAACGGGCAGGCGGCGGAGCGCGGCGACGCGTGCGCGGGCAGGTGTGGGCGCAGCTGCGGGCAGGCCGATCCACGGGGCTTGGGCATGCACCAGGCGTATCCAACGCGAAGGATGCCACGTGGCGGTCTTTCATTGGCCGGGCGGCGGCGCGGGAGTCGAGGCGCCAATCGCACGGGGCACGGCGCATGGTGGACCGCGCTAGGCCACATGTTGCCCGCCCATTGGTGGGCGCAGCGACCCGGCTGGCCCGGCACGGACCGTGACGCGTGCACCCCGCCGTGGACTACGCCGCGATTGGCGGGCGCGTGTGCGCGAGGCGCGAAGCAGGCCACGTGGCGCGCTATGGGTGATTCGGGCGCGCACAGTGTTGGGCCGGGCCGGATTCGGGCGCCCGAATCTTGCGCCCGAATCCGGTTTTCGTTTTTTTGGTGGGTTTGGGGGTTTCTTTCTGGGTTTTTCCAAGCCCTTCTTGAGCCCATTTTCGACAAGGAGGTTCTTCATCGGGTTTTCTTCGATTTTCGGCATTCCGGGAATTTTTAGAGGCCGCGGCATCAATGTTCTCTGTGACGCGGCACGCTTCGACGCTCCTTCGATTGTGGCTTCTTCCGTCGCATTTCAGTCCGCGAGGTCTCTTGGACCACCCCAATGGAGTTTTGAGCCGATTTTTGTGCCAGTGTGTTCATGAGAGGTACACCTTCGATTTTCGTGTTGATCATTTTGCTCATTTTCAAGTTTTTAGTGGGGTTTTCGAGGCATCTTTTGACCCCTTTTACTGCTGCAATGTGTTGGACAGTGGTGGAGTATTCTTGCCTTTTCTCGACCTACAGATATCGGATTTAGGAGTTTAAGGACTCGATCGACATCTACACTTCGCGAGGAACACAACCATATTTTTATTGGAATTTTTGGAGGACATTTCGAAGGTGATATTTTGACTTCTTCCAGACTGTTTTTCTGAGGAGTTGTGATTTTGGGGATTTGTGCTTACCGCGGTGTTTTGCTTATATCTCAGTGACCGGGAGGAATTTTTGGGTGTTTTTGGACTTATTGGAATCGTGGGAACCTGAGGAGTATCCACGTTTAGTTTCGGTTCGATCAGATCCCGGATTATCGCGTTTCAGGTGGGTTGCTTAGTCTCTAGAACCGGTGGACGGTTCTCTAATTCTATCTGATAGAATGCATGCATGTTTAGTGTACCAATGTATGGTGGAGGGGTAAGCTTAGTAATGGAATTTGTTTGAGAAATTGCAAGATAATATCCGTGTTATATCTTATGAAAACTTGCAGGATTTGGATATCCATGTTTATGGTTAATGAAAACTTACCTAAGGGAATGTTACCCTCTGTGATTGATAGCATGCATAATTTAATGTACAATCTATAGAATTGAGATGTAAGCATGAGGAATGGCCTAGATCATGTAGATTGATGCTTACTTAATTTATTGTACATGTTTTGGTGGATTTGAGATCTCGCATATTATAAAATGGTTATGTACATCTTATGCTAGTTGAGATAGAAGCATGCTTGTGAGAGATGAAGTTTTCTATTTATGCTAAGTTAAATTTAATGCTATTATTGGAACTTGACCTAACACCGTGTCATATGTTGCATGTTTAACCAGACTAGTAGAGAACCTTCACTTGGGCTAGGTTCTTTTATGCTTTAGGTATCCCACACTTTGCATCTTTTCCTGGACATAAAGTTTCCTCGCCCGGGTAGTGGGCCGAGTGGTCGGGTTATTGTGGGACATTTGTTGCACTCGTGCCTAAGGGCTGAGTGGAGTTTGGTAGCTGAGATTAGACCAGTGCTAGTGTTGTTGGGAGCTGTTTGGGTAGACGGTGGTTCCGGGCCGTCGAGTATCTTCCGGTCAGTATTGTCGGGAACCGTTTGGGTTGACGGTGGTCCCAGGTCGTTGAGTGTCGTCCGACCAGTTGTGTTAGCCCTCGAGTTGTGGGTCGATCTCGGCTGTGGAGTATCTCCAGCCAGTGAGTTTAGTGCCACGAGTTGGTTGAGTCGCTAGTGCCTCGAGATTCGTGAGAGCTTATTAGCTGGGTTGTTGAGAGTACTCCGACCGTTGTGTGAGATGTTTGAGGATCTTGAGTCCTTCCGTTCTGAGAGTGAGCGTGGATTTTGATTATAGCATGCAGGAGCCACTTTGAGCTCGACAGAGATGCGTGGATACATTTTCCTCGGTGGGGTCGCGCCCCTCGAGTGTCCAGTCCGGAGTGGGCCTATTACTTTAGTATTGCGACTTATCGACGCCGTCCGCGTGAGACGCCCTACGTAAATCCTGTCCTTTTGTGGATGTGTGATAGTAGGTGGGCACAGGCTTGACTGGACCCTATGTGGCAGTCAATTTGATTGAGTCGATTGAGCACTTCGTGTGTGAGTGGTTGCATATCCTTTCATCTGTATCACCGATTGAGCATTTAGATAGAGGCATGGTAGCTGTTGAGTATTTCCAGCTTTTCTTATTCGGTTTTTACTGCATCGTTATCTTATGCCTCTAGTAGACTTAGCGGGCAGACCGTCGGGCTTGGTGGCGGTACCCGCTGAGAACTACGTGTTGGTGTAGTTCTCACACTCTCTGTCGGTGACAGTTTTGCTGAGGCTTCTTCTCCAGTTCCTACCTCAACTGTTGCTGCTTCTTTTGATCGAGGCGAGGGAGTCGCGAGCTAGATCCCTACCTGTCTTTGGAGAGTAGCTGTACCCCCTTATTGGAGATTTATTGTACAGTCAGTTAGATTGTTTATTTTTTTACTTTTGAGAGATTGATGTATTGTGAGGATCTGATTTGTACTGTGAGCCTGTATACTGATGCATTGTTATTTTAGTTACCTCATCGTTTGGGTTTTTAGATATTGTATCAGAGGATGATGTATTATTATTATTATTTTTTGGGAGGTGGATACTGTATTTTATTTCCAATTGTACAGTGGTTGGATTTTAGTTTTGCAGCAATTTACTTTCCAGCTCTGATATCTGTTTAGCTGTAGTTTTATCCTTGCAGGTTGGACACTTCGCCTATGCGGGGTTTTCCATATAGGTGGCGGATCTGTTGGCGAGCCTGGGTCGCAGTTTCGACCCCGGGGCATGACAATGCCGAAGTTTGATAAATTCTCGAGCGAAGAGTTTGAGAACACAATCGAGCACATTGCTCGGTTCACGACCCAATGCAGGAAAGCGGCCGTGAACCTATTTTTAACATTAAGATTATTTAACACATCGTTGATGAAGACGATGTTCACCAGGTATACGAGTTTGCCCGCCAATTCGATCCGCGATTGGGACGAATTGGAGAGTAAATTCCATGAGTAGCTCTATCGGGCAATACTCGAGTTGTCGGTTGCCGATATTGCATCGTATCAGCAAAACGCTTGGGAGACTGTTGAAGAATATTTCAACCGCTTCAAAATGGCGAGGAACTGATGCTTCGTTAGGATGCTCGAGTTCGAGTTCACTAAAATAACGTTCAACAGACTCCACTTCAAGATGCGAGACTATTTCGAGGACCGACATTTTGCTAATTTTTTTTATTTGGGCGTCCGAGTTGCTAAATATGAGCATTTCGAAAAAAATAATAAAGTCGATCGGCTGTGTTGGGGCCGTGGGCAAGACTGGAAGAAAGTAAAAGAGAACAGCGTCTCCTTCGTGGAAGAGAGCTCGGTTCACGAAGAGCCGAGTTGTTCCAAAAAGAGTGAGGTTTCGGTTGATAAAGCTGAAATCTATGCGACTGAGATGATTAGAGATTGTTAGTCGTATAAATGTCAGCTGCTAAAGCCGACTAGGACCCGAGAGTCTAAGGTCCGACCATTGGCTAACACATATACATTTGATACCTCCAAGACCGATCGAATTTTCGATCGGTTATATAAAGTCAGGAGGATCAAGCTCTAGGAGGGTCAAATGATCCCTCCGTATGAAGAGCTAAGGAGGCGGAAATACTACAAGTGGCATCATTCGTGGAGCCACCGAATAGGCAAATGCACCGCCTTTAAAAAATAAATGCAAAAGTAGATTGATGAGGGTCGACTAACTTTTGTCGATCAAAAAAATAAAAGAGATATGGAAGTTGACAAAAATTCGTTCCCCGCGCAGGTTAACATAGTTGATGCCAATGAGAAAAAGTCGATGCCAGAGCCCAAGCTCCTAGAGAAGGAGGCGTCGGCGCAAAAGATGTTTCGACTTTGCATCTAGTGCAAAGCCGAAATGGCCAGCACGGACTAGGACGCTCTTTTTCTCGGGTTCCTCGGTATGTCCGAGGAAATGAAGAAATGGTTAGCTTTCCCAGACGAAGGCGCCATGCATGGTGACTACCAGCCAAACATTAGTTCGGCTGGAGGGTCGAACGAACAGTCCTTCGACGAGGAGGAAGAAGAAAAAAAGTAGGACTTGCCCATCCACAGGGTTCTCGGGATTCAGCTATGGCAGCGAAGAGAGATCCTCAGAAAACACCTGAGGATGGTCAAGCCACCAGCAAATGTACCGATGGACAAGTTGATCACCACAAGGGGACCGGCCAAGTGGTACGGGCCGGCCATATAAAAAACACAGAAGCGTCGACAGTAGAAAATGTAAGCCGACGCGTGAAAAGAATCGGGAGCGGTAGCAAACCTATTTTTATAAAATTTTCTTTAAAAAGTTTAATTTTATAATATATATTTTTTTGTTTTTTGAGAATTAGTTTGCTAAAATCTCAGATACTTAAAAAAATATAGAATAAAATGAATACACACTCCCTAAACTTTAATAAATTTTAAAATTGATCTCCTAAACTTTTTTTTTTTTATTTGATTTACACCCCAATTCCTAACTGTTTGGTTTAACTTATTCAATTAACAATTTGAGGGATTCCAATATGCATGTAATTTTATTTTTGATCAAGGCAATTCTTAATCAAGTGCGTTTCTCATAGGTGCTTGTTTTGATTCTAACAGAATTACCAAAATTGCTAACGGAATGAGCTAAATCAAACAGTAGTAAGTACAAGATGTGTAAATAAAAAAAATATATTTAGGGATAAATTTTAGAATGGATTAAAATTTAGGGTATGTATATACATTTTAATCAAAAATTAATAAGAAAAATGCTACTTGTACACCCCATGTTCTAGGATTCACAAAATTTCAAATAATTTTTAGTAAAAATATAAAAAATTTGATGTGACAATTAACAAGTAATAAAATGATAACCACTGAATAAAAAGGGTGTAAAATATACAGCATATTTTTAGGTATATTACTAATATTACACGAAAAATGCTATCTATAGAATGTATTAGTAGCATTACTCGGAAAATGCTCTCATACACCTCTTTTGTGAGTTGTGACTAGTAAACTAAACCTCGGTCATTAGATGGATGAGCATATGATAACATTGCTCTTCAAGAAAGAACTCTATATATTTTGATTTTTTTTATTTGAGTTTTTATACTTACATAAAATTTAATGATTTTATTAGATATTAATTATTAATTAATCTAATTTTATTTATTTAATAAATTATTAAATTTATTAAATTAGATGGAATCACCCATAAATTTAATATAATCTCTATTTTTTAAAACTAAAATTAGTAAATTTCAAATATTTAAAAGTTGTGGGGTCTCAATAAAAACAGCCAAGAGCAATTGAGGTGGCTAGTTGAGAATGTCTATAGTTAAGGGGGTCTCTGTACATTTTTACCTCCTTCGACTGACCATGATCCAACGCTCCTCCTCACGTCGCATTAAACCCTAAAACCTCCCTAAACCCTTCGTCTTCTTCAAAGCTTGAAGCTAAAACCCTAACATGGCCTCAGCTTCTTCGATGTAGAGATCAAGATCACCACCACAATCACCATGGGCGATCTCTTCAAAAACCACACCTTTGCTGCCCACGCCGCCGCATCCTCCGCCGCCGTTGCCGCCGCCTCCTCCGCCACCCACCCCCTCGACACCCTCAAAACCCTCCTACAGGTGAAATCACTACCGTTCTCATCTTTTTAGGTACCTGATCGATTGGATTAAAGGCGTGTAATTTGTTGGTTTTTTGTTATTTGATCTAGGTTGGCGCGGGGCCTAAACAGCAATTGGGTCTCTCTCAGGTGTTGGAAAGGATCAAATTGGTATCAGGTGTTGCAGGTGGGCTATAAATTTCTCTTTTTTCCTTTTCTTTGGTTAATTTTTGATAGATTTTGATGTGTGTATTGAGAGAAATGACAAATTTGATAGCTTTAGGGCAAGTAGTGTTGTTTGATGAAGTGCTCACTGAGTAATGCTATTAGGAGGAGAACAAAAACCACTCTATTAAAGTTGCTCTAGGAGCTTTATCTGCACCTTATTCAAAGATTCTGATTTTGAGGCTGGAAATTCCAGTGCTGCGCCCACTACTGTAGCAGCTTCCCTATCGGCTGCGGCTAACTGCTGCTGTTGCTGCTGAAAGCAGAAGTGCGGCCAAACTGGCCTTTATTGAATGGAAGCGATGTAATGTTTCCCGGATTGTGTGCTTTGAAGTAAAAAGGCACAGCCTGTTATTTTCCATTCATGACAGAAAATTGATTGTGAAGAAGTTGCAATCTTGAGTAGTTGTTATTTGAACAATTGTTATGAAGCTTCGGAATTTATGCTGGTTTTAATTGAATTTGTTCTTGTTAACACACTGATGATTAACCTAAGGGTCTGTTTGGTTCATACTTTGTATTATTCCAGTAATTCTCCATATTTTCTATTGAAAATATTCAAATCATTACCATTCAACTCAAGTTGGGTAGCTGTAAAAGGTGTTAGTGAAGTAGTGGAATCATTGTAGATTCCTAAGTGGTGGGAATACTAGATTATCATGAATTAGGAGGTATTAATATTTCCATGCTAGATGGGAATCATTAGTAGTTTATCAGTAAGAGTATACTAATTCTTAATAACCTCCCAATCCAAGTGGCTTGATAAGTTAGTAACAAATTTGCCATTCCAAATATAAAATATACAGCATTCCCGGAATATTACAAATCTTAAACCAAAAGGGGGAGATTGCATATTGATGCCCTTCTACTGTAAAGCATAGAATCAGCGTGTTAAATTATGGAAATCTAAATGAGTTAGGAGCTTCAAGGTATAAAGTGTGTTCTTTTTTCTTCTAATAACAATAATCTTAATCCTGTTCTCTCTTTTTTTTTTTTTTTTTTTTTTTTTTTTGGTTTCTACAGCTGTAAAATAGGATGGTGTTTACAGTAATTTAATATGTTTTTCTTCTCACAATCAGATAATCATATTTTTGTTGAGAGATCTTTTATAAAAATGTGCAATTGTTGTTGCAGGTCTTTACAGTGGTCTTGGATGGTCAATTATTGGTAAAATTTCAGGATTGGGAGCGCGATTTGGAGTTTATGAACTATTAACTGCTTTTTATAAAGGTACAGTTTGTTAATTTTTTTTCCGACCCTTTGAGAATGAATCTCTTGGCACATTGTGTATGTTACTGCATTACGTAATAAGTTGTTATGACTTGATTAGATAGCATCTTTCATGAACTTAGTTTTTGGGCAGCTTGGATGAATTCAAATGAGCAAGTGTTTGTATCTTAGTATTGATTTAATTTGTACCTGTTGAATTTTGCTTACGCTCTGTACTTTTAAGGTATGCTGAGTATTGATTTCATTTGAACACAACTTCTTTAGAAGCTCCTTCATCTTAAGAGACCCTTACAGCCTGTTTGGCAATTTCAGGAATTGAAAACAGTGTTTTATATTACAATGTAATAAGTTGGTATGAAATCCTGAATACTCCAAAATTTATTACTCTGTTTTTCAGTGATTATATAAAATACCATATTTTTTTACAGGATTGAAAAAGCTGTTAGTTTTTTCAAAAACGGCTAGTTTGGATAATATGTATATCCAAATATACAAACCCATTGTACAAGAGTGGAGAATCTTTCGCAAGCTAAATGTGAAGAGCAAAAGAAACAGCAACAGAAACAACAGTGTGCTGTTATTCCTCCAAAATACCATATGGATGTGTATTAGGAAATAAGAGAATGCATAAACATGCTTGAACAGGACACTGTTTCAACAATAACGTCCATCAAAGGTTCAGTAGCCTGCTTAGAGGATTTTACTAAAATCCATATCATAATAACTAAATAATTTCAAGCTTTTATTCATATTTTATAAGTACCAGTAATGTATCCTAATAAATTAAGAAAAGAATTATCATAATTCAATGTTCAATTAAGACTTTCTATGTAAGAATAAAACCAGCAAGCAATAAAAATATAGCACAAACGAATGAAACTTCAAGAAAGAGATAATATAGCATAAAAAGCACTAACCTGAGGACAGAAAACATAATCTGAATCAAACTACAGACTGCCTTCACCAATTTGAAGGAATTCTGAAGATGATTTCATGATACCAATGCTTTTAACGGGAGAATGAATAAATATTTGAAAGTAAAGAGGTGGATCTAAAATTGGGATTTGGGAGTTGTAGAGGCCCTTGAGGAAGTGGAATGCAGAGCCCCCTATGGCGCCCATGCTGAAGGCGCCGCTGATGCCGTTGAGAATCTGGTCGGGGCACAGCTCATGCGAGGTCTCCGGGGTTCCCATGCCAAACAGTGGAGTGGGAGGAGGGAGCCGATTGGAGGTGGGGTTTTTTTGGGGGGGGGGGGGGTTGGGGGAGGAGGGAAGAGAGAGGGGCACGAAGAAGCGTCGAAGGGGGGCAATGGGTGAGCGAGTGGAGAAGTGTCGAAGGGGGCGAATAAGCGATTGCGAAGAATAGGGAATATCTTTACAGTGCTCCTATCTCTTTTTCTTTTTTCTTCAAAATTATGCTGTATAGCCCACTTTACAAAGTTTTTTTTTTTTAGTTCGGTGGACCTACTAAATGGGCCAACTAAAAAAAAAAAAGAGCTCTCCAAAAAACAGAGTAATTTAGCCCATTACTTTGTATTGGAGGGTTGCCAAATGGACCCTTAATGTTTAGATGCAGCTTTTGTCATTTATTAATTATCTATGTTAGTGTTATCCTGTTGTTACATTGTTAATACACACGCAAAAATTTGTTTTCCAGTTAGATAACCCTCACAACAATTATTGAAGTGGTTTTGATTCTCCTACAATTAGTATCAAATGCAATGAACATTTTGTTAATAGAGTAATTTGTTGTAATCTGCAGATGGAAGGGAAGACAACTATGTATATGTCTCTGAAGCTGCTTTGGCTGGTGTAGCGGCTGGTGCTGTGGAAGCCATTGCATGCACCCCATTCGAACTCCTTAAGCTTCGTGAACAGGTTTCTTCAGCTTCACGCTTGAAAACTGTGGGACCTGTTAAAGTTACGCAAGAAGCACCTCCGCTAATTTCAAAACTTCTACCCAGTTACACTCCTGATGTGAAAGCATGGAACAATACCGTTAGGCTTTTATCGACCCTCTCACCAAAACATCCAGATTTGATAGGTGCACTGAAACAGTACCCATGGATGTTGACTGGGTCGGGGAGACCTCCGCTGGCTTCTGATGTTAAAGGAGCATCCAGTATAATGTCTTTGGAGGGTTGGAGTGCTTTGTGGAGGGGACTTCGACCTGGGGTAGCTCGAGACTGTGTTTATGGTGGTGCTTTCTTTTCTACTTGGCAGTTCATTCACATAGCAATTCTCAATTGGAAGGCTGTCGATATAAACCCTCCACCCAGGTTTTTGTAAATTTTCTTTCTCTTACTTTTGATTGGAAATGTTTGAATGCAATAATTTAACATTGACCTGTCTTTTTCTGGCAATGAATTGTCATTCTACTCTTTTTATTTTTTTTCTAAATTTTTCTAATTTTTCTTTTCTTGATTGCTTATGCTTGCTGTTGCACAACTATGTTATCAAAGTTCCTGCACAAACTCTATATGTATGTTTCTATCTATATATGCATATACATGAATGTGTCTGTGTATTTATGAACAAATGAGTGTGCACTGGTTACACATGCATGTGATTCAATCCCTAATGTCGTCGGTGCGAATTCATTGTTGGGGGATCACATATTTGAGATCCAGGTTCTTGATATTAATTCAAAGAATGTTGTCAACACAAAGGATGTACTCGTTTATCTCTTATTATGAATGAGTAGAAAATAGAAATAGATGGTTTTGAATGACACATATTTTGGTGTACATAGCTTAGAAGCATTAAAAGCAACTGAAATTAGATTATGGAAGTTAAATATGCCATATCATGGTTAATTGGTTATTACCAAATTTCTTCAAGTAGTCCACTTTCTAGACAAAAATGAAAGGGTATACAGAATTTCTCGACCTCCCATTTCATGATCTATGTTTTACTACTTGTTTTTCATTTCTAGCTCAATTTTTGGTGGTCCTTTTCTATCTAAGGCTCTGTATTTAATGTTGTTATTCAGGTCGATTGATGAAGTAGGTCCTGTATCTCCACTGGCTTTGAGTCTTGCTGCTGGCTTTTCTGGAGTGATAGCTGCTGCTTTGTCTCATTCGTTTGATACAGCCAAAACTCGCTCTCAGTGCATTGTCATCCCTAAGGTACTATTCTGCGCTAGATATTTTTGCTACAACGCTTTTTTTTTTTTTTTTTTTTTCTATTTTAGTTCTTGTGCTTTGAAAAACCTTGACCATCATCTCGTGACAGATAACAGATCTGATACAGGTAATAGCTATAAACAGTTTGTAACCGGTTCAGAGTGAAAAGAGAGGTAGTAATATACATGAGAGAAGCAAAACCAGAGCATAAATAAAATTTTCTTCTTTCAAGAAAGTTTAATAGTTCGTTTTCTCTCCACTTTAATAAGTGGTGTCTATATTCGCTACAAAAGAATTGCAAGAAAGAATGAGAGGATTTCTGGCAATAAGATCCTTGTATGATTTTCTTTTTATCGGGTGACACTTGCAGTATATCATGATGGAGAGGAAGCTGCTTAAGTGGAAAGCACCTGGAATATGGATAGAGAGAGTGACGGGGATGTCTCCTGCTGATCGAAACATCATGTTCCGCGGTTTTTGGTTACGAATGGCACGCAGTGGGATCGCATCCTTTGTGCTGGTCGGAAGCTACTATTTAGCCGTCGACCATCTACTTTAAGTTATGTTGTTTTTGGTTACGAATGAGTGGTACCGCATCATTTGTGCTCATCAGAAGCTACTATCTAGCAGCTGACCATCTCCGCTACGCCCTGTTCTTGAAGTCCTTGACTGGAAGTTTGAAGAACCGGGAGATGGACAGATCTGCGGCTGAGTGAACTACAAAGATATCCTTGAGGTTCTTCACTGTATAATTTTTTGCATTGACTTCTTCGACTAATCCTGGGGCCTGGGATGTGAATGCCTGATGATATTGAAAGTTAGTGACAGATGTAGATCATTTATATTGTATTTTTGTTTATGAAGCTGCTAAGCATTCGGAAATTAACTGTGTATAAAGACTTTGTTTCCGCAGGCTATGACATGTTTGTTGGAAATTTTGACTGTTACTGTCGAACTGTTCACAATGCGAAGTTTTTTTCAGAGCTTATATTGTGGTTTGCTTAAAAATTGGATGAAATATGAAACATGTTTATGCAGTATGTTGTCAATTGTAATGCTTTAATTCCATTACACTTGTTGAAAGCTTCAGGAAGTTACTTAGTAATAACTGGTTGTGAACGTCAAAATGTTCTGCAGTTTAGTTTAACTGCAACAGATGATGCTGTTCTTAATTTTACATCCTCTTAACTTCTTTTGTTTTTTTGGTAGAGTTAAATAATATTATCTAAATAAATTAAAGTTTTGTTAAATTTATTAATTCTGGCATTTTTTTGTAGAATAAAATTGTGGGAAAAATTTAATAATTAACAGCTAAATTTTCTTTTTGACTTTATCGCAGGAGCTTTGTCGATAAATTAATAAAGTTAAATATATGGAAGTAATCTGGACTATTAATTATTTTGTTTCAACCTCATCCAACTTTCAAATTTTTTTTATTTTAGTATCGAACACTTCAATTTATTTGATTTAATTTATTTGAGAACTCTTTTTATTCAAAATTTAGACTAATTACTTTTTTTTTTAATAAAAATTTAAATATGTAAATTACATTAAATATACCAATTAACTCTAGACTTAAAAAGTCATTAACCGATTCTATTCAAATAAATTTAAAATTTATATATCAAATTTTTTTTTTTCTAAATTAGATAGTCAAATCAAAATGGTTAGCAGGTTTTAAATTTTTGTACCTAAAATAAAATAAAATAAAATAAAAGTAATATAATTATACTCAATTCAACTGAAGAATATTTTTTATACATTCGAAATCGGATGTGTATCTTACACTCTATCCATTCTGGAGTGGAGACAGTGATCAGTAAAATTTTTTTTATCTCAAAATAAATAGAGTGTATATTATACTTTTAATTTTGAATGTATGCTCAAATAAACCCTTTGTTGTTTAGTATTACTTCTAAATTCGAAAAAGTAGTTGGGAAGTGTTTGGTTGGTGGCTTTTACCTGCTACCGTTTCCAACGACTCCGCAACCGCGACCCCAGGAAGCGCTTCTCGGGGCAGCAAACCGCAAAAAATCACGCCCAATCTACGAGCTGCAGCTATTCAGGCGATGTCTTCGCCGGTCAACTCCCCCACCGTAATCACCTGCAAAGGTTTCTTTTTTATTTTTTGTTTAGCCCTCCAACTGTTTGATGAAATTCCTCTTCTACTTTTTGATCTAAATCTCATCACTCTTTGTTTGGTTGTCGCTGTAGCTGCGGTGGCATGGGGGCCAGGGGAGCCTCTGGTGTTGGAGGAGGTGGCGGTGGAGCCACCGAAGCCGATGGAGATCCGCGTCAAAGTCGTCTGCACTTCGATCTGCCGCAGCGACGTCACGCAATGGGAATCCAAGGTGTGTTCTCTCGATCATCTTACCATGTCGAATAATGTTGAATGTCGGGATTGAACCCTTGAGGGTGTTTAGAGTTTGGTCTCGTACAGTGTTAAAGCTTAAGCGGTCTGAGAGCGGTGTTATAATGTTTTGTATTCAGCAGATTGATCGCTTGCTCGATTTGCGTTTGATGTCGGATTAATCTAGCTTTTCTATTCTGATGGGATCTTTACTTCTTGTTACTCCTACTGCAGGCGCAACCCGATCTGTTTCCTCGGATCTTCGGCCATGAAGCATCTGGGTTCCCTCTTTATCTCCTTCTCTTACTCTCTCACTATTGAAATTATTGCCTGCAGCTGGTGTGTTTGTACTTCCGTGCATTGCTTGAGTATCAGCTAAGGATTTAACTATCCATCGGACCGTATCCACCGCGTCGTATCGTGCCAACAAGATACCGGCACGATATAGCTCCCATGCTGATGGCATGGCTGAAAGCCCTCTTTTCTTTAAATTACTAAGTAATTTTCTTAATAAAGTTCAAAAAATTTGATAAAAATACATAATAAGTAAGTGAAACAAATTTGTTGCTAAAGAAAATAAATATTTTATGTCATTATGTGTCAGCACATATATATTTTTTGTGACCGGCACTCATTGACACTGCTCGACACGCACCGTGCCGGCAAGTTTTCGGTACGACCCCGTACCACGACACTTAAATTCTTGGTATCAGCCCTTTGTCACATTTTGTACTTTCAATAAAGCTGTCTAACTTTTAAATAGAAACAAGACTGTTGGAGTAAAATTCAAAATCCTTATTTATTATTATTTATTTATTTTTATTATTTATTATTTATTTATTTTTATTATTTATTATTTATTTATTTATTTTATTTCTTTCCGATTCGTATCTTGTATCTAACGGGAAGTTCGTAGGCCGCTTCTTTCACCTAACGGAAGAGAACGTGCCTGACTTAGGCCGCTTCTTTCGCCTAGCGGAAGAAAATGTGCCTAACGGGATAATGTGGTTCCGTGTCCTTTTCCGATACTTTTCTATTCTTACAATAAGGAGTTAACTGATTTTGGAAAAAAAAGATTATTATATTTTATTTTCTATCCATTCTTTACTACTTTACTTTAGTGTATTTTATTTTCTATCCATTCTTCACTACTTTACTTTTTTATATTTTTTTATTTACTGGATGTTAAAAAAATTTCCGTCAACCTCCGCTATGATTATGCTCGCAGGAGGAGGAATTCTGTGCGGTTCCGTGTCCTTCTCATCACTCCTATATATGGTTACTTTTCTATTCTTACAGTGAGGAGTCAACTGATTTTGGAAAAAAAAGAATAGCGTGTTCGCCTCACCCCTATATATGGTTACTTTTCTATTCTTACAGTGAGGAGTCAACTGATTTTGAAAAAAAAAGAATAGCGTGCTTTATTTTCTAACCATTATTCTCTATATTTTTTTTATATTTTTCTATTTACTAGATGTTGAAAGAATCTTTGTCAACCTCAGTTATGATCGTGCTCACAGGAGGAGGAATTCCATGTGGTTCCGTGTCGTTCTCCTCACTCCTCTATATGGTTACTTTTCTATTCTTATAGTGAGGAGTCAATTGATTTTGGAAAAAAAAGAACAACGTGTTTTATTTTCTGTCATTCTTCACTATACTTTTTTATATTTTTTTATTTACTGGGTGTTGAAAGAATCTCCGTCAACCTCCGCCACGATCGTGCTCCCAGGAGGAGGAATTTCGGTCGTATCTTGGGGTGGTGTTCTCGGTTAATTGCACACGTAAGGACGGGAATACACTTTAGAGCAGTGCTATGCATGCTTCCGGATCGATTAAATATTTTGAATTATTTAGCATTTATCTGTAAGTCTAATTTTATCTTATCAAGAAATTAGTTAAATATACACAATTGAATTTTAGCATATCTTTTCCCTAACAAAGACTACAACTGTCACGCTCCGGGATATAGTGGAAGCTTCCGAGCACGTTAACAGACCCGCCGTATGCACGGAGATGCACCATGTACACACAACACCAAAACACTGTCCCAAATAAACAAATTTTAGGAGTCTACAACTAACAAATCCTAGGAATCCACAACTAATATGTATAAGAGTTTATAAAAACTGTAATAATATACACTACTCCACTAGCCCAGTCAGTTTAAAATGTATAGTGTGCTACAAAAAATCTTTAGCTCGAGATCTCCTCCAGCTTAGACACATGGGTTGGAGACGCTATCTAACTCGCTATTCCCTTATCTCGATCAGGTGCAAGCGCTGAGGGCTCTGAAATAGAAAAACAACAAGGAGAGGGCGTGAGAACTACCGAACAATAGTTTCCAGTAGGTACATTCGACGACAACGACGACCTACACCATTAGGTCCCCATTAGGTCTATTAGAGACAAAAATAGTAAATAACTGAGCAAGTAATAAAGCACCACTGAACTGAATATGATAGGTAACTATCATGCCTCTATGATAATCAAAGTAAGTTGTAAACAGGTATTATGCATCAACTAGAATAACAAAATGTCGTAATGCTGTATAACCCAAGCGCAATGATCGGCTCAACAGTACAGTCAAGCTTGTGTCGCCGCGTGTCCAGCACCTACCTATAATGGTCTGCTACCATGCAGGCTACTGTCTCATCCAATCGTTCAGCCCACCTCCGGAGTGGCAGTCGCAGAGCGCGACCCCAATCGAGTATCATAGTGTATATCACTATTAAGTTCAATGTGACTAGCAGGCTATAATCAAATGCGATGATTAAAAAGATCATAATAATACTATCTTGGTGCCCCTAGTACAATCACAATATACCTCAATATCACTATTGTCCAACAGCCCCATGGAAGATTTTATAGTTTAGTGTATAGCAGTACACAATCTGTATGCGATATAATCATTAACAATGGAAATATAAGAATTGAACATACTTTAATATTTTAGCAATACCCAATTCAACGGATAATTTTTCGCATAGTCATACAGATGTCCAAATCGCAATAATACCTCGACCATAGTACAAACAAATATCTCAAGAATCAACATGCAAGAAACTAGACATAGAAGGTAATTCGCCATTTCTCGGCGACATAGAACCTGTTACCACATATAGCTTGTTACCACATAAAGCTCATATTTAATTTGTATAGTTTATTAGTTTCCATATTCATTGTAATTGCATATTTCCATATTCATTGTATTTCTTTAATTAGATTGCGCGGCTGTAAAAGGAAAGAGATGAGCATTGTATATGTACCTATAAATTGAATAAGAAGTAAAGAAGAGACGATCATCTTTTCCAATCAATATTCTATCAGAACCCACTTGAATATACTATCCCAAGGGAAGTAGAAGAAGAAAAAACCAGTACTAAAGTCCAGTAAAACCTTCCACAGAATCAACTCTTAAAAATACAACATACTCGAATCATCTACTACAAAATCATCATTACAGAAATCCCTACCAACCCAAAGAACTACGATACCAACCACAAAGATCAAGCGGATGCTCACGCCTCCTCCTCCTTGGCTAACCTCTCCAAGGATCTCTCTCACTCTCTCGCGCACAAATGAAAGAAAGTAGAGAGTAAAGGAAAATAATCAGTCCAAGTAGAGAGAAAAGGAAAATAATCAGTCCTCTAGTTCCCATATATATAGGTGTACAATTACAAAAAGGCCCTCAGAAAACCAAACAGACTCATTTTAGCCCAACGTCGAGGTTCGGGCGTCCGAAATCATCTTTTGGGCATTCAAAATCTCATAACAGGCCACATTCGAGTGCCTTCCTCTACACTCGTATGCCAGAACTCGTCGTAGCTGCGTTAGCTCATTTTCGGGCGCCCATGCGACCGAATCCACTGTGCTGAGTCACCTGTTCACCGTTGAAGCTTTGCAACTCGGTCATCCTTATCTATACTTTTGGGCATCCATAGTACATTCGGGCGCTCGGAATCCTGTGTGAATAGTGACTTCAACATTTGGGCTCAGCTACGATGCAAAGGAGTGTCTGAAATTCCACCCGAATCATTCGAGCTCCACAAATAGTGTAACCGGGTGTTCGGAACTATGATCCAAATCAACATCAGCTTAGCTCGCGTCTTCTAGGGCGCAGGCATCCGGAATTGCACTAAAATATACATTGAGTTGATTTCCATCTCCTAAGTCCGTTTTCGCATCCATTTCGCGCCAAAACGGTTCCAACTCAATTCAACACTTTGCAAACGTGCTGATCACCAACACCTATTGTAACCTTGCTTATTTGCTAAGGTCTAGTACACTACAACAACTCTACGTGTAAGTATAAAATATTAAAAGGGTAAATTGCACTGCTAGTCCCTGAATTTAAGTCAAGTTTCATTTTAGTCCTCAAACTTTTGATTTCAAAACCCTAAATTCCAATAAGGTTTTAATTTAGTCCCTGGACTTTCAACAATGTTTCATTTAAGTCCCTTAGTAAAAAAATAATTGGTTGTAAGTAGTTAATTTGTACGTTTGTTTGCCGGGCTAGCCAAAAATCATGAATATACCGTTTTTCATCTATGTCTTATTTGCAATTCTATGGTCTAACTTTTATATGTAAAAAAGATTGAAACTCAACAGGTGGTAGCATTGAAATATGAGATGAAAAA
Source organism: Tillandsia leiboldiana (assembly GCA_029204045.2). Taxonomy (NCBI): domain Eukaryota; kingdom Viridiplantae; phylum Streptophyta; class Magnoliopsida; order Poales; family Bromeliaceae; genus Tillandsia; species Tillandsia leiboldiana. The sequence goes on along the minus strand of CM055078.1, from coordinate 11,562,209 downwards.
GAAAAAAAATCAATAAATCCATGGTATCTAGATGTACAGATTCACGAGGTGTCAGCAATAGTTCATCCTCTCATAGAAAATATATATTAGGATTAAAGTGAAATCTTCTAAGAGTTTAAACACCACTGACTTTGAAATTGAAAGTTTGAGGACCAAATGAAACTTGGCTGAAAGTTTGGGAACTAGTGCAATTTAGCTAACATTAAAATATCATTCTCTAGTAGCTTATTTTAGCAACAAACGATTGTTCCAAAAGGTATAGTTTTGAGTTTGCCAGACTCTAGAGACAGACAGTAGTCTCACACAATAGGTGGTAGTCTAGAAGCTAATGATGGGCGTTGTACGGATGCACCAGGTGTAGTCAATTATTATCCCATTTCAAAATTCAATGACATGAAATGTTGAACCTCTTTACCTTACAGGATTGTGGAAAGTGTAGGCGAGGGAGTCACAGAATTTGAAGTAGGAGATCGTGTGCTCACCGTGTTCATTGGAGAATGTGGAACTTGCAAGCATTGTGTCTCTGGTAAGAGTAACATGTGCCAGAAACTGGGTTTGGAGAGAAAGGGTGTAATGCACACTGATCAGAGGACCCGGTTCTCGATCAAAGGAAAACCTGTGTATCATTATTGTGCTGTGTCAAGCTTTAGCGAGTACACAGTGGTACACTCTAAATGTGCTGTTAAAATAAGCCCAAGTGCATCAATGGATAGAATTTGCCTTTTAAGCTGTGGGGTATCCGCAGGTAAAGCTTCTGTATGTGCTGTTTAATATGGTTTTCTGTTCTCTCAAGTTGTGGCATTCAAATAGCAAATTCAATTTTTGAATATTTGATATTTTCGAAACTATTATTGGATTTAACTGCAGTGGGCTTGCTCTTATACACCGTATAGCATTTGGTTTGCTTGATCTTGAACCAAGGAAATGACAACATAGGATCTATATTATTGGAAATGATTGTAGTTTTATGATGTTTGAGAACTTTTACTAAGGCACTGTGGCTGAATGCAACTGAATGTGAAATTTCCTTAATTCTGTGAAGTAAGTCTTTCGACCACATTGTTGTTAATACAGAAGTGAAGTACTTAATTATGAGCATTGGAGAAAATTTGTTGGGCTGTGTGGTAAAGTTTGTTGGAGGAACCTGGAACATGTACTTAATTTTGTTGTTTTCTGTTTTATTAACCGTATCTCATGGAGTAGCACTGCTAGGATTAGATCTTACAGACTGACACCAAATAGCTGAAATCCATGCTTGGCCAACAAGCATGTACAGGTTTTTGATAATTACTATTAATATCCCAGGACACTTTTTGTTCCAGTAGATTGGAATCTGCTTTATGAAGTTCCTTCACCACAGCAAGCTCCATTTTACATTCGTAAATGAAACGGAATCAAAACAAATAATTTTTTCACAGTAACTTCTGGGAGAACTATGTAGTAGGAATATGGAAACCATCTGATTGTGTGGCTTTTTGATATGATTGAGAGGATCCATGCTTAATTTATGGTGTCTAATTACCCAATTTATGCCAATTGGTCTTTTGATATTACTCCCTACAACACTGCATATCCTAAAGTTGTTTACTTCTAGGTTCTTTCAAGTCTCACTGTTATTATTTTATATAATTTACAGCTTGTATGTGCAATATATGAACGCAAGGGAGGGGGTTTATTTTTTTTTATAACCGTTGTCTAATTTTAGGCCTTGGTGCTGCTTGGAAAGTTGCTGACATATCTAAAGGGTCAACTGTAGTGATTTTTGGTCTTGGAACTGTAGGCCTTTCAGTAAGTGTTGCATCAAATCCGACCATCCACCGGTTTCAAATTTAAGCAAAAGCTTACTTCTTTGTACTTATGATTTGAGCAATCAGGTGGCTCAAGGTGCTAAGATAAGGGGTGCTTCGAAGATAATAGGAGTGGATACTAATCCTGAAAAGTATGAAAAGGGTATGATATCAATACAAAATGCTCAACAGGATTATGGATTTCATAATGCTCTTAAAAGTTGTTGAATTACTTTTTTTCTGATGCAGGAAAGGCCTTTGGCATAACAGACTTTATCAACCCAGATGAATGCAGCGAACCTATTCAACAGGTTGCATTTTAGCTCCTAGAGAAGAACTTGCTTCAACCCTCACTAGATATGATGGACGCATGAACTGAGAGGCAATATGAAAAATAAATACTAAAATATAATAGTTATTTCTATATTCTATTATTGTCGGCATATTCATAAACTGCCATTGTTAGATTTCAGGCTGATTGTTTTTTCTTTTGATCATATAATGGAGAGGTTGTTTCCCTATTTTTAACCCATGATCACCAAGTTGCAAAATGATGTACCCTCATTGTTATCTGTGCCATCCTTCGTCATGTTCTTGGTACTCATGCGTTCGCTGTTTTGTAAAAGTGGCCTCTGCTGAAGCAGCTTGTGTTTTTTTCGGAAACATCTCTTCCAATCTTACTGCTATCACAATTTTGGTTTGCAAGCATAGGAGGGTTGAAGGGGTACAGGAAACAATAGCGTCCTTTTTTTTGAACACTTAGCCTGCTTAGTACACAATAGTTGACCAATAAACCTTCCCATAATTGTATGCATCTTACACTAAATCATCAAGATCAAGTTTTATCTTGCTGAATTGTTAATTGATGTTTTCACAATTATTTTGCATATATACATATTCTTGCACTTGGTGACCTGAGTAATGATGAAAATGGGGTGTGAGAGGAAGGGTAAATCATTCAAATTCCTCCAGTAAAATTGTTCATGGTGTCACAAAAATTGGATACTTACTATGAGACCTATTATGTTTGGCTTTGCTTTCTAATATCTGTTTAAATGTGTTTTTTGCATTATCTGTAAATTTGTATGCAGATAGTTAAGAAAATGACAGATGGAGGGGCAGATTACTCTTTTGAATGTGTTGGTGATACTGGAATTGTTTCTACGGCATTACAATCATGTTGCGATGTAATTCTTTCCCTTTACTCTTTTCTGAACCATATTAAGGATATGGGATTTCAGTGTGAGATGGTTTTAATGGGAAAATATCACTAGAGCACCAGAAATCTGGCTCGCTCTCAATTCACCATCTGAAGTTTAGAATATTGAAATGACTACCTGGACTGTCTATTTGTTTCAATCCACCAATCTGCCTGAAATTCCATCAACTTTTCTAGCTGCCGCTAGCATGTGACTTTCATATGACTAGAAAAATATACCATACTCCTTATAAACTTTGGCTTGATTGAATTCCAGTAGACCAACTGATATATTTGAATTCCAATAGACCAACTGATATATTGAAGCAGTCTAATTATTTAGTTAGTGTTTTCAATTTTTGGAAGTTTGAGTGGTGATCTGTAATCTATCTGAAGTTCAGGGTGAGTCTAGTGTATTTCCCTGTCATTTTTCTGGCAGCAAATAAATAACCTTGATGGAAAGTTGGTAGGGGTGATTGATTAAAACAAATACATTACACAAATAATTTTTCACTTATTTTAGAGAGAGGGTTTGTTTGTGACTTTCTTCTCTGACTTACCTTGTTCTTCTTGTTACACTTGTTATCCGATTTCAGGGTTGGGGATTGACGGTGACTTTAGGAGTACCAAAAGTCAAGCCAGAGGTCTCAGCTCATTATGCGTTGCTTCTCTTTGGAAGAACTCTTAAAGGTTCTTTGTTCGGAGGATGGAGACCAAAATCTGACCTGCCCTTACTAGTGGATAAATATATAAAAAAGGTAAGTTGGACAATGTCAACTTACGAAAAAGGTTTTCTGATTGTTAGTTATGTTATAGTTGATTAGAACTATCTTGTCCTCTGAAATGCCTTTTAGATTAACAGCTGAATTTTTCCTGATTGCATATAGTTAGGCATCTGTTCAGATGATCATGTGCAAGCTCACTCCTTACTGTTGTTTCCTAAAATTTACATGTAATATACCATCGTAATCTCGTTCACAGTTTAGTTTGCAAGCCTGCTTTTCATGCCTATATCTTTGTGCAGTTGTCTAAATGGTCAGCTCTCTAATCTCGAATGCAGGAAATTGAAGTCGATGAACTTGTCACACACGATATGCCGTTTAGTAGAATAAATGAAGCTCTCAACCTGATGAGAGAAAGGAAGTGCCTGCGCTGTGTGATTCATATGTCAGAATAGCAAAAGGAAATACGCCGGGATAATAGATACTGGTTCTATCCGTTTGCTTGTCATGTGAAAGCTTTTACTGATTCAATTTTCACTTTTATCTGGTTGAATCTGACATTCAACAATTGGTGAGTCTTCGTGTACTGCTATTGGGTGGTTGTAAAAGCTTGTAACGTAAATTCTTGATTCCCGTCTTTGGTGTAGAACTCTGCCAAAAGGCTTTTTGCATAATTCAGAGTTGAAAGTAACATTTGTACTCAGCATTTTACTAGCACGACTATGCCCTTGTACAAATGGTTTGGATAACTAATGTTTGTTCTATCCAGTGCTAATGGACTAAAGTTTCTTTTTGTCATCATGAAAGTCATGAGAAAATGAGTGTACTTATGGCTTTCATAATTTCCAGAACAAGCTAAAATCAGTGAATCATAGTGGAAACTACTTCAAAGATTATGTTAAGAATATCTAGTTAATTTAAATGTATCATGACATTGAAAGTACAATAGTTAGTAGAATTCCAAGTTCCAGGAAAGATAACGCAACAAATGAACACCATGCATAAAGAACAAAGAATCAAGCAAATTAAATAGATGCAATACATTCATTTACCCAGGTGATAAAACTTATACAACTGAGTTGCATATATTTGTATTCACGCGATATATCAGTCGTCGAATCTACCCAACTAGTAGGATCAAAGCTGAAGACAATCAGGAAGCTAAAAAGATCGGCAAAAGAGTCGGGAGTTTGGTTTTCTCATCATATATGCATGTACAATGACCTAAATATGACTGTTACTAGGCAAAAAACAAAAGTCGATTACATTATTGAGGAATAAAACTGCTCCCAACGAATCTAGCTCTCGGTGTTACAACTAGTCTGTACAAAACAAAAGCCATCCATAACCAATGATCTGCTACAGCAAACTGATAGTTGAAGTCGGTTTTCTCTTGCTGAAATCAATCCAAATTTAGAAAGTCTACAGTGTTCTTTTGCTATCCTTTTGTAATGTCTCTAGAAGTTAATCTCTTCGTTCCATATTGGGTCTAGTTGAGGAAGTTGATAGTCGTCAGGTTTTAGTGCCAAAGCAAAATCGGGCAACGTAGGTGCTGTTTCGATGATCCTGCAGTATTCCAATCAAACAATCAATCTTCAGTAGCATGTCATCATAATTTGCACGCTTTTATGCCGAAATGTGCTTTAAATTTTTGTTTTGTCACTCTGAACCCCCAATCCAAACTTTTGCGAACAAGAGAAAAAAGGAAAAGAAAGAAAGTTAAAGCCAAAGGACACATTCAATTACTGAAGACTGACTGCATGCACAAAATTTTGCTTCTGCAGACAGCTTGGGCATCCACCTTAATTGATGTATTGTGTTCAGTGGCGACACTATTAATTTGATTTTATAAATTAGCTTTGATTAAGTACAATTCTTGTGGAATTATTAGAATAGTTGCAGCTAAGTTGTACCTTTCTTGAGTGTAGAGATCCCGATTCACGCCAATCTTGCTTGAAGCATCTCTTGGGATCTTCTCAGTTAGATACTTCATACATCCCCAAAGTGCAGGGCTCCTGCAAAAGTAATTCATAGTTCCATTATTATCTAGTGGAACTTACAAAAAATGCAAGAATTAGTAACCGAAAAGGTTGTATTTATTATAACATTTTTCATAGGACATTACATACGACCTACACTTCTTGCACATATTTCGGTTCCAAATCAACGATAGCTACTATATCTAGAATAAAATGATTCAAAAGACAACCGGTAGAATTTCATGCTCCAGCAAAATGAATGCAAAGAACAAAGTTAGCTGCTGTAATAAACATATGCAAAGAACAAACTGTAAGGAAAGCATAATGAAGACTGATTAATCAAGATGTCAAAGAAAAAAAAAGACGAGAGGAAAAAAGTAAAAAAGGCAAAATGTTTGTTAGATGACCTCGATGTTGGAGGAGCGGCATTAAATGCTGTGCAAGCCTTTTTGCTCTCTTTAAGAAACTCCTCTGATGCCTGGAGAGCAGCTACAGCCATTCCGAGGGATTTCTCTGTATTTCCCTCATCAAGAATCTGTCCATGGAAATAGTACGCAGCGGCCTGGCAGATAAAAACATATGTATTCAAAGATATCGAATTCGGTTCAAGGCTTTTGGAATTGCATTCAGAAAATGGAACAAGGCATGTTTCCAGCGAAATTCGCAGTTAAGTACCTTTGCTTCGACATGTTTCCATTGAACAAAGAGCTGATGCTTTTTACCCCAGCCTTCTGGCAAAGGAAGCTGCGCAATGTAATCTTGAGCCTGTACAAAATAAGTTTAGCTGCAACTATAATAAGCCTATGAAACAATTTTTGCTATGTTTGCACACGCTAAGTACACAAACTGACAAAACCAAGTAAGAGGAAACTAAAATGCGTAGGAAAAAAAGCAGATCAGCAAATAATTGCCGTCCATCAATAGCAACTGTATATTGTGTGATCATATTTAAATCAAGAGCTAAGTTGTATATTTGTGCTGCGAATTGCACTCGAGTAAGTTTTTACCTAAGTCTTTATGGGGAAGTACCATCGATAGAGGAACAAATGCAGGTGTTGCCAGATATGGGGAACAAATGCTGCATTACCTGATGCCAATACTTGACCATTTCACAAGCCAACCGCCGTTTCACTGCTAGGGTAGCCTTCGGACTATCAATTGCCATCCCAAGTTGAATGTCCACACCCTAGACAAAGCACAGAAATGAATTGAAAGACTGCAGTATGTGGAAAGATACCACAACTGATGATCACTTGGCAGGCTTGGAAATATATTATCTTTGCGACAAGAATGGAAAATCACTTTCTTGCGGGTATTAAGTTAAGATGCAATTAACTACTAATCATATATATGTAGAAATCGACAAGTTACTGTAGAAATAGCGCTATATTTTTCCCCTATAGAGCAAAATAATGCCGTCCTCAAACAACAGGTAGTCTCATAGCATTAGCAGCAGCTTAAGGCATAATTTGGATACATTCATCACGACAAGCAACATTTAAGCCTTTGTGCTTGTTTGCATATATTCGTCATGGACAGAAATATTTTTGTCCTTATCTAATCATTACTAAAGCGACAGACAAAATTATGTAAAAAGAAAACGTAAATATGGAAACTGCGTCGAGAAACAGAAGGAAAACAACGCTTTACAGTTACAGTAAGTTACATGAGAAATGGCTTTTTGCATAATTAGAAGACACACCATTTGAGTTAATAATATATAATAAAAAGTAGATGCTGATAAATAAGAAGTACCTGACCCAAAGCTTGCAGGCTAAGAGCTCGAAGAACTCCTTCTGTTAGGTCTACTGGGAGATCTCTCCTGCTAGTTGTAAAATAGTAAAAAAGCAGTCAGTAGCGTTGTTCGAATGCAATGTACCATCTGTTAAATTATATAAAGCAGCAGTTATTCTCTAAAGCTTAAGCTATTAGAGAACGGTGCTCACGTTTGCTCTGATATTATGTTAAATAAATTACATAAAACAATCGTTATTCTTCAAAAGTTTAAGCCGTCATGTAATAGTTTTTTTAATATTTATATCCAACACCATCAAATTACTATTGCTACGATCGGTTCATTACGGAAAAGGAACTAAAGTCTTCAAACCTGGATTGTGGAGGTAACTGAGGAAGAACATGCTGAATAGCACAGTCCAAATATCCTGCAGCCTTCAAGAAAACGTCGACAGAGGTTCTTTTGCTCTCTACATGCCACCATGAAGAAATATCGAGTTATTACATTGTCAGTAATTTCAGAGTACAATTTACAGGAAAACTATTAGAAAGTACTTTTCCCAAAAGAAGGGGGGAGAGAGAAGAAGGAAAAAGTATAACGATTTTGCATGCCGTCGAACGCTATTGTACTAAAAATAGAAAAAGATTAGGATGTTTGTTAGTCCATGCAAAAAGTTTACTTGCTTTATGTTGCTAACACGCAAAATTTTTCTCCCCTCATTCAAATTCCAAATTCCAAATTGATTTCATATAGCTCTTTAGCACATTTAATGGATCCGGGGCATTTCCCAGTGAACTTCCGTAGAAGCAATTCAACGAGCTTTTGGCCAATAAAAGCTAGCCTTATTGTTTTATGCAATTGAATCCAAAAAGATCGTCGAAATCCACACTCAACTAAACACTAGGTGATCCACGAATTTGGTTACTATTATCGGTATAATTCACAATGCATGTCAGGAAGAGCGTGTCGGTGCATAAGATAATTGTGTCACAGACAAGACCCAGAATTTACTATTTAGTGTTTAATACCTACCTCCAAATACTCTTGGCTGATATCCATCTCCAGCTGTTCTAGGAAGAAGCATAGAATTGCCTTGCGACAGACATAGCATAGACATCAAGTGTAGAACCGACAACACCTCGTACCAAGCATTTGCCATTACTGTTTCCTGCACAATGTAGTAAACAAATATTAAGACGTAAGTTCTCTTGATGCGCCCGTAACAATAATCGAAAAAGGAGTCATACCTCTGCATCATCCTCCCGGTTAACCCACGCAAACGGCACCTTGTCTCTCAACTTACCGCCTGTGATGTTACGAATAAAGCAAATTAGCAAAGTAATCATGCAATGAAAAAATGATTCACGAATTTCACAGGGTCTCCGACCTTTTAATTTTCAAGCAGGTCCCTTAACTTACGGGTGCACATGAAAATATCCCCTTCGATCTCAAAATGCCGACGGGGAATGTTTCCACGTTCACTTCTACGCAATTGAGGACCTAAACTGCCGGCTTCCAACGGCATGCTCTCACTCATGGAAGCACTCCCACTAGCCGGAGGATCGCTACCACTTCTTTCAGCGACTTCGGAAAGTGATCGATCACCCTCACCAGCAGATGGGGTAGCGTCGTCCTATAACTCACACAATTCGACGTTTCTCCGCATTTCACCAATGCTTAATTTTATCCTTTTGGTTAAATGCATGGCAAGATATTCATTTTCGATGATTATGTGAATGAAGGAAATAACCAAAAGTATGAGATTGCGAACAAATGTAAAATTTAAGGACCCAATTGTAGCAACGGAAAGATTGGGAACTAAAGTGAAACAACACAACATTTAGGACTCATGCTGCAAACTACCAAATAAAGGGAATTACAGAGGGAATGATAGGGAATTACCATCCTTCACCAATCCCAGAAGAACAGGTAAGTAGTCTTCAAGAGCTCGCAGAAGATCCGCCAAAGTAGATCGTCCTAAAAGAACACAAAAATGTTGTAATGTTCTAGTAGTCTCCGACTACCAAAAGTAAAAAAGAATGAAATAAAGAAAACAATTGAGAGACTCTATCCCCCTACACACCATGCCTTGTTGCTGTTCTTCGCCTCGGCTTTGCAGCTAATGCTGTCTCTTGAGCAACCATAACCACTACTCGAGCTCGCAAAGCCGCGATTCTGTCCACCAGGCTCTTCGGCACGCTATCACCGAGCGATTGTACGAAATCCACGCTTTTTGGGATGCGAAATCCCGGGACAAACACGGCCACCTCGCCTATACTCCCTGGACTCCGTATTCTGCACGCTCCACCGGAATTTCCTGGCGTCGACAGCAGGCATCCCATAATTCCAAATCCTAATTTCTGCATCAACAAAATTCGGTAACTACGAATTTGAGAACAACTAGAAGTCCATTAAATTGGGATATAACAAGAACCTATTTGATTCAAGTGAAGTTGCATGATCACTAGGGAAATTTGAGACAATGGTTATGAAACAGTGATGAATACATTAATAAATGCCAACCAAAGTTCACAGGGTTCTTTTACATGTACCAGTTCTAAATTAAGATTCAAGAAATAGCCTAAATTCATGAACTCTTAGAAATCAAAAAATAATCTTGAAAATAAGATTTAACTATAATCTCACCTTTGATTCCTTTCTTTATTCTTTTCTTTGTTTTGGATTCTCTTACTACTAGAGGATAAATACAACACCTTTATTAATTAGACTCTTCTGTTTCTGCAGGAATTATACCAAAGTTAACCCAGGTGAAGGAAAGAACAAAGTTAATTATTCTTTTGGTTTTACAGGAAGTAGGAGCCAATCAGCAACAAAAGTGGGGTTTGCAACTTGACTCTTATTAAAAACCCCAGTTGAGGTACTACAAAGGAAAAAGAATACCAAGTTGGACTACAAAAGGTGGGGACATTTTTTTTTCTGCTACTCTTTCACATATCCTTTTTTCTGGTTATGTTGGGAACTGATGATGAAAAGAAAGAGTAGCAGCAGTACAGGCCCAGGAAAAGGAACATCAAGAAGAGGTGAAATTTGTTAACAAAAACATAAAAAAGAGATTGAAAATAAAACAAGTGTTGTTTGGATGATTACACATATGGGATCATTCTATAGCATCATCTCAGGACAACCAAGAAAAATATTCAATTAATCTTGGGTGGATTATTTTGATGAGTAGGTTCCCAATAAATTGGGGGAGTGGAGAGGAGCACGAAGGAGAGTTGTGGGTTCACTGTGTGAAGTGGCGCCTAAATGGGTTAAGGTATATTTATAGGGGAGTTTCCATGTGGAAAATACCACACACAAAAAAAATAAAATAAAGTATATGTACACCACATCATATGTTTTCTTCTAAATTTGTATTAGTTAAAAAAATTTATAAAATATAGTATCCTTTGGATGAGTGAAGTATAACATTTATATTCTATAATTAGGTGTGCACTGTCCTTTAAAAAATATTTTTTCATTTTACCGTTATGTAATTCAAAAAATTATATTTAATTATTCTGTAAATTTATTTTTCTCTTGTTGTAAAAATTTACCGATTAGGTAATAAAAACTGATATTTTTTGAAAAGCATAGGATGTTCCAAAATAGTTACCTCATTATCATATGAGTTGTGCTACCTGTACACCCCCTTAGGGGTGTACAGGTAGGTTTTCTCTTATCATATACATTGTATTTTATTATAAGCAATGCTACTTCTACATCCATTTTTGGATGTAGATCCTACACCTCATCCATCTGAAGCAAGGGTGGGGGCTTCTTCATCCATCACTTCGAAGTGATGGGTGAAATTCATCCCATCCTAAAATGGGTGGGATGCACGATGTATAGGGGTGTCAACGAACCGAACACGAGCGAGCTGGGATCGGCTCGTGTTCGGCTCGTTTAAATATCGAGCTGAAAAATTCAGCTCGTGTTCGGCTCATTTATTAACGAGCCGAACACGAGCTAGCTCGCGAACAACAAATTTGATTTTCATTCATACTATTAGGTGTAAAGTTGAAAGAAAATTTAAAAATTAAAATTTTAATCTAATAATTAAAATTCATAAAAATTGATAATCTAAAATCTAAATAGTAAAATTTACATATATATAATCTAAAATCTAAATAGTAAAATTTATATATATATATATATATATATATATATATATATATATAAATAAATATAATTGAGCTTCTATGCTTGTAAAAGCACCAAATTATTTATACTTGTGAGTTTTTTATTCTTGGATATAGGAATGTGCTTTTAGGATGATGGTGGGCTCCTTGGGTTTAGTGGGTGGTTGGTGGAATAATATGATCTAAGGGATAGAATTAATCAAAGGGTTAGATCTAACGGTAGAAAACTTACAAGCACCAATTGGTTGGTGCTTGTATAAGCACAGTAGCCGGACTCTCTATGTATATATTCGAGCTGTTATCGAGCCGAACACGAGCGAGCTGACCCTAGCTCGTGTTCGGCTCGTTTATTAAACAAGCTAAAAAATTCGGCTCGTGTTCGGCTCGTTTATTAAACGAGTAATTCGATCTCGAGCTCATTTCGAGCCGAACACGAGCTGATTCACGAACAGCGAGCTGGATTGCCATCCCTAACGATGTACACTAAAAAATAGATGTGCATTTAGTATTTTTTTTTTATTATCCTTTGTTTTATAAAAAATATTATTTTATTATTTTATTTAATAATTACACCTTACACTGAAATCAATATAAAGCACAAAGTAATAAAATACCAACTTTTTGAAATCCATGGTGGTAAAATAAAAATCTCGTAACCTCTTTCCGAAAAAAAACACGTACGTAAAAGAATTTGAATTTGGTTATCATTTTATTTGTCCCTGAATTAAATCTGAACCCAAACATGAATTCGAATCCGAACCCAAACTCAAAATCAAAACAGTATAAAAACCTATTATATATATAATATAAGTTTTTAAATATTTTTTTAAATAATTAATATATATTTATAATTTAATTTAATATTTAGCATATTAAATAGTTGGGTTAAGCTTTTTTGGTTTCATATATGAATTTTTGATTTGATTCAGATTCTGTTTTGAATTTTAAATTTTATTCTCATCCAATCTGGTCGTTGACATTCCTATCTCGGAGCTCATGTAGATATTCTGCACTTTAAAGACCGGATCTCGTATTTGGAGGGGTTTTTTTTTTTTTTTTTTTTTTTTTTTTTCTTTTTATGTGTTGAGAAATAGATAGCATATTATTTATTTCATTCATTAGAAAAATAAACTAAGCAACAGAGGTGAGACAGTTTGGTCTCATAAAAACAAACTAAACAACCCTTCAATGAGGGGAGGTAGGAATTACAATTTTTTTTGGTAGTAAAGTTTGCGTTTCTTGTTAAACTTATATGGAGACCCACCAACTACAAGCTATTTTGATACAAGTCCCTAAATTATACACTTTTATTAACTTGTAGTTTTTATTTGTTTCATTTTGAGTTATCACTAGCAGATGACGCAAAGATGTTTAAAAAATTAAAAGTTTTGTTAGTATGTTAATGAAACCAATTGTTTTGCCAACTAAAGGATGGACAGAATCGTTCAATTTAAACAGAACCACAAAATAAATTCTCAAAAATATAAATAACCTAAATAAAAAATTATAAACGAGGCAGCACACTATTTATTTTATTCGTTTAGAAAGTGAAGCAGCATATATATATATATATATATATATATATATATATATATATATATATATATATATATATATATATATATATATATATAAGTTAGATCAAGCCCTTAGATGGCAAAAGCTGCAAATTTGGATGGATATTTACATAAGTAACCAAGCTTCCTTACAAAATCCTCTTAATTAAACTAAAGAGTCATTTAATATAAGAGTCAAATTGCAGCAAAGGATATTGACGGCCGATAAATTGCAGAAAAGGGGTTGGAATGGTACCGGCAATTGCGTTTTCTGCCTAGGGACCTTGAAAACTGTGGATCATCTTTTTGTCGGGTGCGATGCGTCTAGTTCACTGCTGAAGTGTCTTCTCTTAAACAAGGCTGGGGTTAGAGCTGATGCAGTGCCGATCGACTTGGGAACGATCTTACGGGAACAAGGAACTTACCACTATCGCGGCGTCCTGGTGGACTATTTGGCGAGAACGCAATCGGAGATGCTTCGCTGACAAGAAACGTGGTCTAGGTTCCTTGCTTGCGGACATTCTAGAGTGGCGGATTCTCTAGGCCGCTTATTGTGCTTAGCCATTGCACCTTGTGTTCGCGTGTTTTTTTTTTTTTTTTTTTTTTTTTTTTTTTTTTTTTTTTTTTTTTATATGCTTCCCTTCGAGGTCTAGTTGTCTCACCCTTGTAGCCGAGTTTATATATCTATAAATGAAGCGGCAGCATACTGTCTTTTTCTCAAAAAAAAAAAAATATAAGAGTCAAATTGGTATTTTTCCATAAAAGTTCACTAAAGTGAAATGCTTTTGTGAACACAATTGTGTATGTACTTACTAGGAAATCAAGTTTTTGAAAGTTTATATTTGAATTTACAACTTCAGAAACATAGTGCTTAAGTATATTATTTGTGTAAGTATTTCTTTACTTGTTTACAACTTACTTTGGATTCATGGTATCCAATCAAGATTCCTTATGTGTGTGTACGCGTGCGCATGCCAATTAAATACGATGATTAGAATGATATTCTCCCTATTTAAGATCTGGGTTAATTAGTTGGTCATGCTTTTCTCGGAATCTCTCTACAGATTAGTTAATGCAGTCATATATCAGCATCTGCATATTCTCTCCAATCTTTGAGGACACTCTAATGCAACGTCTGTTTTATGTCAACGGTCTATTTTGTTCTCCTGTACTCTTTAATTACTTCGTAACTTTGTATACCGGCCAATGAAAATCTTTGATGTTCTCTCAAAAACAAAATCACCAAATTCCATCGTTGTTTTTGAATAAACAATGATTCGACTATTTTGCACCAGACACGTACTTTACTGCTCCAGTTTATGATTACTAAACATACCCTTAATCCAACCGATGAATCTAATTTGTAACTGATTAGTTTCTAATTCTCTAGATTTCAACCTATTTCTTATGTGAATTCTAGCGGAAACAATTTACCTTCTCGCATTCAAAACCCAAATTCATCAACCCCACTTACATGGGGAGATCATCTTAGGTAGAACTAACACCGCTCGTTTGGAAACAAATAATTGAGTAATGCTGGATGCTTGCAAGTTAATTATCAAAATATTATTAACGAATCAACATCATATATAAATTAATCAGTGAGCGGTTTAATTTTTCCTCAAAAGATAAAATTTTTTTAGAAAATCAATCAATAATTGTTATATGTATAATGCTAATACTTTATGATACAATTTGAGAAACGTACACTAAATTATAGCTTAGTATTTTATGACACATTGTGAGAAACATGTATACCATGCATTTAGAGCTGTTTGGTTGTATGCTTTAAAACTTCAATACAGTTGTCTAGGTGGATGGTGTTAGAAAAATAATCGTACTAAATCTGATTGTGATTAAATTATCTAACTAGTTTATGTTTAAATTGAATAACATAACTTACCTTTAATCGCTATTAAAAAACTCCAAAAATTATAGATGAAAGAAATTGATCCGGAAGCGTGCGAGGCACTGCCCTAAGACGTATTTCCGTCCTTCGTGCGGATTAATCGGAGACACCACCCCAAGGTACGACCGGAATTCCTCTTCCTACGAGCACGACCGCGAAAGAGGTTGACGAAGTTTATTTCAACACCCGATAGTAAAACAATATAAAAAAAATTAAAAACAAATCTTTTCTCTTAACAATTAACCAAGCTATATATATGACTATATCTCAATATATGCCCCTGTAGCACACACCCTCTACATGTATATATATATATATATATATATATAGGGTGTAGGCATGTGAACGTTGGGTTTCAACCCAACGTTCAATTAGAGGTTAATGTACATTAAAGATAATTAAATGAAAAAAATAACGTTGGTTTCAATCCCAACGTTTAAAAAAAATAATTAAAACACCTAATAAAGACAATAAAGGAGAGTAAGTTAAAATTAATAAATAAGAATACATTGTAATAAATAAATTGAAAATTAATAATTATTGAGAATTTTAGAATTTAAAATTTTATTCCAACAATATGTGAGATTTGTACCCAAGCTAAACAGCCTAGGAAACCTTTTAAATCTGTTCCTTATAGGGATACCCAGATTCTTGAACTGATTCATAGTGATGTCTGTGATTCTAATAGAGTACCTACCCGTGGAGGCAGTTGCTACTTTGTAACTTTTATAGACGACTACTCCAAGTATTGTTACACCTATCTCTTGAAGACCAAAGATGAAGTCCTCTATAAGTTTAAAGCCTTTAAAGCTGAGGCTGAAAACCAATTAGATAAGAGGATTAAAATTCTAAGGTCTGATAGAGGAGGCGAGTATACTTCAAATGAATTAAACCTATTCTGCGAGGAAATTGAATTTCACTGTAGATTTAGAATACTAAGTTGCCTTTCAGATGAACTTTATGAAACATATAGGAAATATTTAACTGCCAAAGATTTATGGTGTGCTCTAGAAGATGCTTACATTAGAGATAATGAAGGCGCTGCTAGATTC
Source organism: Tillandsia leiboldiana (assembly GCA_029204045.2). Lineage (NCBI taxonomy): Eukaryota > Viridiplantae > Streptophyta > Magnoliopsida > Poales > Bromeliaceae > Tillandsia > Tillandsia leiboldiana. The sequence continues at coordinate 11,546,129 of CM055078.1, read as the reverse complement.
ACCATTACTGATTTCAACAATTTTAGAATGGTAGAGAACATTCCTATAAACGATCAAATTCACCAATTTCAGAATTTTGTCCAAGAGATTAATAGAAATGGCTCAACTTTAGATGATACCTATCAAGCTATTTGTCTACTGGACAATTTATTTCAATTTTATCCAGATTTGCTTATGAACTTAGAGAACTATTAAAATTAGGTTTGCAATTCCTTCAATCAGAATAGAAAACTAATACCGATTTAGTGAGATTGAACCAAACCCTATTAGACATAGTTGATGTTATATTTTTAAGTTCTGATGTATATCAGAACTTGTGGGGGAAAATTTTTTATCAGCTTGATATATTTGGGTATCCTGATTGTTCACCTGTTCATATTTCTGTTGATCATAGTATGATTCATTAGATTGCTCGAGAGAAAGTATTTTGTTAATTTAAAAGTAATCTATCTTATGGACTCAAATTTGTTGGTTGTTCTGTACAAAGATACCAATTGAATTTCTGATTCTTTGAACATCAAATCTATTTCTATTCGGTGTGATTCTAAAGCTGCAATTAAGTTTTTGTAAAATGAAATTGATAAATTTCAAAGCTAATAGACTTATTAAATTGAAACAAGAATTTGTTAGATGTCTAATTTTTATAATATTGTTTCTTTGAGTTTTATCAGATCTGAAAAGAATCTTGCAGATTGCTTGACGAAAGACCTGAATAGGACTAAGGTCCTAAAGTCATCGAGGGGGATGGGACTTTGCCCATAAAGGGCCTTCCTGCAGTGGGAACCCAACTTTTGTGATAGGAGATCCCTTGAAGAAGGTTCAATGTGGTAAAAACAAGCTGTCAGGTTGGCCGAAGAGCGCTTTCTACGGTTTATTCAAAGGAACTTTAGTTCCGATTCCATCCCTATGATGAGTAGTGCTCTGTGTAGTGGTTGAGGTTGAGCTTACAGCTCTTAATGGAATCCGAGGCGATAATTTTCGCGAGATGTGACTCTACACACATCCTTGGAGGAGACCACCTATATAAGAATATTCGTATAAGGCCGCGACTATGAGATGCGGGCTGTTCATAGAAATTCTTATGAAAAATCAAGGTACTGTGTATGGCCTTTAACGCACAGACTCGCGACGGAGAATTCTGTACTGTGTGTGTGGCAGTTGAAGTCAGGGTCAAAGGAACGTAGTTCTAGACCTGGTTCACTCCGATTCCTTCTGATGAAAATTGCTTACACTAAGTAAGGTTAAGTCTCTTAAAGACACCTTACCTATTACATAGTATAAATACCCGATAATCTTATTTTAATTTTAATTTATTGAGTTTAATGATTATTTCGATATTTTTGAATTTTGTGGAGGATTGTTGGAATAAAATTTTAAATTCTAAAATTCTCAATAATTATTAATTTTCAATTTATTTATTACAATGTATTCTTATTTATTAATTTTAACTTACTCTCCTTTATTGTCTTTATTAGGTGTTTTAATTATTTTTTTTAAACGTTGGGATTGAAACCAACGTTATTTTTTTCATTTAATTATCTTTAATGTACATTAACCTCTAATTGAACGTTGGGTTGAAACCCAACGTTCACATGCCTACACCCTATATATATATATATATACATGTAGAGGGTGTGTGCTACAGGGGCATATATTGAGATATAGTCATATATATATATAGCTTGGTTAATTGTTAAGAGAAAAGATTTGTTTTTAATTTTTTTTATATTGTTTTACTATCGGGTGTTGAAATAAACTTCGTCAATCTCTTTCGCGGTCGTGCTCGTAGGAAGAGGAATTCCGGTCGTACCTTGGGGTGGTGTCTCCGATTAATCCGCACGAAGGACGGAAATACGTCTTAGGGCAGTGCCTCGCACGCTTCCGGATCAATTTCTTTCATCTATAATTTTTGGAGTTTTTTAATAGCGATTAAAGGTAAGTTATGTTATTCAATTTAAACATAAACTAGTTAGATAATTTAATCACAATCAGATTTAGTGCAATTATTTTTCTAACAGATGGTCCTTGCATCCATCATCTTTGGTTTTGAGCGATGTGCCGCGATGGTAAAAATAAGTGCATTAATTGGAGATTGAGTTATTTAGAACTTAATTTTATGTGATCATTTGTTTGATTTGATAGAGTCTACAACTCATAGCATATGCGGGCAAGTCATAACATATACTTCTCGACAGCTGAAGAGTTAGGAGAAAAACTATTCCACTCATAACCTTGAGCTAGCCGTCTTGATTTTCGCTCTCAAATTGTGGAGGTATTATCTCTACGGCGAGCATTGCGAGATGTACATGGATCATAAAAACTTCAAGTACTTGTTCACGCAAAAAAGTTAAATCTGAGATAGTGCAGATAGTTGAAATTCTTGAAGGACTATGACGTGACCATCCTATACCACTCGGAAAGAGCTAATGTGGTAGTAGACGCACTTAGTCGAAAATCAGTTGAAAATTTCACAATGATGATCACGAGCCAACCGCCATTGATTGAGGGGATGCTGTCACGCCCCGGAACCTGGGCTCGCCAACAGATCCGCCGTGCACACGGGATTTCCCGAGTACACGAAGCGCTGGTAACCTGCTCAGATATCGGATGTACAATAAAAGAGCATAATACAGAGCTGAAATAGAAGAACCACATAGTATCTCATACTGGAACTAAAAATAAACTGTAATATGTACAATAATCTCCCAGCTCACCAAAATAGTACAACCAGCTGGCGAAAGCCAGACTCAAAATAAAAGACGAATACCACAGTCTGAGTGAAGGGTACAACATCTATCTACAGCTCTCAGTCTCCCAGGAGATCTATCTATTCAGCGATCCCCTTACCTCGATCAGCTGCCGATGGCCTAGCAGCTCCCGCAGACGACTCTGCAAAATAAAGGAGAAGAAAGGGACAGAAAAATAATGGGGGTGAGAACTACCAGATAAACCAGCAGCCTCCCCTAGTGGGCAAAACCTCAACTCTGACGCACCCACTAGGACTACTAGAGGCAAAAGGGAAAAGAGGAAGTGGTAAGATACATAAGATGCTGAAACAGGTAAACTACCACTACTATGCTGTCAAACTGTATGTATGCATCAGGAATAGTATCTGTCCAAATAACCCAATCTAGATACCAGTAACAACTGGTGTTGCCTGCTCAGCGGAATCTGCTCACAAGGCTCGAAACCGCGGGATCGGCCCGCACGGCTCGCATCCCCAAACAAGTATCAGACCGGCACACAAGGCTGGGTCCGAGAAAGCACACCTCCGGAGTGGCACTCGAGGGGAGCGACCCACACGAGTAAAGTATCTCTGTCATCAGTATCACAAGTATCTCTGTGGCACATATCACAAAATAGCAGGACTGGATCATGACTATGATCAAAGTGGGAAAAACCATCCACTAAAGAAGCCTGATATCCAATCAGATGCGATAGTACTCAATAAGTGGGAAACACCATCCACTACAGGAACCCAATCCCCAGCTGATGCAAAAATAAACCAGACTCCACCCCAATCTGATGCAAGGATAAACATCTGGTCGACCGCCTACTGTCCGCGGTCACCGTAATACCCCACAAGCCCACAATCTAATGCAATCTCGACTACACTATCCCAACCCTTGCTCATACTTGAGCAACCAGCATCTGCATGCAAAGGACAATAATGAAACAGATACAAATCCCAAGATGATAGTGTAGCAATGAAGAGTGGCTGACTAGATGCAATTGTATCATTAAAAAGCTGTACAAAGGTGTCAAATATTTATTTTTAAAAGAAGATTGTTTTACTGGAAAAAGAGTTGTTTGCCTGCGAGATTATAGCCTTTGTTCCAATCACAGTGTCTCAATATAAGTCATCATATAATCTGTGGGGTCATATTAAATTTTAGGAGAGTTAGTCCCAGCGGTTCTCATCAATTGTCCTGTTAGTAGTCCTGTTAGTAGTCCTGTTAGTTGTCCCAATAATTCTCATCAATTGTCATATTAGTTTGTCCCAATTGTTCTCATCAATTGTCATATTAGTTTGTCCCAATTGTTCTCATCAATTGTCATATTAGTTTGTCCCAATTGTTCTCATCAATTAAATTTTAGGGGAGTTCCAGTAATCCCAGTGAGCTTGTCAAAAATGAGGTAAGCAACAACCGCCCACCTCGAGCAGCTCAAACTACACCTCAGGTAGTTTCCTGGTTGTCCACAGTCCTCAAATCCTGCAAATCAACGCTCCCGGTATAAATACAAATCCCAAAAAGCACAATATTTGCTATTTTCCAAATAGCACGGGAAAAGAGGAATTTTTCACCTCTAAATAGTGCTCAGAAAAATCCAGAAAAATTACGGTTGCGTTCCTCGCGAAGAGTAGATCAAAATCGACTCTTTAAACGCCTCGATCTGATGCTCCTACGCCAAGATAAAATCGGAGAAGTTGACACTGTCCAGAAATTTCCACAGCAAAAAGGGGGGTCAAAGAGACCTCGGGAAACGTGCCAAAAGTGCGAAATGGAGCAAAGTGATCAACACGGAAATCGAAGCCTTACCTCTTAGGAACGCGCTGTCGCAAAAATCGTCCAAAAATTCCTCCTGGTTAGCCCACAGGGAATTTTCGACGGAACTGTGACGGGAAATGGGCTGAAAAGGAAAACCGTCGCAGTGCGCCGCGTCGCAGATAACTCACTAACTGTAACTCCAAAAATTCTAAAATCTGGAGGAGAGAGAGAGGAGAGAGAGAGGAAGAACTTTCCTATAGAGCTCAAATTTGGATTCTCTCTCTAAGGCCCGCAATTCGAGGTGGGAAATGAGGAGAGGTGGGGGGCTTCTTATATAGTGGGCCAAAGGGAATATTCCCACACGGGATTCGGATCCGAACAGGAAACACCAAAATCGGCCATCCATAATGCGCCACGTGTCCACATAACAGCAAACAGCCTGTGCAGGCCCAATGAAAAATCGCCACGTGGCCACGTGGTGCACGTGGCCGGTCCGCGCTCCGGGTCTTCCGGAAGATGTCGGCCAATAGGGGAGCGCCACGTGTCACCTTCCCACGTGCTTCTAGAAGCCGGCCGGCCAATGGGGAAGCGCCACGTGGCAAGGGGAGGCTTCGGTGCTCCCGGTGCACGCCAGGCCCATGGACCGCGCACCCGCGCTGCGCGCCTCCGCACTCCGCCGCTGTGCCGCCGCTGCGCCGCTGCCCGCCGCCGTGCGCCGCCGCCCGCCGCCGCTCGCCAGTGCCGCCGGCGGCCGGAACAGTAATTCCGGCCGGCGGGTACTGTTCCGGTGAACAGTACCAAGTGCCAAAAAAATAAAGCGAATATACCATTTCGATCGTTTTCGCGCGCTGAGTCCAAATCTGCTGTCCATTTTGCCAAATTCTCATCCGAAATTTTGCCGAAAGCTCCCGGAAAATTCCATTTGCTCCGATTTTCGCGCAGAGTCTATATTAAATGTCCAATTTTGATTCTACAAGCTCTGTTTCAACGAATAAGCTCCCCGCAGTCACTGTTTAAAGTTGCACAGTTCCTGCGGGAGTCAGGATCATCACATCCTCCCCCACTAAAAGAGTTTCGTCCTCGAAACGAGACTAAACAATAATCCTGAGTCCGATGTCTCGAATAAGTAGGGGTGAGCATCCCTCATCTCCGACTCGAGCTCCCATGTAGCCTCGCGCTCGTCATGATTGCTCCATTGGATCTTCACATAGGGAATGACCCGACTGCGTAATTCTCTCACCTCTCGATCCAGAACTCGCAGTGGGCGCTCTTCATACCTCAAATCCTCGCTGATCTCAAGCGGTGTGAAGTCGATGACGTGCGATGGGTCGAAGATATACTTTCTTAAAGTAGAAACATGAAATACATCATGGACACCAGCAAGCCTTGGAGGAAGTGCGAGTCGGTAGGCAACTGGCCCGATACGCCCCAATACCTCAAAGGGTCCAATATATCGGGGGCTAAGTTTCCCACGAATGCCGAACCTCCTGATTCCTTTGGATGGCGAGACTTTCAGGAATACATGATCCCCAACCTGAAATTCTAAGTCTCGTCGCCGAACATCGGCATAACTCCTTTGTCGGCTTTGGGCGGTTTGAAGATGCTTCCGAATCACTCGGACCTTCTCCTCTGCCTCTAACAACACATCTGGTCCCAAGGTCCGCCTCTCGCCCACATCACTCCAATAAAGTGGTGATCGACACTTGCGTCCATATAATGCTTCAAACGGAGCCATCTGAATGCTCGCTTGAAAACTATTGTTGTATGCGAATTCAGCCAAAGATAAATGTCGAATCCACCCTCCGCCGAAATCCAAGACACAAGCCCTTAACATGTCTTCCAGGATTTGTATAGTCCGCTCTGACTGCCCATCAGTCTGCGGATGAAAAGCCGTACTGAACCTGAGTTCAGTCCCCAAGGCTGTTTGCAAACTCTTCCAGAAATGCGAAACAAACCTCGGGTCTCTATCTGATACTATGGAGGCTGGTACTCCATGTAATCTTACTATCTCATCTAGATATAACTGGGCTAGTCGCTCAAGTGGCCACGTAGTCTGCATGGGCAGAAAGTGCGCCGACTTGGTAAGTCGATCTACAACTACCCAGATAGCATCAGCTCCTCCCTGTGCCCTAGGTAGCCCGACCACGAAATCCATCGTAATATGGTCCCATTTCCACTCGGGGATTGGGAGACTCTGTAACTTGCCAGCTGGCACTCGATGCTCAGCTTTCACCTGCTGACAAGTTAAACACTGGGCCACAAATCTCCCAATATCCCTTTTCATGCCTTTCCACCAGAAGTGTGCCTTGAGGTCTTTATACATCTTAGTCCCACCAGGATGTAGGGTATAAGGTGTATAATGGGCCTCTCGCAATATCTGTTCTCTAATCTCCACATCTATTGGCACACATGCTCGGTTCCTGTACCTCAGTACTCCCGAGGCATCTACCATAAAGTCCCCAGACTGATCACTCGGAATCTGATCTCTAATCCTGGTCAAGTGGGGGTCCTCACTCTGTTTCTCCCTGATCCTGTCCAGCAGAGTGGGCTGCAAGACTAAAGATGTCAGTCTAGCAGTGACCCCAGGGGACACAACCTCTATCTCGAGTCGTCTCATCTCCTCTAATAGCGGCGCTTGGTCTGTGATCAACATAGACAAACTTTGCACCGCTCTCCTACTCAAGGCGTCAGCGACCACATTAGCCTTGCCTGGGTGGTAGAGAATATCTACATCATAATCCTTTAATAGCTCTAACCACCTACGTTGCCTCAAATTTAGCTCCTTCTGCGTGAACAGGTATTTTAGGCTCTTGTGATCGGTGTAGATTTCACAGTGTTCTCCATACAGATAATGACGCCAGAGCTTTAGCGCAAACACTACAGCTGCAAGCTCCAAGTCATGGGTAGGGTAATTTTTCTCATATTCTTTGAGTTGTCTAGATGCATATGCAATTACCCTCCCTTCCTGCATCAACACACAACCGAGTCCACTGTGTGATGCGTCGCTGTAGATCACATATCCCTTTCCCATCACAGGAAGGGAAAGGATAGGAGCGGTCATCAGTCTATTCTTCAGCTCCTCAAAGCTCTTTTGACAGTCCTCACTCCAGATAAACTTCACTCCCTTACGCGTCAAGCGAGTGAGGGGTGTGGAGAGCTTCGCAAAGCCTTCCACAAACCGACGGTAATACCCAGCTAAACCCATAAAGCTACGTACCTCAGAAACCGTCGTCGGTCGGGGCCAATCACGGACTGCCTCAATCTTCGCTGGGTCCACCGCCACACCTGCAGCGGAAATCACATGGCCCAAGAAGACTACCTCCCGAAGCCAAAATTCGCATTTTGCCAGCTTGGCAAACAACTTCTTCTCTCGTAGAAGTTGCAGCACAATCCTCAAGTGCTCCTCATGCTCCGCATCACTTCGGGAGTAGACCAAGATATCATCAATGAAAACTACCACAAATCGATCTAAGTACGGTCGGAAGATCCGGTTCATTAAATCCATGAACGCGGCAGGGGCATTAGTTAGCCCAAAAGGCATAACTGTAAATTCATAATGCCCATACCGTGATCTAAATGCCGTTTTCGGAATATCTACGGCCTTCACCTTCAACTGGTGGTAACCGGACTGCAAATCTATCTTAGAGAAGACACAAGACCCTTGCAGCTGATCAAAAAGATCATCGATGCGTGGCAAAGGGTACTTGTTCTTGATGGTCACTTTATTTAATTCCCTATAGTCCACACACAATCGAAGTGACCCATCCTTCTTTTTCACGAATAGCACCGGCGCTCCCCAAGGCGACACACTCGGCCTAATAAAGCCCTTATCCATTAAATCCTGAAGTTGCGCCTTAAGCTCTCGCAACTCAGCCGGTGCCATCCGGTAAGGAGCCTTAGAGATTGGCGCAGTTCCTGGGACTACGTCAATCACAAACTCAATTTCCCTATCTGGCGGCATGTTAGTAAGCTCAGGGGGAAAAATATCCGGGAACTCGCGGGCAATAGGGATATCCCCGAGTCCCGGCGCCGCCGTAGGCCCCTCAACAACACTAGCCAAAAAGGCTACACACCCTCGATGGATCATTTGCCTCGCTCGGGAAGTCGAGACCATAGAGGCAAAGAAAGCACTCTGACATCCTTGATATACCAACATCTCCTGGCCTGGCTCTCTAAAAGTGACGGTCCTTGCGGCACAATCAATAGTCGCAAAATACCGAGCCAGCCAGTCCATCCCGAGGACCACATCGAAGTCCTTCAATTGTCTCAGGACCAACAGGTCTGCTGGCATAATCCAGGACTCGATTTGCATCGGGCAGGACCAACAATATTCCTCCACGTGCAAGGTGTGATCGGGAATCTGAACCTTTAGTGCACGTGGCAAAAGTCCTACCCCTAACCCATGTAATGATGCAAATGATTTACTAATAAAAGAATGCGATGCTCCAGTGTCAAATAAAGTACGAGTCCTAATGGCAGAAAGTAAGGTGATACCTGCCACCACATGATCTGCGGCTGAAGAGTCCTCTACCTGTGCAGCATACACTCGCCCACTCTGAGCTGGAGGGCGATAATCCGTGGGATGGGAAGAAGATGGCCTGCCTGCTGGCGCATATGGCCGCTGAGCCGTCGACCGTTGCTGTGATGAAGATGGAGCCGATGCTGAGGAAGGAGTGGCAGGGGCTGAAAAGGGGCACGAAGCTTTAATGTGTCCGGGCTGCCCACATCCATAGCAGCGACCCCACCGCTGGTCGCAGGTGTTGGAAAAATGCTGACCTCTGCAGAAAATACAATTGCCGGGGGCCCGCGGCTGTCGTGATTGCTGTTGAGACTGCCGCTGTCGCTGAGGCTGCCGCTGCGACCCACGCTGCGACGATTGCGACCTCTGCTGCTGCTGCCGCTGCTGGGGCCTCTGGGACCCACCAGGCCCTCGTCGCTCAGACCGTCCTTGGCCGGGGAACTGTGGCTGCGGCGGTCGTGGCGGCCTCCACGAACTAGTTTGTCCCCCAACCTCCGGTGCCGGTCGCTTTGCCCCCGGGATCACTACGGGAGCTGGAGCTACCTCCCCTATCACTACCTCCCCGCACTCAACGTAGAGTGCCTGCTCCATCGAAGCTTCCAAAGTCTGCAACCTACGCGAACGAACTAACTGAAAAAGGTCTCGGTGCAACCCTCGCTCGAACATATAGATCCGGTGTGCCTCATCCCTGGCCACGTTCGGTACACTTGCCAACAATTGATTGAAATTGGCAATGTACTCATGTACGGGCCGATCTCCTTGGCGAAGGTTTCTCAACTGTTCCTCCAACCTCTGCCGGACGCTTTCCGGGAAGAAAGCCCCAAGAAGGAGATTGCGGAATTCCGCCCAGGTCAGGAGCTGAGCCCCAGGCGGACCAGCCGGTCGGACTCGCCGCCACCAAGCTTCGGCGTTATGTTCCAAAAAGTTCGTCGCTAATACCACCTGATATCGCTCCTCGATAAACAATGTCTCAAAACGTCGCTCCATCGCCGTGATCCACGACTCTGCCTCCCACGGCTCTGCGTTCTGCCCCGAAAAATAGGGCGGGTCGAACTGGCGGAACCTCATCAACAAGTCCACCACTCCTCGCTGCTCTGCCGGGGTCAGAGATCCCGTTAACCCAGACGGCTGTCCACCAGTACCCCGAGCAACAGGGGATGCCGGGGTCACTGGTACAGCTGGGGGATTCACAGCAGGGGAAGAAGGTACGGGAGAATTCTCCGGGGGTGCAACAACAGGCTGCACTCTCTGTTCTAACATCTGCGTCAGCCGACCCATCGCCTCCTCCTGACGCCGAACAGCCTCGGACATCTGGGCCATCTGAGCTTGTAGCTCTGGCACCTCACTCTGCTGGCCCTGCCCGGACTCCTCCTGATCGGGCTCAGGGGAATCCGGCTGAGAACGCGTCAACATCCTACGTCGCGGAGGCATCCTACCACAAGAAATCACACTTAGTAACATAACCCCACACGACCAAATCTAGCGAAAGTCAAAGACATCCCCCTATTTCTGTGACTTTATGTTGTCTGCAGCCAACATAACCGTGCACCAGAAATTTGGGTATGTCGGTCCCTCTTCTCTCACTGGAAGAGTCAAACAATAAATTAACGACTTCCGCAAAATGTCTCGTCTCTCGCGCCCTATTATCTTAGGGTCTGTCAAAAGCCTAGGGTTTCCTAAGTCCCAACTGACCTATCCCTAAGCTCTGATACCAACTTAATCTGTCACGCCCCGGAACCTGGGCTCGCCAACAGATCCGCCGTGCACACGGGATTTCCCGAGTACACGAAGCGCTGGTAACCTGCTCAGATATCGGATGTACAATAAAAGAGCATAATACAGAGCTGAAATAGAAGAACCACATAGTATCTCATACTGGAACTAAAAATAAACTATAATATGTACAATAATCTCCCAGCTCACCAAAATAGTACAACCAGCTGGCGAAAGCCAGACTCAAAATAAAAGACGAATACCACAGTCTGAGTGAAGGGTACAGCATCTATCTACAGCTCTCAGTCTCCCAGGAGATCTATCTATTCAGCGATCCCCTTACCTCGATCAGCTGCCGATGGCCTAGCAGCTCCCGCAGACGACTCTGCAAAATAAAGGAGAAGAAAGGGACAGAAAAATAATGGGGGTGAGAACTACCAGATAAACCAGCAGCCTCCCCTAGTGGGCAAAACCTCAACTCTGACGCACCCACTAGGACTACTAGAGGCAAAAGGGAAAAGGGGAAGTGGTAAGATACATAAGATGCTGAAACAGGTAAACTACCACTACTATGCTGTCAAACTGTATGTATGCATCAGGAATAGTATCTGTCCAAATAACCCAATCTAGATACCAGTAACAACTGGTGTTGCCTGCTCAGCGGAATCTGCTCACAAGGCTCGAAACCGCGGGATCGGCCCGCACGGCTCGCATCCCCAAACAAGTATCAGACCGGCACACAAGGCTGGGTCCGAGAAAGCACACCTCCGGAGTGGCACTCGAGGGGAGCGACCCACACGAGTAAAGTATCTCTGTCATCAGTATCACAAGTATCTCTGTGGCACATATCACAAAATAGCAGGACTGGATCATGACTATGATCAAAGTGGGAAAAACCATCCACTAAAGAAGCCTGATATCCAATCAGATGCGATAGTACTCAATAAGTGGGAAACACCATCCACTACAGGAACCCAATCCCCAGCTGATGCAAAAATAAACCAGACTCCACCCCAATCTGATGCAAGGATAAACATCTGGTCGACCGCCTACTGTCCGCGGTCACCGTAATACCCCACAAGCCCACAATCTAATGCAATCTCGACTACACTATCCCAACCCTTGCTCATACTTGAGCAACCAGCATCTGCATGCAAAGGACAATAATGAAACAGATACAAATCCCAAGATGATAGTGTAGCAATGAAGAGTGGCTGACTAGATGCAATTGTATCATTAAAAAGCTGTACAAAGGTGTCAAATATTTATTTTTAAAAGAAGATTGTTTTACTGGAAAAAGAGTTGTTTGCCTGCGAGATTATAGCCTTTGTTCCAATCACAGTGTCTCAATATAAGTCATCATATAATCTGTGGGGTCATATTAAATTTTAGGAGAGTTAGTCCCAGCGGTTCTCATCAATTGTCCTGTTAGTAGTCCTGTTAGTAGTCCTGTTAGTTGTCCCAATAATTCTCATCAATTGTCATATTAGTTTGTCCCAATTGTTCTCATCAATTGTCATATTAGTTTGTCCCAATTGTTCTCATCAATTGTCATATTAGTTTGTCCCAATTGTTCTCATCAATTAAATTTTAGGGGAGTTCCAGTAATCCCAGTGAGCTTGTCAAAAATGAGGTAAGCAACAACCGCCCACCTCGAGCAGCTCAAACTACACCTCAGGTAGTTTCCTGGTTGTCCACAGTCCTCAAATCCTGCAAATCAACGCTCCCGGTATAAATACAAATCCCAAAAAGCACAATATTTGCTGTTTTCCAAATAGCACGGGAAAAGAGGAATTTTTCACCTCTAAATAGTGCTCAGAAAAATCCAGAAAAATTACGGTTGCGTTCCTCGCGAAGAGTAGATCAAAATCGACTCTTTAAACGCCTCGATCTGATGCTCCTACGCCAAGATAAAATCGGAGAAGTTGACACTGTCCAGAAATTTCCACAGCAAAAAGGGGGGTCAAAGAGACCTCGGGAAACGTGCCAAAAGTGCGAAATGGAGCAAAGTGATCAACACGGAAATCGAAGCCTTACCTCTTAGGAACGTGCTGTCGCAAAAATCGTCCAAAAATTCCTCCTGGTTAGCCCACAGGGAATTTTCGACGGAACTGTGACGGGAAATGGGCTGAAAAAGAAAACCGTCGCAGTGCGCCGCGTCGCAGATAACTCACTAACTGTAACTCCAAAAATTCTAAAATCTGGAGGAGAGAGAGAGGAGAGAGAGAGGAAGAACTTTCCTATAGAGCTCAAATTTGGATTCTCTCTCTAAGGCCCGCAATTCGAGGTGGGAAATGAGGAGAGGTGGGGGGCTTCTTATATAGTGGGCCAAAGGGAATATTCCCACACGGGATTCGGATCCGAACAGGAAACACCAAAATCGGCCATCCATAATGCGCCACGTGTCCACATAACAGCAAACAGCCTGTGCAGGCCCAATGAAAAATCGCCACGTGGCCACGTGGTGCACGTGGCCGGTCCGCGCTCCGGGTCTTCCGGAAGATGTCGGCCAATAGGGGAGCGCCACGTGTCACCTTCCCACGTGCTTCTAGAAGCCGGCCGGCCAATGGGGAAGCGCCACGTGGCAAGGGGAGGCTTCGGTGCTCCCGGTGCACGCCAGGCCCATGGACCGCGCACCCGCGCTGCGCGCCTCCGCACTCCGCCGCTGTGCCGCCGCTGCGCCGCTGCCCGCCGCTGCCCGCCGCCGTGCGCCGCCGCCCGCCGCCGCTCGCCAGTGCCGCCGGCGGCCGGAACAGTAATTCCGGCCGGCGGGTACTGTTCCGGTGAACAGTACCAAGTGCCAAAAAAATAAAGCGAATATACCATTTCGATCATTTTCGCGCGCTGAGTCCAAATCCGCTGTCCATTTTGCCAAATTCTCATCCGAAATTTTGCCGAAAGCTCCCGGAAAATTCCATTTGCTCCGATTTTCGCGCAGAGTCTATATTAAATGTCCAATTTTGATTCTACAAGCTCTGTTTCAACGAATAAGCTCCCCGCAGTCACTGTTTAAAGTTGCACAGTTCCTGCGGGAGTCAGGATCATCACAGATGCGATGACTCAGCCTGGAAGTTGTAGCTCTGGACGCTCCTATGATACTTACTATACTTGTTGTATGGTCGATCTTATTGGAGAAGATTAAGGACCGATAGTCTTCGGACCCAAAGTCAACAAAAGGTGCGGAGTGACATTGACTGTGGGTGTGCCGGTAAGTTTAGCATTGGTGTTGATGGTGCTCTTCTATTTTGAGGCCCGTTGTGTGTACCGAGCGATGAAGATATCCAAGGAGAGGTTTACGTGAGGCACACCAATCTCTTTATAGTATCCATCTGGGTGGCACCAAGATGTATAGGGACTTAAAATTGCACTACTGGTGGCCTGGATGTGATGGCCCACTTTCCAGGGGGTCACCTATCTTACAACTTCCAGGGGGTCACTAGGGTCTTGCACCGGAATGGAAAAAGATATTGGATGCTATGTGGCACAGTGCCTTGTGTGCCAACAGGTGAAGGCCAAGCATTGACTTCTAGCGGAAAAACTTCAAAACTTATGAATTTCATCGTGGGATTGCCTCGTTCTTATGGACCGTTTAATGAAATCGGCTCACTCTTTACCGATCCACACTATTTGGGCGGGCGACAAGTTAGCACAAGTCTACCTTGATGAGATCGTGAAGCTTCACAGAGTTCCAACATCTATAGTATCGGATCAGGATCCTAATTCACATCCCAATTCTGGACGAGCCTACAGGAAGCTCTTGGCACACGGCTTGACTTTAGCACGTCATTTCATTCTTAGAATGATGGTCGGTCGAAAAAGACAATTCAGATCATCGAGGATATGCTTCGAGCATATGTACTTGACTATAAAGGTAGATGTCACATGCACTTGCCGATGGCATAATTTGCATATAACAATAGCTACCATGCAAGTATAAAAATGACACCGATTGAAGTCCTCTATGGAAGAAAGTGCCAATCTTCGATCCATTGGAGTGAGGTTGGTGAAAGTGTCACCTTAGGCCCAGATGTGCTACAAGAAGCAGAAGAGAAGGTCCGCCTTATTTGCAAAAGATTACTAGCAGCGTAGGCTCGACAAAAAAGTTATACAGATAAGTGTCGGTGAGATTTAGAGTTTGCAGCAGGAGACCGCGTGTTCTTGAAGGTGTCATCCATGCATGGAGTGAAGTAGTTCGGAGTTCGGAGAAAGCCAATTTCGTAATACATCGGGCCATATGAAATCCTGAAAAGGGTTGGCATAGCGTATTAGCTCGCATTACCACCCAGACTTGCCGGAGTTCATTATGTATTTCATGTATCAACACTCCACAAGTACGTGCATGATTAGGCACATATCCTCCATTATGAATCGTCGGAGCTTCAAGAGGATATGTCGTATAAGGTGTTCCCGGTAGGCATTATTGCTCGTGAGAGGAAGAAACTACGGAATCAGATGATTCCGTATGTTAAAGTCCAATGGAACAACCACGATGAACTAGAAGCTACCTAGGAACTTGAGGATGTGATGCGAGAATGCCACCCTTACTACCTCTTCAATCAGCCGAGTTGAGATATGTATTTAAGTTTCACGGATGAAACTATTTTAAAGGGAGGAGATTATAATACCTGAGTTGCAGAACACTATACTAAATTTTGACCAAATTGAACGAAATGTAGTGAAGAGTGGTCTTGGCAAGCCGAACAGACTAAAAAATTCTCTCTCTCCTAATTTACACATAAACTCACATAAATATTATTAAGTTACTTTTTTTTTTTTCTAATACATCCAAATGAGGCTAGATTAGGATTTTTTTTAATAAAGGAGGTGTAGTGTTTGGAGTATTTTCATAGTCTGTTCGGCTTGTGAAAGTTGCTCCTCCACAAGCAGTATACTCCGGAGTGTCACAACATGTGTTATAGGAATTATTTTTTCAGCAGATAATGAGTGAGTGGGTTATAAGAATTATCTTTCCACTTGGCTTTGGGATGTGAGTTGGGGCTCAATGTGCGTCGAGCCATTAATTGAGAAATGAGACATATTGGTCATGTTGGACATTATACTTGATGCATATTGTCAAGACATAGTAATAATGTTTCTTTCCATATGTATAGTATAGATCGCTTTCTTATTCGTTATCTACTTATATCTTGTTTAGACCTAATGGGAGAGGCGTCTAGGTCGGCGGCAGAACCTACAAGAGACTTTCATTAGTTCTCATCTCCTATTTTGCAGAGCCCTCACGGAGCGCGGCGGTGCAGAATCGCTACAAGGGTATAGCGCCCTAGATAGTGATCTCAGGCTCTAAGTCACTGTGTATAGAGTGGATATACTTTTTATATTTTGGAGCGAACTTATAGAGCTTTATTTTGAGAGGTGTAAATGTAAAATTATATAAAGATTCGTGAGAATATACATAAAATTAAATGTTTAGTTAAATTTACTTTTTTCGCTATGTGATATCTTCTTTATACCATACTGTATGATTGTATTTCTCGCTAAAATTCATACACTGGCTTTGTGTACACCTTAGGCGGACTCTGTATGTTCGGCGGGCTTGTACGTGTTCCCGAACCGACCAAATTGACAGTCTTGAGATGTGAAAGGGAGAGAAAGATAGATTGGAATACTATTGGTAGTAAACGGACTCCATTACCACCTATTTATTTTTTATGATGTAGTTTTCAAAACGACGATCGACATCATTAAATATGATCTAGACCATTTAAATTATCAAAAAATTATATTTCATGTCTTTTTGATATTCTTTTTTTGTTCATCAAGTAGACATAAAAATAAACGGTTAAGAATAAATATTTTTCAAAAAGTGATGATAGGAGTATTATAATCAAGATCAAGAGTATAGATCTTAGTTTAAATAATTTTAAATTTTTTTAAAAATAAATTTAAGTAATTCAATTTTTTTTATACTATAAATGAGCAAACGGCTCATATCTATCATTAAAATTATAAATTTTACATCACTTTAATCATTAGATTAATAATATTAAAAAAATTTAAAATTTAAAATTTAATTTTTTTTAATAATTTAAATTATATTTAATAATATTGATCATTAATTTAGAAGTTCCCTCCCGAAAACAAATCAATAGCAAATCCGCTTACTATTGATAGTATTCATGTCCAAATCTCTCACTTTCTCTGTACATAATATATATTCACCAAAGCAAAATCTGCTTTGGTTTGCAGTCAACACGCAGCTGGTTTCCATTATAGGTCAACGGGGAATGTTCGCGACAAAATCGGACACGTGGCGCGCAACGGAGAAACCTCAACAAAATAAACGGGCGGCGCTTGGTGACGGAGAAAACCGCCGAAAACCGACTACCGTCCCGTTAATCTCAGCCTTACACGTGGCAGTTAATCCCCTAACCTGCCAAGTTAAGTCACGTCTACGTTATCTTCGTCACTTCATTTTTAAAAAAGCTGTGTTTTGTCCGGTTCAACGCCCCACGAGAGTTGGAATTTATTGCGTGGACCGTGGTTCACTGTGGACCGCGCAACTAAACTCATCACGGTGTCTTTTGTTATAAAATGAATGGTAAATTACACTTTGGAGTACACAAATCATATGACCCCTGATATTTTAATTCTCAAATTTTAATATATTATAATTTTTTATTTAAATTTTTTAAATTAATATAATTAAAATTTATAATTTAATTTAGCTGACTAAATATTAATAATACGTGGATATAAAAATAATATAAAATTATTGTAATTGATAAAAGAACAATAATTAAGATGCTATATAATTTCTATATCACAAATTTATTAATATTTAGTTCATTAATTTTATTATAAAATTTAATTATAATAATTTTAAAAACTAAATTAAAAATTATAATAAAAGAAAATTTAAGAACTGATGTATCAATTAAGCGTACCAAAAGTGTGACTCACCCTAAAGAGAACTGAAACAATTAATGTTTTTCTGTTCCCAATTAACACGAGACATTAATATATTCTCAAACAAGCGTGACACATTTACTACATGCATAAATCAATAAGATTAGCTTCTGCGACAACACATTAATCGTTTATTAAAACAACATTCCCAAGGATCCCTAGTGTTTGTAAAAATATAATAATTAACGCCCGATTAAACTTAAATGAATATATATATAATTTATCTGAAGTATAAATTATTTTGAATCGGTTATATAATTTTTTAAAATTTTAATTTTACTATCTAATATTTTAATTTATTTAATTTAATTGTACTTTGACTTTAAATTTAAGTTATTTATTTATTTTTATAAATTTAGAGTTGCAAGAATTACATTAACAACTAGATGTATAAAAAGAAACGGCGTATTTATATTATGAATTCATAGTGCCGTTGACTTTTTCAAACAAAACAAATTAAAAACTTAGATAGTAAAATTTAAAATTTGAAAGGTTAGATATTCAGTTAAATTCAAAATGGTCTATAGTTTAGATAAATTATGTATATTTTTATCTATAACTTATAACACTTAATGTGATGATCCGGATCTTCGCGGAGCTTTTGCTGTGTGTTCAGGAACTTCTGGAGGCCCTTGATGTGTGATAGAGATGGTTGCGCGCAAATCAAACCTCAGGATTGGATCCAACGCGAAATTTAGATCAAGTTTACCTATCCGGATGCCTTCGGCGAATTTTAGAAGTGGAATTTGGAAAAACAGACATCGGATTTGGAATCAGCGTGTGAAAACGATAAAAATCGACTATTTACTTATATTTTTCGGAGTCCGGACGCCCTAAAACGGATTTTAGGGCTAGGGTTACTATTCTGGCCCGCCGGACAGCGCCGGTGGCGGCGGAGCAGGCTCGGGTAGGCGCGGGCGCGGCCGCGGGCAGGCTGGTCCACGGCCAGGCCCGTGCACTGGGACCAGGGAGTTGAGGGACAGCCACGTGGCAGCCCAGGATTGACTGGGCTGCGTCGGGGCGGCACCACGTGGCGGCTGCTGATTGGCCAACAGGATCCGGAAGACCCGGCGCGTGGACCACGCATGGACTACGACCCGCCACGTGGCGCGCTCCCATTGGCGGGCGCCAGCCGCCGGGCGTGCACCGGGCACACGGAGCAGCGGAAGAGGGACACATGGCGCGATCAGGGAGTTTCGGGCGCTCGACGTGGAGGCGTTGGATGGCCGCCATGTGGATTCGGGTGCGCACAGTAACTTCCGGGCGCCCGAATCCAGCCCATTGACCCGAATCTTGGTCTTTTTTGATTTCAGCCATAAATAGGCCATTGTGGACTAGATTTGAGGGCTTTCTGAGATCTGATTTTTGAGCCGTTTTTGATAGTGAGCTTCTTCTTCGAGTCTTCTTTGCTTCTTGGGGATTTCGAGAATTTTTGGAAATCGTTTGATATTTTTCCCTATCCGATCTTGCGAGTTGCGCCGTTCCTTCGACATCGGTCTTTTCCGTCGGCTCTTCGTCTGTGAGCTCCCCCGAGCTGATCTCTTAAAATTTTTCACCAATTTTTGCGGCAGCGTTTTAACGACAGGTAGGCATTCGATTTTGGTATACATTGCTTTTCTCCCTTTTGAGTTTTTATGGGAGTTCTTACAACATCTTTAGACCCCATTTTTCTGCAACACTATTTTGGAAAGCGGAGGAGTAATCTTGCATTTTCTTGGGCTACAGTTGTCGGAACTGAAAATTTAAGGACTCGTTTCACATCTACACTTCGCGAGGATCGCAACTGTATTTTTCTTGGAATTTTTGGAAGGCATTTCACAGGAGGTAATTACATGTTTTGTGGATAGATGTGCGATAAGGTTACTGTTTTGAATGATTTGAGCTTACCGAGATGTTCGGCTTATATCTCAGTGACCGGGAGGAGTTTTCTGACGATTTTTGGTGCGTTGGAACCGTGTGAACCTGAGGAACACTCATGTTCAGTTTCAGCTTTGTCAGACTTTGGATTAGCAAGTTCCAGGTGGGTTGCTTTTTCCTCCAAAACTTGCGGGCGACATACTAATTCTATGGCGTAGTATGCATGTGCATGATAAGTAGAGTACTCCTTTTGTGGACCGGGATGCAAGCATGATTAAATTAGTAAATTGATTATTTCTTGTGATAACGAAATATTGGAACCTTGACTAGCACCCCGTCATATGTTTGCATGTATTTAACCAGACTATTAGAGAACCCTCATTTGGGCTAGATTCTTTTATGCTCTAGACATCCTCACTTTACATTCTATCCCTGGACATAATATTTTCCTCGCCCGGTTAGTGGGCCGAGGGGTCGGGATTTCTTTTAGTGTAGGATGCATGTTGCACTCGTGCTTGGGGGCCGAGTGGAGTCTTGTAGCTGTGGCTAGTCTTGTACTGGTGTCGGGAGCAGTTTAAGTAAACGATGGTCCCGGGTTGTCGAGTTTTCTCTGATCTGGTTGTCGTCACTGTGTTCGTGGAAGTAGTGTACTGGTGATAGCAGGACCCTTAAACCCAGACTGTTTAGGACACACACATGATTTCAGTAAAGCTATGTTTTCCTTTCGAATTTTGAAAGATCGCCGAAGCCTGTTCTTGTTTGATTGGGTGAGGGCATTATCCCTTCGGGGTTGGGAAATAAAACTTGTTTTAACTAATTTTGTTAAAAGAACTAAAATTTATTAAATTGGACTTCTCAAATCAAGAATGGTTTTCGGTAATAACTGTCATCTTTTCTTGTAAACTTTCTCAACCGAGGGAGTTTGAGTGATCTGGGATCAAGGGGCTGCTTCCATATTTTGGGACGAAAACTACGGGGGCTATGCCTAGAACCTGTTCTTGTTTGATAGGGTTGTAGGTGCTAGTCTCCCGAAACTTTCAGATCCTGCTTGGTTCCTCAGGATGTTTTACCGAGGGAGTTAATTTTCCTGAACTGTAAGGGGTTGAGAACTTCGAAAGGTTTAGTCTGTTGTCTGTTCTTGTTTGATTAGGATTCTAGGCACCGGCCTATCGGGATTCTCGGACCTTTACGGTGTCGGTCAGTTCTGTGTCATCTGTGAGTTGGGTGTTATGTTTTGGGAGCCGTTTGGGTTGACGGTGGTCCCGAGCTGTGGAGTGTCTTTGGCAGATATTGTTAGTGTGGAGTTATTATTGTCGATCTGATTGATCATGGATTTGGATTATAGTCTGTATGAGCCATATTGAGCTCGACAGAGATGTGCAGATATTTTCCTCGGTGGGGTCGCGCCCCTCGAGTGCCGCTCTGGAGCTAGGCCTGTTACTTATCTTTTACTTCTTGTCGACGCAGTCCGAGTGGGACCGCCTACGTAATTCCCGTCCCAGTGGGGATGTGTGGTAGTAGGTTGGCGCAGGTTTGACTGGACCCTACGTGGCAGTCAGTGTAATTGAGTTGATTGAGTATTTTGGGTTAGAGTCGATGCATCATTTTCATCTGTATCACCCATTGAGCACTATAGATAGAGGCATGGTAGCAGTAGAGTTTATTTCCTGCTTACTTACCTTTCCATATAGTATTGTTATCTTATGCTTCTAGTAGACTTAGTGGGCAGACCGTTGGTCTTGGAGACGGTACCTACTGAGAACTACGTGACGGTGTACTTCTCACACCCTCTGTTTGTGACAGATTTTCCAGAGGCATCTACCCCCGTTCCTACTCCTGTTACTGCACCTACTGATCGAGGTAAGGGAGTCGCGAGCTAGTTTCCTACATGTCCTTGGAGTGTAGTGGTACCTTTCTTTTGGAAGCTTTGTAGTACAGTCTGCTGGATTATTGTAGATAGTTACTTTTGAGAGTTTTATTTTGAGAGACTCATGTTTGTGAGGTTCAGATCTGTACTATTTGGAGTTGTATATTTATATTTCAGTAGTTTATTTTACAGCTCTGATATTTGTATAGTTGTAGTATTATCTTTTGCAGGTTAGACGCTTCGTCTATGCGGGGCTTCTCGTATGGGCAGCGGATATGTTAGCGAGCCCGGGTTGCAGTCTCGACTCCGGGGCGTGACAGATTAGAGTGGTATCAGAGCCTAGGTTGTAGGTCATGGTGGACTTAGAAATCCTAGGCTTGTGGTTGGATCCTAGGATGACTACGTGAGAGCCGTGGCTTGTTGTGAGAGTCCTGATTGAGTCTTTACCTCTCCCAAGAGACGGGATGAGTGATTTTGCTTGTTTATCCTCTTAAAGTGGTTATGTTGGCTACAGACGACATAATGCTTTAGGTTGGGTAACATGTCTTAGACTTTTGCCTGATCGGGTCGAGTGGCTGTTGTGTCCTGATGTTTGTTATTGTTGTAGTGGACTACGATGCCTCCGAGACATCGTGTAGCAACGAGGGCACATCCTGCATCAGATGAGGAGCCTAAGCAGCGGGAGGCAGAGTAGATAGAGCAGAGAGAGGTCTAGGAGTTACAGGCCCAGATGGCACAGATGTCGGAGACCATGGACCGGATGATGAGCCTGTTGGAGTAGAGGGCATAGCCAGTTGCAGCACCGCCTGAGCGTTCTTTGGCACCTTCTTCCGCTGCAACGACACCCCCAGTTGTACCAACGACACCGGCAGCCCCTATTGCACCCATTACCAGTGGACAAACGTCCAGGCCAGCGGTACAGTTGACACATGCGGAGTCGAGGGAGGTGGTAGATTGCTTGATGAAGTTCCGCCAGTTTTACTCGCCTCGTTTCACTGGGCGGAGTTTGGAGCCGTGGGAGGCAGAGTCGTGGATCACGGCTATGGAGCGACTTTTTGAGAGCCTTTTCATTGAGGAGCAGTTTCAGGTTCTTTTGGCGACAAACTTTTTGGAGCACAATACCTAGGCTTGGTGGTGCCGAGTGCGACCTGTCGGTCTGCCTGGGACCCAGCTGCTTACCTTGGTAGAGTTCCACAGCCTTCTTCTTGGGGCCTTCTTTCCCAAGAGTGTCAGACAGAGGTTGGAGGAGGAGCTGAAGAACCTCCGGCACGGAGGCCGTTCTGTGCAGAAGTATATTGTGGATTTCAACCGGTTGCTGGACAGCGTACCACGCACGGCCAGGGATGAGGCGCACCGGATTTACATGTTCCAGCGGGGCTTGCGTCGAGACATCTACTAGTTTGTTCGGTCAGGTAGAATACAGACCTTGGATGCCTCGATGGAGTAGGTGCTTTATGTGGAGCGAGGAAATAAAGTTATGACCGAGAGGAACGCAGCCCCAGGTGGGAGTTCGGGCGTGAAGCTCCCAGCACCTAATGATGAGGGACGGGCGAGTAGGCAGGAGCCTCCGAGACCTTCGCGATTTCACCTTGAGAGTCGTGGGTTTCAGAGGCGCAAGAGATCTGGTGGACCCCAGTAGCAGCCGCAGTATCAGCATCATCAGCAGTCTCAGCAGTAGTATCCCCGACAGTAGCATTATCAGCATCAGCGACAGGATCGGTGTGTTATCTGTGGTGGGCCACATTCGCCGTCATAGTGTGATCAGAGACAGGGACGGTGCTTCCTATGCGGAGAGTTAGGACATTTCAGAGCAGTATGCCCCCGAGCAATTTTGTCAGTGCGACTATCGCTATAGCTCCTCCCTTGCCTGTTCAGGAAGCGGGAGCCCCTCCGATTTACTGCCAAACAGATAGGGCTACGACGTCGAGACAGACGGAATGACGACCTTCAGCACCCAGTGGGCGGATTTATGCAGCCCAGGTGGAGGACACCCCGGCAGTGGATCGTGTCATCGCAGGTACAATTTTACTTACAGTTGGTTGAACTAAAGCATTTTGGTACCGTCGCATTTCCTACATGTGTTAGTAGTGCATTTGCATCTCTACATGGATAAGAGATAGGATTATTACTACATGTATTAGTGGTTTAGATTCCTGATCATATTCTGCGAGTAGAGGAGATTTGTGGAGCATGATCAGTGCAGTGGAGACTTGGGATTATACTGGCAGACGTGACGGTTTAGTAGCAGCCCCAAGACTTTGGTCGAGCGCACAGGATGGATCGATTGGCGCGGCATCATGCGACGACTAATTGAAGGATGAGAACAGTAACCTTTCCGCGAGTTGGACAGGAGGAATTCAATTTCACAGGCTGCCAAAGTACCCTTCTTACAGCAATGGCTTCAGCGGCAATGGACAGATGCCACCACTAGAGTAGATGAGACGTTAAGGCTTAAGGATGTGTCCCTAGGAGGTCGTAGTAGATAGTAGCATTCATTTGTACAACCTCAGCAGGAACAACTTCAACACTTCTCTCCCTTTTTCTCGTCTTTACGCCGAAGCTCACAAACGGGACGAAAACTTCGAAAGGCTACTCCAGAAATAGAGACAGTGCCCGAACCTGTTCTTGTTTGATTGGCGCGAAGGCACCGGCCTTTCAAAATTTTTAGACTTTTCGTTATTTTCGGCTGCTTTCTAAATAGAGAGTAAGGGTTGATGACGTTCCTGATGTTGGGGCCTTTACCTTTCTTGGATGGTTGTGAGGGTATACTTTGAGTCGTTTTGGACGAGTTGGTATCGAGGGTTTGATTTTGGAGTTCATTGCTTTTTCCCCGCGATTTGTTGGAATCCCTGTGTTTTCCACGTCCTAGCACAAAGGTGATATGTTTTGGATCCCTCGCCCGTGATTGACTCACTCCACTTGAGATCTGTGAGTGTTTGGAGTATGAGGGACGTCGTTGCGAATTCTGGCTCGTGAGATGAGGGAATTGCGCAACCAGGCTATGCCGTACTTGTTGTTGTTGAGGAAAAGTTACGGGGAACGAGTGACGATTTGTTAGCTGATGACGATGATGATGGATACCCACCATTCTGTTTGAGACGTTGTCGAGGTTTGTTAGTTTCGAAGATGAAACTTTCTTTTAGTAGGGGAGGATGTGATGATCCGGATCTCCGCGGAGCTTTTGCTGTGTGTTTAGGGGCTTCTGGAGGCCCTTGATGTGTGATGGAGATGGTTGCGCGCAAATCAGACCTCAGGATTGGACCCAATGCAAAATTTGGATCAAGTTTACCTATCCGGATGCCTTCGACAAATTTTAGAAGTTGAATTTGGAAAAACAGACATCTGATTTGGAATCAGCGCGCGAAAATGATGAAAATCGACTATTTACTTGTATTTTTCGGAGTCCGGACGCCCTAAAACGGATATTAGGGCTAGGGTTACTGTTCCGGCCGGCCGGGCAGCGCCGGCGGCGGCGGGAAGGCGGTGGAGCGCGGCAGGGCGGGCTCGGGCAGGCGCGGAGGCGCGGGCATGCTGGTCCACGGCCAGGCGCGTGCACCGGGACCAAGGAGTTGGTGCACAGCCACGTGGCAGCCTAGGATTGGCTGGGCTGCGTCAATCGCGACGGCGGGGAGGCGCCATGTGGCAGCTCCTGATTAACCTACAGGATCCAAAAGACTCGGCGCGTGGACCGCCACGTGGACCGCGCGTGGACGACCGCGTGGACCGCGTGTGGACCGCGACCCACCACGTGACGCGCTCCCATTGGCGGGCGCCAGCCGCCGGGCGTGCACCGGGCGCACGGAGCAGCGGAAGAGGGACACGTGGCACGATCAGGGAGTTTCAGGCTCTCGATGTGGAGGCGATGGATGGCCGCCACGTGGATTCGGGCGCGCACAGTAACTTCCGGGCGCCGGAATCCAGCCCATTGACCCGAATCTTGGTCTTTTTGGATTTCAGCTATAAATAGGCCATTGTGGACTGGATTTGAGGGCTTTCTGAGATTCAATTTTCAAACCATTTTTGACAGTGAGCTTCTTCTTTGAGCCTTCTTCGCTTCTTGGGCTTTTGGAGAATTTTTGGAGATCGTTTGATATTTTTCCCTACCCGATCTTGCGAGTTGCGCTGTTCCTTTGACATCGGTCTTTTCCGTCGGCTCTTCGTCTGTAAGCTCCCCCGAGCTGATCTCTTAAATTTTTTCACCGATTTTTGCGATACCGTTTTCACGACAGGTAGGCATTCAATTTTGGTATACATCGCTCTTCTCCTTTTCAAGTTTTTATGGGAGTTCTTGTAGCATCTTTAGACCACCTTTTTCTGCAACACTGTTTTGGACAGTGGAGGAGTAATCTGGCATTTTCTCGGCCTATGGTTGTCGGAACTGGGAATTTAAGAACTTGTTTCGCATCTACACTTCACAGGGATCGCAACCGTATTTTTTTTAGAATTTTTGGAGGGTATCTTGCAGGAGGTAATTACCTATTTTATGGACAAATGTGCGATAAGGTTACTGTTTTGAATGATTTGAGCTTATCGAGATGTTCGGCTTATATCTCTGTGACCGGAAGGAGTTTTCTGACGATTTTTTGGTGCGTTGGAACTGTGTGAACCTAAGGAAAACTCATGTTTAGTTTCAGCTTTGTCAGACTTTGGATTAGCGAGTTTCAGGTGGGTTGGTTTTTCCTCCGAAACTAGCGGGCGGCATACTAATTCTATGTCGTAGTATGCATGCATGATAAGTAGAGTACTCCTTTTGTGGACCGGGATGCAAGCATGATTAAATTAGTAAATTGATTATTTTTTGTGATAACGAAATATTGGAACATTGACTAGCACCCTGTCATATGTTTGCATGTATTTAACCAGACTAGTAGAGAACCCTCATTTGGGCTAGATTCTTTTATGCTCTAGACATCCTCACTTTACATTCTATCCCTGGACAGTGTTTTCCTCGTCCGGGTAGTGGGCCAAGGGGTCGGGATTTCTTTTAGTGTAGGATGCATATTGCACTCATGCTTGGGGGCCGAGTGGAGTCTGGTAGCTGTGGCTAGTCTTGTACTGGTGTCGAGAGCCGTTTGAGTAAACGGTGGTCCCGGGTTGTCGAGTTTTCTCTGATCTGGTTGTCGTCACTGTTTTCGTGGCAGTAGTGTACTGGTGATAGCAAGACCCTTGAACCCAGACTGTTTAGGACACACACATGATTTCAGTAAAGCTATGTTTTCCTTCCGAATTTTGAAGGGTCGCCGAAGCCTGTTCTTGTTTGATTGGGTGAAGGCATTATCCCTTCGGGGTTGGGAAATAAAACTTGTTTTAACTGATTTTGTTAAAATAACTAAAATTTATTAAATTAGGCTTATCAAATTAAGAATGGTTTTCTGTAATAACTGTCATCTTTTTTTGTAAACTTCCTCATCCGAGGGGGTTTGAGTGATCTGGGTTCAAGGGGCTGTTTCCATATTTTGGGTGAAAACTATGGGGGCTGTGCCTAGAACCTGTTCTTGTTTGATAGTGTTGTAGGTGCTAGTCTCCCGAAACTTTCGGATCCTGCTTGGTTTCCTCAGGATGTTTTACCGAGGGAGTTGATTTTCCCGAACTGTAAGGGGTCGAGAACTTTGAAAGGTTGAGTCTAGAGTCTGTTCTTGTTTGATTAGGATTCTAGGCACCAGCCTATCGGGATTTTTGGACCTTTATGGTGTCGGTCAGTTCTGTGTCATCTGTGAGTTGGGTGTTCTGTTTTGGGAGCCGTTTGGATTGACGGTGGTCCCGAGCTGTGGAGTGTCTCTGGCAGATATTGTTAGTGTGGAGTTATTGTTGTCGATCTGATTGATCGTGGATTTGGATTATAGCCTGCATGAGCCATATTGAGCTCGATAGAGATGTGCAGATATTTTCCTCGGTGGGGTCGCGCCTCTCGAGTGCTGCTCCGGAGCTAGGCCTGTTACTTATCTTTTGCAGCTTGTCGACGCAGTCCGAGTGGGACCGCCTACGTAATTCCCGTCCCAGTGGGGATGTGTGGTTGTAGGTTGGCGTAGATTTGACTGGACCCTACGTGGCAGTCAGTGTGATTGGGTTGACCGAGTATTTTGGGTTAGAGTCGATGCATCATTTTCATCTGTATCACCCATTGAGCATTATAGATAGAGGCATGGTAGCAGTAGAGTTTATTTCCTGCTTACTTACCTTTCCATATAGCATTGTTATCTTATACCTCTAGTAGACTTAGTGGGCAGACCGTTGGTATTGGAGACGGTATCCACTGAGAACTACGTGACGGTGTAGTTCTCACACCCTCTGTTGTTGACAGATTTTTCAGAGGCATCTACCCCCGTTCCTACTCCTGTTGCTGCACCTGCTGATCGAGATAAGGGAGTTGCGAGCTAGTTCCCTACCTGTCCTTGGAGTGTAGTGGTACCTTTCTTTTGGAAGCTTTGTAGTGCAGTCTGCTGGATTATTGTAGATAGTTACTTTTGAGAGTTTTATTTTGAGAGACTCATGTTCGTGAGGTTCAGATCTGTACTATTTGGAGTTGTACATTTATATTTCAGTAGTTTATTTTACAGCTCTGATATTTGTATAGTTGTAGCATATCTTTTGCAGGTTAGACGCTTCGTCTATGCGGGGCTTCCCGTATGGGCGACGGATCTGTTAGCGAGCCCGGGTCGCACTCTCGACTCCGGGGCGTGACACTTAAAAATCTATATATTGAAACTTATAATTTAAATAATTATTATCTAATGTAGTGTAGCAACAAACAACAATTTAACTTTTCTAATTATCTATTAACTGCATAATAAATATCCTGAACTTACAATTCATATATATAGACTATTGATCTGAGGTAGATTGCATCAAATATTTGAATTTTAAGATTTTTAGGATGTGTTTTAAAAAATTCTAAATGTGCTTTATTGTAGTGTTCTGGAGCTTAGTAGCTAGGTCTGGATATAGTATTGTGACGCACTAATTTTTTAGGAGGTCATCCATCCTAGAACTACTCTAACTGTAGCACACTTAACCCTCTTAACCTCTTGAACCTAACTACTATCCAAAATGCTATAGTCGGATTAAGAGATTTAGTCCTATTTATATCTTATATATAGGACTAATTCAAATCCTAGAGGTGTCACATTCTCTCACTTCTTAAGCCCTGACATCCTCGTCAGGCTCAGACACACTCATAATTATCAAGCGATGTGAGACTCGTCTCGCTAGCCTTAGTTGACCTTGTTGGGAGCTGCATTCCACCCACAACGATCATTAACCGAGGAGCCAAGCTCTACTCGCTATATAATCTTGGCTCAGCAGAGACTCATTTCACAATTTCGGCTGGTGATTGTCTCTTGATACCAACCGTGACGCCCCAACTTCCCAAGGGATCACCCATCCTAGAACTACTCTAGCTCTAGCATGCTTAACTCTCTTAACCTTTTAGCCCTAGCTACCACCCAAAATGCTATAGCCGGGTTAAGGGGTTCGGTCATATTTATACCTTATATATAGGACTAATCCAAATCCTAGGGGTGTCACAGGTAACTAGTCGATATGTCGGTAGAGTGTCAGACCAACTTGAGGCCGTTGTAGCATGAAATGGACGTGAAAACAGACTTGAAACATCGAAAACTGTTAGAATTAAAGTTTTGGAAACTTTCGGACGCCCAGAAGATCTTTTAGGCGCTTAGATGTATTGTGCAGTTTTGATGTGATTTCGAACCCTACCTTTTCGGATGCCCAGAAGTACTGTAACATCCCAATAGTGAGTTGGTAAAGGTTTCACCATTGGATCGACAAGTGTATACTGTGGGTTATGGGATCCAAGTATCTAAAATAGGAAAAAAATCAAGGGGGGTAAATAGGTGCAAACAATAAAACTTAAAAATTTTTACGTAAAAATAACCCAATGCGGAAAATAAAAAGAGTACGCAAGATTTTACGTGAAAAACTCTAATCCAGGAGTAAAAAACTACGGGTCCGATCACACAAAAAAATCCACTAAGATTAAAATATGTACAAGGTGATATAACGCAAACCTACGACTCAACCTTTTCCATACGCTCCAAGTAGATCTTCTCCGCTCGTCCTCAACGCTTATCGATCACACGAATCGCGTCCAACTTCGAATCCGCGAAGTCCAACCTCGAATCCGCGAAGTCCAACCTCGAATCCATGGTCGTCACCAATGTAGCATGTATATATCGATCACATGAACGTGCCTAACTCCGAATCCACGAAGTCGTAA
This sequence comes from Tillandsia leiboldiana, assembly GCA_029204045.2. Lineage (NCBI taxonomy): Eukaryota > Viridiplantae > Streptophyta > Magnoliopsida > Poales > Bromeliaceae > Tillandsia > Tillandsia leiboldiana. The sequence continues at coordinate 11,516,523 of CM055078.1, read as the reverse complement.
CCTTGAATCCACAAGGCCTTCACCGAATCCATGGTCTTCGCGCGAATCCACGCGCCGATGTTCCTTCCAAAACTCGTTGATCGTTTATTGGTGATGGTGATTTTGAATACTTAGAAAATCATAGATAGACAAAAAAAACACCGTTTAAGTATTCATCAATTTGATTCTTGCAAAAGAATAATGAGTTGAAAAACCCAAGAATCAAATCGATAAATATAGAAGAAGAAACCTAAGTTAGAACGTGTTTTTTCTTTCTTCTCTATATGTAGATTATCCTAAAATAAAATCTCTAGGGTTTATTTATAGGTTAGAAGCCTTAGAGATAAGATAAGAATAAAAAACTGATTATAAATGAATTTTTTCGGTTCACGGTCCGGACTGGATTCACGACGGTCCGAACTATCGTAAAAATTCCAAAAACAATGGTTCAGGATTCAGACTGGAATTGGTCTGATCCGGACTATTTCATGCGAAAAAAGAATTTTAATGTTCGGGGTCCGGACTGAAGTGGGTCTGATTCGGACCGAAAATTCGCATGAACCAACCTATGTTCGGGGTCCGAACTGAAGCCTATCGGATCTGGATCCAAAACATCCAAAAGTCCAGTTTTTTATTTTTAAGACATAGAAAATATTCTAAGTGCTTATAATATAATAGAATGAATTCAAATCACAAAAAATATTTAATTAAACGTATCCGATCATTATGGATTCATTCTTCTTGAGATTAATGTCATTGTTCTTCAAGTCTTCATCTTCAATCTTCAAGACTCCAACCAACTTTACGAAATTCGCCAACACATAACCATAACAATCTCCCCCTTGTTGGGTTATATGTAATAAGGATCTAAATAGGGGAAAAAACACCTAGAGGGGGGTGAATAGGTGTAAACGTATAAACACTCAAAAATCGTTGCGATAAAAACCCAATGCGGAAATAAAAATAACTTGCAAAATTTTTACGTGGAAAACTCCATCACCGGAGTAAAAAACCACGGGACCGATAACACGGCAGAAATCCACTAGAATTAAAACACGTACAAGGTGATTTACCGTACACACTTACGACTCAACCTTTTCCATACGCTCCTAGAGGATCTTCTCCGCTCGCTCCGCGACGCTTCTCGAATCCACGATCTGCGCCCAACGCCGAATCCACGGCGTCCAACGTCGAATCCACGACGTCCGACCGAGTCCACGGTCTTCACCCAATAGCACCCTTCGAATCCACGAACGTGCCTCGCTCCGAATCCACGAGAGCGGTTGAACCTTGAATCCACAAGGACACGCGAATCCACGCGCCGATTTTTGGGGTAAATCGTTGTTTTTGGTGGTGATGATCCGCCGAATACTTAGATCAAAGATAGATCGGAAATACCATCTAAGTATTCATTAGTTTGATTCAACTCAAGATGTGAGTATGAAAACCTAGAATCAAACTAATCAATATAGATGAAGAAACATAGAGTATTCTCTAATGATTTCCTTTCTTCTCTATATGTGGATCTAGAACCGTATAAAATAAGATATGAATATGACGGCTATCTGGATTAACCCTAGAAAAAGAGTCATAGGGTCTATTTATAGGTTAGAAACCCTAGGAAGGAGATAAGAATAAAAAACCTACCATTTCTGGAAATTTTGCGGACGGCGATCCGGATCGGATTAGCTGTGATCCGGATCGTCGTAACGAGTCAGGCAATTCCAGAAAAACGAAGGTTCGGGATCCGGATCGAAGTGCTTGATCCGGATCGTTCATACAGTTCACCAAACATCAACGTTCGGGATCCGGATTGCGAAGCCTGATCCGGATCGTTCAAGAAAAATGGTAAACTCAGTGTTCGGGATCCGGATCAAGAGAGGCTACGATCCGGATTGAACTGGTGTATGAACGAACCACCTTCGGGATCCGGATTGAACAACCTGATCCGGATCCTGAACATGTCCCAAGTCCAGTTTTTGATTTTTATGCAATGAAAGATTCTTTCAAGTGTTTCTACACTACAAGAAGTATTCGGATCACACAAAATCTTTAGTTAAACATACCTGATCCTTTTGAATTCTTCTTTCTTGAGATTGAGTTAAATGATCCAACTTTCTTCACCTTCAATCTTCAAGACTTGAAACTTTCACGAAACTACGCCAACTCAAAATCCGTAACACCCCTTTGGTGGTTTCGTGACAAAACATACAATACTCAAAAACAAAGAAAATCGATTTTTGTTGCAATCACAAAATAACAAAAATACGCATGAACGATCCAAATAAAATGTAATACAAGAGATAAAACTTCTAATACTGACTCTGGACTTAAACACAATTAGGAGTCTTCAATTTTTGTACTCTCTACAAAAAAAAATCTTGACAAAAAAATTCATTAATAACACAAGAATTTAATCAAGAAGCAACCATAGAGTTTACATTCAAATTGACATTAGACATGCACAAGTATAAACATTCAAGTTCTCATGTCAGAATATTCATCAAGTTTAGAATGTCAAAGTTCTAAAACATAATGTCACAGTTAAAAAATATTACCTGTTCTCATACCTTTTCATGTTTCTCAAGTTCTTTTTTGTTAGTTGTTAGTCGAGAGGGTTAGAATATTAAAGTCCAAAAATAGTTAGTAAGTTCCTCTCAACTCAAGTCACAGTTATCTCCTCCTTTTTGTTAGAAATAGCCAAACAAAGTACCAAAGGGAGGATAAGATGCATATGATGTAAATGAAAATAGATGCATGCACTAAGAAAAGGAAAAAAATGTCAGTCACTTGAAACAAAAATTAATCTTATCCAGATTCTCCGTCAGAACTACAACATTCGAGCTTGTTGAAAATTGCCTTGACCAACTTCGATAACTTCGAATACTTCTTTTTCAGTTCATGTTGGTCAGCCGTAATTCGCTGCAAGTTCAAAGAAATTCTTTCTTGTTCTGAAGAGAGGCCCTGTTGTTCACGATAAATTGATGTAACAGAGGCGTCGTCTTCTAATGTGTCAAAAACTGGTGGTGCTGCTGGAGTAGGTGCTGGTGGTGCAACTGGTGTAGGTGGTGATGCCGAAGGTCTTGTGGCTCTTGGAGGAGTAGGTGTATCATCCGGTTGTCGAGGAAGAGACTTTACAACAGTAGAATCATTTATAGTTTCCAAACTGTGCTGGTAACTCGACGAACGAGTGTCAATCCTGAAGCGTCGAAATATCCTCATTATGATTAAGGGGAACGAAAGTCTCTTCGTCGAATGTGGATTCTCCACATATCGAGTCATCCTTGTTTAGATGATATATGTAATGTTTATATTCAATCCCTGAGCCTCCGCGGGATGTCCCAAAAGATACAAAAATAATATTTGATCCCATCTAAGAACCTTCGTCTGCATGTTCGGAAGAATATTGTAACAAACAATAAAATTCAAAAACCCTGTACTCGGGTCAAAGCTCTTTAGAAAATACAGAATTTCCTACCGACCGAGTATCCAGCATGCATATCCCATCTACTACCATTCTCGAGTCTACACTTGTAAGAACTTGACTATTCAAATAATGAAGTCCCGTCAACTATGGCTTTATCCCCAATACATCCGCGATTGTCTGTGGGGTGATTGTAAGGGACTTGTTTCGAACCTTTGTCCTGAATTCTATGGGTCCTCCTTCAGTCTCTTGAAGCTAATTCGCACACAAATAGAATGTCCTGACAAGATGGACACAAAATCTAGAAGATTCTGGAAAGTTGCAAATTTGTGATAACTCGACTTGATCAAAGAGAATCCAAAAAGTCGTGGAACGATCACGCAAATTCCCGACATTCACGTGTCGTTCACCGATGCACTCACGATTTTCAAAAGCTTTCATCCTCTGTGTGCCATTGTGGACAATATTTTCTTCCACGGGAGGTGGAGCACTCACAAGTGGCTCCTCAATCCGTATACCACCGGATTTCGTTTTCTTCCTAGCAACACTCTTTCTTTTGGTAGAAATAGATTCCATAGGGGCTTTCCCCTTTTCTACGACTGTTGCTAGTGATTTCCCTTTTGTTGAAGCTGGGGCTTTGCCCTTAGTGCCAGGTGATTCTTTGGCTGCTGCGGCTGCTACTTCCTTTGCTCCTTCAACAGTTTTATCCCACTCTTCTAATTTGGTCTCGGAATCGTCCAACGGAACAAATTTTGCTTCATCTTTATCCTTCCTGGCCCTTTTCAACTTGTTAGTTACTCTCGTGCTAACTAGGGCCGAGATGAAAACAATGACCCAACCAAACACCATCTTATATAAAGTTTGAAAAACTGTCCTGTGAGAGAGAACTAAAATTCACGTGAAAAAGATGTTTAATTCCAAAAATTTGAAAAATTATACCCAAACAATCTTTAAGTCATGTAGAAGCTAGAAAGAAAGATTTGTAAAAAAAATGACAAAAATAGATCAAATCCAAAATTTTCAGAAAATCCCTAAACATGCCCTAAATCCAAAATTTCAGAAATCGAAGCCTAAAAATCTGTTTAATTCATGAAGAATAGTTATAGAAAGGTATTCTAGGCATTCACAAGTCAATTTATGCAAAAAATTTCAGAGAAAATCATGAAAAATTGAGTACATGGCATGAATTTCATCTCGTTTTGAAGAAATAAGCATGAATAGTGCAAAAACCGAGATTAAGATATGAAAACTTACTTTGATTGATGCAAAAACAATTTGGAAGTGATCCAAGTTCTCTTGAGTTCTAGTGAGAGAAAGGGAGAAAGCTAAAACCGATTTAGAAGTAAGAAATAAAATCAAAGCCTTTTGTTTTTAATGTGCCATAGCGCCTAGTCCGGATCGGCTTAGGAAGTCAGTCCGGACTCGCTTCGTGCAAAAAATTCCAACTTTCGGGATCCGGACTGACTGACCCCAGTCAGGACTGACTGACCCCAGTCAGGAATGACTGCAACTTTTTCTTCAGAAAAATTCAGAAAAATTTCAAAAAATTCAGAAAAAGTATGTAAATATTCTTGCATATCAACTTTAAATAAAAAGTATCATTTCATATAAAAAAAATTAGATTATAAGAAATCTATCAAAATATCCCAAATTGTGAAATGAAAATTTATAAAAATTAAAACCTCTAAAGTTGAGCAAGTTTAAAACATCAATCACGATCTAATGAATAGTGAATTTATCAAATTATCAATTAAGCAAAAAAAATGAAGCACCAAGATCGAAAGATATTTGAAATCCCTAATAAGTTAGATAATTATGTCAATAAGTTTTAGGGAGTGGCTATTTGAGCATCTTTTAAAATTTCACCTTGTACCAAATTTGAAATTATTGAATGAATCATATTTCATTGAGCATTGATTAGTAAAGATAATCATTAACACCATACTTTTTAAACATGTGGTAGCTGCACACACTACTCGGACGACCGAGATGGTAACTCTTTCCTCCATGTGGTGTTAGTTTTCACACTCTACTAATGGATGCAACTCTTTCCACATTTTATGAGCATGAAAAACTATAAACTCCTCCTCAATTGGCTATTGATTATGTAAGATATTAAATATTCAATCAAAATTTGATCTCGTGTTCATATTTATTTCAATTATCAAATAAGATAAAAATAATATCAAGAGATCATTGAGTGAGGTAATAACTTTGATCAATTAAAGATGAAATAATTGATATAAATGATCATTGCATCAAATCAGTTATAATGATACCCAAATTATAATAAAATTCTCAAAATATGAAAAGATACAATTAAAGTCAATATAACTAATGTTCCGTTAATATTCTAAAATGCATATCTACAAACAAAAAGAACAAAAGCACAAAACGAAACCTATCTAAGCAATGGTTCAAAAATCATTTATGTAAAAGAAAGAATACCAATTGCTTTTCTCAAATGAATAAAACGTTTTTGATCCAAAGGTTTTGTCAAAATATCGGCTAGTTGATCATCAGTAGAAACATAAGAAATTTGAAGAGTGTTTGATTCAACTAGATCTCTCAAAAAGTGATATCTTAATTGTGGAGGCCCAAATCCCTGTGTTACCTGCCCACGTGGTCTGCGGCGAGAAAACACCTACTATTGGTGTATCAAGTGCGTAACGCGTCAAACGGTCGTGAAAAAGAAATTCAGCGCGCGAAAATGGTCAAAATAAGCTATTTGGGCTCACTGAGCTCAATCCGGAAGTGGGCTGGTCCACTGCCCACGGCGCGTGCACTGGGAGCAGCGGACGGTGCGGGTGGACGCGTGGCAGGCAGGGATTGGGCAGCGCGCCGTGCGGGTGGGTGCGTGGCTGGCGGGGGCAGATGGGGGCAGGTGGAGGTGGCAGGCGGGCAGGCGGCGTGCAGGGCACGCGGGGCCGCGTGGCGCCCCGCGGTTGGCTGGCGCAAACCGCTCCGCATGGGCGGGCGGGCCACGAAGCGCGGCCTGGTTGGCCGATGCCTGCTGTCACGTGGGCCGGGACACGCGGCGCACCTGGGACGATCCGGGCGCTGCGCGGATGGCCGCCGCATATCCGTTTCGGCGTCTGTTTCTTCCAGGCACCCAAAAACGTACCCCAAACCCAAAATTGGGTTTTTTCTAGATTTTTGCATATATATCGGCCCTTGGAGCCCCCTCTTTTGGTTTTTTGGAGTTTTTTTTTTGGGCCCTCTTCAACTGAGGCGTTTCTTCATCAAGTCCTCTACATTTCCAAGGATCCTTGGCATATTTGGAGGCCGTCACATTGACATTTTCCCCGACTCCGCGCACTTCGATGCTCCTTTGATTGTGGCCCTTTCCGTCGACGTTTCGTCTGCGGACTACCCCGAGTTGACCACTTGGAGTTTTTAGCCGATTCTTGGTGCGACGTTTTCACGAGAGATAGGTCTTCGATTTTGTTATTTACTATTACTCTCCATTTTGGGTTTCTATGGTGTATTTCGGAGCTTCTTTGTACCCCCTTTTTCTGCGGTATTTTCTGGACAACGGAGGAGTATTCTTGCTTTTTCTTGGTCTTCAGTTGGTGGAATTGGGAGTTTAAGGACTTGTTTCGCATCTAAGCTTCGAGAGTAATGCAGCCGTATTTTTTTTGGATTTTTTTGAGAGCTCTTCATAGGTGAGAATTTGCTGTTTTTGGGACTGTTGCGCAAAATAGTAAACACAGATTACTTTCATTGGGCCAAGAGGTGTAGAACATGTATTCTCGGTGGGTGAACCCACTAGGAACTATTCATAGTTCTCACACCACGTTTTGGTGACCATTTTATAGGGCCAGGTACATCCGGCGAGGCACTCGATAGGGGCAAGGGTCCGGCAGAGTAGCATACCTAATGTGTCTAGTAATCGAGTACCATTTTGTTTCCTCTTTGGAGTGAACATTGTATTGAGAGGAAAAAAAAAATTGTAACTATTTGTTATATGGTTTAAATGTTCATTTGAGTTATATTTCAGCTTTAATAGTAGTATTCATGTTAAAGTTGAATGTTTTAATTAGTAGTAAGTTTTACTCTGATATACTTGTTTGACTCATTGTGCTAATTATCGTTGAGATGATCGACCATTCCTTTTGAGTATGAAAAGGTCATGCCCGATTGACGGATCTGTTAACATGCCCGAACTAACCAAATAGGCGGTCACGGGGCGTGACAAATAACACGACCAAACAATACCCAATTAGGCGAAAGCAAGCGAGGGCACTTATTCTCATCTCTAGGTATCATGTTGTCGGCCACCAATATGACCTCCTCGAGTCAAGAATAGGTAACACCTCAAGTCCGTCTCTAACACCTATTAGAGACATACTATACTACTCAATCAATTTAATTCCACTCTCGCCACTTATCACAATTCGCGTCGTTAACGTCCCTAGATTCCTTACGTTTCCAAACCTAAGGTTCCTTAGGTCCACCTTAGACAACTTCTACGCTCTAATATCATATAATTTGTCACGCCCCGAGCCCGCCTATTTGGTTGGTTCAAGGAACGTGCGCAGACCGCCGAACGGGCAGAGTCTCCCATGTCCACCCAAGATGTGCCGATAGCCAAAGTATGAATTTCAACATGAAAATACATCATACAATCAAGCAGAGATGATATCACTGAACGAAAAATATAAACTTAACTAAACATTTAACTATTACATCATACATCACACAAATCCTCTATATATTACAATACATTCTAACTAAAATACAACCTCTACAAGTTCGTTCAAAATAAAATAAAATCCCTCTCTCAAAACATAGGGTGATCTATACCCGAGGCCACTATCTAGGACGTGATGCCCTTATTGCGATCCTATGCCACCATGCTCAGTGATAGCTCTACAAAATAGGGGGTGAGAACTAAAAGAAGTTCCTAGTGGGTTCGGCCCCAACTTGAGCGCCTCTCCCACTAGGTCTAATCAAGATATAAGTAGATAGATAAGGAAAACTGTGAATAATTATACTATGCAAGTAGAAAGAACACTATTCTATACATTGCCAATATGCATCCATGCCATACTCAACAGGACCCACTGTCTCATAACCCAATTATCATGCTCGCCCTAAGTTCAAGCCCAACTCACATCACCTGACCCATGGGGACTATCACCAATTTAGGGTCGTCTGCTGGGGAATATATCACAACCCCAATCGTGACACTCCGGAGTATACTGCCCCGAAGGAGCGACCTCCTCAAGTCAAAACAGACAATGTGAGTATGATCTCATCCTCTAATCTAGAGGACTCACCAAATCACATGGCACTATCCGAGGAATCAACCATCCCTAGTATAGTGCTCCGGCTTTCGCTAAAGTGGCAAAGTGACGGACAAGAGACCCTAAACATGTCTAAAATATGGGTAAAATGAGCTTAAGCAAGTTTTGGTTCGAAGCAAAGGGCATCCGGACCAAAGTTGAGTTGGAAAGCGAGCTTGGAAAGATCAAAATATGCAGAACTTCAGATTTTTGAATGGTGTATCAGTACCTCAAGCACGTACCGAAACCCCATACAAGACAGAAAAATTCAGCTCTCGGGTTGGAAGTTTTTGGTGGTGGCATATCAGAACCATAACCCGTGTACCGATACCCCAGCCCGCATAACGATACCCCAGCCCATGTACCGGTACTCCAAGCCCCTGATAGTACAAACATGATGGGTTAACCATAGTTAAGTGGAGGGTTTAGTCGGGGTTAGGTGAGCTAAAAGCTCTTCTCCTGACAACCAAACACCCATTTTCCCCCTTCCTCTCCATTTCTCTCTTCTCTTTCACTCTCTAGAAGCTTGGGAGAGGAACCCTAGCTTGGAAGGTTAAAGGGGATTGATTTTTTGAAGGGCAAGAGACTTGAAGGAAGCTTCCAAAGGAGGATCTTGGAGCTAGAAGAGCCGCTTCTCCACGTTTTTGGAGCAAGAATAAGAGGTAAGGTTCTAGGGTCTAAGTAATTTCGAGTTTTTATGGATTTAAAAGAGATAAAATGATCTCTTATGGACTTCTATCCCATTTTTAGAATTTTTTTTGGAGAGAAAGTAGATCAAGCCCAAGCTCTTGCAAGAGGAACAAAAAGGTGGGGGATTTCACCGAAAAGGGTGAACTAATTCTCTTTTCCTTTACTTTTCTATGATTTAGAAGTATAGTGTAAGAGTATATGCATTTAAGGTATGTGTATGTGCTTAAAATTTAGGGTTTTAGCCCTATGTGTTAAAAAGTAGATTTCAAGGTTTAGCCTTGCTTATTGTGGAGAAGAAAATCTAGATGTAAGTTAACTTTACATGAAAATGGACTTAAGAGAAACCTAGGTCATACTTTGTGTGAAATGGAACTTAGGAGAAACCTAGGTCTTACTTTATGTGAAATGGAACTTAGGAAAAACCTAGGTTAAATTATGGCATTGGACTTAAGAAGAATCTAAGTCATGTAATGTGTGGCAATGAATTTAGGAGAAGATAATCTAAGGCAAGCATGTAGAGTATAAACTCTAACTTGGAAACATAGAGTCAATGAACTCTAGATTAAGGGTGATATGCAACATAGAGTCAATGAATTCTAGATTAAGTATGAAATGTGACGTAGAGTCAAGAAACTCTAGGTTAAATGTGGGTTAAGAACATATAGTTAATGAACTCTAGGTTAAATGTGCGATGAGAACTTAGAGTTAATGAACTCTAGGCTAAATGTGATTTGAACAATTGATGTCCTTGGGACATCGTGGCACCCTAGGGTTGTAAACATAGGGTAAATGAATAAGTATAGGTGAGTTGGAGTTTATGGAACATCTCGTAACCCTAGAGTAAAGAACTTAGGGTTGAATGGGCAAAGTGAGTAAATGAAATAACTCTAACTTAAATTGATGTCCTTAGGGCATCCAAGATATCTTAGACTAAATAATCTAGGGTAAAAGAGTAATGGGAAATGACACCTTCGGATTTGAGACTCGTCAATTGGGAGCGCGACTCCTTAGGTAGGGACCCGTCGGACGAGGTACTTCCGAAAGGATTAAAAGCAACTAAAATGCAAATTGGTGCCAGAGTGGCATAATTGAGGTCCTAGAGTAAGAACTTAGGATTAATTGTGAAATGGTGAGTAAACAAGAAACTCTAACCTAAATTGGTGTCCTAGGGGCACCTAAGCTATTTTAGAGTAAATAACCTAGGATAAAAAAAAATGTAAGTTTTCCGTGAAGGCAAAAGTGCCAAAGGGAGGAGCTGAGCATATTTTGACTCTCGAGAGAAGTGTGTGAGCAAGACCCAGCTTCTCAAGTGAATGAGTGCTAAGGTGCCATAAACTCATTCGAGGCAAAGGATGAGAGTGCGTGAGCAAAACTCCGCCCTCCGTGGAAATGGATGTGAGTGAGCAAAACTCAGCTTCTCGAGTGAATGAGAGTGTGCGAGCAAGACTCAACTCTCCATGGAAATGAGAGTGTGTGAGCAAGACTTAGCTCTCCATGGGAATGGAAGTGTGTGAGCAAAACTCAGCTTCCCAAGTGAATGAGAGTGTGTGAGCAAGACTCGGCTCTCCGTGGAAAGATGGCTCAAAAGGGCCCAAGCAACCACCTAATAAAGAGGGTTCCGCGCATATGTCGACTCTCTACGAAGCACAATTATGAAATCTAAATCATAATATGATTAGTATGGCCGGATGCAGTCGGGTTTGTTATAACCCTTTTATAGCGGCATAGTGGTCGGGATATAGCTTAGTAGAATTGTGGTATCGAGCATGGACTAGTAGTGTAGTGATTTAGATATCAGCATGCTAGTATAGTATTTACAGCTTTCCCTATTATCTTGCTACTAATACTTTCATTGGACCAAGAGGTGTAGAGTATGTTTCTCGGTGGATGAACCCACTGGAAACTATTCGTAGTTCTCACACCTTGTTGGTTACTATTTTTACAGATCCAGGTACAGCCGGTGAGGCACACGGCAGGAGTAAGGGCCCAGCAGTATAGAGACCTAGAGAGTCTAACGGTTTATTACTATTTTGTATTTTGGAGTGAACTTTATATTTGGTGAGGATAATCAAGAGAAAAATTATAACTAACTGTTATATATTAATTGTTCATCCCAACATTGTATTTCAGTTTTATTCAGTTGTATTTATATTTAAAGTTTAATGCTCAGTTTAGTAGTAATTTACTCAGATATTGTATCTCGTTATACTCTTTGTACTACTTGAGATGGTTGTTCCGTTCCATTTGGGTATTCAGAGGTCATGTCCGTTTGGTGAGTTTGTTGGCGTGCCCGAACTATCCAAATTGGCAATTTTGGGGCGTGACACCTAGTGTCTAACTCATCCAGGGACACTATGACAACCCTAATGTTGCTAACACTCTACATATAATAGATGGATGCCACTCGATTTAGGTTATCATCACAAGATTTAGTTCAACTCTATGTTGTCACTGACTTTTTAATACTCGTTTTACTAAATTCCATACTAACCTTTAAATGCATCTCTAGGGTTTTTGTTTTCGAATGACCCAATTCTCATACCTTCCACTTTTGGATCCTCGACCCATGTCATCCAATCCAAACTTGGAAGCATGCTAGGAATCGCAATCACACTCACAATACTAACCACTCATGCATCAATTAGACACACACACACACACACACACACACACACACACACACACACACACACACACACACACACACACACACATATATATATATATAACTATTACTATATGGTCTATTATAGGAACATAGATATAGGAGGGCATTCACCTAATTCGGAAAGAACCACCCACCTCGAGTCGATGCCACACGCCGGAGAATTCGAGGAATTTGAGTTCCGACCACGCCTCGGCGCTCTCATATGGTAACGAAGGCAAAAACAACAATTTTTGTCTGTTTCCACCATTCGACCACCATAAAATCATCGCCTATGAAATTAAACTTGTTAGGCGAGTTTCTAGAGTCCACAATTTGGATTTACAAGATCAAAAGAGATCAAAACCCATTATTTATAAAATTCCCCTTCAAAAATCCTAAAATCTAATTTCTTGGATTAAACCCAAAAAATTTGAAAGATTCTAACAAAAATCTAGTTTATAATTTTGTGGGGACCCTAAACATCTCAATTTCAAAGATTTTAATGAAAACCCTAACTTGGAAATCCAAAAACCTAACTTTACCTCTCAAAAAAAATGAGCTCCGAAGCTTCTTTCTTCTTCTTCTTCTTTCTGCCAAGCTTTTTCCCAAGCTTTTTGCCTCTCTAACCCTAGCTTGAGGTTGATCCTAGAGAAAGAAAGAAAGGAAAGAGTATGTGAAAGGGAGAGAAGAGAAAAGAGTGGGTGTGTGTGTTTTTGGGTAAGTGAGGGAGAGAGTCAACGAGCGTTAAATCCCTACTTTTCCCAACTCTGAACCGACTCAGCACTAAGCCGGTTCAAGTCAGTGGTTCCAGACCTTGCCTCCAGGGTCCCCAAAGGGTCTTTCCCAGCTGCTGTGCTCACGGGGTCCAGACCCTTCTTCCAGGGTCCGGTCTCCGAAATATTTTGGCCTCATAGCCAAGTATGGAGAGTTCGTGTCACGCTCCGGAGGTTTAAATATGCGAAAAACGTATATCTCTTTCTTTTTTTTTTTTGAAACAACTCCACTCTCCGGTACGTGCCAGACCCGCCACACATCCAAATTCGGCCCACACGGACAGAGCCTCATTTGTATGTGCACGGCATCACATTCGCGATTTGCACTTTAACCACAACAGTCAGGATAACAACTAAAGAAAGAGAAGGGAGAAGGTAATCATACAACCTTTCGAATAAGGCCACCAAGTTTTGAAAGGATAAATCCACGGGTTTACAAGACGGTGCCCACACGACACCTTATTCTTTTCAAAATCAATTTTCGCAAACCTTTTCTTTATTTGAAAATGGTCGAACTAAGAGGAAAATAAAGGAAAGCGTTCATCACAAGATTTTAGCGTCCACAACATCCACATTAAAGAGAAACCACATGCTACATAACAAATCAAACTAACCAAAAGCATAAAGGAAAGGTATCTAGCCACAGTATGAAGCTACGGTCGTCTAGTCGAAACCTCATCGTCGTCCTGGAGCCTACCCTTGACCGAACCTGTCACAGTGTGGGAAGTCAGTGACAAAAAGAGTAAGAGGTAGACGTAAAACAAGTAAGATGCTATCAGCATTAAAAGGAAAGCAAACCGACAAGCCAGAGCACCCAATCTCCCCCTCATGAATACACAGTAACCCTCATGTAAATCGAAACAGAGCACCTGCCAAACGGTCTAAAGACCTATGGCGAACGGAGATACCTTGCTCGCACCTTGATGCTTAAACCCCTCCACGGTACTTGTGCAGCACCGTAAGTAACCGCGAGGCGTCCCCACTATGTCACTTTCACCTTTGTGGGGTACACGGGTCAACGAACCACTTCTCCGGAAAAGTACACCCATGCGGTGGCCAAACCGCCTGTGTACGTGTAAGCAGCCATGAGCATAAATGCTGAATCCGGCGTGTAGTAAAGCACCACGACACTCAGTCGCCACAGTTAGAAATAAAAAGGGATTCTCATGCCATAGGGGTTAGACAATAACAAATGGCACATCAACTTTACTCTTGTATACTACAACTGAAACCATACTTTGAACACACAAACGATACCCACCTCGAGTTGCGTCGAAAGAAACTCCCGGAGCCGACCCACGCCCTCGAACAACTCCCGGACCTACAAAGTCCCCAAAAGAAACAACAGGTCAGACTCGACTCACAAGTAGAATAGAGAACCCGCTCGCGCCAAGTGAGGGCGGCAAGCCGAGCGGCGGCGGCGGCGCAACCCTGCGCGAGTACCTGCCTCGCGCAGCGCACCGCACGTGACACAGGCCCGGGCGAGCACCTGCCCCGCGCAGCGCACCGCACGCGACACGGCCCCGTGCGAGCACCTGCCCCGCGTGGCGGCACCGCATGGCGCGCTGCACCTTGCAGCGCGCGTAGCTGCCCCGCGCGGGCGGCGGCCTCCGCGCGGCGCACCGCACCGTGCAGCGCGCGGGGCAGCCTCGCGCAGGAGGCTGCCCTGTGCGGGCGGCGGCGCAGCGAGGGAGGTGGCCCCGCGCGGGAGGTTGCCCCGCGCTGGCGGCGGCCCCGCGCGGCACGCCGCACCGCGCAGCCCGCGGTGCGGCCCCGCACGAGCGGCGGCCTCTGCCCGGGAGGCGGTGCCCGCGCGGCACGCCGCACCGCGCAGCCCGCGGTGCGGCCCGGCGTGGGAGGCGGCCCCGCGTGGCACGCCGTACCGCGCAGCCCGCGGCTCGGCCCCGCACGGGAGGCGGCCACGCGCGGGCGGCGGCCCTGTGCGGGAGGCGGCCTCCGCGCGGCGCGGCCCCGCGCGGGAGGTTGCCCCGCGCGGGCGGCGGCCTGGCACGGGCGGCGGTCCCCGCGCGGCACGCCGCACAGCGCAGCCCGCGGCGCGGCCCTGCGCGAGCGGCGGCCTCCGTGCGGGCGGCGGTCCCCCCGCGGCACGCCGCACAGCGCAGCCCGCTACGCGGCCCCGCGCGAGCAACGGCCTCCGCGCGGAGGGCCGCCCCGCGCGGGCGGCGGCCCCGCGTGGGAGGCGGCCTCTGCGCGGCGCGCCGCACCGCGTAGCGCGCGGCGCGTCCCCGCGTGGGAGGTTTCGCCGCGCGGGCGGCGGTCCCCGCGCGGCACGCCGCACCGCGCAGCCTGCAGCGCGGCCCCGCGCGAGCGGGGGCCTCAGCGTGGGAGCTGTTCCCCGCGCGGCACGCCGCACCGCGCAGCTCGTGGCGTGGCCTCCGCGCGGGAGGCGTTCCTCGCGCGGCATGCCGCACCGCGCAGCCAGCGGCGCGGCCTCGCGCGGGAGGCGGTCCTCGCGCGGTACGCCGTGCCGCGCAGCCCGCGGCGCGGCCCCTCGCGGGAGGCGGCCCCGTGCGGGAGGCAGCCTCCGCGCGGCACGCGGCGCGACCCCCCTAGGGAGGTTACCCCGCGCGGGCGGTGGCCTCGCACGGGCGGCGGTCGCCGCGCGGCATGCCGCACCGCGCAAACCGCGGCGCCGCCCCGCGCACCCCGCGGCGCCGCCCCGCGCGGGCGGCGGTCCCGCGCGTTGCGTGGCGCGGGGTACGGATGGCGGCGCGCCCACACACCGCGGCGGCGGAAGATTAGGGCAATGCGGTACAAGATAAAGAAGGACAAGACCCGAAACCTGAAAATCGAACACTAACCTTGATTTCGCGGAGAAGAAGAGGATGAGGAAGGAAGACACGTCCCTCGCCGGTGATGAGAATCCGGTTCCGTTCCCCGTTTCCGACGCGCTTGATCACGAGGAAGTAAGGAACGCTCTCTCTCCCTCTCTCTCTCTCTCTCTCTCTCTCTCTCTCTTTCTCTCTAACTAGGGTTCACGAAAGAGGAGAAGAATAAATCATCTAATTTAAAAAATATTATTTTCTCCTACGTACAAAACCCGAAATTCCGATAAAAGGAATTCTCCAACCAACCTCTTGATAAGAGTGCCACCTAAGCAACGTTTCTAAAATATTCGGCACGGATTTTGTTGCACCAAGGTCTTAACGGATTCGACTTATCCTATCGTACCTGTTAACACAAAAGACCCATTCCGGGAGATCCGTAAGTCGGATTTCCGATCCGATCACTTTGCCGTTCTCCGTTTTTCGCGCTCTATCACCGAAAAATACCCGCAACCACCGACGTTCTACCCAAGAAGACTCGATAGTTTATTTCCCCTAACACTTAATTTATTATCAAGAAAAATATAAGAGAACAGGAAAGGTCAAGATATTACAGTTCGGACCTTTCCCGGGGTGTCCGAACTCTGCTGCCAAGGTCCAAACCCTGGGAGAGGGTCTGAGCCCTGAAGGCAAATCTCTAACTTTAAATTTTTCTGAAGTTTTATATCTTTACTCTCCAGAAACCAAACTCTCATCCAACTATTCCAACAGTACTCTCGAAATACCGCTTGAGCATCGCCAACACCACTTCTGACTGAATTTTGCCTAATTTGGTCAAAGTCTTATAAAGTGATCTAAATTTCTCGGGTATTATGGTGCGTGTAGGTGAATGCCCTGCCTAATGCCGAAATAAAAATGACAGTACCGCTAATGATTGACTCAAGATAAGAGTCGGACAATGTTATTAAGATAAAGAGAACCTTAAGTATGGATAGAAATGAATAGAGAAATAGAAATTTCATTATTAGGGGCCAATATGAGAAGATAGAAAGGCTTAAGGAGGAATTAAAACAAATGAAAAACAAAATGAAAGAATTTCTCTCACAAATGGATAATATAAAAGCACTACTATCGGTTGGAATGGCTAATTCTCAAGTTTATCAATTTAATAGTAAGTTGTTACTAATAATATATTTGAATAATTTTATATTTTAATATAAATAATAATTTTAATATTGTTCGATACTTTTATAGATTGTGAGTGACAATACTAATCCGATTGATGCATTCTCTCCAAATAATCAATTATTGAATGCAAGTTATGAGTCTAGAAGTGATGAAAACCATCAAACTATTTAAATTTAAGGTGAAGAACTTTTGAAAACTCAAATATTGACTATCACAACTATTTAAACTTTCTTTTATTTAGTGTGTTGCTACTATTGGATAAATATTTAATGGAATTGTATTTTGGATCACATGTTATGTTGCTATTATTGGATATATGTTGAATGAAATTGTGTTTTGAATCACATGTTAAATAATTGGTTTATTACTTGTTGAGAATTGCTCGTATTGTTAATATATCTTTTTGATTAAATATTAATTTTCTTGTATTGTTTATTTTATTATATTGCTACTATTTTCTTGTGTTGTTAATTTTTTTCTCATAAATATAGATCAAAATAAATATTAATATAATTTTTTACTATATTTGTAAGATAGAGGCGGTTGAAATTGCCTCTACATGTTGCTTATGCATAATAATAATTGTAGAGGCGGTTTAAACCGTCTCTACAGATTAATATTTGTAAAGACAGTTCAAATCACCACTACGGGTTAAAATTTGTAGAAATAGTTCAAACCGTCTTTATATTATTACTAGATTATATTATTATTAGATTAAGAATAAAAAATAATAAAAAAATAATTAAACTGAAATATTGGGGCGAGTGAAACTACTTTTATATACCGCCTCTAAGTACCTCCGGCGGTCGCTCAAATCACCTCTATAGCATAGAGGCACTGTCTTCGCCAGCGATCTAGAGGCAGTTGTGGAAACCACCTCTACAAATCATAGAGGCGGTTTAAACCGCCTCTACAATAATTAAAAACCGTTTCTACGAATATAAATGGTAAACCTACTTGCAAAGATTTTATTATTGGATTAGTGGCGGCATGACATGTTATTTATCTGCATATAATATAGATTTATGTTTTAGTTTATATCATTTACTATATACTATTGATGTCTCCTTTGGACCTGATGGGTTGAGCTTCTCTCTTAAGTAGCCATACCTACTGAAAACTATTTTTATAATTCTCACCCTCATGTTTCTTACATGTCCATCAACGAGTGGCACGGCGACGTAAGAAAATGATGTAACTCAATAGATAACGCCCTTCCAGTTTGGTGAGGGAGTTAGAAGTACCTTGGGGCAGCATAGCTTAAGGATATAGAAAAGAAAAATGTAAAGCATTTTGGATGTATTTGAAAAGAAAAAGAAAAAGATGTAAATGTAAAAATATGACGAGTGCATATAATAAAATAAATATTTTTTACTTATGATACTTTTTTTATGTAATTTTTATATGAATTCGGTTCTTGTTTGGAACATATTGAATTGTACAGATCTTGACGTCTTGGGCGGACAGAAAAATTTTATTTATTTGGCAGGTCTAGCACAAGAGCCTACCTCCTTTTTGGAACGGCGAGGCATGACACTGCTTGAAATGGATTTAGATTTAGATACGAGTCGAATTTGTATTCGGATAATAATATATAATAATATGCATATATAAATATAAACTTAAATTAGCGCGAATAAGACACAATATAATTAAAAGTTTACATTCGTGTTCAAATTTTATATACCTATATTTTATTTAATAAAAATTAATATTTTAATAAATATAAATATAATTTTAATATAAAATTTATAGTAAAATAAATGAATAACATAGTAAAAAAAAACTTCTTTAACCCCCCTACAATATATAAAACTCTTCTTTTTATTTTGCAATGGGGTGAAAATGATCGAATACTTCTAAAAATTTTAAGAAATCATATTAAAATCTATTTTTTTTAATTCAAATTTAGATACGAATATATATAACATATTACATGTTAAATTTTGATATTTATATTTTCATCCTATTTAATACAATATCGAAAGTAATTAAAATTTATTCTAACCACTTTCGCCCGCCAGCTATTGGTATCGATTTTTGGCAAGCCTACCGGGCAGCACCTTAAATATTTTTTGTTCTCTTCTAATGCCGTCTTTTTAAATGAAGAGCTGTAAGTACGCGAGAGAAAAAGGAACTCCAAAGCACGCTTTAATTTTATCGGTCTTCTAAAGAATGTAACAAAGAGTGTTTGAAACATGCTAGTCCTAAACTATGCCTGAATTGATATATATCGGTCTGCACCTGATTGGCTGATGCTGTGGACCGGGTCCAGTGAATAATTATTTTGCCTACATGCGCCAGTGGGCTAATGACCTGGTCGACACGGGATCACGGGGATACACAGCTGTTGCAACGTTGGCCTCCAAAACGGCGCCGATCGTGACATCAGACCGTCCAGTACGTGACACGTGGTGATAGGATATGAATGGAGAGGAGTGACCGCGATGGTCCGCGAATTGGCGTATCTCCGCCTTTTAATTGGCTCAACAGCCATTTTCAATATGAGCAATACTACATGTACCCCAAAGGAGTATACGTTTCACATCTCAATCATCGAAGATAAGGGTATGATGAGATGTCACTTAAAGTGATTTTTTTTTTTTTTTTTTTTGAATAAACAGGGATATACCATATTTGAATGTGTGAGAGGTTACAAAATAGAGATACTACTCTGGCGGTCACAGAAGACCGAACCTGAGTACAGCGAGAAGTGAAAAACGGAAATCCCTCAAACTGCTTCAGTCCTCCCTGCGGGTTCTACCTGCAATACATTGCTCAAAACCTAACATAAGTGAACAGCCAGAAGCAGAGTAAAACCCCCGAATCCTTCCTCAGAATAGAATAAAAGAAGATCCCAGCTGAGCAAACATGGAGACCAACTTCAACCATGGCAGTCAACTTTCCCTCTCTTGGGTCCTCAGCGTTGTGCTCCAGAAGTCAGTGTCAATTAAAATTTTTCTCTCCAGCTCCGCGACAGTCGATAGCCGATTCGTGAATAGTCGCGCATTCCTTTCCTTCCACAGCTCCCAACAGGTGGCCGCGAAACAGGTGTCGAAATTATTCAAATCGGTACCCGATAAAAAGGAGCGATGGGAGGCCCAAATAGCCGGCAGTTCTTTCACTAGAGGCACGGCGGTCCCCATACCCATCGAGACCGAGTACCTCGAAAGAAGGCGCATCCACAGCGCTTTAGCGAAGGTACAAGCGAAAAGTAGGTGATCCAACTGTTCATCGCTTCTAGAACAAAACACGCAAATCGAGGGGCCAATCCAACCGCGCCTTGCAAGATTGTCCGCAGTCAAAACCCGGTTTCTAGCTGCAATCCAGAGGAAGACTTTGACTCGGAGGGGTACCTTTATTTTCCATAAGAAAGGAATCGAGCAATCCTGTACCCCACTGAAAACCAAGAACTGATAGGCTTTTCCGGTGGAGAACAAACCATTGCTACTCCACCTCCATATAAGCGAATCGCCAAGATCGGACCTTGACCAGTTGCTCACCATAGCCCGGAGGAGTTGCATCTCATCATGCTCCGTGCAGGATAGCGGAAGAGTGAAAGCGGCATCCCAGTTGTGTTAAAATTTCTCGAGCCAACCACTAACCGCCAGCTGCTTAGCATTAGCCGCTGCGTACAGATGTGGAAAAAGATTGGAGAGAGCAAATTCTCCACACCACCTGGCAGTCCAGAAGGACGAGGTTTCCCCGTTCCCCACGACGAAACTGGCCGAAGTGAAGAAAGGTGGGGCGAGCCTAAGCATATCCTTCCAAATTGGAGAACACCCTGCCGGAATTCTGCTAGCGAGCGAGGGTGGGCGAAATCTGTGATGCTTGTGCCTGATGACTTGCACCCAAGGGGTATCGGTTGAGTTGAAGAAACTCCCAAGCCCTTTCATCAATAAAGCGCTGTTCGCGGAGTGCAGGTGTTTAACCCCCAGCCCTCCATTGCGTTTCGGCCGGCAGACGTTTCCCCACTTAACTAGACAGTGAAAACCATTATTAAGGATTCTGCCCCTCAAAAAAATACCCCTACGGATTTTGTCAATAGCTGCCACCACCCATGCAGGTAGGCGGAAAGCAGAGCAGAAGTAGGCGGGGATGCCGGAGAGTACGGAATTCAGCAGTACTAGCCGACCGCCCCTGGAGAGCGATAAGCTTTTCCAGTTGGCCAGACGTGAATCGACCTTCTCGATTAGCGGTAGGTAGTCCACTTTGCGCAGCTTTCTCGGAGAGAGGGGGAGACCCAAGTAGTTGATAGGAAAAGTCTGCGTCGGGCGATTGAAGAAATTGCCTAAAGCGGTAGCATGATCGGCGGGAAGGTTGATCGGTATGATAGAGGACTTGTCGAAGTTGATCTTCAAACCCGAGCTGTTGGAGAAAAAAGCTAGAATCTGTTTGATTACCGCCGCGGATCTTAGGGAGTCGTTGAAGAAAATGAGTAAGTCGTCTGCATATTGGAGCGTGTGGAATCTGAGCTCCCCCACTTGTGCCGCCGACAGCAGCTCCGCATTTACCGCTGCCTGGAGCATTCTGTAAAGCACATCCACACAAAGAATGAAAAGAAGTGGTGACAGCAGGTCGCCCTGGTGTAGTCCTCTCTCGCATTTGAAGTAGCTTCAGGGTATACCGTTAAGGAGCACCGCTGCCGATGCCGACCTGAGGAGCGAGTCAACCCACCCGATCCAACGCGACCCGAAGCCCCTTGCTGTTAAAATCTCTTTGAGGAAAGACCAATTGATGTGGTCGAAAGCGCGCTCGAAATCGATTTTGAAGACCACTGCTTGGGCTTTAGTGGTAAGCAGATGGTGAACCAGGAAATGAGCATAGAAGAAATTGTCGAGGATACTCCGCCCTTTGACGAAGGCAGCCTGGTGCGGGTTGATAAGCAGGTGGAGGCAGCTTTGCAGTCTGAAAGCGAGCACCTTCGACAGAATCTTGGAGAGGCTGTGGACAAGGCTAATGGGTCGAAGGTCTCGCGCAGTCGAGATAAGAGGTTTCTTAGGAATAAGACAGAGCCAGCTTAAGTTGACGGCGGAGAGGTTGGCCGTGCCAGAAAACAGCTCATTGAAAACCCCCAAGATGTCATCCTTGAGTAAATCCCAGAACCGCTGGTAGAAGAGCAGAGGAAAACCGTCCGGCCCCGGGGCCTTCTCCGGAGCAGAGGAGAAAATCGCCTCCTTCACTTCCTCCGAAGAAAAAGGCAAGTGCAGGGAGGATAAACTTGCCGCTTCAATCCCATAGAGGTGCTGCAAATCAATCGAGGAGCTAGGTGGGCATTCCAGACCCAATTGTTTTTGAAAGAAAGCGGAAAGATGCTCGGCGATCACTGCGTGGCCAGACAGTGGAGCCGAGCCGTCAGAAATAGAGATGATACGATTTGTGCTCCGACGTCAATTTGCTCTACGGTGGAAGAAGGCCGTGTTCGAATCACCCGCTCTCAGCCATTGAACCCGAGATCGCTGCCTCCGTTTAATTTATTCCCGTAGGCACAGCTCCTCATATCTGATTTTGAGAAGTGGCCTCAGTTGTAGTTCATTAGCGTTGAATACCCTGCATTCCTCAGCCTTATCAAGCCAATCAATCCAGAAAAGGCAACCCTCCCTCTGTGATTTCAATCTGGCGTTGAAACCTCCAGGATTTCAGAGCCAATTCAACATTTCCCAGTTTGGTCGAGAAGCGAGAGGCTCCGTGTCCGCAGCAGGCTCAGCCCAAGCCATCGAAACCACCTCGGATACCGCTGAGAGCCGCAGCCAGTAGGACTCAAAGCGGAAGAGTCTAGCCGTCGGGAGGAAGGAGAAAGCCGTGATTACCAGCGGGCAGTGGTCGGACCTCGGGCGCGGGAGTGCACGCAGGGACGAGTTTGGGAAAACCGTCGTCCAGCCATCAGAGATGAACGCCCGGTCAAGACGCTCAAGCGTTGGTGACCTCCTGCCATTGGACCAAGTGAAGGAACGGTTTAGAAGAGGCAGATCCGAAAGTCCAACCTCCGCTATTACGTTCCTGAATTGTAGAATTTCGCCCAAGTTAGTTGCAGCCCCATTTTTATCAAGCCGCGAGAAAAGAGTGTTAAAATTGCCAACAGCCATCCAGACAGACGGCGCTCTGTCACTTGCATTTTTAATATCCCGAAATAGATCCGCCTTCAGACTTGCGCAGGTGGGGCCGTAGAAATTCGAGATCAAGAGCACTCCGCCATCCGCTTTCCTCTTAAGAAGCACATGCAGTGAGTAGGACCCGCTCCAGTCACCCACACAGTCAAAGAGAGACGGATTCCAGGCCGTCAGGATGCCCCCTCTGGTGCCAACCGAGGTTAGGACTCTGTAGTCCCCCAGAAAATACCC
This sequence comes from Tillandsia leiboldiana, assembly GCA_029204045.2. Taxonomy (NCBI): domain Eukaryota; kingdom Viridiplantae; phylum Streptophyta; class Magnoliopsida; order Poales; family Bromeliaceae; genus Tillandsia; species Tillandsia leiboldiana. Next base: position 11,493,407 of record CM055078.1, on the reverse strand, counting down.
ACAGAAAGAGCGTAGTTTAGCGAGAGAAGTCGAAGCGAGCTTCGTTTCTTGAAAGCAAACAACACTACATTTGCAGTTCTGGATAAAAGAGCGAACAGTAGTACACTTCGCCACATCGTTTAAGCCGCGTACATTCCAAGACAAAAAATGGAAGGTTCTGTTCCTAGCCATAAGTGACCAAAAAAACCACAAAAACCATCACCCCGACAGCACAAAGGACACCAGCACTAAACTCCCACATTTCTGCCCGGAGCCGGGCAGGCCAACACAAAATTAGCAGTCGGGGCGCGAGGGGGTGCCACTCTGGCCTCCACGATACCACAGGCGGCTTTGATGTGGGACACATCTTCCATTGTCAGCGGAGAGGCGGGGTCTGGACCGAGCATATGCTCCAGGATCGGTGCTAAGGCCGGGGATGGATGCGTGGCAGAGCTGGCCGATGCGTGGACCGGGGGCGGGGCGGGAGGCGGTGCGGTACGCGTCTGGGATGCCGGAGTCGACGAACCACCAACCGCGTCCAGCTTCTTGCACCGCAGCACCTGGGCACGTTTAATGGAGGGAAGGGTGTTCCCCCTGTATAAGTGCGCAAGCCGCAGGCTTCGTCGCTGGGGTAGTGTCTTCACAGCTGCAGAGCGACCCCTCCGGATGGGAGTTGACTGGGCCGAAAGCAGGGACATGCCAGAGGTGTCGGGGGAAGAGGGGGCAGTCAAGGGAGATGCCATCGGTGGGGCGCCCAACAGAGAAGGGGGCCGGGTCCGAGGAGATAGAGTCGGGGCCGGTAGGGCCAAGGGGAAAGGCCCAGAACCGACTGCGGGCCGCTCAATGTCTACTCCAGAGGTGCCAGGCCCCAATTGGCAAGCAGGGGGCGCTGGCGCGGGGCCCAAAGTGGAAGGCAAGTGGTCAGCGGGGCCCAAAGTGGAAGGCACATGGTCAGAGGGGCCACCAACAGAATCAGTCGCGCCCTGGCAACCCACTGAGTACGGAGGGAGCGGGGGGAAATCCAGCGGGTCGTAGTTTGAAAAAGGGGCTTCACGGACCCACGGGTAAACCGGGTGCTCTTCCCCCGTTCTCCGAACAGAAGCTCTGGGCGTTGCCCCGCCGCCGGCACCGGAGGTCGTCCCAACCGAAGGGATGGCATTAAAGCCCGTCTTCCTGATGAAATCTTCTTGCGCCTCCGCCGTGTCCAGCCCCAATCGCTTGTCTATAGCTTCCCCCAGCAGGATGGGGTCGGCTGTTTCCCAGGACTCGATCTCGACGCGCACCGAGAAGCGCCGGTCTTCCAAGAAAAGGTGTAGAAGCTCCGGAATGTTGTGGAAATGACGACAACGGATTTGGACACGGAAGAAGGACACATCCCTCAGCGCCGCACTATCCTCATCTACCTCCCAGAGCGCTCCGAAGCTTGAGACCGCTGCCCGAACGTCGGACGAATTCCAGCAAAGAATGGGCCAATTATGGAGCTTGATCCAGGCTTTATGCAGCATGTGGTCTCGCCCTTCCTCCCTGGACTCCACCCAGTTTGAAAACCGGAAGCTCAAGTTCTCCAGCTGCAAAGGACTGCGGGCGATAGCCGATTCCCTCGCCACCCAGTTGGGGAAGAACACTGCCGCACAACCTTCTCTGTAGGAGGCCACTTTGTAATCCTCGTCGGTACCCCCAAACCTCGCAGCCAATCCCCGAGACAGGGAGGCCAAAGAGCCAGGGGGATGTCTGCCGAGAGGCTCCACCAACGCCACACGTCCAGAGAGAGCCGGCACAATCGACGCTTGCTGACCGCCGTCCAGAAGGGCCGTCGCAGAAAGTGGTTTAGCCGCAACTTGCCCGCTCTCCATAGCTCGTCTCGGGGGCTGAGGCCGGGCGAAGCAGTGTTTGGCTGCGTGGCCGAAACGCATACAGAGCAAACAGCGCCTCAGCTCCCTGCAGCGAGCCGCAAAGTGGCCCCTCTCGAAACACCTAAAACAGCGCCCCGAAAGAGAAGGGTTGCGGAGGGACCTCGGCGGCAGTGAAGGCAGGTGCCTAGGAATAGAGTGAGAGGAGGGTCGAGTTGATGGCTTCAAAGGGGCGGAGGACAAAACGGCGTCTCTGTAGGAGCCAAGAGGGCGGGTACGGGCGTCCCTAGGGGGGCCAAGCGGAGCAGTCTTAGGACGGGGTTGAGTGGGCCAGGGGAGAGGTGGAGGGGGCGGCATCTCTTAGCAGGCAATGCATTAAGGCTCCGTTTGGTTCGGGTTTTAGAGGGTTTTAGTTATACCGGGGATAGGTATAAATTGTGGTTTAAGCCGGAACTAGAGTAAATTTGCGTTTGGTTCGGTTTAAAAGTAATACCGGGTTTAAGAAAAATTATGTTTGGTAAGTTAAAGAGGAATAAGAAGAATAAGACGAATAAGAGAAATTTGTGTTTGGTTGGGAATAGCGGAATAAGAAGAATTGAGGGATTAAATATTTTAATTTACAAATTTACTCTTTATAATATAAATAAATATTAAATGAATTTAATATTTTATTTCTTTTTTAAATATTACTTACATTTTTAAAAATTTATATAAAATTAACAATTTAATTTTATATATTTTAAAAAGTTAAAAAATTATAGAAAATTTTATTGAATGAAACCAAATAAATTTCTACTTAAATAAATAGCATTAGAAGTTCAACCACCACCGATTTGTCTCAAACAAGATGGCACATTTCTATCAACCAAAACCGATTTCTCTCAAACAAGATGGCATAATTATTTCAACCAAAATCCATTTCTCTCTATCAAGATGGCACTATTATTTCAACCAAAACCCATTTCTCTCAAACAAGATGGCACAATTATATCAACCAAAACCCATTTCTCTCAAACAAGATGGCACTATTATATCAACCAAAACCCATTTCTCTCAAACAAGATGGCACTATTATTTCAACCAAAACCCATTTCTCTCAAACAAGATGGCACTATTATTTCAACCAAAACCCATTTCTCTCAAACAAGAAGACAATATTAGTTCAACTAGCACAGATTTCTTACAATCAAGATGACAATATTAACGAAGTTCCCCAATGCATGCTCTTCAGTGAGCAAAGCTAAAAAAATTGAGTCCATCATTTCAGACCAATTCTGGGTTCGGGTATGCGGTTGGGCTGGCTGCCCAGAATTACCCTCCTGTGAAGCTACGATATTAGGGATGCCTTCGAATGCC